>CM074289.1:13459479-14678229 GCA_037194245.1 Opsariichthys bidens | reverse complement strand
TTTAGCATGCATTTAGCCTGGCAGCTAACAACAGCTGCTCATGTAGGATCTATGCTATATTCTCATGCTGCTCTTTCTAATTATTTAATGGAAAAAAAGTATTATTTAATACTGTCAAGCATGATCGTAATATTACTAGACTTTGAATGAACACGAGTTTTCCCATCATGCCATTTGTTGCTCTCCACCATTTGTTTGCTCTTTTGGTTCTTGGCATCTGCTTCACTTTAAAAGGTTCCCACCTATTTTTACTGAACGATCAGCTCTGATAATGTCTGTGATTATTCATACACACATTTCTGTTGTTCCAAAGAGTATTCAAGAAGTCCAGTCCCAATTGCAAGGTAAAAACTTTATCTATCACAGCATCATAGTTTTAGTTTCCACAAGTTGTACTTATAACCCTGTCTGTTTTCACAGCTTACCGTATACCTGGGGAAAAGAGATTTTGTGGATCATCTTGATCACGTAGACCCTGTTGGTCAGTGACTTAAGATAATCACTACAGTTGTATTTAAATAGAGAAGTAAAAGTTTTCCATTAAAAGTTCGCTGACATATTATTCTTCTGCTGCAGATGGTGTGATCCTGATCGAACCTGAATATCTCAAAGAAAGAAAGGGTGAGCCGGAAAGCATCTTTGACTTCGTTGTTTAGCATGAATGACAATTGAAAAGTACAATATAAAAATGTTTTTTGTCTAAAGATTACATTAACAAAGATTTAAGTCAGCATTAGATTACTGCGATGGAAATCTAAATGTGTATATATATGGAATTGAGCATACACTGTTAAATTATATGATACTGTTATGTTGTGCATCCCTACAATTTAGTTTTCCATTTAATACATTTGGAAAGCTTATCTCATAGTGTTTTTCCATACTTATCTCATGTTACTTTACATCAAATGCAAATGATGTACCTCAAGTGGTGTTTCTGTTACAATCTCTAATACTTTATTTGATTTTCTTCCAGTGTTTGTGACTTTAACCTGTGCTTTTCGGTATGGCCGCGAGGACCTTGACGTTTTAGGGCTCTCCTTCCGGAAAGACCTTTACATCTTCACTTTTCAAGCCTATCCTCCCATTCCGGAAGAATCCAAACCGCACAGTCGTCTGCAGGAAAGACTTTTGAAGAAACTGGGCCAGAATGCTTATCCTTTCCATTTCACTGTGAGTTTCTCCCTACCTTTTAACGGGTTAGTTCCCTCCAAAATGAAAATTGACTACTTACAAACTACTTACAGAGCGTGTTGTTTCAAACCCGTAAGAACTTTGTTTGTTTTCAAAACACAAATCTGTGAGCTATCTGGGCTCTGATAAACTGCAACACAACGACCATTTTCAAGCCTAGAAAGGTACTAAAGAAATTTTTAAAATAGTCCATGTGACTACAGTGGTTCAGTGTTCTGAAGCGACGAGAATACAGTTTGTGCCCCAAAAAAAAAAAAAAAAAAGATTTTTTTCAACAACTTCTTGCCTTCCATGTCAGTCTCCTATGCAGTCTCTAATGAGACCTTATTGTAAAGTGTTACCCTTTTTATATTGGCCATTTATTGGTTATCAACTGTAACATGAAGATAATTATCACTTTGTATCGACTGGTAATTTTAATATTGGTACATCTGTTCTAAATAGGAAGTACTTGATGAGATGTTATGGTGTGTGTCGTATATATTTAAGTGGAAATATTCTTTTTTTCCCCAGATACCTCAAAACTTGCCATGTTCAGTTACCCTGCAGCCCGGGCCTGAGGACACAGGAAAGGTATTATCACTTATTCACAGCTCCTTTTAACGCAACAACCTCCATCTAACACTTATTTGTCGTCCAATTTTGCACACATCCTGTTTGTGAAGCTTGAGCAAACTTGTCATTTGTTTGTCTCCTTATTTCTCGCTCTAGGCCTGTGGGGTGGATTTTGAGATCAGGGCTTTCTGCGCCAAATCGATGGAAGAGAAGAATCACAAAAGGTTCGACTGTTTACAGTTTCCTTCCTTTTTTGACCCATGATAATTTTTTTTCTACGGAAGTATTTGTTTTCAATGTTTTCTGCAACAAAATAAAAAAATAAAATTGGTGATTGCGACTATTTTCTCACAATTGCGCTTTTACGTCACTGTTTAGACATGTTTTTTTATAACAATCGCTAGGTATAAATTCGTAATTGCAAGTTTATGTCTCAAACTAGTGACTTTTTTTCCTCGGAATTGTGATTGTTTGTTTGAATTCCTAGTTTACATCTCGCAATTCTGTTTGATTTTTTTTTTTTTTTTTTTCTGTCATGGAAATACAGTTTATAACTTCTATTTGCAAGTTTACATCTTAAAATTCAGATTTTTGTTTCTGTGGTGCAAACAAGCTTCCATAGTTTTCAGTGTAAGTAATTTTAGAAGGAAATTCTTAGATCTTGTTTGAAGATTATTTCTTCCTCAACAGGAATTCCGTGCGACTTGTGATTCGTAAAGTCCAGTACGCCCCTGAGAAACCCGGCCCACAGCCAATGGTGGAGACGACAAGGAGTTTCCTCATGTCAGACCGGTCTTTACACCTAGAAGCTTCATTAGATAAAGAGGTAACATACTGTTTAACTCAGATCGGTGCTAGTTAGAAATAATTAACCTATAATTAACCTTGATCATCTCACACAGCTATATTACCATGGAGAACCCATCAGTGTTAATGTCCATGTCACCAATAACTCAACCAAGACTGTCAAAAGGGTTAAAATATCAGGTGAGTCAAAGCCATCAGCCCTGCTGTTTGTTGTTTCTGACATTATTTTCATATCAGTCTCATCATCTATTTTCTGTTTACATATTATTACTTTACTGTTTGCATTTGTGTCTCTACAGTACGACAGTATGCTGATATCTGTCTCTTCAGTACAGCACAGTACAAATGTCCAGTGGCACAAATAGAGGCAGAGTAAGCATATTTTATTTAGACCGTATAGATGTTGGTTTAGATTATATGAACTTTTAGTTCTCATTTATTCAAGAATTATGATTAAGATGTCATTAGGAGAACAAACCTACCCAAAAGTGACACAAAAAACATTTCTTCTTCTCTCTGTTTGTTGACTTTCTAATGATGTGTACATGGGTAATAAAGTGAATTGGTTCCGTCTCTGTGTTCTGCAGTGATCAAGTGGCATCCAGCTCTACTTTCTGTAAAGTGTACACACTCACGCCCACTCTCAACAACAATCGAGAGAAGAGAGGGCTGGCGCTGGATGGAAAACTCAAACATGAGGACACCAACCTGGCGTCCAGTACCATGTGAGTATTACTGTACTTAACCAGCACATTTTCTATGAAAAAACACATTTTTATACAGGCATTTGTGCAAAGCTCAGGCTAGTTAATCAAATGTACACAAAATGGGAAAGTTTTCTACTTTAAATTATGAATTAAATGAGAGGAAAGAAATCAACTTGTGCTTTAAAGTCTACTCTACCGTTCAAAAGTTTATCGATATTTTCAATTTTAATTTATTTTAAAATGTCAAGCTGCTTAGTGTTTTTGTGTAAACTCTGATCCTTTTTATTCAGAATTATTTGATTTAATAGAAAGAATGGTCACATTTTATATTCGGTGGCTTTAACTACTATGTACTTGCATCAAAAAATAAGTACAGTGTACTTATTGTGATCATCTTGTATTGTAAAACACTTTTCCTGCTATTAATGTGGGACACGGGTAAGGTTAGGAACAAGTTTGGTGGTATGGTTCGGTTTAAGGGTGGGTTAAGTTCTAAGAGTCAACAGTGTAATTGCAGAAATGAATTGCATATGTAATTATAAGCAGGTATTTTTTTGAAACATAAATACAATGTAAAAACATAATAAGGAACCATAATGTTATCAAACGATTAATTTAAATGTTTGTACATAGTGGGTAAGGACAGCTAATATAAAGTGGGAGCAAAAATCCTAAACAACAGCATTTATTTAAAATAGATTTTTTTTTTAAAACATTATAAATATCTTTAATGTCACCTTTGATCAATTCAGTGCATCTTTGCAGAATAATATTTTCTTTCAAAAAAAAAATCCTTACTTAACCTTTGAACAGTATTGAACATGAAATCAAAATGGACCCTATTCACTTTCCAGGGTTAGTTCACCCAAAACTTAAGTATCTGTCATTAAGTACTCACCCTCATGTCGTCCCGAACCTGTAAGACATTAGTTCATCTTCAAAACACAAAATATGATATTTTTGAAGGGGAATTTTTTTTTATCCCCCTTGGAAATCAAGGGAATTACCTTCATTCAAGGTCCAGAAAGGTACTAAAGATATCGTTGAAATAGTTCATGTGTCTCGAGTGGTTCAACCTTGAAATTAAATAATATAATTATAATAATAATAGAAAAGTGACGAGAATACATTTTGTGTGAAAAAAACTAAACGCAACTAACAACTTGATTCAACAATTTCTTCTCTACCCTGTCATTCTCTTAAGCATTTGACGTTCTGTAGTGAACACAGTGCAGCGGCTCTGAATGTCTAAAGATATCGTTAAAATAGTCCATGTGTCTCGAGTGGTCAACCTTGATATTAAATAATATAATAATAATAATAAAATAAAAGCGACGAGAATATATTTTGTCTAAATTTCTTCTCAGCCCTGTCATTCTCTTATGCATTTGACGTAGTGAACACAGTGCAGCGGCACTGAATGTCGGCTCAGTATTTGTCGGCATCGTGGTGCTCACATGAGCCACGTTGGCCAATACAGAGCAAGTAAAAACGTGAGATAAAAAAACCTCTTGGATTTCATCAAAAATATCTTCATTTGTGTTCCGAAGATGAACACTTTCCTGGTCTTTTTGTCTACAATTGATCAGTCCAGGCATCTTTGTAATCTTTCATAATTGTAAAAACAGGTAATTCCTTACTTCAAAAAAAGTAGGCTTTGTGTTGACTTTAATGTTTTGTAGAATAAAGAGCCGACTGACTGATTCTGTTTCTGTTTGACTGCAGTGTGAAGGATATGAGTAATAAGGAAGTCCTGGGTGTCCTGGTGTCCTATCGGGTCAAAGTCAAACTGGTGGTCTCCCGTGGAGGGTGAGTCATGTGTCACACCTGCTTCCTCTCCACAGTCACACACTGGGGAGCAGTTTTGATAGGTCTGTACTGTGGTCCTCCAAACTTTAAGGACTGTTGCATGTTGTTTTAAAAAAATATTAATAATCAGATTTTCTCTCACATGTAGTTCGTTGTGTGTGTTTGACTAGCATAGGTTGACTAGTTCATCTAGACTTTTTTTATGTTATAATATTTTCAGCGGTGGTGCTTAAATTAGCGTGCTGTGCTTTAGCTCTTAACTCTCTTGCAGGATGCTGTGCGAGCCTTATATTTCCTCCCTGAACTCACCTTTCTGTGCTGCTTCGTTCTGGTTATTGAGTCATTTTGTCACTCTCCCATTGTTTTATGTATCTCTCTCTCTGTCTGTTTCCTTCCCCTCCATCTGTCTGTCACGTCAGGCTTTTAAGCAGCTTGCTGGAGAGGTAAATACATCCATTGTGCATTCTGGTGGCTTGCTGTAGTGTCTCTAGGTTTGCCATAAAAAGGAGATCTGCATGGTGTTCAGTGATCTGCTCAACTTGACCCTGACGTTTTCTGTCTGATAGAGTTAGAGCACTAACCTCAACACAAGCACATGAAAAGGCATGAATGGCTGAATCTCATTAAGAAATGTCTAGGTCATATTTTACCTTTAAATCTAAAGAATTGCATGTTGTAAAATAAATAAAGCCTATTTTTCGGCCACTGTTGAACCTATATTACACTGATCCTGTGTAGAATCAATATTTGTTTGTTGACTAAAATAAATTCTGTAAAGTACTTTCATAAGTGTTTTTTAAAGTAAATATATTCTTTAAATCATAAAACCCCTTTCACACAGTAAAAACTGGATGAAATATTAAACATGACAAATTATGATTTCTAGATTACAAATAATTAAAAATCAACTTGTCCCTTGAGGATAACACTTACAGTATGACATTTTCAATAAAAGCGAATGTGGCTTAATTGTCATAAAAATGTTAGAATCCAAGTAAAATCATAAAGTCGTATTCTGCAATCATTTCTCTTTGAAAAATACACACTACTGTTCAAATGTTTGGGTTAAGATTTTTTTTTTAATGTTTTTGGAAGGTTTGAAAGGTTCTTATAGCAGTCAAGGCTGCATTTAGTTGATCAAAAACAGATGAAATAGTAATATTGGGAAATATTACCATTTAAATTAAGTTTTTTCTATTTTAGTATATTTTAAAATGCATTTTATTCCTGTGGTGTCAACTGAATTTTCAGCATCATTACCTTCAGAATAGGTCAGAATTGAACAACATTTATTTGAAATAGAACTATTTTGTTACATAATTGTCTTTACTGTCACTTTGATCAATTTAATACGGCTTTGCTGAATAATAGCATTAATGTCTTTCAAAATAAAGAAAACTCTTACTGACCCAAATGAGTATGTACATACATTATATATTAATTTTGATTTTGTAGTGAAATATGACCCAGTCAGTTCTTGAGAGATTTGCCCTCTTAAGAACTCTTGCCCACCTCAATTATTTCAAATAATGGCAGTGTTGGTTTTTTGTTGTTTTTCTTTCTTTCTCTCATTCAGGGATGTTTCAGTGGAACTGCCTTTTGTCTTAATGCATCCAAAACCCACAGACTCCACCCTTTTCCATTCGACCTCAGGTTTGTGACAAGCCATGATCAAACACAAAACACCTTATTTAATTGCACTGAAATGGGGCGTGTGTAACTGTGAAAGTAATAACACCTTCATTAATCATTTAATAATAATACTTTTTCTGCTTAACAGCTGCTCCAATGTTGGATCCACCAATTGACACCAATTTGATAGAGTTTGACACAAAGTAAGCAAGAATTTTTAATATCAACATCAAACATAATCAGATTTCCCTCGTTTAAAGCTTTCTTTTCCTAATATGTTTCCAGCAGTTTAACCGCAGATGACGACATTGTATTTGAGGACTTTGCTCGTTTGCGGTTAAAAGGAATGACCGACAAGGAGGAGGACTGCTGAATTTTTATCATCTCATTCACCAAGAACAGAAGCACTTCACATCAAATTGTACATCTCTTGTCTCCCCAAGGGTGTAACAAAGAAATAATTCTTTCCATCTCATTACAATTCAAGCAGTATTTGGACGTTTCATTGGGAAATAAAGAGGATAAAAGTAAATGACTTGATTTAATATACCTGTCAAAAGCTAAGGAAGGAGGGGATTCCAGGGAATTTCATACATTTTTTTGCATAGGCATGTGGTTGTTATACTCTCATATTGTGCCAACTGTTATGTTATGAACGGCAAGCCCATCTGTAAAGATGGCTAAATTGCTTCATATTTATTTCTTTACAAAGACAGTCTTGATTTTCCTGTGATCTGTGTACAATAACCCCTGTGCATTACACAAAGATGAACAGTTTCAGTGACAGGGGCTGTGCATGTTTCTTTGTGCTGCTGTGAGAATCATATGTGACTGAGCGCATATTGTCTGCAGATTGTAAATATATGAAAGTGCTGCTTTTAATTTGTTGGGCTGCTGCATTTGGTTAAAAAAAAAACAGTTAATGGATGTATAGAGATTTAACATCCCTCAGGAGAAAGGAAATTTGTTAATTTTCATAATCACAGGACACACTGTTTGCCATTTTCTTTTAAAACTTTTTTTTATTTAAATTTTTTAATAAAACAAATAAAATACAACATGGCTGTTATTAAATTTGGAAAGCTTTATTACTAAGCTTTGAATTCAGCAATTTGCTGAGAAAAGACAAGGTGTTTGCTCTCACACGGCAAAAAAATTATTTCCTTTCCATTCAGTATTTTTCTCGTTTACCAGCACATATAAACACTTAACTTTTTTTTTTTTTTTTTTTTCCCCAGAAAACGAGACTTAATATCCTCAGTAATTTTGCTTCTCAAGTAAATGTATCTTGATTGAAGAATGTTTACATATTTGCACTGGAAAAAATGAGTAAGACCATTTTTGCAACGTTAATGCTTATTGTAAAATAACCTCCAAGAGTATAGAAAAAAAAAAAAAAAATCATAAAATTCACATTCCTGGACAACCGCGTTTGTTTTAAGAAGAACGCTAAATTTGAGGCTCTGTCGGTTTGATATCCGAGCTGCTGTTCGCTGCACACAGTGGTGGGCGAGATCTGCCCCGATACCGCTTCTTCAGTCGACCAGCCAAACGTTGCCACCTAGTGGACGATATAATGAATGGCAAGTCATTTGTGTGTAAAACCACCGAGGAAGCAATAATAAAATATTATGGTATAACATTCACCTTTCTTGTGTTGCATTGTACTTATTAATCCTCTCGGCCACCTCTTTTTTCTCCTCTAACCAGCGGTCTAGGAGCTGCTCCTTCTGGAGTTTTGTGGCAGCCAGTTCCTCTCTCTGTGTGTTGTGCTCCAGTCTCAGGGCTGTCAGTTCCTTTGATTGACACTCTAGCTTATACTCATAGTCCTCCAGATCAGACTTCAGACAGGAAGCCTCCTGGGCAAACAAAACCGCTTCTGTCCTGTAACGGGCAACTCTACAGCAGGAAGACATGATAGAGCCCTATTAGAACTGCTTGTCTTGATGACTTCATCTTTTTCAAGATGAAACTGGTGGTTTGACCTACTGTGAGTGACAGTATTGTAACTCCGCCTCCTTCAGGTATATATTGCTGGTCAGTTCTGATATTTTCTGCTTGAGCTTGAAAAAAGACAGATGTGGAAGAGTATTCCAGTGAGAGACTGATACCCAACCCCCCAAAAAGATGAATCATAACCTTAGTCAAACCTATTATCTCTAGATCTGGTGGGAAATAACATAATAGTTTTAGCATTAAGGCAGTGCTTGTTGATTCTCTCACCTGTTGGTTGAGCAATTCCACCTCATTCACTCTCAAATAAAAAGTACCGCCTTCATCTGGGCATTTTGAGCTTGCGTTTTCTTTGGAACTGAGTCAAATATAACAGTAAACAAAACACAGCAATTGCAGAGTATGGCAACACCAGGATATATGCATTGTGTAATTCATGCCAATAAGTTGAGAAATCAAATCAGTACAATAACAGATGTGTGTTACCTGCCTTGCCAGAGTTTGATGTGAAACTCCAGCATCTCCTCCAGCCGGGACACTGTCGGGGCATCCATCATTACTGAAGCACTGCAGTACTTATAGCTTGTTTATGTACATTTAACAGCATCCGTATTAAACTCACCCTTGTCAAAGAGCCCAGAGAAAGGATCTCTCTCCCTGCAGTCTCTGAGAAACAGTTCCCCGCGCACGTGACTCTTCCAAGACTCCATGGTCTGCAGCTTTGGAGCTCAGAGGGATAAATCACCTATTTCAAACATTCGAATCTCATCTAATGTATTTCTACAGCGTTTTTGACCTTAAATATCACGGGCATGCCTATACAGCCAATGTCCGTGACAGATTTTCTCCAGATGTTGCACAAATCGCTTTAAATACTAGTTAAACATGATCCATGTTTGGTTTTCTCTACGGTAGATTTCGCGTTTCTGTTATTTTTGTTCTTCTGCGGCTTCCGTACTTCACAACATACTGAAAGCGCTTTGTGTAGCCCATCACATTTAGTGGTGAAATATATCTTCGAGTTTAGGTTTCAGTGCTTAAATATAAATGTAAGTGGACTGAAATTACTTTATAAACTTATAGATATATGAAGTGCTTTTGTATTTTTTTTTATTAAAAGAACTCATTGTGTAGCTAATGTGTTGGTGTTTTCTGCTGCAGTTGATAACTGTATGTTGGTAGGAGTTGAGCGCTTGTCTTTTGTATGTTTACGCGTGTTTTCTCTGTATTCTGTAGGTTGTGTGGTCGGAATGGCGAATGACAGGCTGAGAGCATTAGAAGATGTGGAGAAGGAGATTGCTTTGGTGCTGCAGAGCGCAGGTTTGTGTCACTTCATTGATGGAATCATTGTCAGTAATGCCTGCATATCAAAAAACAAACTAGCTAGTTTAGGCTAGTTTCCTAATCTGGCCAAACTGTCTTAGCTGGTTATGCTCCTTTAAAACCAGTAAACAGACAGACTAGCAAACCAGGTTTGGCCAGTAGATGCTTTTGTTTTAATTAGGGGATTTGTAACTTTCATTTTTTCATTTTTCATTATTTAGCAGACGCTTTTATCCAAAGCGACTTACAAGTGGAGCGATTAGGGGTTAGGTGTCTTGCTCAAGGGCACTTTTAGTCCTGGTATCGAAGGTGGAGAGCGTGTTGTTTATTCACAATCCCCACCTTCAATTCCTGCAGGCATGGGAATCGAACCAGCAACCTTCTGATTACAAGCCCAACTCCCTCACCACTAGGCCATGACTACCCCTGACATGACTACCCAACTGACATTTTAAATAAACCTGTTTAAACCTAATCATTACAGCTTTACAGTGTGAGGACTTATCAATTTGTATATGTTTAATATAGTGTACAAACTGAATGGTAACAATCTGTCTGTCAGGAACTATCGTGCTGGAGCTTTCTAAAGAGAAGGCCAATGCCAGTTTATTAGACCGACAGCTGAATCAGTTCCAGACCTCCATCAATAGAGTTGAGAATGAACTGAGTGCACAGATCCGATATCTGACTCAGGTGTGTATGTGAATTCATATCTATCTACATCCATCATTTTATCTCTCTTAGTTGTTTTATGCATTGTCCCATCCATCCACCCATCAGTCCTATACGAAGCATTGCTTTGGACTAAAACTTTGACTGCCTCTGTGCTGCACTGACTTTATTTCTTCTTTTCTGAGTGAAGGTGGCAACAGGTCAGCCTCACGAGGGATCGACATACTCAGCCAGGAAGGACTGTCAGATGGCCTTAAACCGTGCAGAATATGCCCGTGTCAAACTGGGAGAGCTGGGACGTACCTGTGAGATGATGCTTGATCCACAGACGTAAAGACGTGTTAAATGGACTATTTCTTTGTAAAGCCAACTTCATAAGTGTCTACGTGCTTCAAGGATATATTGAATGACAAACCCAGTGATTTGCTTTGAATATTTTGAATAAGCACCAACACCTTTGGCCTGTTGAGAAATGTTACACAGTTTCTGTTATTGCTTTAAAAAAAACCAACAACAACAACAAAGTATTTTTAACACTTGTATTTTATTGAAGGGAACAGAAGACTTATCTTGCATTGTTTGTTACTTTTGTGATATCAAGTACACAGCACAAGGGTTGCAGGTTGTACATCATTAAAATAATAGACATTTATATTACTACATGAATGTTTAAATATTAGAATTCAAAAAATGTCCACCATACACACATTCAACATGAACACCAGCTACTAACATCTGGACCCATAGTGTCTTATAGCTTATCATCAGAAGACAACCAATAAAGTGAAGAACTTCGGCTTGTTATGTTTATTTATATGATGGAAAATGTGGAGTCAAAAGTTCCTTCTCATAATGATCTGAATATTTATGGAATTTAACAACACATAACATGCATATATATGTATATATACACACAGCATGTTTCAGACAATATAACAAAGCAAAATCTCCTAAATTGTTGAGAAGTCTTTTAAAAATAAATAATTAGGAATAATTGGAGTTGAATTTGGAATTGGTCTGGGTTTATGTGACCATGTACTCCTGGCGCTTGTTGAGGCGAACTTGACACAGAGACACTGCGCCAACACCTACGTAGATGGCAGCAGCAATGAAGCAGTTGATCCCAACTTGGTTGTAGAGTCCGTAAATTGTCTGTGGTGGATTCTTGCTGTTGAAGAGAAGAAAAATTCATGTGAAACATTTGCATGTAGAAATGTCAGCTCAGGATCTGTCAGTTCTCTACACATGCAGCCGATTCAAAAGCTCTTATCATACTTGAGGAAAAAAATACAGAAAAACAGTAATATTGTGAAATATTTTTACAATTTAAACTGTTTGAATCTATTTTAAATGTAATTTATTCCTGTGATGCAAAGCTGAATTTCATTACTCCAGTCTTCAGTGTCACATGATCCTTCATAAAATCATTCTGCTCGAGAAACATTTCTATTATTAATAATGTAGAAAACAGCTGTGTTGCTTAATATTTTTTTGAAAACTGCAATAAATGTTTTTGCTTAGGATTCTTTGATGAATAAAAGTTCAAAAGAACAGCATTTATTTGAATTAAAAAACCTTACAACATATATGTCACTTAAGTCATTTATTTAATGCATTCTTGTTGAATAAACATATTAATTTCTTTAAAAAAAAAAAAAAAGCTGGGGGAGAGTAACTCACTCTTGACGGATGTCTTCCTCAGTAAAGGGAACATCTTCGATCAGCACAGCTGATTTTGCACTGAAGAAGATTCCCAACATTGACTGAAAACAAGAGTGCATAATTAATAACAGGGTTTGTTATAAATATTTATTATTATGACATTAGTTGTAATTAATTATGGAATGGCAGTAAATATATATCACTGAAAATACACAAAAAAGACTGGTTTGAAGAATAGCTATTAAGGCCTTCACATCCTATGATCCCAACACCTGCTATTATACTCATATCAGGCTCCTGGTATATTCTGCTGATAAATAGGTGGCTGAACATATATTTTTATGCAAATGTATTTCAAATGTACGCATTTATCTATCAGTGAAGATCCAAACACACCAATATCAATTATTATTATTACATATATAGGTAAATTATTCCTGTCGTTGGGGGTGAATCCCATTAGCTACAACTAGCAAGCGCTGACACGAAGACTCTAATCCTTACCAGCATAACGACACCCCAGATGCTTAACACGATCCCACAGGCTGCCAGTTTGGGCCCACAGAATAAAAGCGACGGCATTTTATTCGAGATGGCCCACAGATTCGTCCTCTCAAAACTGGGAAAATGATGCTACATCCACTCGGGACGACAACCTGCCTCTATCCTTCTCTCGACCCAATCGACCGGATGTAAATCGGCGGCACTCGGGTTGTTCCGTAAGCATTTTCGGCAACGCTCGGCCGTTTTCGTATGGATGTTGCGCAGATCGTGTATGATCATTTGATTGGCTATGCACTGACCAATTACACGCCTCGTTTTCGAAGCGCATTGTACTCTGGGAATTTTTAGTTCGAACTATTATGTTGCGTTCGTGCTGATAATAGAGACTTTTTGTTAGCTATATAATAAAGTTAGCATTATTTTTTCCCCACAGAAGGTCGCTGAATGACTGCAGCGCTCATTTTTAACCGCTTTGAGAGTTTTATCTTTTCAGCGCCGCTGAATGAGACTCGGCTAGATTTGTATTTGTGTCAGAGCTCGTTATTTCAGATCATCGCTCCAGCATGACTTCAGCTTCCACAAAGGTAAAACACTCGCATCGTTCTGCGTCATTCATATTCTTAAGTAGCTCATAAATGAAAAAAAACACATATAAATGCCAATCAGGTGGGCGAGATCTTCTCGGCTGCAGGCGCGGCATTCTCTAAACTGGGTGAACTGACCATGCAGCTGCATCCAGTGGCAGACTCCTCTCCTGCAGGGTGAGATGCTGAAACTGTCTCTATTCTTTGCTTCTGTACTGTGAAATGTTCGATGCTCTAATTAGTTTTGTCCTATTGTTTAAGCATAGTCGGTAATTTATGAAATTTCCCTTTGCTCTCTCATCCTCTCAGAGCCAAATGGACCGACACGGAGATTGAGATGTTGCGGTCTGCAGTTCGCCGCTTCGGTGAAGATTTGAACAGCATCAGCTCAGTCATAAAGGAGCGCACAGTGTAAGAGTGTGTTGAATTAAGATGGAGTTATAGCTGTACAATTGTCATTTTGTAAAATTCAAATCAAATATAAAAACGTTATAATCTAATTTCTGTGTATTGAATGTGAAATATGTCGTTTCGAATGACGTTTTTGTGCTGCGATGAATTAAATCATTGTTAGGGCAAATAATAAATACACGGGTTAAAGAAAAGTTTGAAATAATTAAGGTTTGTAATGTTTTTAGGTCATTTATTTGATCAAAAATACAGTAAAAATAGTAAAACGGTTTTTTATTTGAATGTGTGGTTTATTCTTGTGATGCAAAGCTGGATTTTCAGGATTCTTTGATGAATAGGAAGTTTAAAAGAGCATTTGTTTGAAATATAAATCTTTTTGTAACAATAATAAAGGTGCCTACTGTCATTTAAATCAATTTAATTCATCTTTGTTCGATAAAAATATGAATTGTTTTAAAATGATATTTTATCATGATTGCAACAAAAATATGAAGCAGCCCAACTATTTTGAACATTGATAATAAGAAATGTGTCTTGAGTAGCGAATGATTTCTGAAGGATCATGTGGCACTGAAGACGGGAGTAATGTTCAGCTTTGCATCACAGGAATAAATTACATTTTAAAATAGATTCATATAGAAAGTTTTAATAATATTTCACAATTTTACTGTATTTTTGGTCAAATAAATGAATAATATTGCATCACAAATCTCTCTGTCTTTTTTCCTTGTCATCTTGTAGTGCCCAGATTAAGACCACAGTAAAAAGAAAGCTGTATGAGGACAGCAGGGTTCCTCTCACTGCAGAGTCACCTAAAAAAACTATGAAGAAAACCACAGTGACACTGCCTCCACCTCCTGCATCAGTGGCTCCCACCGTTATCGCTGTTCCAACCTCACAGGTTGTTGTCACAACTGGATTGCAGAGTTCTTCGTCTTTACAACCAGCAATAAAAAACCCTAAACCAGCAGGTGACTTACTTTCCAATTACAAGGGATGAAAAATGAAAACCTTCATCATTAATAATGTCAGTTTACAAATGTGGTTATAAGTCTGTAAATGCACTGGCTCTCTATTATCAGATGTGACTCTGAGTGCTCTCAATGACTCTGATGTGAACAGTGATTTGGTGGATATCGAGGGGCTTGGAGAGGGCTCCACAAAAAAGCCCAACTTCGACCAAGGTGAGTAATGGGAGTAAAGGCAATGAAAGGGATGATTGCCCAAAAATGTCATCATTTATTCACACTCTTTTCGTTCCAACCCCCTTTATGTTTTTTTTTGCAATACTTTTGAAGCTTGAAAACTTAATTTCTATTCAATGTAATTACATGTAACATATTATGATTTTATCAAAAATTGCACCAGTTTAATGGAAGAAAGTCAAAGTTTGGAAGGAAAGGTGGGTTGAATAAATTGACAATTTTAAGTTTTTAGTTTCTGCGACACTCAATTTAGCGGAATTACAAAACTAAAGCGCATTTTCGAACACCCCTTTCACACGCCACCACTCCAACTGAAACGTCACACATACAGGTCTTGCGTGTGCTTGTGAAGTCATTTCTTCACAGATAAAAGTAGGCTACTTTTAATAAAAGCTCCAAAATATTAGGAATAGCTGTGTTGCTGTGTCATGAGTAAGCAACTGAGTAGCCAATATTCTGTCTAGAGCGAACGCGAGCGCCTTGCTTATAATAAACCCAATCAACATATCAGCACCGGGCGTATTTTTGATTTGACGTGCCACAACTATTTGAGGTTGTCGACAATGGACATGTCAAAGTAAACATTATAAACTGGAACATTTGTCTTTCTGAACATGTGCTTGAGGATGTTGTATCGAAGCATCCCTTGTTGCACGTTGCATCGCAATGACCCATTTGCTTTGAAATGTGCATGACCTGATTAATCTTTGAAGGGCAGCAAAATTTGGCTTTTGTATGCCAGGTGTGGTTTCACAGCAGTTCAACACCTTCTGGCTCCACATGCAACAGTAGCTATGCCCCAAACGTACACTATAGTTTGAGCAAAAGAGATTGACAGATTTTGTGTACGCACAAAAGTTTTCAGATTTGTAAAACCATGCGGACGCCAGAACCTGCGTGGAATTCCATGCATCTTCACCCCGAAAAAGCATATATGGAGCTTTTACTACGGATATCCTCATCTGCATATCATTTCCATATGAATATTTCGGTAACACTTTACAATAAGGTTCATTAGTTATACATTAGTTAATGTACTAACTAACATGAACTAACCATGAGCAATACATTTGTTACTGTATTTACTAATCTGTTCATTGTTTGTTCATGTTAGTTCACAGTGCATTAACTAATGTTAAAAAGATTTTAATAATGTATTAGTAAACGTTGAAATTAACATGAACAAAGATTAGAATGCTGTATAAGTGCAGTTCAGTATTAGTTCATGTTAACTAATGAACCTTATTGTAAAGTGATACCTTGTTTAACGATACAAGACATTAGGAAAATATGAATCTAACTGCCGTTTGTGCCGTCACATTACATTTCTAAAAATCATTCACTATCCTTGTCTTGTTTAAGAAGAGTTATTCTCATTCTTTTCTACTGGCCAATTAGTATTTTTAATTTGTTTAAATTGATTACATTTATGCAATTTTGCTCATAAGGTAAACATTTATGTTCATATATTTGTAATGGAATCAGATAGGCCTTATTTTTGCAGTGTAAATAATTGTCTGACTCAGTGTGTCACTGACAAAACATTTTAAATTTAAAACGTGCACACGAAAATGTTTATCATTTGGCTACTGTCTGTCTGTCTGGGTGCTGCAGAGGTTGTACAGTACTGTCATCAGACCTAGTCAAACAGGACAATGGACCATTTCATCATCAAAAGCAATGTATCCACTACAAAATATTTCTATTTAAATTCATATAAAATATGTTGCAACTTCTGGATAATGATTTCAAGTAATTTCAGTGCTTAACTACATTCATGAGGGTGGAATATTCATTCATTCTAAGTGTGTATATCAAAATAAAAGGAGTTTTTAAATCATTCTGTTTACTTCCATTACTTCACTCCAGTAAGAGTATGTACTCTTATTGCGATCTAATGAACTAAATAAGCTCACATAATTTACACGCACAAAAAACATATGGAGAACAGCAGCTTTCGCTCCTGCTCTGACATCCGCAAGACCACGCTGAACACTGTGTGTGTGTGTGTTCGAAATCAGGAATGCTGAGAAAATTGATCGATTTTTCCGTCTTCAAGCCAAACTTGGGTCTTCAGCTGACAAAGTTAAAATCCCGCCTTCCCATAATGTTTACGCTGTAAACGGGTCAGTAGGCAGAGAGTCGGTGGTCTTTTGTAGCTGTTGGAACACTTTCGACTACAAAAACAATTTGGTCGAATGCGCTCTGGAAGTGGTCGAAAATGGACAAGCGCAAAAATGTAGTCCCCGTCTATACCTGTATTTTAGCATCACCCACTTTTGATCCAATTGACCAAAATGCGTCTTAATACCAGGTGTAAACTGGGCCAATGTTTTAATGGTGCATCTGTTTATAATATAAAGTGATTGAGTCTCTTCAGAAAATTTGGACATAACCACTCAGTTCATATGGATTAGTTTTACGATCTCTTTACAAGCTTTTTAAGTGTCAGAGTTTCAATTTTGTAGGGAAAGGCTTTCTATGCAGAGACAGAAAGATCTTTGTTTGTGTTCCGAAGATAAACGAAAGTTTAATTAATGAGAGAGAGAGATTTTTAATTAATTTTTGAGTGAACTGACCCTTTAACAAGTGCAAAAGTGTGTTAACTTTCTTGCTGTTGAAAAAACATTTCTTTTCCTTTTTCTTCCTGGCAGAGAGCTTGAATCTGGACTCCAGTCTTATAATGAACTCCAGTGATTTGCCCCTGCTGTCCCGCTGATCTCCATTGGTCAGTCAAGGTGGTTTTCAGGGAAATGGGGACAAAGATTGTAAAGGACAGCACATGTAAAGATTCTGCAGTTTGATCATGAGATATACAGAATGGTGAAGGCAACAGTTGGTACCCATTATCTTTTCCACTGTGGGTCCAGATAGCACCAGACCAAACCTCTACTACATCACCAACCATTCTCTACCCATTTCAGTGAAGAAGTATTACATCTGTAGTTCTTATTCAGCAAAAATGAAGTTTTTTTTCAATCTAATTGAAGATGGAAAATGTTTTTTGTGGTTCATGTTGTGTGAACTGTATTTGCCCACAGTTGAAAAGGGGTGCGGGGGTCAAACTACTTGTAAAAATACTTTTTATTTTTTGTATTTTTAATAGGCCCTTTTGGCTAAAGTAAATCTTTGTGAAGTGACATAAGATGCTGACTGTGATGGAAAAGTGGCAGCATGCAATCAAAAATAGTTACAGAATTTTACAATTTTTTCACTCTCACTATATGTTAGGTGCAGCTTCTATTGTATGTATATAATATTTTAACATTACATAATTAAACAGGTCATTTCAACAGTAAACAAGACATGCCTGTTTAAATTTCATATGAGCAAATCAGCTTGACATACAATGTCTTAGCTCAGAATAAAAAGACAGCATGCAAATCAATAAAATGAGTTTTTATTATGATCTTGTTCATAATAAGAATATATGGTATCATATACATTTCATTTATGGTAAATGATATTTCTTCTCTGATAATTGGACATTCATCTTGTGTGACTGAGAGGGAATAAATGTACTTTTGCTACCAAATACATCCAAAAATATCCATCTTTCACTTTATTTTTTCTGGCTTTTAGAATATATTTACAACTCAAACAATTGATAGGCAGAATCTATCAGCTTTGGCATTTCTTTACAATGTTTTTCGTGCGCTCGGAATCCATTTCGTAACAGCAAATCGTGACCATCTTTGACGCATAGATACAACAGATCTTATAGGAAGTGTATGGCAAATCTGGAAAATAAATGACATGGTACATATTGTGGATAATAGTGGGAAATTAATAAAAACAACTGATTATACAACTGATCTCAAGCCTTCCGTTCAGGTTCTTGATAAATACATGGACCTGATAATCCTGGTGAATGTGACAAACACTAATTCCAGCAACGTCAATGCATATTGCACAATCGTAATCACTTTTAAAGATCCATAAACATTGGTATCAATCTTTGAAATTTCAACGACCTCAAATGGAAATTGCAAAATTACAAACAGTGCAAGTAACTTTGGAATTCATACTTCAAGACTCAAAACCTGTAAGGCATTGTCATTACTGTGAATTAAAAACTAAATGAGTAAAAATAAAAGGCAATGACTTTATAGGGAAGAATGAGCCATATTCCTCCTGATATGTGAATATGGAAACAGAGGAACAGCTTCAAATGTCCGACGTGCAGCTTTACAGACCAACAAGCTGCCGGCGTCGATAAAATAAAGACTTTGGGAATCAACAATGGTGACATACATCTTTACACTGATATTTAAGTATGTACTGCAACCAGAGCCTTTACACATTCATAAATAACAACACACAATAACAGACGCCACAGTCAACATAATTTGCATAATGTTGAGAACTATCATGGGCAACTTGCTTTAGGAGGGCTTCCAGTTCAATTAACTGCAGCATGTGACATTTCTGGATAATAATATAATCATTTTCAATGAGCCTAATAAAATCCATCCAAAATTAAAGCCACAATACAGAACTACTGCATCCGATACCTTACATAAAAAGTAGATCAAGCTAGTAGAAAAAAAGAAAAGAAAAATCCTATCTTATGAAGGATACGACGTAACTCTTGACCGTTTTTTCAGCTCACTGAAAGAACTGAACATTTCCCAAGTGAAAGGATTTAAAAAAATAAACCATACAAAATAAGATCCTTTACAATCAAAGTAAATATGATCCCACTCATGTAACGGCAACATTGATATCTAACACTGTGCAAATAGTACAAGAGGAAGAGTATAATATCCGCTGAAACTGTGATTGTATCAATGCAGAAATGGTTTATCATGTTTTGTAATGCAATAACCCACCCCTTGCATCTCAAGTCCTCGATTTCTGTACATAATTCCAAACTTAAGGATCTCGTTTAAGGTTTCATTAGGTGGAAAAACAGTTTGACCAAAGGTTTTCACACGGTGGCCTCAGACGGCATACATTCTCAGTCTCTAGGTCAGTTTTCGATGTGGACTTTGCCTATAGTCCAACACTGGATTCTAGACGTGATGCGAGACGTCTAGCGTTTTACAGTACAGTACTTGTTTTAAGTAAGCATTAAAAGAATCAAAATGTGGAAGTTGCCTGTATGCGCTGGTATCATTTCCAATGATTTAAAGAACATTTTTCAAACTTAAAAAGTTCAGTCTGAGCTAAAAGCTATATGGAAAAATAAACATATTTACAGATCACATCAGACCCCTCAGATAAACGCAAAAAGAAAAAAAAAAGAAACATAGGATTAATACCTACCAAAATAATATTCGATTATTCACATATTTATACACATTTATACAAAAAGTTAACCTCTATGGCCAACTGATTTTAATACTCTCTATCCTTAGTTTTTTCAACGCATTCTGGACATTTTACCAGACCGCTGGCCCTGGACCCCGTTAATGGAAGCTGAAGATGTACCAAAATACAAAAGTGTTTTGCCACAACTTGAGGAAAGAAAAGAAGAGCAAAACTGGTCTGTTTCTTGAGTCTGTACACTGAGGAATGGGTCTTTGTGTCCAGATTCGCCAGGTAGAAATCACCTGAACACTTTCATTGCAGTCTGTTATTGCAGATATACAACATAATATTCTGTAGGCACCGAAGATCCACAATTATTCACAAATTATATGATAGCCTGCAGCGTCCATGTTGTCGTGTCAAATACATCCAGAAGATTTTGTCTTCTTATATTGCCTCTGAAATCAAAGTCACAACTAGGACGATTTTCCTTCAGAAGTGATTGAGCTGAAAGACTCATCAAAGCACCAAAATAAAAAGCAGGAAAACAGGGACAGAATTGAGTTTAAGTCGAAGTTTGGTCTTCATTTAACAACGCCTTGAGTCCAAAGCTCTACGAGTTGGTGATCTGGACTCTGGTGTGATGAATAGTGGGGTTTAGATGCTGGGGCGGTGAGAGGTGAAGGGGGGGGGGGGGGAGAGGGATAGGGGGCTGGCTGGGGTGTTTGAACTGACAGGAGCGGTCCCAGAGGAAGAGTCCACTGACTGGGAAACACTGTATGTGTAAAGAGATTCATTAAGTGCACAAATTGATACTCGTGAGGTGTGAGATTCTGTTCAGTTTGTTATTGAAGCATCTTTATAAGACTCACCTGACTGTGTAACTTGTTATGTGAGCAGGGTCTGTGACTCCAGCAACAAAAAGCTTTTTAGGAGGACCATCTGATTCCACTCCACCTGAGTGGAGAAGATGAGGGGAAAAAAAAAGTCCGAAAATTTAATATGACAACTGATTAAAGAATGAAAATGGAAAAAAAAAAAAAAATACTGGAACTGATAGTGTCATTAGTAGCAGTTCAATTCATGAACTAATTGATTCTTTTTTATAAATCAGTCAAAATACACTCGAGTGGTTCATGATGTCCAACTTGAAAATAACCAAGAACTGGTACTATATATTTATGAATACATAGTATATATCATAATCATCATCATAATTACTTACACTACCATTCAAAAGTTTAGGGTAAGTAAGGGTTTTTTTTGTTTTTTGAAAGACATTGACACAGCAAGGATGCATTAAATTGATCAAAAATGGCAGTAAAGACTTCCATTGTTACAAAAGGTTTCTATTTTAAATGCTGTTCTTTTGAGCATTCTATTCATCAAAGAATCCTGAAAAAAAAAATGCATCATGGTTTTCACAAATATATTTATCAGCACAACTGTTTTCAACATTGATAATGATAATGATCAATTATTATAAAATGTTTCATCACAGCAAATCAGCATATTGGAATGATTTTTTAGAATCATGTGACACTGGAGTAATGATGCTGAAAATTCAGCTTTGCATCACAGGAAGAAATTACATATTCAAATATAAAACAGACATTTTGGAATTTTAATAATGTTTCATAATATCACTGTTTTTATTATATTTTAATAAATGTAGTGGTGAGCATAAAAGACTTCTTTCAAAAACATTTGTCTTACTGACCCCAAACTTCTGAGAGGTGATATAGTTCATTCAAGCTAAGAAAATACTGCTATAAAAAGTGCTAATAAATTGCAATTCTTTCATTGTATTCATTAAATTTCCATCCCTCCTGATAACCGATTCAAATGTTCTTTTGTCAATGCTATACTTCATAATATCGTTACCTTTCCTTTTCAAAGGTGCAACTGATGGCCATCTCACTCCAGAACTCACAGATCCTCTGTTCAGTCAAAAACACATCAAAAACTTTGTTCAGAAAGGATATTTGTATATCTTACATTTTGAAAAGAATAAATATGAATAAATATGAAGAATAAACAATCCAAGTGCTCTTAACATCTGAAGGATGCACATTCTAATACTGTAGTTTTATTCATGAACTTACCCTCGAAACCGTCGAGTTGGACTGGGTGAGGAATTAGGAGTGACACCGCTGTCCTGGGAATGAAATCCCTGTATGGGATGTACAGAGAGAGATGAATAAGAAGAATGACAATGGACTGACTGAAGAACTGAAACCCGAAGATAGTGAAATACTCACTGGAGACAGATGACCATGCCAGTGACTCACAGGAGGTAGGGGAACAGCAGACGAGGCACTTAGAGGGGGGAAGAGGCGAAATCAGTTAAAAAGATATTTTGACAACATAAACTGTTCATGTATATCTAGCTACCTTAGTCTCTGTAAACTCCCTCTCAAAGTGAGCTCCATGTTCTCATTCTGAAAGAAAAGAATTGTACAATAAAACCTCACTTGACAAAATGAATATTTCTTATACTCAAAAAAACTTCAAATGCTTGTGTTTAAATGCTGGAAATTAGTTTTGTAGACAAATTCATGTGTTAAAACTATTCTTCACGCTCTCTGAACCATTCTTTTACAATTTTTACCCTGATGAATATTAGCATTATCATCCTGGAATATGACCATGATATATTTTCCAACATGGTTGTTTAAGAAATGAAAAGCTACATAATCTGTTAGGGTTAAAAGAACCGTTGCCAAACATAAAACATACTAGAAACATAATAATTACTATAATAATGATCCAGTCATAGATGCTCAAGTATTTTCTCATTAAAATCCCAACTTTTGTTTTGGCCAGGCAGTGTACATGTGAACTTCGCTAATGTTTAAAAGAGTTACAATATCAATTCTTTTGTTCTCACCTGTCTCTTGTTTTCGGATCTCTCACATGACAGGGAGAATGGGGACAGAGGGAGGGTCTGCAACACCAAGGTAATGTATTATTTACTTCTTTGAGGTTTTTGCTTAAATAAATATCCAACACTGATATTTGTGGTTTCATCTGAACACTCACCCGGGAGGGAAAGCTCGGATTTACAGACACGCTGCTCCGACGATACCGAGCTGAACTATTAGAGCTGAACACTGTTGTCCCATCACTGTAGTGCCAGCAATTAAACGTTGGAAATTTAAAGAATAAACAAATTATTTTGTAGAAAATACTACTTTTTAAAAAGTATTAAAGTTTCACAGACAGGGCTTAGATTAAGCCAGGATTAATCCTTAGTTCAATTAGGGCATTTAAGTAGCTTTTATAAATATGCCTTAGGAAAAAAAAACATTACTGGTGTACATCAAGAGACAAAAATTCTGAGATATGTCAGAGCAAGTTACCTTCAGTTAAAACAGATCAAACATGCATTTAGTCTGGGACCAGGCTTAAACCTTGTCTGTGAAGCTGGATGAACATGTTCTGTTCCATTCACTCATCGGTGTGTGCAGTTCCTTCACCTGACGTTCGTGATCATGGGGGCGCTGTTCGACCTTCGGAGGGCTCCTCCTGCGCCTGCGCACTGATCCACCTCCATCCTCTCCATAGCTCGTCCTCTGGCACCGAGGCTGTGCGTCACTCACGGCCGGGCTGAACGCCCCCTGGCGCGGCCAGAGCACCAACTCTCAACCGGCAAAAGCCCGACCAGCAGGCCTCACGCCAAAATACCCGATCCAATGTAACTGTTTGACTGCTTTCCCGTGTCTATAGCATTTTGTTGAAGTTTTCAATGAAATACCGTTAGCTTGGTACAGTAATTTGATGAACAGCTGTGAGCTCGCGCTACAGCTGGTTTATCGGTTTGCGCACAAACTTGGTATAAACTCCTCAGGTTGATTTCGTCAACGTAAACATGAAGTAAATACAGTTATTTCTGTGCATTAATGAGATTTCCCGTATTAGCACAGTTAATTATGTATATTCAATGCTGTTTACAATGCACAGCCACTAACTCGACAAGGTCCTTTGGCTTTTTAATCCAATCCAACTTATCCAAACAGAGTAAATAAAACATCGAAAAGCGCAAACAGCACATAAGCGAATCAACACAGATCAAAGTGGTCAGAAAATACGCTTTCGGGTCTTTTCGGTCAAATGTCGTGATAAAGGTGAAGCTTAATGCCACGGCTTATTTTTCAAGTTTACCTGCTAGTTTAAGCAGTCGGAAAAATGACATAACACAATCCCGATCAAACATGTGATCGTCGGCTCTGTCGGTGAAAGCATCCTCATCTGAAAGTGTCTGCTGATACAGTCTGAAACACGGGATACATTAAAAGTTTTCCGGTCATTTCTTAATTTAGAAAATAAAACATATTTCCCGCAACCAAATAAGATTGTGCATCCTCTTGTACAACAGCGCCTTGCTTTGGTAGACCAGAGAATTGCACATAGAGATGAAGCACTGTGCTCAAGAGAAGTGAATATGTGGCTCACAACTGCTTACTGCAAATTCTTTTGCCAATTATTCTGGCCTTCTTGCAAGATGTGTAGGTTTGATTTTCAGATTAACGTCTTTTTTTAAAGTAATACGATTAATGAAAGAAAAAATGCAAACCTTTAATGTTATTTTCATCGAAGATTAATCCAAGAGTCACCTTGGAATGCATGGCAGTCATACCAAACCATAATACATCAGCAATGCTCTACAACTGTATTTAACTTTATTGAAGTTAAATTAAGCTTTTGATGTATGTACAAAGGTATTGGTTATTGTAAAAAAAAGTTAATATTTTTACACTAATTAATTTAATGCCGATTTATAAATGTTTTCATTGTTCATTAACGTTTTTTCATTATACATGAACTAATTTTAATTGTAAAATGATAAACTTGTACTATAAATGGGGTAAAAGTATTTTCATTGATGGTTCATGATACCTAATGCATTAGATAATTTTGTGATCCCAAGTAAATTCTGCCAATGTGAATCAAATTCATAATATTCAGTGTTTTCAGTTCATGAATTCTTATGAATTTTACACTCTTACATTTTCCTAACCATTTGCAATAAAAGTGTGAGTGAGTGTTTCTTTCAAAGCTCTTTTTAATGCAAGCATATATTTAACAAAGTTAATTCTATACTGACATTCATAAAGAGTTGTGAATTAAAGAGTTTATGAATAGGCAAATTCTTATGACTTTTAAACTCACATATTCAAGTAAAATTACAATAGAAGTCTGAAAGTGTGTGTGTGTGTGTATTACATTTGTATTTAATATAGTTATCAAGGTCATTTTTCTAACAAAAGAAAATAAAGTTATTGATAATAAAATAAAGTTTATTCTATCAATGTAAACAACATTCATAAAAACAAATGTCTGGTGTTTCTTATGAATTATAGGGAATGCTTACAAATTACAAATTCAAGCATAAATGCTAATAGTGTGAGCGGATCGGTTTAATTGTCACAAGATGTAAATTAGTAACTTTTTGCTTCCTGTTTCTTTTGTATATTATTTTGGCCTGTTAACAGCACATTACGTCTTATCACTCAGCAATTAATAACTTATTTTGTGCTTAAGAAATGCCAGTTTTATACTTTGATGAATTATTATTTTATTATTATTCATTGATTTTAAATTACTCCCCAAATTTTCATCACAAAAAAACAAACAAACACAAAAACATAATGTTTAAAAGAAGTGGGTGGATATAACTGCTCGGTCACATGCTGCAATACTCAAGGCTGTGTGAAATTACTCAGTAATATTAATGAATAATAAATAATATGAAATCTGGAGCATTTAAAGTAGGTCTGTCCCTTTGTGGATTCCTAACCTCATCTATGTTATTCCTGACGATTTTGAATCACTTTCATGAGCTTCGTCTGCTTTATGTGAATGGCCTTGCTCTTGTTCCTCAGGCTCTTTCTGTCCTCCAAGAATCTGTAGAGGCCAGAGAAGGTGGGTGGTATGACCGCCGTTGGACCGTCCACAGCAGGCTAAGCTTTTGTCTCCTGTTAAGAAATAAAGGAGCGCATTGAGCCACGAATTGCAGGAAGCCAGCGGCCGAGTGATCTTGTAGCAAATGGAAACCATCCGCATGGTTTGGCACTCGACGGCCTTCGTTTCTTTGAGGACGAGGAAGAGTGTGCGCGTTATGTGGAAGGGCAGAAAACACAGTGCAAACAGGATGGTGATGGCGATGATGGTTTTGATGGACTTACGTCGCCTGTTAAGGTACGGTGCATGTTGAGATCCAGAGATGGACACGGACGTCCTGTCCTTTACCCCTTCCACCCCACCACACATTCCCCCTTCCTCCTGCACCTGTGGCTGGGAATGTAAAGTCTGGAAAATGGTCCTCACCACCTGCGAATAGCACCACGCAATGACGATAAAAGGGAAAAAGAAGCCCAAAAGGTGCAGAACGATTCCATAAGGCACGTATTCGGAAAACTCTGTGTCTATTGCGTCATCCCAACAGTTCCTGTACACCTCCACCTCGACTTTTCCAGCATCGCTGCTACTTTCTGACCAAGAATCGACACCTTCATTCACTCCACCTCCTATTTTCCTCAAAACATCCCCTGTTTTGGCAAACCGGACGATGGGGCAAGTAAGTATGAACACTACAACCCAAACGGCAGCGCAAATGCCTCTCACCGCCCGCTTGCTCTCAAGGGTGATAGTTCTGATCGGATGGCAGATGCCCATGTAGCGGTGGACGGATATACAGGTGAGGAAGAAGATGCTGCAGTACAGGTTGAAGTAAAACAAGAAACGTACCAGCCTGCACATGAAGTCTCCGAAAACCCAGTGGTCACGCATTACGTAGCTAGCCACGAGGAATGGCAGTGAGAAGCTGTACATGAGATCCGTGGAGGCCAGATTGACCATGTAGATCAGCGACGTGTTCCACTGACGGCCACTCTTGCACCGGTAGGACCGCAGGAGAACGGTGGAGTTCAGGACGAGGCTGAGCAAGAAGGTCAAGGAGTAGCACAGTGGCAAGATGACGTACTTGTAGGACTCGTCGATGCTACAGCTGTGCGGCGAGCTGTGGTTGCGAACATCTGCCAGCATCGATGCATTGGAGATTGAAGCCGTGGTCTTCATGATCAGCTGTCCTTGATCTTGTATCCACAAAACCACATCACTCTGCGCCTCTTCAACTCAATCTAGAAGCACCACATTCTTCAACCTTAAGGATATCCTGTGAGGACATCGCTCCGAGATAGAGAAAACAGATGAAAGTTACATATTTTTACTGTGATTGCATTGTAAATCTGAACTTTCGTGTTTGCAGTCCGTCCAATAGTTTATTTCCAAGCGAACTGCGGGTTGACCAATGACTCAGCCCTTCAACTTTATCTGTCTATAGTGCTGATTCGGCCACTTCTGGTCTATTACCCCATCAATCAGTAACAAACCATTCCGTAAACCCTTCATTCATCTTTCCATCCCCCATTATTTTGTGTCCCATGCATTAGACAAGTTCTGTCGCATTGCCGTTTTTCTTTGCGCAAATTAAGAGGTATCAACACGCGCCACTTCCTGACCTAACTGACCTCGTTTGCAATGAAAACTGGGAAGCGTGTGCGTCAAGATGCCTAATTTATGTCAAGACATGGCTGATGCATTCATCTATATGCATAGTACCTTTAACATGAAGCACTAATGACAACGTCTCAGTGTTTGGTTCATGAAATACTTGTTTGTTTCTTAATGAATATTCTTGTGTACTACAGAGGCAGCTTTGGTATTACAATATCATGTGTCCTTGCATGTTCCAGTAAATAATTAATACCCATTCATTCAGACGAGAAATGCTGAGCGGAAACCCAATCCGGCGTACAGTTCAACACAAAACTGTGTATATCAATTATAAGCGCCATGATTTGATTATTAAAAGTTTCGAAATGTAAACTAGAAAAATTTGACAGTGTTATTGAGATCAAAAAAGACTAAATAGGTCATCTTTGTTAATTTAAAGCAATTTTATTTTCTTTTTTCCACCACTTAGTATTAAAGCAAAGTTTGTTTTGGTAGGTCTGAGAGATCTATATGAAATATCTTACCTGTTTAAAGGTCAAGGAAAAAGGGTAACTCCAATGTGCAGCCAAAATGCATTAATTTCTTCACACATCTGATAAAAGGTCAGGATGAAAAGTTCAGTGCCGTGCCGTGTTTTGCTGCACTGCAACTACAGTGTACTGTTTACTAATTACTTTCTCAATTTACTCTTCAGATCTGTGAGATTTTACTAATCATGTCTCAATCAGCAATTCTGTGTGCTTCCTTCTTTTCTGTCTCGCCTCTCTGCCCTCTCTCTCTCTCTCGCCATCCTGTGCTTGAATGGTCAGTCAGCTGGGCTGCATTCAGTTGAGTACATTTATGTACAACGACCCTACAGAACACACATGGTTCATTATGTAAAACATGCCATGGGTAAACAAATCCGTACAAATAATTTGAACAATTTATAACAAGCAACATTTTTTGTGTTATGATCTCCCTCAAAACTTATCAGTAACGCCCAAATGACCCGTCGTTCACATCAAACCAAATATGTGTTCCTAACTCATTTTATACTGGATATAATTTTCCATCACCATTAATATGATTGAAGTCACCTCAAAAAAATACAATCGATACTATGGCTGGGGGTTCCACTAAGTTACACATTTATTCTGCTACAGATGGTATTCATACAAGTGTTTTAATTTTTTACATTTATACACACACATATACATATATATAAAGAAAATTAAAACAATGAATAAATAACTCATGAGTTTAATTTATTATTTTTTCTAGGAATCTTGAGGAACCTCGAGAGGTTCTCCAAAAAGGTTGTTTTTTATCTGAGGGACCCAAAAACGACTATAAAGACACCATGAAATCATAATTGATGATTAATATTTTTTTTGTGTATTTATTATGATTTATATCATTATGCACATCATTTATTTTCTTAAATTCATGTGCCTATGTAATCTTTAATCAAAATATCTTCCCCGACATCTCTTCTCTGACGACGTTTTTTGGCATGAGGGTGGGACGACCTGTCACTCATATGAGATCGACCAATTGCAAACCACAACCACACTGAAAAAAACAATGCAAAATAAAAAAAAAGTTTTCTTTTGCAAGTTTTTGCACGCATATTATTTTTGAGTTATTTCACATGGAATTAAGTAAACTCTACTTAACTAAGTTAAGTAAAATTAACAAAGAAAAGAAGGTATAGAGACTAAAAGGTTGAGTAATTTCTACTTAGTTGAAGTTTCCCTTGCTATACATTTTACTCAAACAATATAACACCAAATTAAACCACATTTTTAAAGTGAATGCTTTGCTTAATAACATCTAAGTAAATAATACAAAAGACACCATATCTACATATTAGAAGTAATTTGTCTCTTGAACACAGAGACCTCAATACTTTGTACTCAACACTCGTTATCGAGTATGAATGCGCCATTTTGGCTCCAAATGTCACAAAATGGCAAGTTACTAAACCTAACCTCAAAAGCAATGATAAAACAGGGTAAATACAGCTGGAAAACAGCGAAATATCTACCTCGTTAATTATTCAAGGCCCATTGTATGATGGGAACAGCAGTATCAGAAGCTGAATAGTTTTACTCGATTTCATAATGTTGATATTTACGCTTTAATTGCTACAAGCTTGAATTGAGACCTAATATAGAACTTACTCAGTTTTTTTAATTCGTACCTGAACTAACTGTTTTGTGTAAATTACATTTGTTTTTTTCCGTAGTATTTACTTCATCATAAAATCTTTTATCAGTGCATCCAATCAAATTCCCAATGGACAAAATCAAGCCCCTCCGTAAATTTTTTTTCTTGTTCGAGAAGCCGTTTCACTCGAATATACGTCACAATAAAGAAAAGTCTATTGTTACTTCCGTTTCTTGATGATATTTTAAGCATTATTGTCAAAGTTCCACTATTTACATTTCCAATTCCACAAAAAAGGCTGACGACTGTTTATAAAATATAAAATAAATGATTTATTAAATTATTGCGAATATTTAGCACTGAGATATTCATTCTCATGTATAAGTTCGATACACAGTAAAGTTATAAAGGCACATAATTCACACTGTTTATATTCTTCGATTACATTTACTGTATTTCAATGGAATGCTTAATATAACGGATGATTAATACATCACAGTTATTGATCACATATGGCTTTGACAGCAGCTTATTATATTCTCTAATTACAGATACAAAATTAAACCATAAGTGATGAGACTCACTCAGAGCCATTAGGGTTCGTATTAAGGCACTTTTTTCACAATAAAACTTGTGACTATAAACAATGGCTCACATTTAGCAAATGCTTCTTTGAGGGCTACATTTCTTCAAGAACAAACAGGATATTCTGGCCTTGTTAGTCCACAGGATGAGTAACAGTAAATTACTGCTTTCAGAAAGTGCCAACGTTTAACTGCATCTACGCAGTTGTTGCAAAAAAAAAAAAAAAAGCGATCACAATGACGTCATATCCTGTACATCCAGGAGCAAGGCATCTTGCTTAGTCCGAAGGTGGTCTCGTACTACAAGATGTTTCACCAGTTCTGAGCTCAAATCTAAAAGCACAAATCAAATTATTGCATGAGTAAAAATCAATGTTATTTTAAAAGCGCAAAAACATTTTGGATTGGCATGGAAATTAGGTAAAACTTTATTTTAAGGTGACGTATTTTACACATTTTTAACAGTATTAACAGTAAATTACACATAATTACAAGTAACTAACCCTAAACCAAACCCTAATCGTAACGCTATAGTAAGTACATGTAGTTAATTGATAGTACTCTGTACTTATTTAGTAGGTACAATGTAACTGTCTCACCTTAAAATAAAGTGTAACCAGAAATTATAACACATCTGGGAGTCTCATTTTTGATAAAAAAAAATATTGTTGTTGCATTATAACGATTGAAGATTGAATACTTGAGGAAAAAGATACCTTGAATGTCTTCATTCAGTGAGGCCCTGAGCGCATTCAGCTGCAGTAAAGAACATGTCTGCAGATCACTAAGGCTAAGAATCTTTCTCCTTATGTTCATGTTACTGTGGGAGGCTTCTTGCTAAAAATAAAACAAAAATATGCAAAAAAATAAATACCAGAGAAATGAACAACCACAAAGACACAGAGACACACACAGACACACACACAAAACACACTGGAAATAAAATAACACAGAAATCTTACATTTCTCTGCCTCAACGGCACAGTATAACAGTAACATTCACACACACACACACACATATATATATATATATATAGAGAGAGATATATATAAAATGACTGGCTGAAAATTCTTATGGAGTTTAAAGATTTTATTAATTTACATTACCTTCCCATGTCTAGAAATCACACATTTATTAAAAAAAAAACATTAATTTAAATGTAAATAATTCTAAGTCATCTTGAGTTGTTTGCCGAGGGCCCCTAGTGGCCCCTGAGTTGAGAACCACTGCATTAAATTCATCAAAAGAGACAGTATATTCTAGAAGATTCTATTTCAAATATGTGCATTCTATTCATCAAACTAATGTACCACAGTTTCCACAAAAATATTAAGCAGCGCAACTGTTTTGAAATGTTTCTTGAGCATTAAATCGGCATATTAGAATGATTTCTGAAGGATCATGTGACACTGAAGTACTGTTGCTGACAATTTAGCATTGCATCACAGGAATAAATTACATCTGAAAAAAGATTAAAATAGAAAACAGTTATTTGAAATTTAAATAAGATTTCACAACAATACTTTTATTGTAATTTTGATCAAATAAATGCAGCCTTAGTGAGCATAAGAGATTTCTTTCACAAAACATAGATATAATATAGAATTTAAATGAAAGTTTGTAAAGTGAATCTTCCCAGAGCTGCCTGGTTTGGTTCATGACACGAACTCTTTATTGAAGACTTTTTTTGAAGTAGCAAGTAACAAGCCACTTTTCTGTCATCATTTACTCCCCCTTATGTTATCCTGTCTAACTTTACACAGTGGAACACAAAAGCAAATATCTTGAATGATACTTTTAGAGTGCTTTTGAATCCATTACAAGCTCCATTTTTTCAAAACATCTCCTTGTATGTTCCATGGAAGAAAGACAGACCAAACTATGCCTTTGAAACCTCTCACCTCTTTCTCTTTCTGTTCGGCCCAAAGCTTGTCTCTGAGAGCCCTGAGTGCTGCTTTCACTTCCTGTTTTAGCCCCGGAGAGAAACTCCCACGTACCCCCACCTCACATGAGCTCTGAGGATGACAAAAACCTAATGCCTTTAGCAACTTCATAAATCATGACCGGAAATACGACTTGAAAAACTCAGGGAAACTACAATCATGATTCTCAGCACCCACCTCTTTGCTAGATGCCCCTTCGTCATCCTCTCCCTCACTCTCACTGTTGTTGATGAAACAGAGCTGAAGATTTTTAGGGCTATTAAATCTGTTTGAAACATAGTGCACATTTGAATAGAAACATCAGAACAACGTAGCTCAACATTATGAACCTGCATATGCGCAATACCGTGATGTTATGACAGGAACACGACAGGGACTGTAGTCATTCTCATCTGCCCACGGCTCCTGGTGGTGTGACTGGTGTTTTGATCCTGTCCAGCATCCAAGTATTCTGTCTCGCTCTGATAAACCTAGACTCTAGAACACACACAAACATATATATGTATATAAAAAGATTAGATTAAGATTTTTTTATGTTTCTGAAAGAAGTCTCTTATGCTTGTTCACCATGGCTGCATTTATTTAATTCAAAATATTACAACAATTTAAAATAACCGTTTTCAATTTTAAAATGTAATTTATTCCTATGATGGAAAAACTGTTTTTTAACAGATCCTTAATATCCTTATTTAGTGATCAAGAAAAAAAAAAATTCTTATTATCAAACAGTTGATCATTTTAAGTTAAGTTGATTTTTTTTTTTTGTGGAAACAGTGATGCACTAAACACTACCATTTAAAAGTTTGGGGTAAGTAGGATAAAAAAAGAACAAATTAGAAATTTTATGCAACATGTATGCATTATATTGATGAAAAGTGACAGTAAAGATATTTATAATGTTACACAAGTTTTCTATTTCAAATAAATGCTGTTCTTTTGAAATATTCATTGAAAGTGAAAGCAGACCTGTTGTCAATATTGAAAACGTTTTTTTTTTTCCTGTATTTTTGGTCAAATAAATGGAGCCTTGACGAGAACGGCAGACTTCTTTCAAAAACATAATAAAATAAAAAGCCTTGTAGTGTATATATAAAGTCCATTTAAAACATTACCTCTGCTTTTTTCCTTCTTTCCTCTTCCTGCCTTTCTAGCTCTGCAATCCGTAAACTTAAATCCTCCCACTGCATGATGGGTAGGTCGTGATCACCCAGGGGGGGCTCTTCACTCATCTGTTTGGTCCCCTGGCCAGAGGGTGAGGGGTCATCTGTGGTCCTCTCATAATGCCAGTCGCTGTCTGGATTCTCCTCCATCCGTTGGAGAGTGATGCTAGTCCAGCACTGACAGGCTAAAAGCACACGCGTTCCACATGCATTTAAAGTCACAAAATTATAAATATAAGAATTAAGATAATTTCCAAAATCTTTAAATTATTTTGAAAGATTTTTTGGGTGAATAAGAGTATTTTTTTTCCTCATTCATTTTTTGAGTTGTCTTTTACGCTCATCTAGGCCACATTTATTTAATAAAAAAATACAGTAATATTATGACCTTAAGTATTTTACAACTTCTCTATTTTAATATATTTTAAAATATTTTTTCCTTTAATGCAAAGCTGAATTTTCAGCAGCACGTGATCCTTCGGAAATCATTCTAACATGTTGATTTGCTGCTCAATTCTTATGAATGTTGAAAACACTTGTGCTGCTCAATAATTTTGTGGAAACCATTATACGTATATTTCAGGACTGTTTTTTTTTTTTTTGCATTTTTATCATTTCAATGTGTCCTAAAAAATGTAGCTTATCTTACTGACCCCAATGGTAGTGCATGTTGGGATAAAGTTACGCCTTTAAAAAAGCAACAGAGTTGATAGTTTTATAGCAAATTAGAAATTTAGCAATCAAACTGAGCAATCCTAACACAGCAATGAGAATTTGGAAACGACGGCAAGACAAAGGGAAAAAATACATTTACCACATTTTTGTTTATGTGTAAAGTTACATAGGCTACAAGAGAAAATGCCTGCATTAACATACTAAAAGTTTATCTGCTGTTCATTGTTCGTGTCACCATGAGGGACAAAATGAAAAGAGCCTCCAAATAAGACACTCGGGGTTTTAATTTCATTCCAGGCCTTTGAAGGAAACTCATGCTACATTAAAATTCTTGTTTTCAGAGAAAACAACTCCAGCACACTCAGTTGCCCAGGCACATTAAAGTCAAGCAGCTTCTCTGTTTGCGTCGTGATGCATGAGTAATACGCGCATCTTCACAAACAAATCGTCAAGATATTTGTTTCCTATCAATCATACACTTTATACTTAATATTACAAGTGACAAAGTTGGATCGTATTGCGGTTGAGCCCACTCCAGTTCCTGTTTTCTTGACTGGAATGTTGACATTAATTCACTCACCTTTTATCGGAAAACTGAGGTCGACATCGCGACTTCCACCTAAACTTCAATGTATTTACACATTTCGCTCGGTTTTTAGGAATTATTTCTCACGACTTCAAGCCTTCCTCTGCTGGAGAGGAAACACCCCTTTGGCTTTCCCTTTCCTCCCGCCCTCCTCCGCGCTTCTCCTCCTGTTTTCTTAAACCGCAAGTTAAAGGCGACTTTTATCGAAGTCGATCTTCTGAACTTGTGGAGTCAGTTGCTTCTGTTAAAGTTTGAATTGCGCGAATGTTTTGTATACTGTTGTAGTGACAGCTGGAAGAGCAGATACGACTGTTTGGGAAGGGTTGAGAAAGTAGGTGTCCGATTTCACATGTTGGGAGATGAGGACTGCGAGCAGATGGGAAAGTCTGCGGGACTGTGTCGTGTTCACACTGCTGATGAAAGCTGTGATGCAATGCTTCAATTATGTAGAAAATCACATCCCCTTAAACCCTAACATAAACTTCACTCCGCATCTCTATGTAAATATTTAAAAAAAACTTTGGAGGAGCTCGAGGTTTTGCCATGAGTTAAGAAGACGCAGTGTGAAAGTAGTGCATTAAAGCATTGAAAACCATTAGAAATAATTTTATTTTGCAGGATCATACAGTAAAAAAAAAAAAAAGAAAATTAAATGGAATATTAAAAAAATGTTAAATTAAGTAAATATTTTACACTATCAATATCAATATGTTTTACTAACTTTAAAATAAAAGATTAAAAAAAAAAAAAAAACATACATATGCCAACATTTTTTTCTGGTAATATCAGCCTTTTTTTTTTTTTAACAATCTCTGGAGACAGTATAAACAGAAAAAAGGAGTGTTTACATACTTATGTATATAGGTCAGTGAAGGCAATGTTTTTTTTTTAGTCAGGATCTATTAAGTGAATCTACTGTATTACTTGTGGAGTTCATGCAGCTTGTATGCTGTCATTAAAGCGTACTAGCCTGAATACTAGGAAGTTTACAAATCAAATGTTTCAACTAACTTCCATCAATGCTAACATTACTCAAAGATTTTGGTCCATATTGACATGATGAAACCAGATTGAGCCGATTTGAGCTTTGTGGCACGTTATCCTACTGGAAGTAGCCATCAGAAGACGGGTACACTGTGGTCATAAAGGGATGGGTATGGTCAACAACAACACAGGTAGGTGTTTAAAGAATGCTCTAAGTGGCCCCAAAATATGCCAAGAAAATATCTCCCACACCATTACACCACCACCAGTCTGAACCATTGATACAAGGATGGATCCATGCTTTCATGTTGTTTACAACAAGTTCTGACCCTTCCATCTGAATGTTACAGCAGAAATCGAGACAACATCAAACCAGGCAATTTTTTCTGACCTTCTATTGTCCAATTTTGGCGAGCCCGTGCGAGTTGTAGCCTCAGTTTCCTGTTATTAGCTGACCGGAGTGGCACCTGGTTTGGTGTTTTGCTGCTGTAGCCATCTGCTTCAAGGTTCGACGTGTTGTGCATTCAGTCTGGCCATTCTCCTCTGACCACTGGCATCAACAAGGCATTTTTGCCCACGGACCATTCTCTGTAAACTCTAGAGATGGTTGTGTGTAAAAATCCCAGTAGATCAGCAGTTTCTGAAATACTTAGACCAGTCCATCTGGCACCAACAACCATGCCATGTTCAAAGTCACTTAAATCACCTTTCCTCCCCCATTCTGAAGCATATCTTCAGCAGATCATCTTGACCATGTCTACATGCCTAAATGCACTTAGTTACTGCCATGCGTTTGGTTGATTAGATATTTGCATTATGGAGCAGTTGAACAGGTGTAGTAGCCGGTGAGTGTATATATATATATATATATATATATATATATATATATATATATAAATTATAAAAATTATAAAATTAAATATAAAATTATAAATTATATATTTACAAATATAATAATATATTTGTATAATTAAGAAATATTAAGAGAATTTTCTTCCTTCAGACTCTCAGATATGACAGCAAAACTGCTAAACTCAAACTCTAGCTAAACTCAGTGTGTTCTGGTGAACCTTCCAAAAGCTCCCACTGTGTGGCATCAATGAGCCTATAGTTGATCTCTCTGTATTTCTGTGGGTCTTTCTTCCTCTGTCTGCCCACCTCTTCATATAGACTCTCAAACACTGGCTGAGGGGGTGTAAATCTGGCCACCCTAGCCAGATCCAGGTAATAATCCCATTGATCCTTGTCCAAATTTAGCAAGTGCTTCACCTGCACACCTGTGTCTAGTTTTTTTTGCATCTCTCTCTGTACCTCCTTCTCCATCTCTTCCTGAGAGGGCAGCTTTACCGAACCCTCCAGGACAGCAAGAGCAAACTGAACCTATGGAGAAAAATGATAATGTTAGAATGAGAATGAATCACATTCACGATTCAAACTATATTCAAACCATCCAGTTTTTCCTCTTTGCTCACCTGACAGTCAAAATGTATGAATGGGCAAATAATTTTGCAAATGCCAATAAAAAAAATCGACGGAAAGCCAGGAGGCAGCAAGTACTTATAGAGCGGAGTCACAAAAAGATCCTGTGCATCCAGGCCTAGCTCTGATGGGCAAAGGAAAGGGAAGTTAAAGTTGTATCCTGTACAGAACAGAAGAATATCAGCCCAGGTCACTGATCCATCCTGGAACAGTAAAGATCCATCCTCCAAGACCCCAACAACAGAGGTAGCCTGCCGGATACCCAGAGGCAGAGGTAAGGACGTAGTTGGTGTGTTATGACTTAGAATCACCTAAAATGAGAAAAAGAACATTGTGGATGAGAAAGAGAGAAAACAGTCAATCAACTCTCAATTGTTTGCAGTTAGACCTTTAGGGCATTTTTAGGCATTAGGGGTTAATGTCACGATGACACAGATGCTGTGACAGATATTTTCTTTACTGTGACAGATCGGAGTGTAACAGGTTTTTTTAATGTAGGGTGGGGACTTGGTTCTGTAGCATCAGTTGTTGACTGGATGTTGAGATGTTGGCATTGCACTCAAAAGCGGACGCAGATAAACATGAGTTTGTCGTGGTGGGGTTTAAGTGGATTAAATGATTGGAGAAATCCTGCATACATCACAAGAGAGAAGACTGTAATATTCTCAGCAAAGTTGAGTTATGACATTTTGATTAAAAGAGGTTATGAGGTCAATAAAAAAAAAAAAATTAAACAAAGCATGGATAAATTGTTCATAATACGATCTATTATATGCACCTAGATAATAGATAGGGTGAATTTTCATGTTGACTTTATAACTTGTTAAATATGGATATTTTTTGAACACAAACGCATTGCTTCACTTGAGAAGTCCTTTATCAACCCCCCAGAGCCGTGTGGAGTAAGTTTATAATGGATGGATGCACTTTCTTGAGCTTCATATTCGTTGGCTGCCTTCACTGCCATAATAAAGCTTGGATGCTTTGGGATATTTATTAATATAACTCTGATTGTACTCATCGGAAAGAAGAGAGTCGTTTAACCTATGAGGGTGAGTAAAGTTTGGAGTAATTTTCAATTTAAAGTGAACTAATCCTTTATTTCAGTTTCAAAGACAAGACTTCATATTTGAGCTGTTTTAACTAAAAACAACTTGCAGCAACATATCTTAAAAAATGTCAGTGCCAATGATTTGTCTCAAGATCCACACCAGTAATGTTTTTTTGAAAACATGTTTATAAAAGCTAGTTAAAAGTCCTAATTGAACTAAGGCATAGTCCTGGTTAATCTAAGCCCTGTCTGTGAAACAGGCCTAAAAAACTGAATCAGGGTTATTATTGTTAACTAAAATTAAAACCTTAAAAAGAAACATTTCTGTCACTTGAAATAAAAAATAATATAAAAAAGTAAACTTATTTCAGCTAGTTGCCAAGGCAACATTTCTAATTTTCATTTAGTTTAAAATAATTAAAAATGAAATAAAACAAACTAAACATTATATAGATATTTTTTAAAAAAAGAAACAGTAACACTTTATAATAAAGCTAATTAGTTAAACACTAGTTAATGTATTAACTATCATGAACTAACCATGAGTAACACATTTGTTACTGTATTTACTAATCTTCATTAACGTTAGTTAATGAAAATACAGTTGTTCAATGTGTTCATGTTAGTGCATTAACTATTAATAAAGTATTAGTAAACGTTGAAATTAACATTAGTAAAGATTAATAAATTCTGTATAAGTACAGTTCATTACTAGTTATGTTAACTAATGAACCTTATTCATTACCAAATAAGTGTTACCAAAGAGACTAATAAAAATGCCAAAATTACAACAAAATTACTAAAACTTTAACTTAAATTAAACTGAAAATAGGAAATATAAAAAAAGAAAACAAAAAAATTAATAAATAATTCATAAAAACTATAATAGCATATCAATCATTCTAAAATAACACTTCTTTAAGGGACTTGGACTGCTTTTATAGTGCTTATGGTAATTTTTTTGGAGCACAGCATCATCATTCAGAGCTGCATGAACTGACATCTTTTGTTTTCCACAGATGAAAATTACTTGGCTTTGAAACGACGTGAGGGGTGAGCGGATAATGACAGTTATTAACTTTTAGGAGACCAACCCCATCGGAGCCATTTAAAATGGTATATGTGACACTGTAAAAAAAGAGAAAAAGATGTTAAGCCACCAACCTGAGCGTTAACTTGGACTAACTCAATGGAAATGTCCACACCAGATGCTCTGGCCCCCAAGACCACGACGGACTTGTTGGCGAAGGGCTCTGGATAGCGGTACGAGTGACTGTGTAGGACTTTCCCTGCAAAAGAGCAGTGGAAGAAGGCAAAGATAAATGTTGAAAAAGATGAGAGACAGAGAGAAAAAGGGGAGATGCAGGGGTGTAATGAGACTAATGGTTGGGGCTCTCAGGGTTATGCATTTGTAGTGATCAGTGATCATTTGTTGTACCTTTAAAATGCTCTATTCCAGGAATGTAGGGCAGGTGGGGGTCGGAGTAATGCCTGCAGAAAGGGGAAGGAAATATGAGTCAGCGCTGAGATGCTAAAGGGCTCCTGTGGTCTTCTGAATTCCCTCACAGAAATGCCACATGAATGCATAACATAATACCCATTCACATCACCTCTGAGAGAATTCAGAGAGATAAAAGCCTCTGGGAATATTATAGGGTAAATGAACATGCCACTATTTGAATAATGCTATGCATTTAGAACATCACTGAGAAGCTGCAATTGGAGATTAGATGCAATTGTGTCCATTTGAGCATGTCTGGGAGATAAAAGGACTCTTTAAGATGGCATTCCTCACCCATTGCAGACGAACACGGAGTCGAATGTCTGCGTGTTCCGGTCTCCACATGTGCGGTGCGAAATTACCTCCCACGTCACAACTCCCCCCGTCTCCGTTTCCATGGAGACGGGCTTCACCTTTTCCACCGCGGTGTTGAACTGTGAGGGACAAAGCATTCTGTCATAAGCAATATTCTTGCTTCTGTTGGTAAGAAAAATACTAATACTGAGAACGTTTCTACTGTGGCTTCGATTTCTGTGGTGACGCTGATGTCTTTGACTGACAAGCAGAGAGGTCAGTGTCCCCTACAACCCTGAACAATAGGCAATCTGTTTTAATCTCAAATTCCTGGCCACTATAGTTGATGAACAAATTTACCCTAACACAGCTAAAACAGTTTAATCAAAGTTGTCTGTAGGTGGACTATGATAATTGTCCAGCAACTGTGGAAAAAGATGTCAGTAAATATCAGATGTTTTGAATGATGTATCGCTTAGAATAAATGGACACATGGCAAAAAGCCATTGTCACCTGATGATTTATCCATATTGTGTGTTAAATGCCAAACTGTGTGAAGAAACATCTCTATTAATTTTGTTAGTAGCTCTTATACAAAATTTCCCATCAGTTTCTCTAATTATTATGGAGTTTCATCTGCTTAAATACTAATACTAATATCTAGAGACATTATAGAACTCCAAAATATACAGTCATGGAAATGGTGATGGATTGGTTTGACACTGGATGGCTTAAATTATTCTAAAAATGTATCGTCAACCCACATTTCTTGCACTGAAAGAATAATTTAGTAGGAGACTGATTAAGTTTCATTACAGAGATACTAAAGACAAACACATACCTTGATATGACGGGCGATATCATGTCTCTCACAGTATTTTTCCAAATATTGCTGAACTGACGTATGGTGCAAAAAAGAAGGCAGGTGGTCATCAAAGGGAAAATCAGGGAACATCATAACCTCCTTAGGCAAATTGGTTCTTTAAAACAGAAATGGGACTTAATAGTACATCAAGTTGCATAAAAAATTGGACACAAATGAAAAACAAATAAACTCCCTGCTCAAAAAACAAAATGAAGCAACGGCAATGACAAAAAAACATCTTAAGCCTCCACTGGTTTGCTGATCTGTTCGGCCAGCTTAGTCAGATCTGTCAACTGCTGACTTTGTTTTGTTGGTATGTGCTTATGAATAGAGATCATTTTGTGTTTTACACACCTCTCTGCATTCATTTGCTACACAGAACATTAGTTTGGTTGGACATTTGCTTCAAGTCACCATGAAATCAAAAGGGGCAGTTCTTCTTTTGTTTTGTTTTTTGGAATATTACAAATGATTCATCAGTGCACATGGTTATTTTTTAATTTTTTTAAAGTTTAATTTAAATGGATCTTTAATCGAAAAAAAACTTCACAAAAAAACAACAATCCAGTCAATTCCTGAAGGACAAAATCCTTTATCTTCTTCAAGAAGTCGCTTCACTCGAATATACATCACAAAAGGGAACAAAAGCAGAGGTTGACATGTTGACATTCAGCTCCCTCTCTCTGGAAGTAATTGGTAGAGCTTGAACCCTATCCCTATAGCTAATTTAGGTCAAGCTCCACACATCACATACAGAAAGGGGAAGTAGGCTCTGCAGTAAGCGTCAATTGACCCTTCGTAAAACCTGCCCCCTGTTGCTATACCCAACAACACATGCACTCTCCCACTACACATCATGTTCTCACAAAGTGAAAAATACATCGCGGAGCAAAGAGGACACTGACAACCTATGAAACAGTTTCATATTTAAAATATTGTAATTTTTTAAAAACAGTTTACACGCTAAATACCGCACAGTGGCTTCTTAATGTGTAAACGTATCCTTCAAGTGGCTTGTGAACCGATCTTCTCTTCATACTAGTTCATTTATAGCATCAAATAAACATGAATAGACATCAGAAGGAATGTTGTTTCAATTGCAGAAAGATGTGAGTACACACAATATTTAAAGTTAAACAACCTTCTACTATAGGCTATTCCCTGACTGCTTTGTCGGACAAGATGGCGGACTCGGCGTTATGATTGGTTAGATCGCTTGTCAATCAAAATGTTTGTGAAGGGGCAGAAAAGACTTGTATTTCATGGTGACTTTAATAGGCTTCTGCTTGTCAGTGTGGGAGATCAGACAAGCTAGACCAATCTAAACCAGCCTAAAAGTCCTGAAAACCACAGGGTTTAAGATGTCTTTATTTTCGGCAGGATTACGAACACTTTATAGCTCTCTACCTGAGGTCTCTATACATACTGCTGTGGACGGGATACCCGTTATCACATGTGCCAACTCGTTCCTCATAGAACCAGGTCCCACCCAAGTGACCAGTCATTTCATACACCACGGGTGGATCAAAGTTCTCGGGCCTTGACAGTACGTGTCGAGCGGCGCAGAGCCCCGCCGGCCCCGCCCCTATCACCGCTACACGAGCTCTACTCCTGCGCTCCATTCTTCAGAGGTTCACGAAAACTGAAACAGACACGGAAATGAACAAACTCTAATGGATAAAGTTTCAGAGCAAAACAGCCAAAAATATTTCACCCCCAAATGTTATATAATTTCTAGCACTTTATATAAAACATCAATTATTTTATTTATTTTCCTTGCAAATACGCGCATGCGCACTGTCATTCTTTATCAGCAAACCTGCAGGTCTCATATGAGTCAGAAGCAATTACCTGTTCTGGATCGGAAAACTCACTGCCGGTAATCACTCACACACACTACACACAAAGCTGTTTACTGCGGAGATTTAGCGAGCATAATCCCCCATTTTTGAAGGCCTTTCGAAAAGAAATGCTTGGTCACCACAACAGTTGAATAATGTGTCACTAATGTGAACTTCGGTCATGTCTTTGAGTCAGCTGCCTCCAATCAATGTGGATTTCTCCTCTGTTGTTTGCTGTGGCACGGCAACATTGGCTGAAAGGAAAATCTTCCGGCAAGCTCACTTTATAACTGTCAGTTCTTATCAGTAACGAGACACACACTCTCACTGTATACGCCACTGCCAATGCTTTAACAGTTTCACTACACCAATACCGTTACCAACACATTTCCTTCGTTTCTTCTCCTAAATAATGATCTGACTGGCTGTAGAAAGGGGGCGGATGCAATGAATTCAAAATAAAGGCACTTTCACTTTCACCCATTCACTTTTCATAAACTACTTTAAAAACTCGATGGACAAATCCCTGAAACTAGAGTGATTATGGAGTTAACATTTTATGCACCACCCAGTTTACTCTCGGGTAGCTATAGTCAAATTAGTTTATTTTTTTTTTACATCAGTGGGGATAACCCTTACGAAAATCACTTGTACCTCAAAGAATACTGATATTTACATGGTACTTTTATAGAATACCATGATCCCTGTTCAATAAAAAACTACCATTGTACTTATTTTGATAGTTAATTTTGGTACGTTAAGACACTCTTTGAATTTACTGTATATATGGCAAAATGTTGCTTGACCCATTGAAATATTGTGCCCCAGTCAAGTCATCTTTACTTATGTAGCGCTTTTTACAATGGAAATTGTGGCAAAGCAGCTTTACATTAATAATTGGCAAATCATTTTGGCTGCACAGCAGCTCCCAAAGAAAATGGTGTCATTGTCCATCTTATTCTATTTATTATTGATTCATTCCGTTGCAAAGATCAATAGTTATTAGTCTAGTTAATTTATGTACATCAGCTCTGTATAAAACAGTGATGTAATCGTCCGGCTCTGCTCAGTTCGCACACAACAGCGCCATTGTAGATATATCAAAATCAATGCTGAATATTAAACAAGTGTCCCCAACTTAAGCAAGCAAAAGGCAACAGCGGCAAGGAACCAAAACTCCACCGAAATGGAGAAAAAGTAGAAATATATTAATAAAATATTACTGATAAATGCTTGTCTGACGGTGGACGATGTGTCAGTTGGACAGTATGACCCTTCAATACTGACTGAATCTTTTCCTCTGATAATATTTTGTGAATGAAACACTCTTTTTTTGATTTAACAGATTCAGACGGCACACTCACGCACCAAACCGTTTGATTCCTCATTCAGAATAGCAATGGGAATCTTTATAAAACAGAAAACATGCTGGATGCTGGATGAGGTGGTTAATTACCTGAGATCCTTGTAAAAAACAAACCTTGATGGGTGATCTGTCAAAGGCTAGAAACACTCCTGGTTGACAGGACCGATCGGATTGCCTTTTGTTGTGGTGGCTGTTGTCGGGCTCTGATATGAGTGGGGCTTGTAACATTTTATCTGTTTAACAATCACAATACTCAATTCTTTACTTTACATAAAAATCTCATAATTGCAGACTACTGTTATTACTGAATTGGATATAAGCACTGAGTGAAGAAGAAATACTTGCAAGAAATTACATTGCAAATCCCCATAAAGGTTGTGTTCAACTTTATTATATTTAACTAAGTTTAAATTGCATGATTATAATCATGTAGAATTTACCACAGTTATTCTTTTTTTTTTTTTTTTTTTTTACAATGCCTTCATGAAAACGACTCAGTTCTTAAAAAAAAGGAAAAAAAAACCCATATCTCTACATTTACTACTTGTTTTTATTGATGTTAATGGAATGAAACTTTACTGGCTATAAATTTATAGTAAGGAAACGTCACTAGTTTTTTATGTTTACTTTGTGGATTATATTTCTGTCAAGTACAGAGTGCTTCAATTTGCTGCCTCTAAATACCACCCTGTTCTTTTTCCAAAGTTATGTCTTTGACTTGAGTAAACTTGGAGTTTACTGACATTTATCAGGCTCACTGATCCGATGGTGGCATTTTATCAGAGCTCCTCTGGTCTGAATGTCTACAGAGCAGGATGGACAGAGCCTGGACAGATAAAGATGATGAGCTTCATTTCTGTAGATCATTGATATGGTTGTACTACAGGGGACATTTACAAAGTTAAAACTATTTGCTCAAAAATTGCAGTGCATGAATGATTAATGTCAAATAGCTTGGTCAAAATAGTCAACTGAGATTGGAATATTATAACACCAGTCTGCACTTATGTAGTAAAGGCTCCAAGGCCATTTGGTTTTAGATATTAGGTTTCAGTCCTGTGTAGAAAAATGCTCAGTTACTGATACTAGTGAATCCTAGGGATTCATTTCACAATGTTTTTCACATTTAGGACAGTAAGGCTTAATTTTGGCATGAAATGAAAATTCACCCTATCTATTTGCTAATTGCGTGTTGTAGATCTTATTGTGAGCAAGTCATGATGCATATTTCATATTTTAAAAATTGTTTCGACCTTAATCAAAACATCACAACTCAATGATCCATGCAGTGAAATTCTCTCTGGTGACGAATTTCTGAACTTTTCCAATCTTATAGTACAATTAAAACCAGCCTCTCTATCACAATCCACTAAAAGCTCACATTAATATCTGCCCCCATCCAATCAACAACTAGTGGACAGTACCAGTATATATATATATATATATATATATATATATATATATATATATATATGTGTGTGTGTGTGTATATGTACATGTGTGTGTATATATATATATATATATATATATATATATATATATATATATATATATATATATATATATATATATAGCGATAGTTTGTTTCACTCAGATGTACATCACAATATGGAAGAAAAGATCTTTTGCAACTTCCATTTCATTGACTTTAATACCATAGCCCAGGGATTATCAAAACCTCGAGGTCCACGTTCTTGCTCGGCATGAGTTTACATGACATCATTTTCAACTAAAAACGGAAAACATTTAATGTGTTGCGGTTGTTCATTTACACGTCATCGAGATTTTGTGGACCTGAAAATGCAAACTTTTGGAAACAGGTTTCAAAGTGAAAGTTTTTCAAAACCATTAAAATACCATTATTGTCTCCATGCATGTAAACTAAAAAAAATGCAAATATTTGGAAACAGTGATTTCATGCGCATGCATATTACGTGTTCAGTCTATAGGGTCATAGTTTTTCTTTACGAAGTGACATTGCCAACTACTGGCCTGGCATGCATATTACAGTGCTTTTAATTGTTTTCGTTGATCTGTGTGAATGGATGATTTTGAAAAATTTGTTGCCTGTTCGTAAAAAAAAAAAAAAAACGCAAAGGAAAAACTTTCCCATTTTTAGTACATCGTTGAACCTTGAACCGGAACCTTGAGGGCTAGAATTGAGAACCCCTGCTATAGCCTCAATCCACTAGCTCAGTGCTGCTCGGAGATGAGAACAGAGATGGTCTTATTATTGGTACATATGAGGAACCATAGCTCTACCATTATGCGTAACGGCTAACTTGAATTACTAGTGCCGTGATAACTAACCACATTACATCCATGATGTCTTTGAACTTAGTTCAGAGTTGTGCGTCAGTCAATCACTGTTTGCATATACCATAGAATTTAATGAGAAGTGCCATGAACTGAATCATACCTGTCGCACAATTGTCTGTGACTTCTCTTATAAAACAGCATATTTTTTCAGTGTAAACTCTGAAAATAAATAAATCCAAAATGAATGTTTGAGCAAACATGTTGAAGATTAGCCGATGGGCTGTCGTTCATTAAATAAGCCATTTCCTCACACAAGCGGTTTATTCAGCGTAGTGAAGACTCTCCTCTATTGACATCCATTCAAAAAAAATGTCTTGTGTCCTTCCCTGCGTACCGCAGCGTTAGCTAGCTTTATGCTTTTTTTCAGCTAAAGTTGCAGACTTTTCTTGAAGTGGCTTTTGCCTCAAACCTGTCCTGGGGACATATTCTCAAAACATTTATGGCCCCCAGAATATTTTATTGCATGAATATGTAAACAGTATATCAAAACAGAGCCTCTGCTCAAAAAAAAACAAAAAACGACAACATTTCAAACAAAGCTGAGAAAATCACATTTTTATCAAAGACGGATATGATGATAAAAACATACATTGAGTAGATCGAGTCCATCAGCACCCCCAAAGCTTACAGAGTCCTATACCTCTTCCTGCATAGTTCAACATTTGTCTTGGTAACGTTAGGCAATTTTGATTTGTATTTGCTCTTGAATGTTTAGTGAACACATGTTTACACTTTATCTTGTGTACTTCTATCCACTCCTTCTGGTTTATGCAGTTCTTCTTCTTTGCTTGTTTTTGGATTTGGAAACTACTATTTTCCACTATAACACGTATTGCTGTAAAATCTTTTCAATGGTGGGAAATTAAATAAAATTTTCATTCTTTTTTGTGGCATAATCTATTTGAGATAAACTTGTCCCTTACCGTCATGTAAAAGCAAAATGCGTTTGGCTATATGCTTCTCTTGTCTAAGAGGGTGGTTTTTGCCCAGAGTAAGCTGTTTTGTGGGCCTTATGGCTTTTGTTAAGGATCGGCCGTGTGTGATTAATCGCTAAAACTTAGGAACATTGTGCCAATGTTAATGCTGAAGTCGTTTCATCTCCGGTTTATGGATCACTCCTACTGTACAGAATGATGCCACCCTTGTAAGCAGCCCACATCCTGAACCATTCAGCCACCACAATCACATGTTCATACACATATATAACATAAAAACCCCCGAATCAGGTCGTCCTTGAGGATTTGAGTGCATGAGAGCGATGCATATAGAGAAAGAGAGATATAAACATGTAGTTGCATTATAGTACACATTCATTTATATCATGTATGTTTATTTTAGAAGAGGCCATGAAATTTGAATTCGTCTCAGAGGTTTTGCTCAAGAGGTTGTTGATCCGTCATATCCGATGAAGTATAAAAAAAACCCCAAGAGGATGAGGATGAGGAGTCCTTTCCCACAGGCACGTGGGCCTGGAACATGAAATCATTTTTAATCCAGATAACACATTCTTGTCACATCTCTGGTTTGCATTTTGTTTCTGAAGCATTAATCTTTCCACCTTTCAGATGTGTATCAAGATAATGTCTTCAGATTAGGCGGGATTAGCGTCAAGCACACATGACAACATTGTACTTAACCTGATTAACCCCACTGGGAAAGATAAACCTCCTGCGTCCACCTCCTCAGTCAATTATGTACTTGACATCCATAATCATTAATGTTATTTACAGACAGCCTACCCCACTGCTGGAGAGTCTGTTTACTTGAAATCCTTTAAGACCAGGCTATTGACAACATTTTACTTTACTATTGAGAAAGCGAGCTTTTCGAACTGTTGGATGCCTTAAACCGGTAAGTACAGTCTTTATTGCTAAAAAAATGATTATACATGCTAAAAGTAATTGCGTGAGAAAGTGAATTTGTCGTGCGTTTTATAATAATTAGTTTTAACATAACCCATCATATTTAAAATGAACTAGATGAATGTGCTAGGAAGTTGCTTATAGTTAATGCAGCTGCTGTTTTGAACATGATTTTCTAGGATATGGAAAAGCACTGCCCTACCCCACTCATTTCCATGTTCCACACAGAAAAGTAAAATAAATGTAAGAATAAATACAAAAATAAATAAATGCATGTGAGAATAAAAATAAATGAAAGCATAAGCACATATAAAAAAGAATATAAAGTAAGAAACACAGAAAATAATAAAGGACAAAAAACACTACATTGTTTTTGTTTTATCACGTCTTTTATTCCTTTATTTTACCGTTCTTATATCATTTATTTGTTTGTTTATTTTTAATTTTTGCAGAATTGGGCCTCCATACACTACAGGTCCATCGTGAAACATAATGAGCAACAGGTTACAGTTTCTCCAGGAGGCCACTTGATGGCAGCAGTAAGTCACCCTCTCTTGTTTGGCACCCTAAAGCATGATGACGGGCATTGTGTGTGGTGTTTGCAGCGACAGGCTGTGGGTTGTCGGAGTGGGAGATGTCCAAAAAACCAAATATGATGATTCCTTTCGCCCTCTGTTACGTGCCAATTGGAGATAAGATGCTAGTCTCCAAAGAACGTGAATAAACTCTTGCGGGGGTTCGAATGTCGTCCAGAGGGGGAGGAACGGAGAAAGAAAGGGTGTTTGAGAGAGACAAGACAGCTGGTGGTTCATTCAGCCCACCAGCATACAGTGGTGCGGCCCCTAGATATACATGGTGAGGGGGCGCAAGCGAAGAAAATCGATGTATGACAGGACATGTAGGTGCTTCATTATGTCACAGTGTCCCAAACGAAGTAGGAGACAGTGCAAATCCTTAAAAAGCAGAGAAATGGGTCTGTGCTAGTGCAAGAAAAACATAAAATTGAGTCGAAGGGGCTAGAGCGGCGAGAGGAGGAGGGGGTGTGGGAGACCGAAATAGGGAGAGGCAGAGAAATCGAAAGAATGGAGTGAATCAACCCTATTTTCCCCGAGTCTTTGTGTTTTACATTCAGCGCAGGTCGCTTCCTGGCACTTCATGGTTTCGACCCAGCCGTATGACGCACCGCTCCCAGATGAAGAGGACCTGCTGCTGCTCGGGCTGATAATGATAATAGTTATGATGATAACAGTAATAACCAACTTCCCATGTCGCTCTCGTCCTGCCAGCTGCTTACGTGTTAGGATTATCAGCCGTTCTGACACACTGCAGTGGAGATGCTGCGGTACCCTGGGGCGTGAGCACGTGTGCGTTTTCGTGTGTTTGTGCATAAGTGTGTGCATGTGTTTACGTGGCGATGCCCTCAAATCTGTCCCCCTTGCCTCTATTTTCTGCTGATTACACTCTTGCCTGAGGTTGGTGGCCCATTCATCTGTAAGTCCTGTTCTGATGGTGCTCAGGAGTGGGCAGTTACCCACTCGCCCTCTCCACCTTTAGAGCCCCTCTCTTTTGGACCTGTGCATCTAAAGGACAGATAGGACGGGCGGTTTGGTTGTTACATTGGCTCCTTGATGTTTTATATCACTAAATTGCTTTTATTATAAGAAAGCAAATGTTTTACCAAAGCAACATGCAACACTCTTAAAAATAAAGGTTATTTATTGGCATCGGTGGCTACATAAAGACCCATATAACCTTTCCATTTCACGAAAGGTATAGGTTTCTGTATAGTGGAAAATGGTTCTTCTTCTTCTTCTTCTTTACATTAAGAAAAAATGGTTCTTTTAAGAACAGTTTACTGAAAGGTTCATCTATGGCAATGGAACCTTTATTTTTGACAGTGTAGATATTCTACTCTATATTCTATTCTACATGAATACTAAACACATTTTTCCATAGTAAATAAAGATTATTGGAGTACATTTTACTAGAAAATACTACTCCAGTCTTCCTACTTCAAAATTTCTCATTTAATTCTATGTGTTACTTGCAGTTTCTTTGTCATTATTTGTGAAATCTACTAGTAATCTGTGAAGATTGTTTCAAAGTAAATCCTACAACAGTTTCTGTTGTTTTGCTGTTGTTCAGTGAAACAGCATACCATATTGCAAATGTAATTTAATAATTCTACACAAGTTGTTAAAAAGGATTGTTGGTGTTGTAGCTGCTTGTATGCTTTGTGTTTTGTTTTTAGAGTCTGACTCATGGATACTCTTTAGCTTCACTTCACATTCACAGGTGTTTTTGTCATCTTTCATATGCTGATGACTATGACGCTATGACTCAGTGACTAAAAATGACATCCTTGATTTGTACTCGCACAAATGCGCAGAAAGGACTTCTGGTCTGAGATCATACTAATTTTGAGGTACGAGGATGAGCAATTAAGTCAATTAGCTTGAAGTTAAGCTTCTATTGATTTCCAAGAATAGCGTCTAAAAATGTTGCTGGTGAAATGACATGTGAACGCACGTTGCTCGATGGCATTTCGTGGCAAGAACGGCTCTTGCTTTTGTAATTAGCTTTCTTTGAATATGTAAATAAGCAGATGTTACTTTTAGTGAGTAGTTAGCTGCCAAGATTCCCAAACAGGTGTAATGCAGAAATTGGATTGTTAATTTAATCTCAATACAGGTTTAGGATTTGTTTAGGTTATGTTTCATTGGGAGTACATATAAAATAGTGAGAACATTATGGAATTATTATATTATACTATAATATATAACCCAAATGCAATTTATTTAAATGAACATGATCAAACATAAAAGAAAGGCTTGACTTTACTAAGCTTGGCAAACAGGAACAAATTCGCCCAACAGTGGTAGACGGACAATACTTCACAAAGACACATGGGAAACATGGGGGCTTAAAGGTGCGTTCATGCCATATTGTAATTACTTTCTCTACGAGATTCTGGGTTGTAAAAAGTGTTCACGTCCTCGTAGAGCCCGTAATTACAGTTTGTAAGCTGGGAGTTTTCTGAAAGCTCCCACGTGTACCATGTGTACCATTGTACCACCTGACCGCTGTAGATTCATTTAGGCATAATGGTGCCACAGAAACGCATAATTCCCAGTCGGAGGACATGAACAGCTCTGAATACAACGTCATCTGTTGTCATCTCAAGATTCCAGTAAACACGAGGTGGCGTGAACGCAGCATTAAGGACTAATCACGACAAGAGACACTTGTGCACACTCAACCAATGAACCAATGAAAACATAATACATGACAAGGGAGCACATGGAAGGACCACGTGACACAAACAAGGGAAACGCATGGAAAACAGGAACATGAAACGGGACTAAACTTCAAAAATAAGACAGGAACATAAAACAAAACCAGAACTAGATGTCAGACAGGCAGACGGGTTGGACAATGAAACTGAAACCCCTTTTTAGACCACAATAGTTTATTAGTATGATACAGGGCCTCCTTTTGCTACCAAAACAGTATCAATTAATTATATTAAAATGTTTTCTGAATTGCTGCTCCAAAATACCCCAAAGTATCTCAAAATATTTACATCTGCAGGCAATGGAAGATGTTCAACTTCACTTTCATGTTCATCGAATCACTCTGTCACAAATCTTGCTGTGTGTATTGGTGCATTATCATGCGGATACACGGCACACCTTTCAGGGTTCAATGTTTGAACCATTCAACCTGTGCAAATGATCCTCCAGAATGATTCGGTAGTTCTTGGCATTGATGCGCCCATCAAGCACAGTAGGGAATGCCAAGATATGGCAGCCCAAACCATCACTGATCCACCCCCATGCTTCACTCTGGACAGCAACAGTCCGGGTGGTGTTAACCCTCTTTGTGTCTTCTCCACACCGTAACTCCCACTGATGTGGGAAAGTCAGTGAAATTGGACTCACCAGAGAACAATAATGTTTCACATTGTCCACAGCCCAAGATTTGCACTGTTGTCACCAATGAAACTGTCATTTGACATTTGCACGAGTGACCAAATGTTTGGCTATAGCAACCACACCATGAATATTGACTCCCAACGAACAGTTTTGATGGAAGTAGGTGTAGGTAATTTGGCAGAGAGTTGAGCAGTTGTAGTTTTGTTTTTTGGATTTAATCTGGGTTAGTACCTGGACATCCCTTTCAGACAGATTCCTCTTGTGTTGACAGTTACTCCTGTTGGATGTGGTTTATCCTTCATGGTGGTATACCTCATTACACCACAAAGACTTGCTTTCCTGGTCACAGATGAGCCAACGAGATGCGCCACCAACAATTTGTCCTCTTTTGAACTCTGATATGTCTCTCTTTATATTGATTAGAATATTTTATGTACAGCTGTGCTATTGCTCTGCACTCCAAAGCTATATTGGCCAGTGTTTCAGTTTCATTGCCCAATTTAGGGCTATATTTATATATATATATAAAATGTATAGAAAATATAATATAATGTATTTGACTACCACTATAACGCTAAACTGTATTGGACTGTTGTCCCAATTCCTTTCATTCAGATTTCTCACATTACTCTGTGTTCCTTTTTTCTTACATAATAAACTTATTTAAATTCAAATTAACATTAAAATGTTAATTTGCACATTCATTTGTTAATGTGTTTGTCAAATAGCTGTATAATAAGTGAGATAATGTACAGTCAGCTGGTCATTATATTATATTATGTTATACATTATATTATATTATATACTGTGCAAGAATAGTCTCGGAGACTACAACAAAAATGCCCTCTATAGTGGACAGAAAAATGAATTGCTGGGTCTCAGGAGAATAATTGTATCATTAAAGCATTTAACCTCGGGTTCCTCCTGGGGGACTGCATTCTGCCATAACACTAAATCACTTTAAACAAAATGACCTACACTACAACAAATAATAATTCCTAAGGTTAATATTACAATATTAGATGTGCGTTTGGGTTTTTCATTTAATGTCAGAAATGCATATTTAAAAATGTCACATAGAAAAGCAAACTGAATCCAGATAAAAGATGAAAGTAAAATATTTGTGAATTTCTGAATCTGCCTCCACACCATCATGATTCACTCAGGAGGCTGCAGTCCCAGGTGCTTGCTTTTTTTATACAGTAATTAAAAGCCACGTTGTATGAGCACGACGGAATTAATTGTTAAAAATTGGGGCTCTTAGTGTGCAAATTTGCCTTGAAACAACAGAGACTTAATTACTGGTCATAAATGAAGGAAAAGACCCAGTGCCATTAGTTGTAGGGCGACGGGCACCAGGGCCATTAGTGATGGGCTAAATTGGGCTAATTTTCAGTGAGGGCCATGTGTGCAATGGAGTGATGGAGAGGGAAAAAGGAAGACCGAGAGAGGGGGAGGAAGACAGAAAGATGGGCTTTAGATGGGGGGCGGGGGCTCCATCAGTTTGGAAATGGTGAGTAATGAATCCGCAGCCAAATTAAGTGTATGAGTCAAACATTTAGGAATTAGATGTTCTGTAAATTAAAGATGTTTATCATGACTGCTCTGCTTTCAGCTGGCTTTAAGCATCTTTTAAACATGTGCCAGTGTTTCATTACAGGCCTGTCTTGATGGAGTCACGTCTCCCGTCTAATGATAAACATCTGCTCAGTGGGACAATTCTAATTTATGCACCTTTGTTCTGAAGGATTACTGCTTTCCTGTGCTATTTTTGAAAATGCTGAAGGATTATGGACACCCTACTTGGGCAGTGATAAAACCACAGACGATTTTATCAGAACATTACTGTAAAATTCATTGCAATAGTTAGACACCCAAAACTACTCATTTACAAAATATTTTATGGCCCTTTTTAAAATACCTCTATAATATAATATATTAATACTTGAAATGTAATGATAAAAAACTGAATGTAATAAAAACAATAATTCATGGCCCTTTATTAAATACCTCTTGATGAAATTATATTTAGATGTATTTAAAAAGGGCCATGACACTTTTTTATACACAGAATTATTATTTTAAGTACAAATAATACATTATTAATAAATACCTCTAAATAATTATTGAAACAATATATTAAAATAAAAATTGAGTAATCAAAGCCTCATCCTCAAATACTCAGCTGCACACTCTCACACATGAACACACATGTTTCTCACATGCTCTTGTCGCAGACAGGCACCTGTGCAGCCAAACGCATGTGACAGCACTTGCTCGTCATCTCGGCTTTCCAGATAAAGACTGTGCACACTGTGATAACAGCCATCGTCTCGGCTCTAGTGCCCTTAGGGTTTTAGGCAGAATGGGAGAGGCTAATCTCAGACACAATAACCAGCAGAGATGACAGACCAGCACACTGCAGCTGTGTCACGCCACCATGCACACCACACATTAGCCATTCACCGAGGGGGAGAAGAGAGAATAAAACCTCTGTGAATACCAGGATTTGCCAAATGGCTGACTGCCTACGTGTGTACGTCTTACTTTATACTTTAACGTAAACTGTAATATAAATTGCTCTCTTTTTTTTCATCTTCGTGTCCATTTATGTTATCTTTCTGGCCATGACGGTTAGATTGGCGTGTACAGGCAGCACGTATGATTATTCCTTTATTGTGGTCCTTTCTGATAGACAATTTTCTCCCATCACACTCCTTTTACATCTGTCCCTTTTATGTGCTCTGCCTGATAGGTGACTGTGAATGTGTGTGTACTGCTCACAGAGGCCTCTGTGTGTATGTGCGTTTGTGCTGTAGTAATGGTTTTGTGTGCTTTAATCCTGGTTCTGATGCTATACCTCAAAGCTTAGGATGATAGACCTACTATATAAACAGTTTATCTGTTTATATACGTGTGTTTGGGCTGGGGTGGGAACTAAGACGCTTCTCTTTTTCATCTCCTTTCATTCTTTAAACCTGTTTAACCTCCACATTTTTGATCCCTTATATCAAAAAGGCTTAGATGAAATTGAAAATGTCTGTGTATATTTATTTATAAATATTGTTCTGTGTTTGCAAGAAAGATCAATATGTTAGATCTGTTAACCTCCACTTCAAAGTGTCTAAGTACTGTTGTACGACAACCGGAATGATGACAATGAATGTTTGTCATCAAAAAACAAAGTCCCACTTTGTTGTTTTTGACCGTTGTTTGCTGGTGACTCACCTGCTTTATGCATATTTCTTTGTCTCTTTGTGTCCCCGTCTCGCTTTTTCTGTATCTGTTTTGTCTGTCTCTTTCTCTCTCACTCTCTCTAAATGTAAAATGAGAGCCCGCCCCCGATAGGTCACTTTACTAATGTGAAAAGACACAATTTCACATGCGTGTTCAGCATCGGAATAACCCACCATCCAATCACCGGACAATACACATCGCCCCTCGCTCTGTCATGATGATGTCACGGGGTGTGTAGAGCGTGTAAGCGCGTTGCGTAGCGAGTGGGCACGCGGCAGTGCGGCGCATCGGCTCAAATCTGAGATTTATTGTGATGTGAGTGTCGCCCAGTTCTCTCTCTTTTTTTGTTTTTTTTCTTTCCCACTCCGCCCTTTTTCATTTAACGTCACATTGGCATCAATCATCACTTTTCTCTTGCCCCCCTCATCCATCTCTCTGTCTTCTCCATTGCGATTTCTTCTCGCCGTATCAGTCTGCTCATCCTTCCTTTTCCATTTATCACGTCTACGTGATTGTTATTGCTCATTTGCGCTCTGACAGTATTAAAACACCTCAGGCTTACAACAGCTTGCTGTGCCGTTTCATATTGTTATTTTTCATCAAAACACTGGTGCCTGAAACAACGTGGAAGGGGGAGCGCGCAAAAACTCGCACATCATAAATGCCACGCGCTACATGGGAATTAAACTGTCAGACGATTAAGGACTGTGTGCCAGAGCTGCTGCGTGCGGGTCTGTAATCAGCTTCATTATACTTGTGTGCTACTCGTCCTTTTGGTGGTCTATCAAAAATTATTTTAAAAGGACACAAAATGCCTTTATTTCACAGCCAGGGGTGATTGCTGAAGCGTTTCAAAGCCATTTGACTGAAAATGAGTGCAGCTCAAGCGTGGAAATGGCAAGCTGTTTATGATGTCACCTAAACCCTGACTCATTCTGTAGGTTCCTATTCTGAAATTGCATGTCGGCCTGCTAGAGCAGATCTCTTTTGAGATAGCGGCTTGTTTTCGCAATTAAAAAGTCATTTCCTCACCACCACCCCCCACCACCACACACAATTCGTAGCAATATCTGCCTGACATTTGTTCGCCATGTTTTCAGTGGCGGGGCCAATGGCTTCGCCCTCAGCTCGCTCAGTTCTGATTGAACAATGACCAGATTTTCACTGTCTGAGGTCGCTCCATTGGGGTATTTATACTAAAGCACGACAATCCCTTCAGTCCAATCAGCAGCTGCCATATTAGAGCTGAAATGAAACGGTGGTGTGTTATGTTTTGCTCCCGTGTTCTTTGAGAGCGCGTTGCCGCATTGGCCAATCATTGGCGCAGCGTGCGGTCTCTTCCGTCTTTTGTGATTTCTTTGGAATGCTGTTGTTTGCTTAAATTGCTCTCTTCTTGCACAAGAAAGCCGGAACAGAGCGCACGGCTCGAGAAAGGGCGGCTGATTGCGGCTATTGTCTAGCGAGTGTGGCTCATGGGCACTCACGGGGTAATTGCCGCTCAAGGAGGCTGAGGCGTGCACCAAAGGGAGAGACCGTATGTGTGCGAGAGCAAGTGTGTTGTGTGTTTTTGGGAGGAGGATGAGGACAGAGCCAGCGATGGTTTCGCTTTGATAATTTATGATAATTTTTCCCAACAATGCTCTCTAGTTAGTACCCCCCCGCCACCCCCCAAGAAGGGAATCTTAAACTAGCTGTACTAAAACACACCTCCATTGTACTCGTCAAGGGCGAGTGGGAAATGGGAAAAACAATGTAATGGATTTTATACCAGTTTATTGTGTGCCAAGACAACTCTGCGGCTTATAACCTGAAGTCCCATCTTTCACCGTGATGTGTGTCTTCGCCTTGCTTGAAGGCGATGTCAGCGAGATGGAAATGTTCAGAGAATAGTCTGCTCCATCAGAGCCCCGGAGCCATCATGATTTTTAAAAGACGTTATCTGTTAATGCGACGATGATGATCGTTGAGGTTTCATTCCACTTGAAGTACGACTTTTGTCAGATGTTGTTTTGTTCTATCTCACAAGATACATTTTCTTTTAAAGCCAGAGCTGGGATGTGTTTGTCTGGCTTTTTCCATCCATTTCGCTTAATTTATAGTGTGACACCTGGAATTGTGAAGGTTTACATCCTTGTAAACACTCTCTGTCTGCACTTGCATCTCTTTTGATAAAATGGCAAACTGCCGGAAATCTACATTTGCATTGATGAGTGGTTTTGTGTGCACATCAGTGTGAATGTAGAGATTTTATGGCCTGGATTGCTGTCATGTGAATAGATGTGGGGTTCTTTTGAACGTTCATGTTATCATATGTTGGCATTATAGGGGGACAGCGAGGGGAGAGAGAGAGAGAGAGAGAGAGAGAGAGAGAGAGAGAGAATGTGTGTGTACACTGTATATAAATTGGCAGGTTGTAATTAAATGTGCAGACCTCTCTACTATCTCCTCCTCCAGCCCTGCGCCAGTGACGCACAAACGGCTGCAGCAAAGTGAGTCATCCAGCCCTGAGGATCACCAGCCCTCCCTCTATCTCTATATCCCCCTCTTCCCTAGTCCCCCCTTGTACCTCTTTCTCTTACACTCCTCCATTCAGTCCTTGCCACTCCATCCTTCATCTCCTTTCCCCACTGTCCCCCCTGATTTTTCTAGTCACATGTTTTTTTTCACTTATTGACCAATATGTGAGTCTCTCTGCATTTGTCTTTGTCTCTCTCCCAAAAAATTTTACTACTTTTTCACTATTTTCATCTTCCATCATTTTCTGTTACTTTGTCATTCTCAGTCTCTGTTATATTTTACCATCTTTTTTTCCATTCGCATCAAATCGATAAGAATAAAATGGATGCTTTAGATGAAACGGTGCAAAAAAAGAAGTGGAAAGAAGGAAGGAAAGAAATTAAGAAGTCAAAAGTGGATGTTTGTCTTGTATGTCCTGCGTCAAAGATACGTCACAACTAGAGACTATATACTGGAAAGTGACCTTATATGAGGTGATCTGCCAAGAGTGTAATTGTATGTAAGAGAGATAAACATGAGTTACCATAAAAGCTAAACAAAATCCTGACTCAATATATGACTCATTTTTAATCACTATGTTATCCAAAGTTGACAGCTGCAACCAAAACAAGCAAGAAGCGGTATAGGAAAGTGTCCGAGTAATTGCGCAAACAGAAACGGGTCACATGGCGACTATAAATCGATCAGAAGTGCTACATACATGCTTGGTGCTTTGCCGCTGCTTAAATAACAGTATTGAGTAGATTTGTGAGGTCATATGCTGCTATTCTGTTCTTTAGGAATTTTTGGAAGAAGTGGGAAGAAGGCCGTTCACATCCGTGAGTCATGTAATTGTGAGCACTGCCCTGGCTGGCTTTGTCTAAAAAAAAGAAGTTCATTGCCTGGAAAAAAAGAAGCAATTTAGCACCTAACTTGCCGTGGTTATCCAATTAGCTTCATCTAAAACGCGGATATGCACGGGGAGCAACATACTGATGTAGCCATTTAAACGCTTTCAAAGACTTCTGCTGAAACGCAATCAAATGAAATCTATTCTTTTATTAAAATGAAAAAGTGGCTTTAGAATAATGGCTGAGTGGGTAGCTGGCTACCCATATAAATAAAGAAAAAAACGGAAATTTAACTTTTGCAATTCTCAAAGTGGGTACAGCTGTGACTCATTCAGTTTGCTCAGCCATTGCAGCTGTGCCATGACTACCTAAAGAGTCACACTAAAAACTTCTCAAATTGTCTCTATTCTCAATAATGCATAAGAATTTGTTTCAAACATGAGAAAGTGGGTACGTCAACTGTAGGATGTTATATTTTGGTTACATTTGTGACAGAGTAGGGCTGGTTATAAATTACATTATACTGTATAATCAATATTTTCAGTTTTTCAGTGATGCTCCGTATGTTTTGTTTTTGTTCTAAGATGATTATTTAAGATGAATAAGTTGATTATTCTTTATTTGTTGCAAAGTAAATTCAAAATGTTCATTGTAAGTAGTATAGAATACAGTAAGAATCTAGTTTCCTCCGTTTCTCTTTGTAAAGACAAGAAATGATAGTAATTTAATTTATGTGAACCAAAGATATGGTCATAAAAAGTGATTACTTAAACATTTTTAATACATGAAAAATGCGTCATATATGCCAAATGAGACTTTTGTGAATATTTTTGAGTTTTGCCGCAAATAATGGAAATTCAGAATAAAGATTATGAATCTTTTTATTGATATGTACATTGTGGATCTATCAATATAAGCGAATTGAACTTTCCAACCCATTTTGACCAAAACATTTTTCAAATTTAATTTGCAGACTCTACTGTAAATCTCACACTTACAAGGAGGGATGCAAAATGTGTCTAATGGCATGCTCTTTAGGAAATTGAAAGGCAAAAATGTCACAGTGTTGCTTGATTTTATATCGCCAGCTAAATCATAGTGAATACATTGAGAATTTTTTATATATTGCCTACATCTGTTCATTTAAATATTGCGTGGTTTAAATCTGGTCTCCTCATCCTCAAGAGAGGTTCGGAATGGAGAGGTAGTGTGGGCGAGTTAGTGGAGGCGATGGTGTGATGTAGGGGAGCAGGTATGTCCTTATCAAAACATTATCTGGGACAGCAAGGTCGTTGCTTGCCAGAGGACACCTTTCTGTACTTAGAAAACACTGTTTAAAAACCACCCACCAAGATGCAGCTTAAAGAAATAATCCGACAGGAAGCCTAGTAAGAGATCACAAATACATTACATGTCATATATGTGTGTCCGTGTGTGTTCACATACATGCACTTACATTACCATTCAAAAGTTTGAAAGAAGTCTCTTATGCTCACCAAGGCTGCATTTATTTGATCAAAAATACTGTATAAACATTAATATTGTGAAAAATTATTATATATATTTTTCTATTTGAAAATAGCTGCATTTTCAGCATGCCATTACTTCAATCTACAGTGTCACATGGGTGGATAGGTGGGTGTGTGTGTGTGTGTGTGTGTGTGTGGGCAGCTATTCCCTACGTTATGGGGACCAAATGTCCCCACAGGTATAGTAATACTAGAAAATTTTGATCTTGTGGGGACATTATTTTGGTCCCCATGAGAAAACAAGCTTATAAATCATGCAGAATTATCTTTTTTGAAAATCTAAAATAGCAGAACATTTTCTATTATGGGTAAGTTTAGGCATGGGGGTAATGTAGGGGGACAGAATATACAGTTTGTACAGTATAAAAACCATTACGCCTATGGAATGTCCCCATAAAAAATGAAAACACAACCTACGTGTGTGTGTGTGTGTGTGTGTGTTTGTGGGTATGTATGTAGAAACCATCTTGAATATAACAGCCTTTTTAAATTAACTTTCACTATTGTTAGTTTCACTCAAACCATTCTTGTTCACATGACTTATCATGTAACTACATGAACTTAATTTAACTGAGTTGTTTCTAATAAAAATGAGTATTGTCAGCTTTAGTTAAGTGTTTGTTCAGTCATCTTAACATTGCTGAGTAAAATGCACAAATGAATGTTGACATAACTAACTGTTATGGCAGTGGATACGTAGTTCCCAGCATGCTTTGCAAGGGATTGCATTAGGAGAGTAAATTTGGGGTTTGAAGTATTATTTTATGTGTTTTTCAGTAAAAGGAAAGATGATATTAGTTTGAGAAAAAACTTTCATGTTCACACTGACCCAACAAACACCGATAAACGAGTCACAGAGAGTCAAGTCTGACTGGGAAAAATTACTAGCTAAATTGTTATTCGTACAAATTACAAATATAGTTGTGTGGAACTACTTGACACTACTTTTTTAAGTAAATACAACTATTCATTTTTGTTAGAGTGTAGACCCTCTATTTAAATAACCTGTGAATGAAAATGAAGCTGTGTGGGATGGATAAAGTTATTCACAACCCATGATTTGAATTGTCTGGCAAGAAGTATTTTTCCATTGGCTGACAGATCTAAACCAAGTTACGAAAGTCCAACTCACTCTCTCCTCGTTTTGTTTGCATCTAATATAACTTCCACAATATGGTTAATTGATATGCACCTGTTAAAATTGATTATATGAGCCTATAGCCACAGATATGCTATATGCAGTTTCTTATTATTTGCTTAAATAGGGCCTACTTCCTTTGATGGCATTTTCATAAACAAATGAATCACATCCAGTGAACCTGCAAGGAAAGTTGAGGAGTCGGTGATCTGAAGACTGAACATTGCTAAACATCTCATGTCGAGAAGCAAGTAGCCTATGCAAAGCATACAGAGTATTATTCTGGACTTATGTTTATGAATCCTAGGAGCGAACGCTCTCCTATTCACATAATAAAAGACATTATAATACCTTTGGATTGTGGAGAGGAAAGCCATTATAAACTGAGAGGCAATATTACTGCAATGAATGCAGATGGAATATCATGTTTTGTAATGCGGCTCTTGCACAGTGATGGGTGATATTCAGTCAACAGATGAGACACAAAGGCAACAACAACTAGATTCTTTCATCCTTGCAGATGCTGGCCACCGTCTGTTTCATCCAAATATCCTCAATGAATCTTCCATCCTTGTGCCGAGGCTTACGCTCTAATCTCCAGTTATAATAGGCCTCATTATTAAACATATTGCTGTAAACCAACACAGCCATCTGGCTCACTGAGTGGAGCACCGAGTAGGACAAGAGCTACTGTTTCTTTCATGTCACCTAGTCACAGCACACTGTAAAAACACAATCTGGTACGATAGCTGGTTGGGGGGTGGGGGTGGTGCGATTTGATTGACTAGGGCATGAATGACCTCATAATGGATGAATTTGTATGAGGCGATGCAGTGAGGGCTTTGATGGACTGAATCAGCCAGTGGTAATTAAACGATTAATAGTGCTTAGCTCAACTCAGATCATCTCCTGCGCTGGCTCCCGTGGGGCCCGTCATCATGTTGAAATTACACAGATGTTATCGCTCTCCTCGCCTGTAGACAGACACGCAATCAGCGTTTGGTGCGGAGGCTCACTCACGTACGTCCGTACGTACACCAAACCAATGTCAAATGACACAAAAACAGATAATGGTGATGTTAATGTGGTACCGTCCTCATTATCTGATCAAGTCAAATATGTATGCTGTTTTGCAAAGTCTAAAGGCAACAAAAAATGTCTCCAATGAGAACCATTATAACTAGGGGGCATCAGGAAATATCCATGTTGTTTTCCCCCCACACAGAGTTTTTGGGAGATAATCAATGTCCATGCCTTTAATGCATCCCCTCTCTTTTCAAATTACTCCTGCTTCCTTTACAAATCCATATGAATTCATAATGGGGTCTATTTCACCAAAACCTTCTTTTGTCTTATTGTGAATGATTGATCGGTGAATGTAATAAACTTTTCTATTATTGGAAAAAATAATGTCTTTGCCATTTTTTAATCAATACGCAATAACTTGCTCTGCCTCATTTTCATATAATTTATGTTAAATAGTTTTGCTTTACAGTCATGGAAGTAAAATGGTTTGCGAATGCTATTTCATCTTGACTTTAAAGAGTGGCTTTTAGCCACTGTTATCACTGGTTCGTTTAATCTGTGGTTACATTTCATTCATTTTCATTTTTTTAGTACAACACAAGTGATTAATCATAAAGAGTAACTAACGATAAGATTACTATATGATTATTTATGCACTGTCAGTTTGCATTAGGCCAAATGTATTTACACAAAATAAATCTGATCTAGTCCTGCACTATTTGCAGATATAATGGAGGGCACATACACTTTGGGAGCCATTTGATCAATAAAACACATTAAGTGACTAAGTGCACAAAGTGCTGCAATAATTCCATAGTTGTCAGCTATAAGTAGCCCACAGAAATGAATGACATATTTCAGTGATGCCAGTGGTCATGTTCACATGTTCATGTCACACAACAGGGTCTTTAAACACCTGGACTATCAGACGTTTAGGGTGCAGAGGGTGTCAAGAGAGGGGAAACATCTGTCTAGAGCTTCTCTCAGGGAATTTTAAGAAAACGTGACTCTACTTTTCGCTCAGTTATAAACATTTGTTTCTCTCTGTTTTTTGGCTCAGGGAATGTATCGCATACTGATGTTGTGCTTCCATTCATCTTTTTGCGTTTTCTATCTGCCTCTCCCTCCCTGTCTCCCTCTCTCACACACACAAATTCGTTTCCCTCCCTCCCATTCGATTGATCAGAGGCTTGTGGGTGTCTTGGATGAGTCATATCAGCAATTTGCCCAGTTTAAAGCATCTTTCAAATTACTTCCCTTCCAGTTCGGTACCGTGCTGATAACCGATAACAGTTTTCGTTTCTACAAGGAGATTTGGAGGACACTAGTGCGCTCGTGTTGTCGGGCGCGCGTGTTTATGGCGCGGTGTATGTGTTGTGCTGAGCTGCGCATGCGCGCGTCGAGTGGTCCGTAAACACCGAAAGTCATGGAACATGTGGCAGAAAACAGTGACGAAGATGTTACTCTGACCTACAGGTTTATAAACGGATTACTCCACTCAGATTGACACTGTCGGGTTTCAATTAATTGAAGGTGACTTCATTTGAGACTGAGAACTTTGCGAAAAAATGCTACATTGATTCATTCGTTTTTATTCGTACTTGGCTGTAAATGTTGAATGGCCCTAACATTTTCTTGTTGACGTTTCAGACCGCAGTTTATCTTTTGTTTTATCTTTGTTTTTATGATACTTAACTCATTCGTTTGTGTATTCCATCGACTTTAATCTTCAAAGGGACTTTTCAAAAGACGCATAGCCTACCATATCTTTTTAAAATCTCTGGAACGATGAAAACAGTTTGATTCTCTCTCTCTCTCTCTCTCTCTCTCTCTCTCTCTCTCTCTCTCTCTCTCTCTCTCTCTCTCTCTCTCTCTCTCTCTCTCTCTCTCTCTCTCTCTCTCTCTCTCTCTCTCTCTCTCTCTCTCTCTCTCTCTCTCTCTCTCTCTCTCTCTCTCTCTCTCAATATTTGCCTTGATGCAAATGAGCAGCAGCATCACGGAGGAAGCATAACGCTTGGTATCACGTAATGGTAGCGCCCTCTACTGGATTTAATTCCAGATGATATACACTCAAACAAAGCAGATTAATAAGCACCCTTTACTATACATTAAATTGACTATTTAATAAAGTCCTTAAAATAGTCTTTAAAGCTGCCTACATGAAATTAGAAGTCAAATTTAGAATTATGTCTATATGTATTATGTAAATTCCATTGTAATCTTCCATTAAAAATATCAGAATTCCGTATGGATGTCCTTTTGTCTTGAAAAACATAAAGAGAAACAAAGAAAAGAAAAAATAAATAGATTGGGTTTTAGGCCTTTATGAAGAAGCTACAAATATGTCTAGGCTACGCGTATTTTACATTAAAACACAAAAGTTCTCTACATTGTCACTATTGTCTCTCCGACTCCGTCACTGTTTCTCGCCCTCTTATTTATAAAAATTATTTATAAAAGATATATGTTTAGAAATGATTTACATTTTATTTTCGCATTCATTTAAAAGCTGATTTTTCTTTGTAAAATTTTGTGAGCTCATTGGGGATTTGCAAAGGGTTCTATAATTCCTTTAATATGCATGTTAATGGAGAATATTGAGGGAATTAAATAAAGATGCAGAAATATGTTCACTCTACGTAGCAGGCTTTTTTGCTGTCCTTTCTGTCGAAATTCAAGTAGGAACTAATATTCCCAACATATTATTGATAATAGACAAAAAACTTAAAATGATTTAAATGCGTTGCCTTTCTCTCAAAATGTCAAGACATCATTTTTTTTAATCGTACGAACTGAACAAACGTAAATGCTGTTTTATTTGAACATCCATTGCACCAAGTCCAAATGTTATGGGCGAGCTGATCCATCCTTTCTCCCCGTGAAAGAAGGAGAGATTGATGGCAGGGAACCGATGACTCTCGCTGATATCAATCGGCTCATTAACTCCAAATACGAAGCCAACCTTCGACGTAATATGTCACTGACCGAAGGCTTTCATCGCATAATTCGGCGAAAAACAAAAACGCACGGGATGCTGAGCGTAAATATAGCCTATTAGCAAACAATTTAGTTTAGGACGAACAGCTTATTATTTATCTTTTCAACAACTGCCTTTCCAATCGACTGTACCCATATTTATTACAACGCAAAATGTCGTTTTCTACAACAGAAAATAATGAACATGTTGGTGTTATCATCTAACCATTTATCTATCAAATATTTTAAATGACAAAAGGCATCAGTTAAAAACGCGACAATACAGGTGAACACTTTTGGTTAACGAGAAACGCGCGGAACAGCTGTATGAATGACTACGCGCGCGAGGACGGAATATCCTCTTCATTCGCGGTGGTGCGAACTGTTTAAACTGTAAATATTAAGATATTCCGAGGTCAAACACTCCCCTGGGTCGACATTTTTGAAACTGGATGCTGCACAGAACAAATAAAACGAACATCATTGCTACCCGCAAGTTAGTAGTGTGGCAACGGTCAAAGAGCGCGTGCTGACACACAATGAACTGTCTCGAGGGGGACGCTTCTTCATTGTCAATATTTACGTGTTAAATTAGCCCACACTATTCGGTTTGACTGGTCAGCCTCAAGTGTTAAATGTGTTTCGGGGCTCACTCCTTTCAGTCAGACATTTTCGACAAACCCGAGCCTATCGCCTCAAGAGAGCAGTCGCTTACGAGAATTTGCCATCAAAACAGATGCGATGCTCGTGTGTGGGCGCAAGGCTTGGGCTACACACCATTAAGCTCGAGCCGCAGCTGAGTAAAATGTGAAATGGAAGAATTAATCGATCCCAGGACGATGCTTTTTTTCAGTCTCGTGGGAGTATGAATTCTTTTATTCATGAGCGTGTTATGTCACTTCCATTAGACGGTGGACATTTTTGAGTGTCTCTGAACATACATTTTCATAATTGCAGCCAATATGTCTACAGAACCTTCAAAATCTTGACGAATGTTTTCCTTGTGCAGATGTGAGCAATACTTCCTTTCATCCCATGTACCCAAGAAAAACTTCAAACGCGCTTTTATCCACTATTTTGGTCATTTCTCTTTGTTTCGTCTCAGTTTTTAACAGATAATGTATTCATTCTCTTCTTGAGTGGGCATTTTGGGTCCTACATGAAGTGCATGGGCAGTTAGGAGGAGGTGAGTCAGCGCGGGGGATGGAGAGCGCTGGTTAAGGGTCGCAACTGCGCTAATGCTGAGTGGCAGTCGATAATGCCAAGCCGTATCAAAATCTGACCCTTGGCCCTTGGAGGTCTTAAATTATTCGCCACCAAGGTAGAAAAGGACACGCTTTCACACTCATAGCCATTCGCGCTGTTCTTTCAACCCCTTTGTTGGATGCCGCATTTTTTTTTTAAAGAATAAAAGGTCATTTTCCCTGTTAACTCAAATAACATAAGTTATTTATTGGCACTGTATAGCAGTTGAAAAATATTTGTACCATCAGGGCTTGCTCGTATACCTCTATGGAGCATAAAATGTACCATTTGTTTTATTTTTAAGTGCCACCCTCAAAATTATAGTGCTTTTGCAGTGATTCTTTGCATCGTTTTAGATTTCGCAAAGTTGGCTGTATATGGTTCTTTGGAAATTTAAGGTGTTCTTTTATGTTTTATTATAGATTCTTTAGATCAGTGTAGTTAATGTGTTCTTTAAAGCACCGGTACATGCATGGTAAAAAGGTTCTTAAAATTTAAAAAATGTTCTGCAGGCTTTTGAACCTTTTTTTTCCATCGACCTGATTAAGTTGGATACTTGGAAATACTAGTAATGAAATTAAAAATCAAACATACACAATGAAATAAAAAGCAAACACACAATAATAGGGTTAGGGTCTTAACGTTTCATAGCAATTCATGAACACGAGTCTATTGGATGCAACCTTTGAAAATATTGAAATAAGGTTCCCACTCTATAATGAGACAGCTTTGATGCTGCCATTTCGAGTGTGGCTCGTGGGACTTCAATATCCGCACTGCAACTAATCCAATTACACGAATCATAAACTGTGATTGGCGGGATTGCTGTTGGCTCCAATGCCACGCGAGCGTTTTCCAATTAGGCCTATTTCTGAAACCTACAGTATTCATGTAAAGGTTCTAAACCACTTCATACGAAATTCTTATCTCGAAAAGCATAACTGCGAGAGAGAGAACGCCAAAGTGTAGGTTGCACTCTTCATGAAACGCCTTGACTGTTTCTGGATTGTCTGGAGGTCAAGGGAGTGACTGAGGCATACCTGTACATTAAAAAAAATACACGTTCATGTGAAAACATGAGAATGACGTTAGAGACAGATGGATGAAAGTCAGGGGCGGCAGGAGACAAAGAGCGGAAAATTGAACGAGCTCGGGAAATTGAGCGGAAGTAGAGCAGTGAAGCTGAACCGCCTGCGTCACGGTGGGTGCAGCCGTTCAGTGTCTCTCCAGCTCTGATTAAGGACACTCGCAAACAATCAACAGGCCAAAAGGGTCTGCTAAGTAACTGACAGGGTCGATTTATACTGGATACGTGGTATAGCCTACCCTATGATTCATTCTATGTATTGCAAATAAACGGATATTAAAACTTATAATGTTCAAAACAGCAAATCGTCAGTGTTCAATCCTCTGCTACAATTAGATTTCGTTTCTGTATAAGGTAATTTAGCTGTGTACCACACTGCTCCGTTTTAATGGAGAGACTGTTTCATTCATGCAATCTCTGTTCATTCATCAGAGCACCGTAGCGTACCCTCCGAGTTCAAACGAGACACGAAATTCTTATCAATGGAGAGTCTGACGTCAACAGCGGCGTTATGACTCGTGGATCACGTGTCCAGACGCGTCTATACAAATGGGAGTTGCGCTGTCCGTGGTCCTGAAAAAAAAAACCACGCTCCGCATTCATCTCTCAACAGTGCAAGACAGACCGAAGAGTGTTTCAAATAATTGTTTTGGGAAGCAAACTTACTTTAACTCAAGTTTTTAATGAACTTAAGGATAGCGGTTGTTTCCAAACCTCATCCAAGAAGCACAAGGTTTTGAGTTCCAGCTAATTTGTTCGGGAAATCAGGTGAGTTAGTGCACTGACATTCCTACATTCACTCGATATAAACAGTTCATAGTTCTCTCTAAAAACAAAGATAGCCTATAAAGGACTAGAAATAAGTTTTCCGCTGATATTTGCATGCTGTTGAATCTCAGTCATTCACAGATGTACAGGGCGACCGATCAACAAGCGTTTCATTCATAAATTTCTAAATGCTTTTTTTTTTTTGTTGCAAAAATGCAAGATCTGTATCTGTATCAATCCGATAATGTAAACTTGATATGTCTATTATTTTCTTTGTTAAACAAAGAAAAAATATTCTGTGATTGTGTGCGTAAATTTGAAAGAAATCTTAAGGCTAGTTCGCTCAGAGTTCATTCTTTGAAAATCGGAAGAATAAAACGGGAGTAGCTATTCGTCAAATTCAATCATACTGTGTTTATGTGGATGAATGAAAAGAAAATAATTATAGCTTAGACTGGTCGACATTGTAGGTTTTTCTTTTGCAGCTTACATTTTAATTCACAGGTAAATGTATGTTTCATTCACACGATTCTCTTGCATGTCAAGAAAGACAGTTTCCACTGACAGTGTAGTTTTCATATAGTCATTAACCAAATGCAGCTTGTTGTGGTGCTTCGATAATCCGAGTCAAAAAGTGATCGGTGAAGAGGCATCCAAGGAATCGTCTCGATCTTGCCTTTATACGTAGTTTCTATTTGTACTTAATAAAAGGGGCAAATGTAATCTAAAAGTGAGCATGCTATTGAATTGTATTGGCCACGTACTGCTGTGAAATAAGTGCACGATCTAATATCTGATCACACTAATTAAGTTAAGCAGATTTCCGCGCACGCACGTTGTGCTGCTGTAGCGTCTAAATGTTAAAATTTAAGCGCCATAAAAGGCAGTCTTGTTAATGCTCAGAAAAAGAAAAACCGCAGAGATTAATGACCATTTTTCTTTTTATCTTTGTAAGGTGCTCCCCTCTCCCCCATCCTGTCCTCTCTGCATGGTCATGTTCTGCTGTTGCTACCCCTCCAGCACCTCAGCTCTCCTGTTAGTCCTTTTCAGCCTCACCCCCCTGCTGGCCCTGGCTGCCCCTGCACTTCAGCAGAGATCTTCAGTCAGCAGAAGCATCGATGAGGCTCTCAACTTGGCAAAAGAGGACCCGGGGGCAGCAGAAGGAGCTTCTTGGACACATAGGGAAGTGGACAGCCTGCTCCAGAAACCCTTTGGACAGGAACATATTTCAAATATGGACTCTGCCAGTGCTCTAGCTTCAGTTCTGCTTGAGGCTCTCGACCACCCAGTTAGAGAGAAGATGACCCAGGGGGATTCTGAAGAGGGACTCACAATGGAGCCAATGAGGAATCAGGGAGACCTTGAGCAGGACACAGAGAAATCATTGGAGGCAGTACAGCCAGGAGAGGAAAACAGGGGACAAGAAAAGCCAAAGGATGAAAGTGAGATTGAGAAGGAGGACGAGGTGAATGCAGCTAAAGATGGGCAACTGCAGAGTCAGTCTAATGTGGCCACCCGCCTCCAGCGCAAAGCCAGGGGCTATTTCCAAAACATTGACCTCGGACTGCAAGACAATGAGATCCTCCCACCTCTAAAAGGCTACAAAGCCTATAACCAGCAGTTGGCCCAGGCGACCAAGAAGCTTAAGTGGCAGGAGGAGCGAACGAGAAACCCATCCCAGCTCGACAGAAACTTCATGGATGATTTCGATTTTGTGGAAGAAGAGGAGGAGGAGATTCTGACCCGCAAGGAAGAAGAGGCACAGGCGCGAGCAGAGCAGGAGGAGGTGAGTCGGCAGGAGGCGGAGGCGCAGGAGGCACGTGAGGAGGAGCAGAGATTGGCTGACATTGCCTCTGACATGCTTCTGGAGTACATGGGCAGGAAGCAGAAAGCATCGTCCTACATGAGTGACATGAAGGCGGCGGCTCTTCTGAACAATGTGGCCGAGGACAAGCGCTCGAACGAGGTGGAGGATAGCGACGATGACGATGAAATGGATCCCCAGACCATCGACAAGCTGATCGAGATCTCCAGCAAGCTGCACTTGCCTGCTGACGATGTGGTTGAAATAATCAGTGATGTTCAGGAAAAGAAGAAAAAGAGGAAGGATTTACCCCCGAACAACACCCCTCGTTTCCGCCCTCTAGTTCCTCTCAAAGCCAAGCCAAGGCCTCAGGCGTATCAATATCCTAAGTCACCTAAGAAATCCTCTTATACAGTCGATCCATATAAGAAATGGTACAAGGAGAAAAACAAAGGCAAGCTCAGCAAGCAGGACTACTGGTTTAAGCCGCAAAAGCAGTTTCTGGCCTATCCCTCGTTCCCCTATTATCAGAAGCCATATCGAGCTTATTACCCGGTCTTCTTCCCTCCCCCCAAGCCGCGGTTCTATACAAATCCTGCTCTGTCATTTGACTACAACTTTGGGGGCTCCATGGGGTATGGTCTGAAGCCTCCAAACCGTAGGTATAGAGACAAGCCAAAGGCAAGAGACTGGAAATGGGCACAAGCCCCGCAACGCTCCCAGAGCCCCTACCCACAACCTGGCACTGTCATATCCAATTACATTCTACCCCATCCCCGAACTTACCAGGCCCTCCCCATGCCCAAACCACGTTCTCCTCCAAGTGGGAGAGTACCTTCTTACATCTACCCACCAGACTATGTATACGATGAGCCAGAGTCTCCGCAGGAAAGTGATGAAGAACTGGAGAACTTCATTGAGAAGATTTATTACAACCGTAGGTTATTTTAGTCAGTCGCGAGATCAGGATATTCTCTAGCGATTAAACAAGCGATGAAAGAGTGAGGAGAAAAAGCTGACAGGGAATTTGAGCGACAGGGCTGCGAAAAGACAGTTAGGTGTTTCTTCTCCACTCTTGTGTTTTGATACATTCCAAATCAGGAACGGAAGAGACGGTGCTGCTACATCAGAACCTCTCTGCGTGCACTCATTTGGTTTCTCTCGCAGTTTACATTTTAATTTGGTGAGAGAATACACAGGTGAATTTGTAAGGTTTCATTCAGGTATGTTTTTGATTCTCTTGCATGTGAAAAAAGAAAAAAAACAATACAAAAGAGAAAACAAAAGAAAACAAAAACATGCAGACAAAAGTCAAATGAAAACATTTTCAGTGCCAAATGCAAGAGACCCATGTTTATACAAAGATTTATTTTCTTTAGGAAACACTTGATTAATTGAAAAGCAAAGCTTGTGGTTGAGTTCTTGACACTGCAGGGCACAGAAATAATTGCTATGGCACTAATTAAACGAACAAGTAACTGTCAAATTATTACAGGCTTTTCCTGAAGGTCTGTTGGATTGTTTTGATCAATGTTCCTATTGCCTTAATACTGATCACTGTTTTAGCTCATCCATGTGCATGCAGGTCTTGCACCTCTAAAAAAAAAAAGAAAAAAAGAAAAAAATATCTGTCATGCAGGCTGTAAACAATGCTTGAAACGAAATCTTCCATTTTATTGACAGAAATGCAAAAGGGTGAATATCTTTGCTAGGTCGGTGCCCTGTCAATCTACTTGGTGGAATGCACAACATATGATTTAATGTAAACTTCACATCTTGCCAAAATTTCAAACAAATTTTAAAAATGCCCCTGCCACTATGGGTTATCTCCAATGTTTCACCACTGATTACAGGATCTTTGTATTGAGAGGCAACAGAACGGTGTATAGTATAATGTTTGTTCCTAAAAATAAGTTTTAAAATGTCTGAAGTTTGTGAGGAATACTCTGAGGGTGAACAGTTTGCACGTCTATCTGTATTTGCATCTTTTAAAAAAAAACAAAAAAAAAATCTGCCAAATTTGGGGAAAAGTTCCTTGATCAAACTGTGATTATTTTAAAAATTAATAATAAAAAAAGAAAACAAAGAAAGACAACTCTAATTACTATAGCAAGTGTTTTCATCAGTGAACTGTCTTGTGAAAGGAATTTGTTGTTGTCAACTTTCAGATTGTAAGTTGTACAGTGTCAAATAAACAAATGTGTGTGCAATGTGTAAATAACAGCATGTTGATTACTAGTTTTGCTATATGACGAAAATAAAAGCAATTATTTTATTAAAGTCAGTTTTTTTTTAACAAATGTCTTATTGGAACGTCTTTGATCAGATCCTGAGCAGAAATTAATTAATTTCTGTACCACAAAGGGTGCTCACTAGGACAACATATGCCGTTTCTTATCTCACCTGTAGCAGAAATTGCATTTGACGTCACAGAGAGTTTGAACCAGCATGCCCAGTACTTCTTTGCATTTTATCTGTATTTTCAACAAGCATTTCTCATGCTGTATTTCAACAGAACACTGAAAGCATAAAACAAAGAGACAAATTTTATTTTTCAGTTACTCACATAGCTATATGTGCATGAGAAGATCTCTAATAAGCTCTATGATTCTTAAAAACCCTTACGAGCCATGACTGCATTACTCATGATGTCCTGTTCTGCAACAAACAAGTTCATTTGAACAACTTGTGATTCGTAAGATACAATATATAGAACGTATTTACCAAACATAAGAGCAAAACACGTACAGAATTACGTGAAAGAAGATGTGAGTGCATCTGAATGCATGCGTCTTTAACTAGGGAAAAAAAAAATCCGTGTTTTCAACCTCCTGAGAATGATGCTGTTCAATGAGAGGCTGCTAGATGAAAGTCATTCGCTAATAAAAAGAACTTAGAATAATAAAAGGAGAGTAATGTGAAGGGAATAGACATGGAGACACACTGAGACCAAATGAAAGAGAGGGGTGGGGAGAGAGAAAGCTGCAGTGATTAATGAGTCACATGATTGACGGGTGAGTCATCTACTGCCATGCACCACTGCAGAACCTCGAGCACTTATACCCTCTCCCTCTCTTCCCCCCCCACACACACACACACACAGAGGCACAAACACCAGCCCACTCACCCACACCCTGACTTTGGACACAATGCAGAACTCAATTATGCTCAAAAAACACCTGCATTAGGCAATATGCAAACACACATATTGCCTGGAGGCCTTGCTCTCTAATTCAAACTACACTTGCATTTGGTTAAAACACCACTAAGACCTTACACCAGCCAATAATAGTGGGATTTAACCCCAAATGAAAATGTTCATTATCGTACTGATGCACTCTAAACGTCTGTGGCTTTCGCTCCAGCTGCCCTTAGTGGTCAATCCCACAGCAAATTAACCATTGTGACGGCAGCCGACCGCTTGAAAATTTTTCATTAGTGGCCAGAGTGCAGCGGCTATGGGGGACAGTCATTTATGAGCCTCTGATGTGTTTCTCTCATTTCTTTCTTTCAGCTTTTGTGTCGAAAACGCAAAGGGCCGTGAATGAGCATAAGTGCGGAGAAGTCTCACGGCGCTGCTGTCGGAGGCTGGTGAGTCATGGCCACTTACGTTCTGCCTCAACCTCCATTTTGAAACAGTTTCATTGAAATATGCAAAGAGTCTGTTAAGTTACGCCAGTAATTACTGTAAATGGACGCGTGACTGTTCAAAACCTTCACGCACACAAAATGTTCAGAGTCATTAACGTACACTGCGGCCCCATGTTCTCCATCTGTTGCTCATGCTCGTGATCGTACGCATGCAAAAATCAGGCATAAACACAGCCTGATGCACTGATGACAGTGGCGCCAGCACTTCAGAGGTAAAAAGTGCCTGATAATGACTGTGACTCAGACAGCAGCTCTAATGATGCATTCTGCCAAGCCGACCGACCAACACGGCACGGGGAAAAACACTTTCGGTTGAAACTTTCTCCGTGACACACACGCTTTAAGGTGCTTCAAAGTGCCTTGGAGCTCTCTGCTGCCTTTGTAGATAGACAACCCCCATTTATGCCCTTCCTGGATTTCAGTGATTAGCCATAATTGAACAGAATCATTTAAATCTCGGAGAGGTTGTTAAAAAAAATGATAAAATAAAAAATTCCTCTTCCCCCCGATCCTTTTCTGTATGCCAAACCTTTATGCATGATGATAATTACCATGTAATTACCATTCAATTATACCCTCTGCTCTCGCCGTAAGAGCTGTCAGTGTGTCCGTTAAGAGCTGATTGCCAGTGTCTGCCGTTGTGTCTCACGGGATGTTTTTGCATTTACGCCAGTTTCTGGCATCAAACAGCATTCGTCGATTTCAAACGTAGCTGTTCTGTCATGTTGTAATGTATGGCTGCGGATATGTGGGCATACAACTTTAATATGTCACGTACTCGAGGTTTCATATTAAAGACTGTGTGAAATGATTTTCTTTCCAAATCAATTCAAAATGTTCCATTTCACCCGCCGGGGGGAGAATGCTCTTTGACAGCACTGGAAGGGGCACACAGGCGTCGAGCTCTCGGCTCCCAGCATGCACCAGCAGTCGTGTTTCCATTAAAGAGCTTTGAATTCTCTGACAGTAAAACAAGAGGAATGCCATAACTATCAAGTGTAGGCGCCTTTAACATCTGATTAATGTGGCTAGCTATCTTTTCTGAAGTGTATTGATGTATAAATAGAAGTATAGAAACTGTGTATTATGACACTAGCTGGGTTCCATTGAAATGTGAAGCGAATCTTTTCAAAGTTTGCAAAAAAAACAAACAAATGCCAATTAGGTGCCTTTCCATCAAGTTCCTCGCTCGGGTGATGGTGGCATCGATAACCTAGTAACCAACAGTAAATAAAACACCATCAGCGGAAACAGCTGATTAGTCACATGGGTTTGAAGTTCACGTCAGAATTTATGCAGCAGAATCGTTTCCATCCTCCATTTTTAACATAATTTCCGCGCAAGTCAAAAACCATCTCAAGCAAGCGTTAAAATTTTCTTGCGAATTAAGGGATTTCCCCCCCCCCAAAATTACCCATTTCTGATGCGATACTACAAAACGCACTTAAAAACAGGGTGATGGAAATACAGCTTATGCTCCAAGCAAGCTAATAGTACCCTGATTCTACCTGAAAAGTGTTGATCACGATCAGCTCTGCAGAAACACCTGCAGAAGGTTAAAAGTGAATGGAAAAACAACATCAACATTTCATTCATCTCCAGGTTGGGTTGATGCTGCATTTAAAAAAGAAATGGGGGAGGTGAAGAGGGTTGAGAGGCTGATAAAGTCAGAGAGAATGGAGGGAGCGAGAGAAACTGAGAGAATAAAGGTGAAGGTCTGAGTGACTCACCCTCTATAAGTACTTATCCAGCAGCTCTGTAAAGTGGTGGACCACCTTCAGAGTAACAAGCTCATTGCCTGCCTCCTCTAGCACTGAACGCTCTCATATATATTGGGGTGTTTCTTCAACTGTGGCCACTTTTTTGTCCCACGGGTTAAAATAGGTTTCAATATTTTCTTTTTCCTCATATGAACGTCATAAAAAACTATTTTTTTTAAACATTCCGTATACCATTTTCATACCATTCCAGCTTTATGTTTTTGCTACTTTTCAAATGTAATTTCAAGATCTTAACCAAAAATTGATGCACCTCTTGATGGAAATAAATGCTGTGATGTTATTTCTGTCAAGAGGTGTATCACTCTTTTGTCAAGATCTTGTGTTGACAATGCAAGAGTCGAGCACTCTGTAAAGTCTCCTCCAGCACATCCCAAAGACTTTCAATAATTTTAAGTCTGGATTCAGAGGTGCCAATTCATGTGTGAAAATGATTCTTCATGCTCATTACCAACCATTCATTCACAATTTGAGCCTGATGAATCTTGCCATGCAATCCTGGAATATGGCCATGATACATCTTCCTGCATGGTTGTATAAGAAATGAAAGGCTACACACTCTATCAGTTAGGGTTAGAAAAACTGTTGCCAAATATGCTGGAAACATAATATTCACTGTAATAATGATCCAATCATAGACTCCAAGCAGTGACTTTTTCTTTTAAGCTGGGCAGTGTGTGTATATATATATATATATATATATATATATATATATATATATATATATATATGTGTGTGTGTGTGTGTGTGTACGTTTAAATTTGTGTATAAGGCATGAACTTAACATTTTTGCTTAAGATTTTTGGTCAAGCATTTTTTATAAGGTATTTTTTTTATAAAATTGAGCTATTAAATAAAATGTCATAAAATTCAATTTCCACCACATTCCATAATATAAAAGATGTGAAGGAAATGACAATGCGGGAAAAAAATGACATAATTCTTTTGTGAGTTATGCACATTCACTGTCAGACATTATTAGCAGACAAACGAAATGAGAGAGTTAAAGTGTGCTTTAAGAGAGTATATTTTCTAAAAGCCCACAGGGACAACACTTGAACACACACTCATAGATATTGCTCCTTATGCACTCACACCCACTCTTTGGTACTATATTAGGTCCACACTGTGTGTGCAAACAGCCCTCTTGTCTCTAGGGCGTAATTCATTTGATGTTTACATCAAGTGCTATTGTGGCAGATGGGGTAAAATGTCCCTCAGGGGTGTTTATCCTCAGCTGGGGAGTCCAGACTGCTGACTGAGTGAGGCAGACGAGGCCTGACACCTGATCTCCACTGCTGTCACTCTTTACAGCAAATCTGCTTGTGAGCCATTGAGATTCATCAAATATTGAATGGCCTCAGTTTCCGTTTCGTGAGCAGAAGGGGTTAGAGAGAGAGAGAACTAGAGAGCAGATACAACAAAAAGAGGTTGTCGCAAGGAAACGGGAGGTCAGTGAGATGGCGGGGATGGTTAATGACGACCAAGTGGCCCAAGTGGGGTAAGTGAGCTCTCCATGAATACAACACTTAATTGCTGATGTTTTGGCTAGTGTCATTGTGAGTTAAAAGGTCTGGGCTGGGGATACTCAAGCCTCTGAGTGTAATTCAAAGACAGATGGATTAATTGATAACCTCCCAGTGAGGGGTAAACAGCAGGAATTGGCACTGTCTAAAGAGAAGCACAGCCATGTGTCAAGGATTCTATTCAAATGTAAAAAACAACAAAAACCATGAGCAAAAAGATACATATATGTGTGCCTTTAATCTCTAGACTCCTACATTCGTCTTACACAATCTCCACATTCTTTCTTACGCAAATACAGAACGAGTACGAGTGATCACAGCAACAAGGGACAAAACTGTCCACTGGACCAACAGGAGCAGGTCAGAGTTGTTCTTTATCAATGGACAGATAATCAGTGCAGAGATTAATAATGATGACACTAAGGGGATTTTCTTGTAGCACAGTTATGTAGCTGAGAGAGAGGCACAACCTCATGCTTTTTGACTTCCTCAGTTTGAGTAAATCTACTTCCAGTTCAGAGAATTTCTTTTGTTCCACTTTAATTTCACACATGTTTGGTAGAAATATGTGGCTTTATTCCATTGATACAGTGTACACTTTTTTTTTTCTTTATTTACCCCGAAAGAAGGGAAGTTCATTTGAATTTTTTTCACATAAAATAATAGCTTTTTTTTTTTTTTTTTTTTTTTAGAAATTCAAATTTAAATAATATTGTAGTTTGACAATGAATACTCTGCAAAACAGCTATACAGCCAAAACAATACAGGCAAACAGATGATGAAATATATTCAGACATTTAGGAAAACACAGAGCTGAACAAAACACTCCCCTCCCTCCGCGAGCCAGAACAAATGCTGTAAATTTATTGAAATAATGTTTTCTACCTCTCAGTCTTTTTTCACCTTTTCGCCCATGGGTTCTCAACAGATTTTCATAAAGGTTAATTATGCCAATTATATCGTAACTGTATAGAATAGCATAGTTTTAATAGTGGGGCACATTGTTACACGGTGTTACAACAAACCCAATCTGCGCAACTGGAATTTCAACCTGTTTAGTGACTTCTGCTGGTTAGTGAAGCATTAAACTGCTAAATAAAAGATTGGAGATTAAAATAATATCAGATTTGTCTAATTTTAAATAAACAAAAAATATAGATGGAAAAAATAACTTTTAGTTTTGCTACTGTTAAAAAAATGTTAAGCGATGTCACCCAAAGATTTCTGAATTTTTGTGCATTTTTTTTCTCTAGATATTGTCAATATGTCACTCAGTAAATACATGATTCATCATGTTGGCACATGTGGAAGTATTTCAACCATGTGTGTTACAACTAAACCCTCATTAGGTTGTGCCCCACGCTCCCCTAATATTAATCCTCCAGTATGTGTGAAAATGTTCTAATGTTTCAGTGATTATCATTCTATACAGTTCAATTAAAGGAATAGTTCACCCCAAAATGAATCACCCTCAAGCCATGCTAGGTGTATATGACTTTTTTCTTTCATCTGAAGACAAAATATCTTGGCTCTTCCCAGCTATGTAAAGGAATTTAATATTGAATTGAATTGCTTTCACCCATCATAAAAGTAATCCATAAAACTCCAGAGGGTTAATAAATGCCTTCTGAAGCAAAGAGATGGGTTTTTGTAAGAAAACTATTTATATATAAAACTTTATAAACTATAATCACTGGCTTCTAGCAATAGCCATACGTATGTTCATAAGAGAGTCATGTCCCGGCAGAATAGTGACCTCTGACCTGACGTATGACTTAGGATGTCTTCTCTTATATCAAAATCCTCTGTCATTTGTCTCGTTTTAGACTTCTAATCGATGACCGGCTTTTTGTTTTGCTCTCTCCTCTGCTCTTCCACATTCGTCAATTCTCACTTAAGCTTATGCAACGCCTAAGTCATACGTCAGGTCAGAGGTCACTCTTCCACTGGAGCTCAACTCTCTCGTGAATGCATATACAGCTGTTGCTGGAAGCCACTGATTGTAGTTCATAAAGTTTTAAATATGATTTTTTTTTTTTTTTTTTTTTTTACAAAAAGCCATTGCTTTGTTTCAGAAGGTATTTATTAACCCACTAAAGTCGTATGGATTACTTTTATAATGGATGGATGATGGCACTTTTTGAAGCCTTAAAAACTTATGCACTATTCAATTCCATTACAAATCTAGGAAGAGCCAGGATATTAAAAAATATATATATATATATATTTTTAAATATACCTCCTGATTGTGTTTGGCTGAAAGAAAAACATCATAAAGGCTTACACCTACGATGGCTTGAGGGTGAGTAAATTATGGGATAATTTACATTCTTGGGTGAACTATTCCTTTAAGATTAACAACACATTATTGTCTATATAAAGATTTAACATTGTTGCTCATTACATGATGCTCTAGAATTCTTGATTCTGATTGTTTAGAAGGAGCGGATCACACAGAATGCGTTCTTGCATTTAAAAACGCGAAATGCAGCGCAATGAAATAGAAAAGAACTCAAGGTCTGAAGACGTGTATTAAACTTTTATGTTAACATTGAACTTTTATTTATTTAACTTCGCAGTGTGCATGTTTACATAAAACAATTTAAAAGAACACAAAACAGCACAGTGAAATGGTAGAGAACGCAAGACTTCGAGATGCGTTTTAAAATTTGAACTTCTTTTATTTTTTCATGTAGGGGAGACTCGGGTAACACTTTTTGGTTCAGCAACTTTTGCTCACTGAGTTTTTGAGGTAGAGAACAAAAAAACAAAAAAACCCCTTTCCTTCCCTTTTCCCTTCCTACTCTAGCTTATGGTACTGAGCAATGTATGAAACTTGTATTGTGAGCACTTCCTGTGTTATTTGCCAATTCATGAAGAATCGCTTGTTTGTTTTCCTCACTTGTAAGTCGCTTTGGATAAAAGCGTCTGCTAAATGACTAAATGTAAATGTAAATGCAAGTACCCACATTTTTATTTTGTTTTTTTTTATTACACCAAAGGGACCAATTCAAACATCTGCTAGAATATCACAGCCCTTTTGAGTTGATGTCAAATACAACCTTTGTTACAACCTGCCCCACTCATGCTGGGGTAAGTTGTAACAATTAGACACAACACAAAGGTTTTCATTGTTTAAGGACCGTCTCATAATTCTCACCACCACCACCACCAAAAAACAAAAAACAAACAAAAAAAAAGATCCAACAAAACAAACAAAAATAAACATTGGCAGGCACCCTTCTATCTGTCTTTATTTTTCATTTTCTAGTATTTCAGTAAAAGTATTAAAAATAAAATATTCTTAGTTGTGTGTAATAAAGTATTTAGCAAGCCATATTAGCATAATGGCTTTAAATTCGCAGGTTAAAAAATGCATCACACTTTTCCTGAGAATCTAAAATCAAATTTAAGATAAGTTAAATTATTTTCTCTTCAAAAGTTTAGCCTATGTACTAAGCAAAATCTGCCCCCCCCCCCCAATTTTTTTTTCTTTATAAAAACCTGCATGTGCCTATTTCCAGCTTTGACATTCACTACAGGATTTAGGAGGATATGTGTAAACACTGCAATAATCATAGGACTCCTAGCTTATCCCTGATTGATGGAATTGGTCGTGTTACAATTCTCTCCATGTTACAACCATACCTGATCTCCCCTATTTATTTCAACTTAGCGTCTTAAAATGTTTACATTAAAAAGAAAATTAAAAGCGGCGCAAAACGCTAGCCTTTGCCAGTCGCATGTTTACATAAAACAATGAAAAAGCAACACAAAACGTACATGAAAAAAAAAAAGTATTCTGTGTGAACTGTCCCTAAACTAATCCTTCTCTTCTATTCTATTTCATTATGTGCTGCTCGCCAGACCGTTTCATGCGAGGAAGGGAGCTGTTGTATTAGTGAGAGTGTTACACAGGAGAAATCTGAATCCGGTCAGACCCCAAACATTACACAGGCCTTGGCAGCGACTCCTGTACACACACAGAGTATGTCTAAACCAGTCACTGTTACCCAGCTGATAAATGCTTACACTGATAATACGGATAAAGAACATTTTAAAATTGTGTACAGTTTGTCCTAGTGCAAATATTCAGCCCTGAGATGCAAATGATATTTACTCAGGTGGATAATAGAAAACAATGGGCAGTACACAGGCCAATTTTACTTTTGTCTATTTTAGACTGTTTGTTCTGTAAAAAACAAACCTTTACAGAACAACATTATGTAGGCTATAGAGTGAAATGTGATTATACAGATCTAACCTATTAAGTGTTAATGAGTGTGCACTTTACTATAGAAGTCGCCCTTGAACTCTGTTGGTACTGCTTGAAATCTCAATCCACCGAAGGCCTCAACATACCTCAGGTACAGTGACAAGCTCATGTTTTTAATATGTTTAACATAAAATATAAGGCATGCTGTTAATAGATTAATGGTCTAGTTCGTCTGCCTTTTTGACACTAAATAGACTATAATAGGGTTGGATTTCATTTGACCTGGCATGCATTCAGTATCTTGTTGCAACCATCTCAGCTGGTTGTAAATTATGTAGCTGAGTTAGCTTTGCGAAATATGGCTTGTAATTCCCGTGTATGTCCACTAGATAGAGCAGGAGAAGTTCAGTAACTGTTTTGTTTCAGCTGCAGGTGGACAGTGAGGATCTACCACTGTCCCCCAGTGGTGAGCGCTTGAACTACCAGCGAGACCCCAGGCCTCATTTTGGAGTAGCCCACTCCTCTCGCTCTGTATCTTTCCCCCTGTGGGACAGTGATAGGCCGAGAGAGATGAAGAGCGGGGAGGAGAAGGAGGAGGCTGTGGATTCTGTCAGCTGTTGTCCTCACTGCCATCTTGGGCTGCCACGTGATACACTGCGCTGGCATGAGGTAAGTAGACACACAGTTGTGTTGAAATGGAATACTACTGTACTGCTTACTGCATATACATTGTATACTGCAGGCTATAAATAAAACAAAAATAAATAAAAAAGATAACAAATTTTATGTATATAGAATCCCATTTCTGCAACATAAGAAAAAAATCATGCTTTTGACATAATTAACTGTCATAACCTTAAATATGACTTAAATATTCATCATTATGGCATATATTCACTTTATTAGCCACTTTATTTGGTACACTTTGCTAGTGCCGGGTTGGACCCTTTTTTGCCTTCAGAACTGCTCTAATTCTTAATAGCAAATATAGATTCAACAAGAGATTTACAAGATAGCATCAAACATTTGCTGCAGATTTGTCGGCTGTACATCCATGATGTGAATCTCCACTTCCACCACATCCTAAAGCTGCTCTGTTGGATTGGGATCTGGTGACTGTGGTGGCCATTAGAGTAATTGAACTCAATGTCATGTTCAAGAAACCAGGGTGTGGGTGTGTATTGATGTCACTTTCCCGCCGGAACACGTGCCCTCAGCCGGACTAAGAGGCAAGAGAGCCTGCCACATGAATGGATTTAATAGGGTACACTGCAAAAACTCAAGTAAACAATTATTTATTCAATCTGACTTATTTGTAAGCGTGACTGATTTCGGAGAGACTTCTGTGACAGCGAAACAGTTTAATGATGTACAGCATAATAGAGAGAGCTTTGGTGAGAACTAAACAAATATTAAACTACAATAGTGATTTCTCACTAGAAGTGGAAAATGTTGGTCAAAAACATACATTTATACACAAACTAACCAGAAGCCACAACTTTCAGATGCCATCTTTCTTTTTCTGGCTCAACTGTCACCGGATGGAGCGCATAGGATGGTGGGATATCAAAGGTAGCGAAGGATACTTCTATGCTGCCTTCAAAAATCAGTCAGATGAAAGTATCTCAGGAGACAGGAAGTGAAGCTAGATTAGAATTGCACGTGCCTTGAAAGTTCTTCCATGTGTTTGGTTGATTAGATATTTGTGTAAATGAGCAGTTGAACAGGTGCATCTAATAAAGTGGCTGGAGAGAGAATATATTATAATCACAAACACTTTTGAGTTTTTGAGCTTGCTTCATCAAGTTGTTTTTCATTTAGTTTTTTTATGATGTGGCATTGATTATTCGGCACAACATAAAAAATGGAGTGATCTGTAAATATATCAAATATATCAGTACATTTTACCAACTTTACTTGAACTGTTGTTTGATTTCTGTCTTTTTGTGTAGGTAAAGTGTCTGACGTTCGATGGACAGCGAAACAGTTCGTCTTAATAAAACTTCAGTAACTATCCCTCCGTCTGTTGATGGCGACCTGAAATAAGCTGTGAAACTGTTGATATTTTTGTTCAATCCTCTTTTACCTAAATCCCATTTCCTATTTATAAATTTTAGTATATTTTTTTAGTAATATATTGTAAACAATTTAAGGACTGGAATGTGTGAAATAATAGAATTTCATTTCAATAATACAGTATTACTGTTTTTTGAGGTCAAAAACAGCGGTCAACTGTTACCAAGCGAAATCCATATTTATTTCAGCATTACGTTACATGCTTTTTTGTTTGTCAGCAGTGAGGAAATTGAATCTTTCATGGAGTCATGGATTTCTTGACTTTACTCTTCACTGCTGTGCTTATTTTATTCATAATGTTATAAGCTTGAAATTATGCTAATGCATTATGTGCAATGTTGTCAAATAGTATTTACTGAGGATGAATCAGGAATGTCAGAAAATGTATTGACTTGCTCAAAGTTTGCTAGTAATATGATACATATCATTACAAATACATTGTTAAAACTGTATGCACTGCACTGTAATATATTGAGAGTCATACAATTTGTTTGTATTTTCATTTAATACCATTTATTTATTAAGTAATGCCTAAAAACAGGTTTAAGAATGGCGTGATTATACACTTATTCCTAGACTTAAGAATAAGTGTGATTCATATATGTAGTTCATATATGTTTGCAAACGGTGATGATGTTTTTTTATGGGCGGAGCTTACCTGGTTGCAGAAAATTACCTTTCTGCAGTAGCAGTCAATGGAAGTCCCGGAATAAAAGAATGAAAAAGAACATTTCTTAGAAGTAAACACAGAATTGAGATAGGCTACTCGTTATTCTGTCTATTTTCCTCAGAATTGCAAGTTCATATCCCGTAATTCTGACTTTTCCCCCGTCATAATTATGAAATATACTCACAATTGACCCTTCACAAAGACCCGCCCCCTTTAGTTACTGTTGCTATGCCTGACAAGCCATGCGTTCTCACCCACACATCATACTCTCATGCAGTGAAAGATAAATCACGAAGCAAAGAGGACACTGACAACATATGAAACAGTATTTTTTTAAAAGAAGTTTAGACAATAAATACCGTATAGTGGCTCTTTATTGTGTCGTGACAGATCGCTGTAGCTCCTTCAAGCGGCTCGTGAACCATCCATCTCTTCATTCTAGTTCATTTATAGCATCAAATAAACATGAATGGACATCAGAAGGAATGCGTGGAAAGACGTGAGTGCACACAATTTTTCAAGTTCAAGTTCAACAACGGTAATCTACTAACTCCCCTGACTGCTTTGTCAGACAAAATTGCGGTTTCGGGGTTATGATTGGTTAGATCAACTGTCAATCAAACTGTTTGTGAAGGGTCAATTGCAAACTATAAAGTCAGAACTGAGAAATATAAACGCGCAAATGAAAGAAAAAAAGTCAGAGTTCTATGTAAAATGTTATTGGTTTAAAAATTATTTCACGCTTTATATGTCCCCTTTGAATTGCATATCTTTGAATATTAAGTAGAATTACTGCATACATTAATTTCATGCTTTAAAAGTAGACTAATCATTACCCGTTTTGGTAACAATGTACTTGAAGGGGTGTGCATAAGACGGACATGACACCTTCATAATCGTGACATGAAACATGTTATGAATACGAAGGAGGTTTATGCATGTTTATGACAACTGTCATGAAGTGTCATTCGCTCAATTATGTCATTTTTAATGGAAAGATGACACTGTTTAAGATGTCTTTGTCATGACAACTTGACATTACCATGACATATAACAGCATCATGAATATTTTTCTTCACCCAAACTACAGTGGTACTTAAAGAAATTATGAAATGAAAAATATTCATGACACATTTATAAAATAATTTGACAGAGTATTAAAACTTAATGACATTTAATGACAAATTCAATTTGTACCACTGGAATAAAAGTGGTCAGAAAATATTCATGACAGTTATAATGGTCTCATGACCGCCAGTGTCAAAACCAACCACAAGACAGTTTAATGTAATATTAACCCATAAAAGTAAAAAAAACAAAAATAGTTTCTTAAGTTTATGACAAATGTATGACAGGTTATGGTGTATTGGTTTTATGTCAAGTTGTCATAACAAAGGCATCTCAAACAATGTCATCTTTGCATTAAAAAATGACATAATTGAATGAAATGAGACTTCATGTCAGTTGTCATAAACCCTCCTTCATATTCATAACATGAGTCATGTCACAACTATGAAGGTGTCATGTCAGTCTCATGCACACCCATTCAAGTAAAGTGTTACCCCAGTGGTATTAGTCTAATATGTGACGTCTCACTGTAGCTTCAAAGGCATTTTCAGCTACATTATTTTATAAAAATGAACTCTGTATTTTTGCATTCCGATTCTGACATCCAAAGACACAACAGAACAAAACCTTTTCTCTTATTCTGTGGGTTTTGCCCATTTTCTTCCACTTGTTACCACTATTTTTCTGCCACCACTATGTGCGCGCAGCTGCTAGTGATGTAACTGTGATGTCTGCTCTGAATTGGTCTATAGGTTCCTAAGTGTCAAGACTAGGTCTCAGCTAGTCCTAAATTATTTAGGAGTGCTTGGGAGGTATCCTAACCTAGTTAGCAGTAACAAGATGGCAGCAGAGAGGAGGAGAGACCACACACTTTCCAACGAAAATATAATGTATTTGAGTTAAATGATGACAGGGAGTTCATAAAACGATAAAAGCTTGATTGCCAAGGTATTCTTTTTGTAACCGACCGAGTAAGAATTTTAATAAGTTCTCCCACTCTACAAAGCAATGCTCTAACTTCAGAAATGAAAGTAATAATTACATTTTTTGTGACAAAAAATGCAACAGTGCACAGGTTATGATGGGACCATCAGTCCTCAGTAAGCAGGGTCTTAAATAGCACTACTGAGACACTGACCACACCAAACATACAGTAGTGGTCAAAAGTGATTTGCAGAATTGACTCCAAGCACTACGCAATATTCAGCTTACAAAATCTTTAACACATTTTTAATAATAAATGGTGATATGTCAATTTCCCTATGCCCGACGTCACTTTTGGCCACTTCTGTATGCCAGTTCATTGACTTTCAAACTGATCTTCAAACCATATGGCAAAAGAAAGCCACTTTCATGAGGGTTTCATGTTTCCCTGGAGTTGTTGGAGCCGTTGATGATGAAACTCCTGTTCGGATCATCACTCCAACTGTAAATGAGTCTAGACATATATCAATAGAAAAAGATTCCACAACATAAATAATAATTTGTGATGATTTTCCACAATTTTTCAAAATAAATGTTAAAAATCTTAAAGTTTTGTGCTGCCATGTTGGTATTCCCTAGTATTCCCTCTATTGAATTAATAGGAAATCATCTGATTTTAATGAGAAGAAAATGACCTACTGAGTCTGAAGTGTCCCTGTACATTCTTACAATGCATACGTCCTAAACATTTAAATGGTTATTTGTTTTAACTCGGGCATTTAATTTACATAGATCTGTGTTCATATCTCAAGCTCAAACCTCATGTTGCAGGTGTTATCTGAGGCAGCCAAAACCTGGGTGACCCAAAATTGCCTCAAGCTAAGAATTCACACGTGGAGAGAATTGTCTAGCAACATTCTGAACCCAGAGGTGTCCATACACCACTGACTTATGAAGCAAGACAGGAGAGCCAAAATAAATTTCATTCAAAACAGGACACAGCTCCATTTTGCATAAACAACAGGCCTATAATGTATCATGTTACAGAGTATTTTAAAACCAAGAAACGTCAATTGATTTTGAGAGCCATGTTAGAATAGATTAATACAACTTTTAAAAACATCTTTCAGAACTTCTGCCAATTGCTTGAGAGACATTGAAGGAGGGCAATCTGCTTCTCACTCTTCTCTCCAAGACTGACCACAGTTGTTCAGTAATATTCAGGAGTCAGGCCATGAGCTGACCAGAACAGGTGATGAAGTTAGGTTTTATGATCGTAACACCATCCATATGTAAAGAGCTCTGGGTGCCAAGAAAAGCACTATATGTAACAAATTATTATTATTATCTTTTTCCAATTTTAGGAGTGGTGTCTGAGATAAATTTTTTTTAGCAATTGCATCTCTTTCATTGGAGTTTTCAGTTTTTCTGGAAACATGGTCTTCAGGGTGAACTGTAGTTGTTCTGTGTTGTTTGGACACAATCCTTCTTAGTGTTCGACTGTCTCTATCATTTTTGGTTTTGGGTTGTTCATAATTATAAAGACTGTCGTTCTTAAAACACACAACAATTTGGCGGTTGTATTTTTTAACAATTTTTAATGTATTAACTAAAATTAACTAACCACGAGCAATACATTTGTTACTGTATTTACTAATCTTCATTAACGTAAGTTAATGAAAATACTGTTGTTCGTTGTTTGTTCACGTTAGTTCACAGTGCATTAAATAATGTTATCAAGATTTTAATAATGTATTAGTAAATGTTGAAATTAATATTAACAAAGATTAATGAATGCTGTATGAGTGCAGTTAATTATTAGTTCATGTTAACTAATGAACCTTATTGTAAAGTGTATGTGGTGTATGTGTATATATATATATATATACGCACTCACTACCAACTTTACCTGTTCAACTGCTCATTAATGCAATTATCTAAACACTCAATCATAGACAGAGGGATGGACAGACGGACAGATAGATAGATAGATAGATAGATCAAAGTGGAATCAAAGTGAAAAATACCTAGAGGAATGTTGTTTGAATACATTTAGGTGCAAATTAGAAAAACATGAAAGTGAAGAGCAGTTAGAGGAATTTTTTCATCAAGTTTGATACTGAGCTCATAAGCTCCGGCTGCCTCTATACAGCATAGGTGCAACTGTGCAGTCTCACTGCATACACCAATAGGTTAGATTATCCCTTGGAATGAGATACAAATGATTCCAAAATCCAAGAATCCAGGAAATCACATTGAATTTGTGTGTGAAACATTTTAAGATACCTGAAATTGTTTGGGTGCATGTGTTATTGAAAGTGCTTTAAAAAATTACCCACATGCAATCAGTCTGAAGAAAATCACCTTTAAATTAGGAGCTTTAAATTGCTTGACTTAACAAATACAATTCAAGCCACGTATTCAGTTCTCCTCTCCCTTTTCCTGGTAATTTAAGCTCCCCTCAGTTGCTAAAATATAGTAGAAAGATGTCCTTTAACTTGGAGTGACGGAGCAAAACACTTCATCGTTGTCACCCTGGCGCTCTTATCTCCAGCCCTGGTCCAGTCTCTCAATAGGAATGTGTGGCTAAGAGGTGGGGTGCAAAGTTGGGAGAGTGTTTGCATTTGAGGGACACATCTGTGCTTCATCGCTGCAACCACATTCATGTACAAAGTATCCTGTTCTGCATGGAGCAGCTAATACAGTACTTTTAAAAACATTGTCATTTGAATACTAAACTGTATGGGAGTTACTTTTGCATATGTGTGTAACAAACACAAATGTGTGACATGCACTTGAGTCAGCATTCACAAGCAATTCACACCGACCATACCCAGCTGTCACCCACACTACAGCATTCTCAACACAAGACCAAACCATGTCAAATAATAACCATATATGTGTAGGGTCATACATGAAATGACAAATGTACAATAAATTCTCAGTAAAGGGGAGCTTTTCATTTTCAGAAAATGCAGTTTCCTAGCTAAATAAACATCAGTCAGCAATACATGCATACATAAATTATTTAAAAAAAATTACATTTTAGCAGTAATTAAAATTAGTTATTTGATTACAAATATTTTATACATTGATTTAATGTTAATTCAACATATTCCATTATTATTGGTTTTAATTGTTAGATTCAGTCCTAAGACCTCTCAGATACATATGCATATCTGTGCATGTCTATATTGTATGTCCTGCATGCCATAGTAAACTCAAACATTTTCAGATCAAACATCCATTATATAAAGTAAAACCGCTAGAATGTGGGTTTGGTTGTAAGGTAATACAATTGGATACATTGTATCAACTAATGCACCTAATTAATATTACATAAGATGAGTAGAGTAATAAATTAATCAAATGTTTAAAAGGGACCAATGACTGAGCTCGCTGATGACCTCTATTTTAATATTCATGAGGTCCTCGCCGCCACGCCTCGGAGTGGTCTTCCTGTGATTGTGCTGTCTTCGTCCTATTGGGCAGACGCATCCTGCCCGTTGTCAACAGTAGAGATTCTCAGTTTGCGCTTAAAACATCGTTAAATCATGTCGTCTTTGTATAAACCGTTTTCTGTTTCGGACGGACCGTGCAAAGATGCGATACTGAGACAAGGATGCACACCGCAACAGCATCCTGCAACGCTTACCCGGATTCCCTCCGCTGGCAGGGGCTCGACGCGCACTTTTACCCCAATTCCCTACATTTATCCAGGCCAGAGAAATCTAGCGGCCGCTGCTATCGGAGGGAGAAAAGTCACCCATCCGTGGAAGGCTATTCTTGCAGGTACATGCGTATTTGTGTTTGTGTTCGAAGCACACAAGCGCTAATGTTTTGGTGGATCACGCGATACTCTATTATACGCGAGCCCACAACAACAGTCATGCGTGACTACGCTTGCACGTCCCCTTTCATAACCCTTACAGTCTGCCATTACTGTGAAACTCACTGTCAGTCCATGACTTTGCCGGTCAACCAAATGGTAGCTTCCAGAAATTTCATTTGTTGACTCTGCTAATAGCAGTTTATACAGGGTTGGTCACTTAACTTTAATAATAAAAATGTCAATTTAACGACTTAACTGTATTCCAACATTCCAACAAAGCCGTTTTGGTTGCAGTGGTGCATACAATTGTGTTTCAAACAACTAAAACAAAATGACCTTGTGTGAAACTCACTTGTCCTTTGATAGAAACTGCATTGCTTAAATGAATTGCATTGGTTGCTGCTGAGGCCACTGAGTGCGATTTAGGCACTATGATACTGATGACTATTTACTCATGATATTATTTTTACCCAGGTGGCATTGCAGGAGGCATCGAGATCTGCATCACGTTCCCAACGGAGTATGTGAAGACCCAACTACAGTTAGATGAAAGAGCAAACCCTCCTCGGTACCGAGGCATAGGTGAGGGCAATATTTGTTCAAATCGGCTTTAAATGAACAATTACCAATATCTCATTTCTAAATGCATGCTATATACAATTTATCTGTGCATACACTGATCAGCCAAAACATTATGACCATTCACAGGTGAAGCGAATATTGTTCATCATCTCCTAACAGCACATATTAAGGTCTGGGTAGATTAGGAGGCAAGCAATCAGTTCTCGTAATCAACGTGTTGGATGCAAGAGAAATGGGCAGGAATAAAGATCTGAGCGACTTTGACAAGGGCCAAATTATGGTCTCGTTTTTTCATCATTTGGACGTCTGGTTTGAAAACTTGTGTGCCGTTTTCCTGGGGAAGTGATGGCACCAGGATGCGCTGGGTAATGTTCTGTTAGGAAACTCTGGGTATGGCCATTTATGTGGATGTAATTTTGCCCCCTACCTAAACATGGTTGCAGATCAAGTACACCCCTTCATGGCAATGGTGTTCCCTGGTGTAAGTGGCTTATTTCATCAAGATTATGCGTCCTGCCACCCTGCACACATTGTTTAGCAATGGTTTGAGGAACATGACGAAGAGTTCAAGTTGTTCCCCAGATCTCCATCATGTGTGGGATGCGCTGGACCTACAAGTTCGATCCACAGTGGCTCCACCTCACAGCCTACAGGGACTGGAAGAATCTGCAGCTAACGTCTTGGTGCCAGATACCACAGGACACCTTCGAGGGCATTTGTAGATTCCATGCCTTGGTGTGTCGGTGCTGTTTGGTAACATGCGGAGGACCAACCGCATATTAGGCAGGTGGTCATAATGTTTTGGCTCATTGGTGTATGATGCTTTTCGTTCTCCTAATGATTAGTCAAAATGTCATAACTGGACTTTTCGGTGAAAACGACACTTTCGTGTCTTATGCTGGACTTCATGCTCATGTTCATCTGCCTCTACTTTTGAGTGTCAATCAACTGATGCATTGAACCAAGTCCCAACCCTACTTTTTTTGTTTTCGGTTATCCGTTTCACTCAGATGCATGTCACAATACAGAAGAAAAGATCTGTTCCAACTTTCATTTCATAACAACTCTAAAGTAGAGGTCGACTGATAGTGGATTTTACAGATAACGATAACTAGGTTGGTTAATCAACCGATAGTTTTAAAAAGGACCCTGAATGAAAACAAACATGACACTTAAAATACTGCTGAACTTTTACAAAATTGAAAAACGGTACTTAAACTTGTAAATGTACTGTACTTTTTAAATATATTAATTACACCTTGATCATTTATGTTCATAGTGCATTAACTAATGAAGACAAACAACTTTAAAATGTAAAAATGTATTAGTAAATGTTGAAATTAACATTGAACAATGCTTATATTTTACACAGTTAATGTTACAAATTGATTCTTATTGTAAAATGTTACCACTTCATATAAATCCAAAAAGTCATGCTTAAAGAGGGCCAACTTTAAATATCTACTCAAAGGCCATAGCAATTAAATTAGACGCACACATACTGTATGTATACTCAGAGACTTTATTTGCCTCTGTTTTAGAACACTTGATTATCTGATCAAAATAACAAAGTATGTATTACAGTGATGATAAAAAAGAACTGAAATCGAATGCTTTTCTGATTTCTGTTTCTGCCGGCTGCATGATGACACAGTTTGCTTTCTCATGTCTCTAGCTTTATATATGCAGCTTCGCTGCCTAACAAATGCATACAAGCGACCAGTTGGAGATGGCAACAATCATGACATTAAACATTTGGGTCAGACTTGCATGTATTTTTGTTGTTTTAACTGCTTGAGTTAGGTTAATGTTAGCGCCATCTCAGCAATAACCACAAACATACTGCTGTTCTCCACTAATGCATCATCTAGTAAACAAATTAATTACTTTATTATGATATGAAAACACAAACTATATTGTTCTGTATAACATACAATTTTAAATCTGCATCCGAAGTGTCTTGCTCCATGCAGCGCGCAGCCTACGTGGACAAAACTTTTCCATTTTGACAAACTCCAGAGAAACTTAGTTTTGGCCTGATTTTGTTTGAAATGACATCTCAACTGTTCTTTCTTTGATTTTGCTTGACGTATATTGGGGCCTTAACTGAATGTGTAAATAAAATCGTTTAACCTGGATCTTTGTGCAGGTGACTGTGTTAAGCTGACAGTGCAAGATCATGGGTTGAGAGGTCTATATAGAGGGCTTAGTTCACTGCTTTACGGATCCATCCCGAAATCTGCAGTACGGTAAGAATCATTGGTCTTTGTGTTTTGGCATGAATGGTGTCTTTTTCTTACGCTTTTGTTTTTGATATTATGGTAGGTTTGGAACATTCGAGGTTCTTAGTAATCCGATGAGGGACGCCACAGGACGGCTTGACAATAAAGGAAGTTTACTGTGTGGGCTTGGTGCAGGAATTGCAGAGGCGGTGTTGGTGGTGTGTCCAATGGAGACAGTCAAGGTGGGACTGTAACCGGTTATTTTGTTTATACATGATGATAACATGATCATACCTGATGAGATATTATCTTAGACAAAATATCTCCTGTCTGTATTATTTTCAGGTGAAGTTCATTCATGACCAGTGCTCTCTGAGGCCACGTTACCGTGGGTTCTTCCATGGCGTACGGGAAATCATCAGAGATCAAGGTACTAATGACACGCGTGCAAACGCACGTATTAATAGAGACAGTAGGAGGAGATGGACAACTCTGAAAAATTTATGGGGGCTATAGGAAAAAAAATATTTAAGTTTTTGGAAAAAAAAACCTTAAAATGTAAAATATAATAATAATTTTTAAAAAAATGATGAAAAAATAACTAAAATGCTAGACAAAAAAAATAGTTTTTTTAAAAATAAAATAGAACATATGTAAAATCGTTTTAAAAAAAATCTTTCTTGAAAAATATAAAAAATAAAACATTCCACAAAATTAAAATGGAACTACATAAAATGTAATTTTTAAAAAAAATGTTTTTGAAAAATATCTAATATATCCTGTATAAAATAAAATATTTTTTGAAGAATCAAATATAAATGAATAATAGTTTATGAAAAATGTGTCTTAATTCCATTTATTCTGTGTTTGTAGGTGTTCGAGGGACATATCAAGGACTGACTGCAACACTCCTGAAACAGGGCAGCAACCAGGCGATACGCTTTTATGTTATGAACTTGCTGCGCAACTGGTACAAAGGTGAGGATGAGATTCAACAATAATACTCTGAAATTAATTTCAATATAGCCGTTTAACTGATCCTCTGGCCTTTATCTTCAGGCGATGACCCTGGTCGTGACATGCACCCACTGGTTACGGCGATGTTCGGAGCGACAGCTGGGGCGGCGAGCGTTTTCGGGAACACGCCCCTTGATGTGGTGAAGACTCGAATGCAGGTTAGCAGATGCTGCTGCTTATAAAATAATACATTAAAATGAATACATTTTTTAAGAACTTTTTAAATACCACTTGTTGATGTGTTTTATAATCCATTTGTTTTAGGGTTTGGAGGCTCATCGCTACAAGAGCACCATGGATTGTGCATTCCAGATTTTGAAGAACGAAGGCCCTCAAGCGTATGCATTTCCTCATAATTATTTCCTTTTTAACATCATTTTCTTTTCTTCTTCCTCACACTTAATCTATTTTTTCACGCTTTGAATTGCAGGTTCTACAAGGGCACAGTTCCACGATTGGGACGAGTGTGTCTGGACGTGGCCATCGTCTTCGTTCTCTATGAAGAAGTTGTAAAGCTACTGAACAACGTCTGGAGAACGGACTGAAGCTAGACCAGCGAGCAGAACTGATCGAGATGGACTAAAATATCCAAATGCAGTTGGCCATGTCAGTCAAGTTTAAAGGTCCAGACTTGACCTGTGACCTCTGGCCCAGATGATTTAAACCATGTATCCGTGTCTGTATAGTTGAAGCCAGCACCTTGAGCCAGGAGAAGAAACTTGTAGCTTACAGCATATTTATTTATGCGCACATATATTGATGGATGAAAAGCATATCATCAGTTTGCACTGTACGGTAAAATTGTGCAAGTGTTTTCTCACCACCACGCTTTTATCGAGGTTGTCGCGAGACAGTCCATTTGTGGCATGAAAACAAAATAGCACAACCAAGTACGCAGAAACATCAATGTAATGCACATGTTCTTTTGTCCTCGTTTAGGTGTACAGTTACACTGGAAATGGTTTAAATGTGCTTTCGTAAGAACTTGTATCTTGATGTTGTCATTCATCTAAAAACCGTTAGAGGCCAAGACGTTCCTGCTGATATAAATGTGCATGCGTGAATGGCATCAAGATCAGGATGTTCAAGTTCGATTACAGAGTCAATACAACTCATGTTTTTTTGTGTTTTTTTATAAAATGTAAATGCCAGCTTTTTTTAGTTGCACAATTTGTTTATAAGTTTTTTTTTAAGCTTTTTCCTCAAAGGTTGCCTGTTTTGCACTACTTGGGCTACTTTTGCGTTTGTGTCCAAAATATAAGCAGTGCTTCTTCAAACAGATTCAGAATACGTCACACATCTTCAATAAACCAAATAGGATCAGTTTCCTGTCCCTGTGACCTTATTGAGTAGCTAATATTGATCAATTGATCCGAACTCTTTGAATTCCCTCTTAAGGCTCTTAAAGTCATATGTGTTTGTGCGATAACAACAAACTGCTTTTGATGGTCTACAGTTGTTAATTCAAGATAAGAAAGCCACACACAACACAGACCCCATAAAAATCCTTTTACTGCTTGTTTACTGAGAAAATGTCTCTGCTGACGTAGTGCGGTCCACTGTGACGACGCTGGTTATCTCTCAGCGCTGGAACAGACCCAGTTAATGCTGCCTGTATCACAGCATTAGGGATTAAGTTAATTACAAAGTATGTGTGTGAGAAAGATTACACAGATTAGACTGGGTCAGATCGCCCGCACTTTCATAGGGCAGTTGCTCATTTGAGTGGGGTATCGGGTGTTTTATCTACCCACTATCTGGCCTGACGACATCAGAGAGCATTATATGTCAGCTATTGTGAAGCTGTCGAAGCGGTTTCGTTGGACAAATAGGCTAAGGCTTAATGCTCAGACACTGCTGTTCACTGTCCTGTGGGGTGATGCTTCGAGACGCCTGATTGGCTGTTGCATGCAGTGCCAGGGGCCGCTGGTTTCTCCGGGTTACTTCCTCCATCTAAAGGAGAAAAGAAGATAAGACATGCCAGGTGTTCATACCAAGTGGTGTCGCACACTGTATTGTGCAGGCATGGAAATAAATAATCTGTGCTGGACATAAGGGTCACTTACATCCTTAAACACTTGTCTTTCCCACCGCTGGCTACTCTCTGTCCATCGGGACTCCAATCAACTGCAAAAACCTGAAGCAATAAATGAAAAACTAGATTAGTCATGTTTATCCATGAAAAAACATGCTGCTATAACACGAGGGTGGTTGCAAGGTGTTGCTTTGATGTTAAGGTATTGAGAGTTTTTTGCATGTTGTTATGTGGTTGCTAGGGTGTTCTGGGTTGTTGCTAGGTGACTGCTTAGAGGCTCAAGATAAAGTCATCTCTAGATGTGGGAAATTACTAGATGTGGGAGATTAAAAAAAGTAGCAATTTATACAATTTATAGAAAACGGCATATTTACTATATATTTTTTTACTTTTCCATACATTTAAAAAAAAAAAAAAAAAACCTCACCCAATTTTGTGTAAATCACAATTTGAAAATCAATTTGAAAAAATTTGTTTTAGAAAACCAAAATGAAAATTTCAAATTTTAATACTTTAGTTTAACTTGAAATACTTCAATAAATGAGCTGAATATAAATATAAAAAAAAAAAACTAATAAAAATGACAAAAGCATAACAAACCTACTAAAACTAAAAACGTAATTCAAAAGCTAATTCAAAATACCTTATAAATACTATAATAGTATTATTTATTTATTTATTATACTAAAATAAAATTCCAAAACCAAAAAATCACAATAAATTACATGCTATACAGAAATAAAAAAATAATAAAAATGAAAAAAAACAATGAAAAAAATTTAAATATAAACAATTAAAGCGAATTCAAAATACTCTCAACTGTAATAGTACAATAAATAAATGATAATAAAACAACACTGATGTAAAATAAATAAAAGTCATTCTAAATCCCTGGTCCTCGTGTAAGACTAGCCTCTAAATCTATTCTAAATCCATTCACTGTCTTACCTCATCAGCGTGGCCAGGCAGATCAGCGTTCAGTTTGCCCGTCTTGACGTCCCACACCTTCAGAGTGCTGTCACTGCTGCCACTGACCAACAGACGACTGTCTGCAGACCACGCCACCTGGTACACTGGCCCGACATGACCGCGAAGAGAGGTCAGGTACCTGGAAAACAGGAAAAAAAAATTCTTAAAGTCCTTTAATACAGTTTCACATGGTCAGAAAAAAGCATATGTATTTGACTGTGCCTGTCTTATTTCAAGAAACTGGCTGTGTTGTTGCCATGTGCAAAAAAGCTAAATATGCCATGATTTGCTGACGTGATTTGAGTGCCTCCAAGTGTACACTAAAGGAAGTACACTATGGGTCTGTGTACCATGAATCCATTTACGTGATACAAAGGCTGCATCCAAAATTGCATATGTCAATACTATATAGTAGGAGAAAAACAGTATGTGACAAGTAGCAAGTCCGAATTCACAGCATTAATAAAACCGATTTACTATTTCAGGCATGATTCTGAAGTTCATATCCAATAGACACTTTACTATCCCATAAGGCCAGGGGAGAGGAGTTTTAAATGGCAGTGAAGCAATGCAACTTACGCTGAAATGTCACATGTCGAATGTAATGCGTCCAGATTACATCCATACTACAAACATTCACAAATCTCCCCCCCCTTTTTTTTTTAAATGTCGTAAAGTAACTAAAGGGATAGTTCACCCAAAAATGAAAAATTTGTTATTACTTACTCACCCTCAAGTTGTTCCAAACCTGAATTCATTTAATTCTTCTGTTGAAAACAAAAGATGATATTTTAAAGAATGTTGGTAATCAAACGGTTGATGCCACCCACTGACTTTCATGGAAGGAAAAAAATATACTATGAAAATCAATGGGTGCTACCAACTGTCTGGTTACCAACATTCTTTAAAATATAATTTTGTGTTCAACAGAAGAATGAAATCAATACAGGTTTGAAAGAACATGAGAGTGAGTAAATGATGACAAAATTTTCACTTGGGTGAACTATCCCTTTAATTATTCAAAAGTATTCAATGCAATTTCAGATGCAGACACAAGGCTGTTTGGAATGGAATGCAAACTTACTGCATACTATAATGTAAAATAATATGTAAAACAATAGTTGATTTACAAGTAGGGCTGCACAATTCATCACGTTTAAATTGCACGCGATTTGGCCAAGGCTGACATTATTTAATGCGGAGCTTGTCAGAGCTGTACGGTTCTGTGATCAGTAATAAATGGTTCTCCATCTGAAAGCCACCGGGGGCTCTTGCACAGAAACTCAAAATACGCCCTGCAGCAGAAGAAGATGACGCATCATATCGCTGTAGCTGAGTAAACAGAAGACTGAAACGCTTTGACTGATTAAACATGAATAATAAACACACGACTGCCTTATTCAGTGTAAGAAATCACACCATCTCACAGAAAGATGCTCAACTGTCATTATGAAGTGAGTTTGGAGTAAAAACATGTTATTTAATGTATTTATTTATTATTAAATTTATTATTTGTAATGTGTTTTGTTGGATAAGACGTTAATAAATGCTTCTCACGTCTGGAAAGATATTTGACGCGCATTGCTTTTTCAAATGCACATTATAAGCGACTCAAATTTGCAGTGGGATTAACATTTAGAGCCATACTTCATTGACAAACTGCGCCTAAAAAAATAATCGCAGCATTTAAGATTTAATAATCACGTTTAAATTCAATGTTTATGCTATTAAATCGTGCAGCCCTATTTACAAGCACTGATTAAACAAGCATTTTTGTTACATGTGCAATTCACATCTTTCATAGCAGGAAATAAACACTGATTTAAGTTTACATAAAAATGTTTTTTCCTTTGAAAGTGCACTGCACTGTGGGATACGCAGTGAAGCGTTCTCTGCTATATACAGCACATTTCTGTCTAATTTATTAAATCATCTTGGTATTCCTGGCTTATAGAAATATTTGCATACTATGCACATACTTTACACACTACTGTATAAACAATAATATTAGTATTAATAAAAAAATATTGCAGGTATAATATAGTAATATGGAAGTATGCTAATCTAAACATAGCCAGAGTCTCAAATCAATCAGGGATCTGTGTTTACTTACTTTCCTGTCTTTCCATCCCAGATCTTTATAGACTTATCGAAGGAAGCGCTGGCGATTAGTCTTGTGTCTGGGGAGAATAGCACCTCGTTGACCAGCGCTTGGTGACCCGTCAAACGGGCCACTGGCTTCTTCTCCTCTGCTGGGTTCCATAAGAACATTGTGAAGTCATCTGATCCTGACACCAGCCTCTCATGACCTTCACCCTTTAGAAGACTAAATGTTCAGTTTTTTTATACATAAATCCCATCTTTCAAAAGTCAACACTGATCTCACTCACTCTGACGTTGTTGTAGCGCTTCAGAGCCTTTTCCTTGATTTCGTCCACTGTGGAAAATTGATTTATATTTACTAAATTATCCTTTTTACAAACACTAAAACTACCATTCAAAGGTTTGGGGTCAGTTAGTTTTTTTTAAAAATAAATTAATACTTATATTCAGCAAGGATGCAATAAATTGATCAAAAGTGACAGTAAAGACATTTATGTAACAAAAACATTCTATTTCAAATAAATTCTGTTCATTTGAACTCTCCATTTATTAAACACTTATGAAAAAAAAAAAATCAGTTTCGACAAAAATATTACATAAGCAGCACAAGTATTATCAACACTCATAATAGGAAATGTTTCCTGAACACCAAAGCAGCATATTATAATGATTTTTGAAGGATCATGTGACACTTAAAACAGTTATTTTAAATAGTAATTATTGTAATAATGCTGAAACCTACACGATCCAGTGAGATCCTGAGGGTTTATGGTTGCAGTAGCTGGCTCGAAGGCTCCTGTGCGCAGAACGTAGTCGGTGCTGAGGGCCAATGTGTTGACCCAATGAGCGTGACCTTGCAATGTACGACACTGAACCCCCTACGGCATTGATGAGAGCAGATTTTGACATCATAAGTCAGTCAAACATGGTTTCAAGTTATATTCAATCCACTGAGTGGATACATCTTACATCTTTGGCTCTCCAGACTTTAATGGTTCTGTCCTGGGATGAGGTGTACAGGAGACCATCACCTCCCCATTTTACACACGTCACAGACTGCGTGTGGCCGGTCAGGATCTTATCACAGCGGCCCAAAACTGTATCCCATATCCGAATCGAACAGTCTTTACTGGTGCTGGCCAAATACCGACACTCTGGATTTCTGTGATGGAGTGAAATTTGCTGGTAAATTATAATGTTATTTCCTTATAAGATTTTCTGGATTATATTTGACTTCATAATAAACAATAATTTAACATTATTAAATCATAATAAAATTAAATAAAAAAGTAAGTTAATACATTATTTTAATTTAGAATTTATTTTAATAAATTCCCTGTAGAGCTAAAATAAAGTGAACACATACAAGTATAGAATAAAGACATGTCTTAATACTTTGATTACAAAGTGCTTTACCGAGTGATTTTATGGTGGCCGATATATATATATCACATCACACTATTTAATATCACATGCATAACAATCGCTGAAATTGAATTAATATTTATTTTAAATAATAGTTGCTAAATTAGAAATAAATCATTTGAAAATTAATATGAAAAATAAATGCACAATCAGAAGATCTCACAGCTGGATTCCCCAAAGTTTGCGAGATCTGTCAAATTAAATGTTTATTAGATATTCAAAGACTTGTTTACATGATATAAATGCGTATTTGCTGAATGCTGATGGCAGTTGAGAATGTATTAGGTTTTTTTTCTATTACGCATGTCATTTACTGTCTTTGTTTTTACAGCCGAGTCTAATGATTTATAAGACAGAACAGTTAAAAAGAGACAGTAAATTAATGAAGACAGAGAATGGGAGCTCAGACACAGTTCTCAACACTTTCACAATAAAGGTCCTGCATGTTGTCAAAATAAAGGGGCTTGTACCATGAAGGTAGTTGAACAAACTCAGGGTTATAGGTTTAGTTTCAAGTTGACAAAACCAAACCACCCCAATCTGGCTTTGTTGGTAACATGATGCTGATCATCAACTTTCCCTGTCAACTCAGTTCTTTGATCCTGAGTTTGTGGCAATCACACATGCTTTGCAACAGAGAGAAACTGTGATTCACTTCTCGCGAGAGAGCCAACGCGATTCAAAACTCTTTTGCTGAACATTAAGAGATTGTATAAAATTAAGAATTTAAACGCCTTTACACTAAAGAAAATACTTGTCCGTGAAACAGTACAAATAAAAGAAATGATTAGTACACATGAAACTTGTGAAGTTAGTTTATATAGTTGATTATATATAGCTCAAACATGTAAGGTCACGTAGTAATTTTAAAAGGGTTATCTATTGATTCTACAGCTTATTTATATTACATATGATCTGTATATATTAATATTCATTTACTAAATGAATTTACTAAAATTAAATGAAAGAAATGCTTAATAATAACTGTTAAACTAAAATTGCTTGCATGTAATGGATTATAATTATATAAATCATATATAAATCATAAAATAATTCAAATTTCATTAAAGTCAGACAATTTCATTGTTAAAAATGTATTTTTTCCAAATATAGTGACCTTTAATTTGGACGAAGAGAAACTGGGGGAGTGACTTTATTGCATTTGTGTGTTAATGTCACTTTGCTAACATCTGATTGGTCCAATTTCGGTTTGAGATCTCTTACCCAGAACAAAACCTGCCCCAGAGCAGGTTAGCCGTGGAGCGCAAGAGACTATGGTGATGAACACCTCTATAAGCCAGTCACTTTCATGGTACCTAACACCCAGGATTGGTGCAAACTAATCTGAAATTTGCCTGGCTAGCTAGCTAATCCGGCTTCACGCACGTCGACCAAACAAAAAATTTTATCGGCCGATGCGGATGTATTGCCTTGGTGATATATATATATATATATATATATATATATATAGGTCGACCACTAATTACAAGTCCTAAATGATTTTTCAATACTCACAGGTGGAGAGGTTCCCAGCACAGCCAGGTGATCCACTTTGTATGTCCCGTTAAGGTCTTTCCAATCTGACTTCCTGTGATCGGATCCCACAAGAAGATCTGAAAAGAACACAGCAGATACAAAACAATATTTTAGACCTAAAGAACTTATTATACACCTATATTTCTGTGACAATATAATATAACATGCTCACCTGACTGTTTTTGCACCCTGATGCTAATTTCTTGCCATCTGGAGACCAGGCAATGGATAAAACCCAGTGTGTGTGGCCTTATAAAACATGATAGACAGAATTTCAGGTGATTGGTTAGACTAACAGGATTTAATATATATTTTTTTAATTTAATGTATTTAATAACACTTAAAGGTTAAGTGATAAACTGACCCCTAGATGTGTGGTGTGGTGTTTCTGTGTTCACATCCCAGAACCTCACTGTTGTGTCCCCAGATCCACTGGCCAGATATCTGAGTAATATAAAAATAAAATAAAATAAAACGATTTATCTGGATGTAAACAGTATGATGCGTTATAAATGTACATAAATCAGCATATAATGTTACCGTTTAATTCACTTACTTTCCTGTAGGGCTGAACGCCACAGAGATGACAGCCTCTGTATGGCCCTCTAAAGAGCTGGTGCATCGAGCTACGGCCCGCACACGGAATACGGCCTGCGGCTGGTACACAACAGGTAGCACCTGCTCAGTCTCTAGGCCCAACGTCTGCACACAAGTGCCCAGGGACGACACCACCTCTGCATCTTTAACAAAGAACAGGAATGGCACAGTCTCCTCCTGTAGAGAGACAAAAAGATTCATTCATAACCAGACACTAGTCATCCAATGTAATGCAACAAATTATGTTTTCAAGCAAAAGCTGTTCATAATTGCATTTTATTGTACAGAATACACTGTGCAACAGCATGGTATAATATATAAATATCTAACAGGATATATAAGCCTTTTTAATGTTTGTAGATTGGACTAACCTAATTATACAATACAGATATACACTACAATTCAAAAGTTTAACATTTCAACATTTACTAATACATTATTAAAATCAAGTGCGAACTAACATGAACAATTAACAACGGTATTTTTTTTAAAACATTAACAAAGATGAATAAATACAGTAATACATTTCATGCTGTTGTTAGTTCATGCTTGTTAATACCTTATTGTATATGGACCTTATTGTAAAGCGTTACCAATTATTTAATCATTTTATTCAGAATGGGCGCATTATATTGCTCAAAAGTGACACTGAAGACATTTATAATATAACAAAAGATTCCTATTTCAGTCCTAAAAAAGTATTATGGTTTCCACAAAAATATTAAGCAGCATAACCGTTCAACATTGATAAATGCTCCTTGAGGACCACATGAGCATATTATAATGATTTATAAAGGATCACGTGACACTGAAGACTCGAGTAATTATGGAAGTTCAGCTTTGGCGTCACAGAAATAAATTTTTAAATATTTTAAATTGTAATGAAATATCACAATAGTACTGTTTTACTGTATTTTTGATCTAATCGAATAAAGAGACTTCGGTTACACTTTATTTTAAGGCGTCTGTATTACACTGTAATTATACATTTAAGTGTGGAGTAATGACAATTAACTACATTTACTTAATATAGGGTTAGGATGAGGGTTTGGTTTAGGGTTAATTGCATGTAATTATGCATAATTTCTAGTTATTACTACAGTAAATATATGCAACATATGAAACAATGACGCTGTAAAATAAAGTGTTGCCGAGACTTCTTTCAAAAACATAAAAAAACACTCTTTTCTGATATTGCTAATAAAATATTTCAGATTTTGGTATAAAAGAATGCGAAATGAGTTTTAGAAAAAACAGATACTATAGTTCCGTACATCAAGTGCTCTGACAGCTGGATGAAGCACATACACCAGTCCATCATAATTTCATTCCTACCTTCTGTAACAGTGCGTTGCAGACCAGCTGCAGTTTATCTGGGCTGATGTCCAGCGGCACATCGAAGGGGGATCCGAGCACCTCACCGCTCTCATCCTGGAGCTGGATCAACACGCGCTCCACGTCCACGCTCATCCTTCCCTTTAACGACAAACACACTGAAATCAAGTTTTAAAGCACGTGAGGCACGGAAGCGTGGAACAAGCCTTTTTAAATCAAATATCTATCAGTAAAATTATTAAGAATTAAAGAAATAATGAGGAATTCCATATGTATACAGAACACAAGACTAGCCATAAAGCAAAAACAGAAATACCCGTCTTTTATGACCACAGCTCACTTCACGCGTGCAGCCGACAGTATTTTGGACGCAGGAAAATCGCGTGTGCGTGACATCATAACGGCGCGTCTAGTGTGACTGTACTGAAGTCGGAAAAGCAGACGCTCAACCGACACAAGAATGGGTGGTAAAAATAAACAGAGAACGAAAGGAAATGTTCGAGTAAGACAAATGAAAATTATTCGATTACTTATCTTTTCTAGCTACAAGTCAGCTCGTTGAAACGAGCTAAAGGCAGTGTTGTTGACTAGAACAGCATGACAAACTGTAGCTCGCTACGACAAATAGCGTACTGATGTACTTGCGTTCACTTATTGTATAAAATCAATGTGTATGAAACATTTGATTTAGGAAGTTTTTTTTGTCTTGTCTGTTATTTAGTCCTGACGTCACGCTTTTGTCGAGTAACCAGACCGATAGTTAATAAGGAAGTTAATAACTGTGTGTAGTCTTATTTGGTAACCGTTTGGTACAGCATTTGAAAGGCTAAAACTAAAAAATCTTTAATTCTAGTTCTTCTATTTCTTTATCTATATAGCACATTTAAACAGACCCAAGACCAAAGTGCTGAACAGGAGCATGACAAACACATACCAAAATTAAAACATATACAGAGAGCAACATTAAAATGTGTTAAAAGCTAAGAAGAACAGATGAGTTTTCATAAGAGTCTTAAAGCTCTTTAAAAAGCGTTAAAAAACCTTTCTAATACGTGCTACTCTAATCTATTCGTTGAGCAAGCTAAAATGATGCTTATAAACCGATTATACCATATGGCCATAATCCTCCTGATTTTAAATGGTCATGAATGTGCAATTACAGCCCTATGTTTTCTCTCTTTCAGCCATCCAGCAGCGGCAGAGCTGCTGATCTCTTGGCCAGGGAGAGTGGCGTCGTACCTGGGTTTGTGGGATTCGGTGTCTCGACCTCCAATGATCCAGGATATGTACCTGCAGTACAGGGGGCTGAGGAGATAGACAATCTAGTTGATGCAGACTTCCGTATGGTTCTACGGAAATTGTCCAAGAGAGATACAGTCACAAAATTGAAGGTATTTTTTTGGAACTCTGTTTCACAGTCCAGTGTTAAAAATAAATATTGCCTAGCGATCAAATGTTTGGTCAGTGTTTGATCAGTGATGAATAACATTTTAAAAAAAAATGTGGATCACTAAGTGCTGTCAGAGTCAGGATCTCCACACTCCTAGTGATACACTTACCACGCTTATTTATCATTTGAAAGCTTAAACACTCAAAATTCACCAACCGTTTTGAAATTGAGCATTGCAATACTATTGGAAAAGGTACTTTACAACCTTATTACGGGCTCGGCTCAGTTGTTGTGATATAAGCTTCAAATTTGAAACACAACTTGGTTAGATATATGGCTTTGATGTTCTAGCAGTTTTATTTCGTTAAAATATATTTTTTAAACACCGTTGATATGTGAAGTCTAGAAGAAACTGGTTTTGTCAAAAGTACTGACTTTGGTACCAAGTCAGCACTGAAATTTGACTAAACCAGCATTTCCCCCTGGCATTTTGAGTGCTGTTGATCAAAAATTCTTGAACAGCTCTGCTTGGCCATTGTGTTCACATGCTTAACAGGTATGTCAGTGATTGGCTACAATGATCAACGCTTCAAAAACATTTTTTAAATAGAGGGATGATAGACAACTGCTTTCAAAAGCTCCCATGTGTATCTTAAATCTGTGAAACATAGCAAAAACAATGCTACCTTGGCATCTGTTTTCAGGCCTTCTCGCTTAGGTCTCTTCAGCGCTGGAAAGCTTTTCTAATATTAATGCTGGTTCTAAAGCTCTTGCCTGATTATAACCTTTCTTTTTCCTGTAATATTCCTCTGACCTTTTCTCTTTTGTAATGTCTCTCAGCCATCTCTCTTGCTGTAGTCTTTCTTCAAATTTCTCTCTGGCTCACTCTCTCTCCTCCCCCATCATGTGTGTTGACGTCCCCTACTGCAAGTGTGTTGTGGTTCTTGGTCCGATGTACTTTCAACAGCGTTTCTCAGAAATCGCTTTTACTGCTCCTTTAACAGGTTAAAGGTTGAAGGCTGTGACAAGGTTGACACATGCAACATTGATTGAGTTCCTGAATGCTTGTCTTTTCTTCTTGCTTCTGTTATATAAGCAAATTTCATCTCTTTTCAATTCTGATGCATTTCTTTTTCAGATTAAATACTTATTTCATTTTTTTCCTCATAATTTGTTCTTTCTATGATCTGTTAAATGTCAGCATTTCTCTTTGCTTAGCATGTGGTGCTGATATGGGTGCCATTACTGATTCTTATAAATATATAGATGTAAATGAAAGCCATTAAATAATAATAATTTTTTTTTTTTTTTACTTATTTACTGAGCACAATTCAAGTTAGCTCTAACAACTCCTCCAAACACTGAAATCAATATATATACTGGAAATACTAAGTAACATCTAACACACTACAGCATGTAATTGCACAAATATAATCAAATTTAATCATTGTAAATTAACTGAATAATTCAACTCTATTACATGTCCTAATGTAGTGACGGAAAGAATGCCACAACACATTGTTTCCAATATCAAACAAAAAACCAGTTATATATGTATATAGAGCATTTCATTTCACTGACTCAAACTGAATGGCTCATAAATGCTGGTAAATGTGTATTTCAGGCAGTACAGGAGTTTGGAGCAATGTGTCAAGAACGACAGCCTGATGTTGTAAAAGGTGTCCTCCCTTACTGGCCTCGAATATACTGCCGAATATCAGTGGTGAGAGAAGAAGGATAAGTCTGCCATTTCATTTTTATATATATAAAACATTTGTTTTATTTATATATTTATCATTTTATTTTTTTAATTGTGTAAATTGTAATGTTACTAATTATATAATTGAATAAAGGTTTTTGTATTAAAAAAAAAATTCTTTTCTGTTTGCTAAAAATATGTATTTTATATTTCATTATTATATTTTCATCAGGACCATGACCGCCGTGTACGAGAGGCCACTCAGCAGGCATTTGAGCAGCTGGTTTTAAAAGTCAAGAGGAATCTGGCCCCCTACCTGAAGAGTATCATGGGTCACTGGCTCATCTGTCAGTGTGACACATACTCTCCTGCTGCCTCTGCTGCCAGCGCTGCTTTCCAAGCCGCATTTCCCCCGAATAAACAACCAGAGGCCATCAGCTTCTGTAAAGATGAAGTCCTAAATGTAAGATAAAGCTCATCTTAGGCTTATAGTGAGACAAAAGGACAAACTGCAGAATTTTTGATGCTTGTTATCATTGCTTAGCGACAATTTTTACATATATCCTCTGTGACTCAGGTTCTCCAAGACAATTTGCTGAAAGAAACAGCTAACACTCTCAGTGACCCTCAGTAAGTGTATGATATGTACTGAAATAACCTGATGTGACATCCTTTTCTTGGTCATGTTATTATAATTTCATGTGTGTATATATATATATATATATATATATATATATATAATAGTTATATATATATATATATATATATATATATATATATATAATAGTTGTAGTTTAGATGTCGAATATATGTGTTAATTACGTTTAAATATGTAATTTCAGTAATTTTCAGTGATATTTATTTTGTTATTATTTTTTTGTGCAGGAGTGTGCCAGAGGAGGAGCGAGAGGCTAAGTACATCCGTCTGTTGACCAGCTCTATGCTAGCTCTAAAGAGACTTTTGAGCATTTTACCCGAACAGGACAGAGATCTGCTAAATGAGCGGCTGACCCAACTCATCACACAGAGCAAATTCTGGAAGTACAGCAAACACAAGAGCCCACAAGTGAGCTGCGTGTGCAGTTTGTGTAGAGTGTATCTTAAACAGCTGTGAGCATGACAAGCAACATGTATTGACATTTTGCTGGTTATTTAGTTTTTAATTATGATACTTTACTCTTACATTAATCCCACTAGCCCAAAATTCCGCTCAACATAGCTGTATGATAAACAACAAATATTCTCTGAATGGTTATTAAATCAGATTTTATTCCTGCCATGCACACTGTTTTGTTTTCATTGAGGACCCAAAAAAGATAGATTTACCTGAGAATTTCTGTGAATTATTGGCAATACACTTTGTACTGTTTTCTATATGATTCACATCAGGTGGTTTAATAGGATTCATAGTTGTCTTTTGTATGTTCTAGGTTCGAGGGGCTTACTTTGAGCTGATTGCCTCAATGTGTGAACACACCCCTCAGCTGATCCAGGCAGAAGCGGCTCGTGCATGTTCTGCTGTGCTGTTATCGATTGACGACACAGACCCGGTGGTGCTGCCTCCTCTGTGGGAGGCGGTCCTCCATATTATGTCCTGCGTTGATGTGAGACTGATATAATAAAAAATATTATATACACTACCATTCAATAGTTTGGGAAAAGAAAAGGGTAACACTTTACAATAAGGTTCATTAGTTAAACGTTAGTTAATGTATGTACAGTTCATATAGCATGAACTAACCATGAGCAAAACATTTGTTACTGTATTTACTTATCATTTTTAACATTAGTAAATGAAAATACAGTTGTTCATTGTTTGTTCATGTTAGTTCACTGTGCATTCACTAATGTTACCAAGATTGTAATGTATTAGTAAATGTTAAAATTAACAAATATTAATAAATGCTGTATAAGTGCAGTTCATTATTGGTTCATGTTATCTAATGAACCTTATTGTAAAGTGTTACCAAGAAAGGTAAAAAAGAAAAAGAAATGAATTGTGAAGTGACAGTAAAGACACTTAAAATGTTACAAAAGATTCCTATTTTAAATAAATGCTGTTATCTTTTGAATGTTCTATTCATCAAAGAATACTGAAAAAAAAGGATAAATAAAAAAAATTATATAAATCCCAAATACTCCAAAAATATTAAGTTGGCTGCCAAATATCTGTTGTCTATTGTCAAAGGTGATTCAAATTCACTGTCATCATGTGAACTCTGTGCAGAACTGTTGGGCGCATGTCAGTGCCAGGAAAGGCGTGATGCCAAAGCTCTGGGTGCTTCTTAAAGAAGGAGGTCGAGGTCTTGCAACATCTCTGCATCCGAACCTGCTGCCGTTTATAAGCAAACTGCCAGCAGAGGTCACGCAGCCCGACTTGGAGTTCTCCAGGACATTCTTCACATCTGTTATTCATGGGTAAAATTTTTTTTATTTTTTTTGTCTAGTTATTCATTCACGTAGTCACGTAATTGACCCTTCGCAAAACCCGCCCCCTGTTGCTATGCCCGAACACACCCATGCTCTCTCACATCACACATCATGTTCTGATCGCATAGAGGACACCGACAACGCATGAAACAGTTTCATATTTAAAATATTGTTATTTTTTAAAGAAGTTTAAACAATAAATACCATATAGTGGCTCTTTATTGTGTCGTGACAGATCGCTGTAGCTCCTTCAAGCGGCTCGTGAACCAACCATCTCTTCATTCTAGTTCATTTATAGCATCAAATAAACATGAACGGACATCAGAAGGAATGTTATAAGTTGTTTCAAGCGCGGAAAGACATGAGTACACACAATTTTTGAAGTTCACGTTCACAAACGTTAATCTACTAACTCCCCTGACTGCTTTGTCGGATAAAATGGCGGAATCGAGGTTATGATTGATTAGATTGCCTGTCAATCAAACTGTTTGCAAAGGGTCAATTGCAGCAGAATGGCCTGTTTAAATTGTGTGTCCTCCCATGAACTGGTGTAGTTTTATCAATTTGAAATGTTTTGAATTCAAAATACCTGGCATTTTAACTAATAATTGTGCTTTATATTACACTAAAGTTTTACACTTTTATTTGAATTCATGCTGGTATGTTTGGTCTAGATTGTCGAGTGAGCGTGCCACCTCCAGTCCCTCAGAGAGTGCAGCCATCATTTTTGCAACGATGGAGTGTTTGCGGTTTGTGATGCTGCAGAACGCCGGAGACGATCAGGAGCAGAGAAGCATCCAGAACATGCTGATCTCAGAACAGGTCTGTGGTTCACAAGGAAAAGATCTCTCTAAACATGCTGACGTCTCATGCATTGATCTCTCTCTCTCCACAGCTCCTGCCATTGATTGACCGAGCTCTGGGAAACCCATCGCTACAGACGGGTCCTCTGTTCCCTCAAGTCTCAGATATGCTTCTTTCCTGGGAGAAGCGGACAGCTGGAAAAGAGGCCTCCACCTTTCAAAGACTGCTGTCAGACTTCTGGGAGGGTCTGGGTCGTTTGTGCACAACTTGCGTGGACTGCGAGGAGGCAGATAGGACTGTCCTTGAGGGCATTGCATCGCTGCTGCAGATTATACATAACCCGAACCGTGCCAGTAAACAGACCAAGAAGAAGAAAACTGTGAAAATTTGCTTCACAGACCAGGAAGAAAGAGGCCAAGGGGAGGAACCTCGGAAAGAAACTCCAGCGGTGATGGAACAAGACCGTCTCTTGAGAAATGGACACCTGCTGGATTTGGTGTGCCAGCTGGCGGAGCTCAACATGGTGTACGCGAGTGAAAGAGAGTCGGAAAGACACCTGCGGTTTTTGTCTCAGCTGCTCGGGGCGTTCCCCAGCCCTCAGGTGTTCCAGGTGTTGCTGAAGCCGGAGGAAATGAAGCCTGAAATGGGGTCGGAGCTGAGGCTGCTCGCTGACAACGCAGCTGTCCACTTCCTCCTGCAGAGAGTGGCTGTATGGTTAAAACAGGATGGCAGGAAGGACACTGACTTCCTGGTGGACATGGTTTTCAGTTCCCTGCAGTGCTGCAGCTCCAGTGATGACAAGACGCTAATCCTTAACCACATCAGTGTAAGTGACCCACATGGTTGGGGTTACTGTGTTTTACCACATTTATGGGGTGACTTCTGGCATGACACAAAGTAACGACACCCGCATAATAAAAGTTCTGTAAAGAATTATATTTTTTACTATTATTACTACTACTACTAATAATGTGAGTCAGACCCCAAACATTATTAATTAAATGTTGAACTTTTTCTTCACTTTTTTTAAGAGATATTTTGGTAACACTTCAGTATAGGTATTCAGTGAAATGTGTTCACTATTAACTACAACTTTTGCCTCAATTAACTCCTAATTTACTGCGTATTAATAGTTAGTAAAGTAATTTTTGTTGTGTTTAAATTTAGCTATTGGAGTAGGATTAAGGGATATGGTCATGCAGAATGACGCATTAAGATAAGTAGTTTATAAGTACTAATAAACAACCAATATGCTAGTAATATAATATAATATATAATATAATAGTAATAGAATATATAATAATACAAGCTAAGGAACAACTAGGTAAAACAGAATTTTTTTTTGAAAATTAAGTAAAAATTGAACCCTAAAATAAAGTGTTACCAATTTTTTTTCTCATTTACATACACAAAACATCAATAATCAATTATTTCTCTTTATAACAGAGGGATTTGAATTGGAACGTGACTCTTCAACTTATTGAAAAGGTACTTGTATTTTTATTAAAAGGGCATGTCAGTTAGGTTCCATTTAGCGGTGTTTTTATGAACTAAATATTCTCTTTCATAACACCAGTCATGTGCAGATCCTGGCCGTTTGGAGGTGTGTATTGGCTGGCTGAGGGGTTTCGTGTTAGGGGAGAGGTTGGTGGGTTTGGCTGGAGAACTGTGTACGATGGGTCTGCGTGGATCCCCTTCTTCATCATCCCATAATGCTCATGGCTGGCCTCTCATTAGCCTCGCTCTGTCACAGCAGCACAATAATGGTAAGTCTCTATCATTACTACTCAACAACTGCCACGTGATCTCTCACATTTTGTAGTTAAAGACAAAATTGACCTTATTTACTTTATTTACTAGAAATACTACCAATAGTTTGGGGTTGGTAATATTTTTGAAAGAAGTCTCGTATGCTCACCAAGGCTGCACATATTTGATCAAAAAATGTAGAAAAGCACTAATATTGTGAAATATTATTACAATTTGTAATAACTGTTTTCTGTTTTAATATATGTTAAAATTACTCATTACTCCAGTCTTAAGTGTCACATGATCCTTAAGAAATCATTCTAATGTCCTGATTTTGTGCTCAAGAAACATTTCTTAATATTGTCAATATTGAAAACAGTGCTGCTTAATATTTTTGTGGAAACCATAAAATTCAGGATTCGTTGAATATGATTCATTCGTAATTATTTGGATTCTTTATTGATAGAAAACTCAAAAGGACATATAAATGTCTTCAATGTCATTTTTGATCAATTTAATGCATCTAATGCAAAAAACAGTGTTATAAATGACTTAATGGGTAGTTTTCTTCAAAGAAAATAATACTGTTTCACCCTTTTCTTCTCTGCAGAGCCTCTTATTGGTAAGGTGTATGTTGAGCAGATCATTGACAAGCTTCACGCCACCCTCTCAGAAGCAAAGGGCATGTCTGATGCCGGAAACATGGAGCCGCTGGTCACTTTCATCTCTGATGTGGCTGCCACCTTCTTTTCCTCGGTTAAGGGCTGCCTGCTGCTGGCCTCGTCTGAGGAACTACTTATGACTGTTTTCCAGCTTTGTGCACAAGACCAAACCATTACTCACCTCTCAGGTGAAGACTCCCTCTCTACAGAAAGTGTTTAATTCTAGTTTGTGTGAAAAACCAGCTTTAACAGTTCCTGAAAATTTGAATGAGTTCTGAATACATTTAAAAATCAGACAAACGTTGTCTCCTCATTTATGTGTATTTCTTTGAAATGCATGTGTGGTGTTTTCCGGCAGATGCTCTTCTCCTGAAGCTTCAGCACGCCTACAATGCTGGCATTCAATCACTGATCACTCACCTGGGCGCAGGGGTCACAAAGGGCACCCTCCTCCACAGCATTGCTCTCTGGGTTAAAAGTCAGTTGCTCACCACACCACTGACTGTTAAAAGGTTCGGCTTTCTCTAACAATCTTTAGATGGATGTGCTTCATACAAAAGCTGTTGCCTTTTTGGTTTTTCAAAAGTTTGGCTGAATGAATTGTGGCAGCTTGTCTAAATCTCTTCTGTTATTGATGTCAGTCTGCAGGTTCTGGTGCAGGCTGTAGAGAGTTTGGCTCAGACCATCTCCTCAGCCCAGAAGACCAGCTGTCTCCTGTCTCAGTTTATCTGCTGTCTCACTCCAATTGAAGAAGAGTGGAGCCGCATTAGACAGGCACTGCCCCCTCAGGTCCTCAACCAATCAGATATGACATGCACTCATTTTGAAAGGAAATAATTGAAGTATATGAGGTACTTCCTCAATATACAATTTCATTGTCATTGTTGTTAAGTAACTGTCTTTGTGCATCTCTGCAGTGGGTGAGACATCCTCTGCTGTGTGGTCGTCTCAGAGTCACTGGTGAAAACCTCAGCATGGACGTGTGGAAGTTCAGGGCGTCTAACCGGCTTCCCACACACCTGTGTGTGAGTGCATTACTGGGTAGACTCATCCTCACTGCAGCTTCACCTGATGACCAGCAGGTGGAGGCAGACTTCTCTGAAAATCCTGATCTCAAACACATAGGTGAGACTCTCCTTTTTCATCTAGCTCTTGGTAGTCCTTAAAAAATGTAAATTAAAGTTTTATAAATTTTTATATTTAAAATAATTTTCTGCATCATTACTGTAGTCTTCAGTGTCACATTATCCTTCAGAAATCATTGTAATATGCTGATTTGCTGCATCCTTGCTGAATAAAAGTTATTTTACAATTTTACAATTACAACAATTTTGGACTCAAGAATTCATGTAAGCAGTTACATTTTTTTTTTTGCTTATTTTTACAAATATTTGTTTTATGTAGTTTCAGAGATTTTCTATGGACTTCAGTGGTGTGAAGAAATGGAGCTCTCACCCCTTATGGTATCTGAATATCACAATCTGCTGCAGTCCTGGAATTTAGAGCAGAGAATCCATAACAACAGCCTGATCAAAACCACTCTTGTTGACACGCTTTTCAAAAGGTGAACTCATTCATGTGTATTTTTTTTTTTTCTTTCAGAAATGTGAATTTTCAGTAGTAATGGCCTTGATTTTGTATAAATGTGTTATTAATAAGCATAATTTATAGATTTATTTATTCTTTTTTAATCACAGGTCACAAGAAGAGGGCTCTCTCTGGTCCCTATCTCTGACAAAATGTACGCAGAATAGCAAAATGGGCCGTAGTGACATCAAGGCCTTATATGGCAATGTAGAAAGGTAGGATTTTTTTTGATAGAAGTCCTTATGCTCACCAAGACTGCATTTATTTGATCAAAAATACAATAAAACAGTTGTAATATTGTGAAGTATTATTAAAATGTAAAATCTAGGGCTGCAACAATTAATCGATAAAATCGATAACAATCGATAATGAAAATCATCGACAACGATCGTCATTATCGATTAGTCGGGTCTGCCCACGTGCACGCAAAACGTTCGCCAGTCTTGTCAAATTACAGCACTGAATAACTCATTTCTGTGGACAAAATGCATTTAAAAACAGTGGAGGAAACGGAGTGAGCTGCTGCGGGAAAGGTGCGTGATCCAAACTGCCCAAAACATCAGAACTCTTTATTTGAAGCTTCAAGCTAATGCGTTAGCTCCGTGTTTAGCATGGCTTGATCTGTCAGGCGCTTGACAGATGTGCGCGCGTCCTCAGCGCAAAACGTTCATTCTACGGCTATATCCTTATCAGTACATGTTTCAAATTCACGCAAGGATTTCCGTTTTGCATAAAGATTTGTCCTGAAACTTTGTTACTGAATGAGCGCCGGCACGCGTGTACCCGCGTCACACAGACGGAACTCGCTAGAGAGACAATTAATGCTCAGCGCAAAAATGGTCATTTTGCTGAAATATCTGTTGTTGAAAGTTCTGTTTAGGTTTAAAAATCAGTATGTTATTCAAGTATTTCATGGGATTAGTAACTGTAAAGGGATAACAGTATGTAATTGAATAAATGTAAGACGTTTCTATTATTTACAAAGGATAAAGAAATGACAGGAAGAGGTTATGTGTGTGTTCCAGCTGAACATTTCTCTTGACTGCTGGTTAACACTGAGTTTGTGTTTTTGATTTTCTTTATTATTATCTTATTTTTTAATGTAGAGATTCAAAACTATATTCACCATATACAGTGCTTAAATTTATTAGACCACCGCCACCTAAACTAAAGGTACTGGTGATTACCAAAATTAGATAAAGATTTTATGTTTCTGTAACGGTTAATACACCAGTATGTGTGAGCTGTTTAGTCACAGTTGTATTTCTAATGCTAAAATATAAATATTGTTGTCATGAATTTTCGAATTTACTGTTTTACAAGAAAGACAGAAAATTGGGCAGATTTTTTTTATCAGACTTTTTTCAGATGCCCAATGACAGTTAATAACAGAGACTGTGGAAAAGTACATGAAAACAATGCCAGCAAAAATGCAAGCTGTTATCAAAGCCAAAGGAGGACAAACAAAATCTATATATTTTTTTGGACATTGTGTTAATAATGACTTTTTGTCAGATCCCTAAAATATTCGTGTTCTCTTTTCTGTGACGGGTAGTCTAAGAAATTAAGCACTGTATGTGTTCACAGCATTCATTTGGCACATTTGTTTGAACAAAATTGGGCAGGATGTGCAATAATGTGTTTTTTGTCAATAAAATAATAAACAAAAGAAAATTAGGATTTATCCGCTTAATCGAAAAAATAATGGTCCAACTAATCGATTATCAAAATAATCATTAGTTGCAGCCCTATTAAAATTATATTTGAATATATTTTAAAATGTAATTCATTCCTGTGAGGCAAAATTTACTTTTCACCATCATGTTTTATATTTTTGTGCAAACTGATCATTTTTTTTCTGGTTTCTTTGATGACAAAAAAGTTCAAAAGAACAGCATTTATTTGAAATAGAAATCTTTGTAACATTATAAATGTTACAAAAATTCTCACTGACTCTTGCTGATTCAAAACTCATAGCACTGGCCTCATAGTTTCATAGTTTACATAGTTTCTCAAGGGTGCTGCAGCTGTAGTAATGTGTTAAACAGCATATGCTGATGTGAGAAATGTGTGAATTTGACCCAGAGGAAGCTCAGCCTGTCAGCTTATACAGATACACATGATTACTGCTGACCATCAGCACAGTGTTTTGGTGAGAAATGTCAGCCTTACCAGCGAGGTGGTTGTGATGTTCCTTCTAATTCTGTGGCTTGTTTGTGTGTGTCAGTTTCTTTCCCCTCTCAGAACACAGTGTGAGTACGGTACAGGCGCTGTGTCCATTTCTAGACAGTGAAGAGAGAGAATCCCTCATCGCCTTGTGTATCGCAGAGTTGCTTAACTGGCAGGACAGAGAGCAGGACTGCATCGATAGTGAGATTCATATCATATCCATACAGCACATGAGTCACATAGGCTGAGCAACACCAATCTCACTCACTTAACTTATGTGAAAGAATAATGCTGTGTGTGTAGGTGTGCGAGGCTGTCTGGCCGTGCTGCTCTGCTGTCTACAGGCCGACACGGCTGTGGAGGATGAGATCTTGCTGGCTGTCATAGCCACAATCGCTGAATGGAGGAACAGCAGAGAGGAGTGGTTCCTCTTCAACAGGTGAATCCATGCTTCTGCAATGTGCATCTCTGTAATGAGGAAGATGGCGATGGCAGTTTTATTTATTATGCCAGAGCTGTGGCCATAATTCTCGTGGGTGATGCAGGATTCACGACTCAGTTGCTTTCTGCGCTTCTTTCCACATCTTTTTATTTGCCCACTTTATTGAATCCCTGCAGTAGGATAAAAAAAAAATGCTCAGTGGAGTAATAATGAAAATATATGTCTTTAAAGGGGTCATGACATGGATTTGGATTTTTGCACGAAAAAAGCAAATATATCGGAGCCTCTGGTACGATGATTTACAACTATTGGTCGATGTCTTGCTCTGGAGGCAGGCATATGCGAATGTATTTGTCCTTGTGATGTCACAGGTCACCCAATAAGCTGTTTTTGGAGCTTGATTAAATAAATGGGTTTAAAGACGTTTTAAGCAATAAACTGGTTCAAAGATCTCTTATATGGAAAAAGATCAAGGCAAATTTGTTTTCTCATGTCATGGTCCCTTTAAATAATGCATCATGAAATGTGAAATGCATAAAAAATGATATATTTTTTCTCAAAATGCCAAAACCAGAAAAATCAACAAAAACTATTAGCTATCCCCTCTTTACTATATCATTTAAATAGAAAATTAAAACGAGAAAATTAATAATAAATAATAACAGCTGTTTAGATGCATTAAGAATGTCATGAAAATTGAAATGATGCATTACAATATATAAACATTTTGAAAAATTCAATGAAAACTATTTCCTGTCCCCTCTTTACTAAACCTTTCAAATAAAGAATGCAAAATATAAAATTAATAATGCATAATATTAAAAATAGTAGCTGTCATCATTTGGCTTAGAATGCTTTTAGAAAAAGAAAAGAAATAAACAAGACAAATCAGCAATCTATTTCCTATCCCCTCTTTACTATATCTTTCAATATAAAAATAATAATTAAGTATAAAATGATGATATTTAATGATAAAACAACAAAAATTATATATTTTTAATTATTATTATTTTATATCCATTCATTCAAATAACGCATGGCCTAATAATCTTCTTTCTTTGTGTCCATTTGTAGTGACCTTGGAAAGGTTTCCGCTGCAGGGCTGTCATTGGCAGTAGAAATGATGCGCTTCCTGTGCTGGATGGTGGATCATTCTCCCACAGTCATGGGAAGCACTCATTGGGATCTCCTGCTCTGCTCAATGCTGGCATGGCTTGAGGTGATACATCTCTTTCCATCTTCATTCACGGTTCATATGCAATAGACAGACTCACACGGACATGCTATCTGTCCCTTCCAGATATTTCTGCTCCAGTGCATGATCAAATCTGCATTTTAAACAGATCTTATTTTAACACCAGGTGTAAATGAGATCTGAGACGCTTTACACATGGCTGATCTAATACATAATCACGCCCACTTTGAGAATCGTGCTGCATACAGACGACAGTCTAAGCAAATGTTGTTTGTGTCTTTTTCGCAGACCGCCAGTGAGAACAGCGTCGTATTCTGGAATCCTTGGGTACAGCTGTTTGTGTGTGCAAACTGTGAACTGATTGTGAGGCTGAGTGAGTTTTTCACATCGCCCCCTGCTGGTTTGGAGCAACTTCTTCCAGACCTGACCTCAGAGTGGAAGGAGTTCTTTTTGGAGGGAATTCACAACCTTCTGCTCCCACTGCTTATTAGGATCCCCAGTGAGTCACCTTAACAAGAACATTCGTGTTTGGTTTGCGATTTAATATTTATGCTACCATTCAAAAGTTTGTAAAAACAATAATAAATGTTATTTGACTTATATCATTTAATTTAGCTGATTTATATATCTTGTTTTCAGTGTCACATTATCCTTAAAATCAGTCTAATGCTGATGTGATGCTCAAAAAACATTTATTATTGTTATCGATGTTGTAAACAGATATTGTCAACATTGATAATAATATGAGAACATATTTTTGTGGAAACTGATATATTTAAAAAAAAAAAATCTTTCCAACCCCAAAAGTTTTGAATGCTAGTGTAAATGTAAGTGTAAAAAAAGTGTTTACACTACAGATATACGGGTAATGTCTTCCTCTGGCATTCCAAAGAAATGAATACAAGTGGAAAATATTTTCTTCCTTCTACCACACGCTCTGTTCCCTGCTCTCTGTTCTCTTAGCAGCAACAATTGGAGCCATGTCACAAAAAGGGTTAAAACATGTTTTTTTTTTTTGGTTTAAATAATGGCGCAAATACCAGTAAATTGACGAGCTGAAACATTAGTATATTGCGCTGCATGATTCATTTAAATACTCTACTCCCATAAATTTTGCGTTTGAAGGGGAAACTTCCGCAAATGCATATTCAATAAGGTCAGTTGCAAAAACAACTTGGTTCACGCCTTTTCAGTGCTAATTTTGCTCTGCGTGTCTGTAGTATATCCCAACAGTAGTTTTTTAAAGCCAAAAGAGGGTTTGCGGCGGCGCAAGCTATTAGTAAATCTGGCCCAAAGACAAAACATCATCAAGGTAACACACAGGACACTAAAATAATGCAATAAATATTACCTAAATTACACAAAACCCAAATTCTGGGAATGTCCTTTTACTGTTTTTCATCATAAATTGTATGGTTGGTTATTCATAGTTTTTACTTGTAAAAACCATAAATTTGACAGCAATTACATATAATGTTATAATTAACCATTTACATGGTTTTTACATTTATATGGTAAATTACAGTTAACATTTTCTTTTTTTCAATAGAATTTGTAGTTTGTTCTTCCATAATTCCAAACATTTTCTACAGTGTAATTAAAACCCATTTTTTGATATATAATTGATGCCTACATGATGCCTTTTGGTTAACAGACTCGTTGAAATGTCACACTTTTGTCTCAGCGGAATTTGCAGAGCCGGATGACCCTTTGTTCCCCCTGCCGGTGTTGAGGGCGGTGGGGGAGGCTGTTACCTACATCCCTGTGGAGATGCTCACACAGAATAAACTCCCTCCTCGGTTTGTAGCTGACCAGAGGAGCAGTTTGCCGGAGCCCCTCCAAACCCTGCTGAACACCCTCTCACCCCTGCTGCTCTTCAAAGCCCGCCCCTTGCAGCTCGCTGTCTACCACATCATGCACAAGTACAGACTCTATTACCTTCTTTAACTCTTAACTTACTCTAGCTCCACAATATATACATTTAAATTGAAAATTTTTACTGTTTTAAGTTCAGCATATAATGTAGATATACTCTGAAGGCCCTTTCACATGATCAGCTACCATGAATACATTAACATATGACTGAAGTCTTGAAGGTACAGTAACAAATGCAACTTGGGTCAGTGAAAGGGGATGTTATACTAAATTACAACTGTTTGTGGTGCAAGAAAACTTGTTTAACATTATAATTGGACTTTAGGGGAAAAAATAAAATGCTAAGTGAAGAACACCGCATTAAGGAGTCGGCATGTGTCTCACCACCTAGACATTATCTTTGTTTTCTACCTGTTCTGCAGCGTCTGCAGAAACGCTATAATGGACTTTCCTGTAAGTTGCTTTGGTGGGAAAGTGCCTGTCGAGAACATAATTGTAAATGTAATTGAAATGAATACTCTAAGGGACGGCCAGTTTTTGCATAGCCTTAAGGTCATATTGTATGTAAGAAGTTTAATCCACAATGCGTTCCGCTTTTGCTTTAATTAAATATGCTTCATTGAGAGCACAAGCCTCTGGGAGGGAAACAGTTTTATATTCCACAGGGTTAGCTGAGATGTTGCTGTAATGCTATGTCCATTACAAGCCTTTGAATGAGCCTCTGCGGTGACGTCAAGTCGTCTCAGGATAAATGTGAGTGATGAGTCCGTGTCTTACAGGGTGATGCCTTTGTTGCCAGAGAGTGACAGCGAGAGTGCCAGTGCTAAATCTGAGGACGAAGATGGAGAAGAACCATGCTTGTAAGACACATGAAGATGCACTTACACACACACACACACACACACAATGGATTTTCATGTTTCGTGGGGACTTTCCATGGACATAATTTTTATACTGTAAGAACTGCACATTCTCTCTCCCTAAACCTACAGATCACACAAAACTTTCTGCATTTTTACATTTTTAAAAAGCATAATTCGGTATGATTTATAAGCTGTTTTCCTCATAGGGATAAAAGTCAACAAGGATGGGATTTCGGATACACACACACACACATGCCATTTGGTTTTGATATTTTGACATCCATCCATCAATATTATGTTTTTATTTATTTTATTATTGTATTAACTAAAATGTAAAATATCTAGAATAACGCAATGAACATTATCTAAATAGCCCAACACCCTAATGTAAACTAATGATAATAATAATAATAATAATAAAAGTATAATATGAGTATAGTCATGTGTGATATAATGTCTGGACTTCTGGAAATGTCCTTTAACTTTTTTCACTGTAAATGTATGCATTTATTAAACTATAATTTGATTATATAACACAATAAATATAAATAAATAAACAAATAAAAAATAAAATAAGAATTATATAAAGACGTATAAATTTGCAGTGAAAAACAGCAAAATGACAGACCGGATGGATTGTATAAATAAATAATTACATAATAAATAAATAAATAATTACATAAAAACAAATTTACAATGTAAAATAGTAAAAGGACAGACATGGTTGGTTGTGTCTCGCATCTAGGAGACTTACTGTGTGCACTTCCTGCAGGTCTCCTCCAGCAGCGTTGATGAGCATCCTTTCTGCCACCGAAGAGCTACTGGAGAATATTCTAGGTGGCGTGCAAGTGGGCGAGTTTGCAGTGGTGCAGGCCCTCAGTATGGAGCACTGCTGTATTCTGGGATATCTTCTGTCCTGGAAACTCCTATTTACCTTCTTCAAGGCTTCTTCATCTCATGTGAGTAAATTATCAGTCATAATGCTTTGGAAAGCTGTCAGTCATCGCCTTATCCTTTCTGATACACTTCTAACAGAGACATTCTAGAGGTTAAACAGTCTGTCAGACGTCCATTTCATTTTGACAGAAATATTGAGTTATAATGTCACAGTTTTTATTTCCGCAGCCCTTTCTGATCCTGAGTAAATGTGAAGAAAGGCCACAGTACTTATTTGTAATGCAAGCAAGATGACACGTCTTTTGCATAGCGGAAATGTCTATCTTTGTGTTTCAGCTGCGAGCTCAGTACTCTCTGCACTTGAAAAAGACTCGTTCTCTTCATAAACTTCTGCTCCACCTGTTCCGTCTGATGCCAGAGAACCCATCAATGCCTGGACAGCTATCAGAACTCTCAAGCAAAGAACCTAAAACCTTCTTCACTGAGAGTTTGTCTCTCTCCCCTCAGAGTATGTTGCAGATCATTATTACCTGTGGCACTCACTACTAAAATTATATATTGTGAACAAAAATGTTGCTAAAATCAAACGTATGTTAATAAAAAGTATATTTTAAAAATGTATGTATTTTAAATAAGTACAATAATTTATCTGTTTGTATTTAGCATTAATGTTTTTGTTGTTAGCAGTAATTTAGCAGTAATGGACCAACCATTACTATTACAGCTTTTATTTTTGTTTTTAGTATGGCTTTTTTTTGTATGTGCTTTTGTCATTTTTAGTGGTTTTTTTATGTTTCTATTCAGCTTTAATTTATTTTTATTTCAGTTTTAGTCATTTTAATACTTAACTTGTTAATACTTAAAATGTTGCCTTGACAAGTTTACGTTAATCTTTGTTTTATTTCGGCTTTATTCCAATTATGAAAAAATTATTTTTGTGGCTCATCAGTTGACATCTAATGATTTATAACACATGCATTTCTCTCATATCTGAGATCATCTCACGACGTATTTGTGTTGTAGAAACTGAAGGTCTGCGGTTTGAGGTTCCCCATCTGGCCTGCTCCGTATACTATGGTGCACTGAAGGACTTGCCCGCAATGGTACGTCTGTGGTGGAACAGCCAAGAGAAACGTGTCTTCAGCACGGTGGATAAATTCACTAGCAAGTACGTCAGCAGCGTTTTGTCTGCGCAGGAGATTGCCTCTGTGCAGTCCAGCACCCTGACTTTTGAGAACATGACGGTGAGACAGCGTGGAAAGTTTAGTTCAGGAGAAAGACTTGCTCTGTGCTTTTTTTGCATTGTGATTTGATGTGTTTTGACTCACAGGTGAAAGCGCGTTCTGCCACGCGGGAGGTGATCGCTACTTACTCTGTCGACGATATCTTCATAGAGCTGGTAATTCAGCTGCCTCAGAATTATCCCCTTGGGTCTATCTCAGTGGAGAGTGGGCGGAGAGTGGGTGTGTCCGTTCAGCAGTGGCGCAATTGGATGCTTCAGCTCAGCACGTACCTCACACACCAGGTACAGGAAGTATAAATGTTCTCTGGCTAAGCCTTTTAAGAAAACTGTAATAACATTTAATTTAATAAAAATAAACATTTATTGACTACTATTGAATAGTTTGGGGTCAGTACGTTTTGTTTAATGTTTTTTTTTTTCCAAGTTTGCATTAATTTGATAAAGAAAAATGCAGTAAAAAGAGTAATATTGTGAAATATTATTGCAGTTTAAAATAATTTTTTTCTCTTTAAATATATTTGTAAAATGTAATTTATTCCTGTGACGGCAAAGCTGAATTTCAGTATCATTACTCCAGTCTTCAGTCACATGATCCTTCAGAAATCATTCTAATATTGCTGCTCAAGAAAATGTTTTTATTATCAATGTTGAAAACAATTTATATTGTTTATATAGTTTATATATACTGCTTATATTTTTGTGTAAACTGTACATTTTTGTACATTTATACATATTGTACATTTTCAGAATTCTTTGAATAGGAAGTTCAAAACAACAGCCTTTATTTGAAATAAAAGTGTAATTTAAATTTAAATACATTTTTTGATCAATTTAATGTATCCTTGCTGAATAAATATTAATTTCTTGAAAACATTCATAATGACACCAAATATTTTTTTAACATGGTATATAAAAGAATTGAGAAACATTTCAAAATATATTAAGAATATTAATATGATCAAAATGACTTTTAGTTTCCTAATTTTACAACTTGGTTCTGAAAATCTTGTTTAAAAAAATAAATAAATAGTAACAATGCCATACTACAAAGCAGTTATTTTTGAAGTCACTGTAAAGGTTGCCTCATCTTTTTAGGTTGTAATTGGCCCAGTTGGACTGGTTTATTAGGGTAACAGTAATTCCCAGAGTGATTTTTGCTTAATATATGAATAATAACGGAAAATACCGAAATTAATTTAGATGATGTGTTGTTTTTGGTAGAATGGCAGTATTCTGGAGGGTCTTTCGCTGTGGAAGAACAATGTTGACAAGCGTTTTGAGGGGGTGGAGGACTGCATGATCTGCTTCTCTGTCATTCATGGATCCAATTACTCGCTGCCAAAGAAAGCTTGCCGTACCTGCAAAAAGAAGTTCCACTCTGCCTGTCTGGTGAGTGCCGCATACACCATCTCTTGCTATTCTATTTGAGTTATTTTTAGATGAATGTTTTTTTTAAGCACTGACCCCCCACAAACAAGGCTTAAACCTAGTCTCAGACTAAAATGCATGTATCTCTTTGAATATCTTATGTCAGTGCCATTGTTTTGTCTAAAGAAGCACACTAGAAATGTTTTTTTTTTCTAAGGCATGTTTATAGAAAGTCTAATCCTGGTAATCATTTACAAATATACAAATCTACATCATTATCTATAATATCTGCTGGTTAAAGTCAGCATGAAATCCATTTTACTTGTGCAATCTGATGTATTTCTGAGTCAGACAGGAAATTCAGAAAGTCTCAATTTTGTTCTTAAAAATGTTTTTAAAAAATGTTCTTCTTGGTAGTGTGACTGCATCCCTTTCAAATCAGGTTTAAAACCCTAATAGGTCTCCGGTGCACTTGAAATTGAACCATTTCTCCTCCGGAGTGAAGTTCTCAATCTGTCTCCATTTATTACTCCATTTCTGCGGATATTTCGGAATCAGCAAAATGTGCAGCCTTGAATGTTCTCGAGCGCTTCTCGTTCCTCACTGACTGGTTGTTTCCATTTTCTTTCATTCCACAGTATAAATGGTTCACATCTAGCAACAAATCCACGTGTCCTCTGTGCAGAGAGACGTTCTTCTAAGCTGTGTCTCCATGGACACAAATAATAGGTGAATGACGTCCTTGGCGAACAGCTGACTCAGAAAGAAATGTTCTTTTCGTTTATTTGTACATATGATTTTTGCAGTGCTGCAAAATACTGTGGCCTTTTAGTTTTTGACTCTGAAGACGCACCCAACATCATCTGTCATAAACAACGAAATGAATGAACAAACAGTTGGAAGTCCAGAAAACAACATGCCGGACTGAATTAAACACAGTTGGATAGGACAATAAAGAATAAACAAACACATTTATGACCTTCAAGGAAAAGTACACTAAAAAGTTGACATTTTGTCATTATTTACTCATCCTCCTGTCATTCCAAACCTGTTCATGTTATTTTTTTCTGTGGAACACAGAAGGAGCTCGTCTACACAACACACCTGTCAAGCCCCAAACATGAACATCATTAAATAGTATTGAATTGTGTGCTATATTTCATAGTCATATGATAGCTTTGTGAAAGGAATGGCTCAAAATATAGGTTGTTTTAGAATTTGGAATGACCTAGGTAAATAATCACACTATATATATATATATATATATAGTGTGTATATATATATATGGGTTTTTTTTTTTGGGGGGGGGGGGGGGGGTAACCATATCTTTAAATTCAATATCAATGTCCAAGGTGAGAAGGTCGTTTGTCACAAAACTTGCTACATAAGTTTGTCATTCATTTGTAGAACATCTTGGGAAATCAAACTGCCCTTAGCTTCTACTAATGTGGAAATCAATGTATTTTGCTCTGGTAAATGTGGGACCATGTGGATGAGCTGTGTAGAATTAATGGACAGTTTTGGCTTTTAATCTTAGCTTTTTGATTTTTTTGTGTAATGACACAATGGTGTGTGCAGCAGACATTTTTGTTTTCTTTGATCTTTAGTTGACACAGATTGTGTAACATGACACAATCTGTGGTCCTGAAATACAGATGTTTATTATAATTTTAGCCTTACTGTTTATCGTACGTCATTTTCTGTAATCTGTTTCTGTCAGTCAGTCTGTCACATCATCTTTGTGTGTGTCTGTTCCACAGAGTCATGGTAAATTATCTATTGAAGCTCTTGGGTTAGCTGTAGTTTGCATTTATGCAGGGAAGACATGCATTGAAGAATAATTTCAGGGGCAAAAAAGGTTGATGATCAAAGCATATCTAAATCCATCTGTTGCTTGGCTATTAATATTTAATAGAGGTTCTTACTGAAGAACCACATGTATTGCATGATGCAGAACACGGCCTGAAACAAATATGAACAAAACCATGTGTCTCCTCTAGCCATGTTTAAATTTTAACTCGTTCATGTTATTGATGCTTCTGTAAGTGTATGACAGGCAGGACAGTAAAAGCCTTTGATCTTCGATGCCATATGGTTATGGATTTCCTCAACACAGCCAGTGTGACCAAGTGGTTTACACATTATGTTGTCAAACCACCACATGAACTTTTACTGTCATAGTTTGCGTTGCAGTTATGCAGTTTTGTTATAACAGTCTTATTACAGTGTAATTACTCTGTAATTGCATTGTAATAATCAGAGAATAGATTATTGCAATGTAATTACAGTGTTATATGTATTTATGTATGTCTGCATATCCATGTACATAACAAGTATTTCCATGAATGTCTTAAATGCAAAGCCTGCACTATAGCTGCTATCAGTCATCCTCATTTTGTATTGTTGCCTGCATCTGTTGCCCTATAAGCTGTGACTGAGACTTTTCTCCTGAGAGAGGATGGAGCAGAGGTCCCCCAAAATCAGAAAGAAAGATCATTTTCTGTTGCATGAGTAGGAAACTAATGCTTCTGGGTGCAGAGAGGAAGGATTTAGAGCTCTCGGGGAGATTTAGCTGCCTTATCTATGATAAAAATCAATAGCGGTAAAGACTACAATGAGCACCGGGGAGACGGGATTGTCGGAAGGCTCAGGATATATTACGCGAGGAAACGCATACGTTTTTGTCCCTCTTTTGTGGTAATAGGACTGCCTTAATGGTTAACGACGTGTCAGAGAGAAGTCAGTGGGAAAAAAAGGAATGAGAGGAAGAAGAGAAAAGGTCAACATTCTAGAATTTGCGGAGAAAGTTTTGCGGAGTTCACACATATAATGAGCACTGTCACAACAACCTCTCCTGATTTCTTCTCGCAAAAGCCTTTTATTGGATTTATTTGGCCCAGAATGCCAATAGCAGTTTTAGTCTTACTGTAAAATGCTAACACTGAAGCTGCTAGACCAATTAGACGGCAGCTGCTGGCGCCAAAATGGCAGTGGTTATCAGGTCTCAGGTCTGTCTCATTGGCATTTGAGTCAGTTATTGTTGTAATGGAGGGTTTGCTTCCATTACATGCTTGTTTGGAAGTCATTAGGTAATTAAACATGACAGATGTATTCACAGAGACGATGTGGTGTTTTAGGACCTTGATGCTTTAAAAACTGGCCCATTATTGTTTATAAGCTTTCAAATGTTCAAATGAACTCTGTTGATATTTCCACAAGGCAGCCATGGATTCATGTTAGCCACTAGGTGGCAGCATTGGATGGTGTCAATGTAAGTTTGTTTGGGATTTGATGCTTTTTTAAAATCCTTTTTTGGAGATGTTTTATTCAATTTGCTCAATGTCAAGAAAGGGTTATTGCTCTAAAAATGGTCAACCCAAAGCCATCAGCGAAATATAATTCATTGTATCCCCAATTCCAGATTAATGACTTGTATTGGGATGGATGGATGGATGGATAAATATAATTTTATATGCTGACATTATATCTGAATGTAGACTGAGGGTTGAACACACACTCAGGTTCATATTGTTCCTTCGTGTTGCTCTATGGATCAAAAAACTCACTTTGTTAAAGCCACAAGGTCTCTGAAAATTCTCTCTCTTACAGGATATTCTCATAATCTTAATGCAATCAGTGTTCTTCCTGCCTTTTCATATTGAGTGTGTGTGTCTGAGTTACAGAAAGCGTAGGCAGGGCCAGAACTGCATGTTCAATTTTCAGCATAATGCTGCTGCAAGAACTAGTGCGCAGGGCCTAGTTAATATTCAGTCCATCCTGACCCATTTGAGGACTGCTGGTACTTCCAGAGTTGTCACGCCTCAGTTCAGTGCTGTAGGCTTCTTTTCAGCTCTCTAAATAGCAGCATGTCACTGCTGCTCTGCCAGCACAATGAAACCAGGCCAGCTCTCCTCCGCCTGCTTTCCACTTTCATTATTGCCATTAAAGTAGCCAATTTGCATGGCCAGTAGTTTGGCTGACCCCTAGTGGAGACCGGCTCTGCTGTTCTGGCTTTCCTTTGTTTTTTTTCTTTTTTTTTGTCTAGTTCCACACTAGGGTATATTAGAAAATGCCCTTGGTCATTTTTTTCCCCCTACCCAGGAGGATTAATCCAATATTATTTAGATGTCTGGCTATTGATTGGACAAGAAATATCCACTTGGAAAACTTTCACACACAAATGCAGTCAAGTGAGGAATATGTTTGATTGGAAATCTGATTGGACCAGCAATTATAAGTTGAACAGTGACGGTGAACAGTTGATTAGGTTTTCCCACATTCACACCATGTCATAATTGTATAGGCTACCATGGATAGAAAATGCCAATGGGGACATACAAAAGCAAACTTGAGATAAAATACATTCGAAGAAGCGACAATGTAATTTCAGCTTGCATATTTTAGTTTCAGCCTGCTTAATATTATGCTTATCTTTGAGGCCTTTCATTGTGTCTCACGGGACTCGTACTCGCGCTCTGCATCGCAAGTGCATCATGACCGACAAAGTTTGTGTTTGTAGTGTTAAGTGTTTTAAGTCAAAACAGTATTGTACAATGAAAATAAATCCTTATAATTTGATGATCTGCCTCTGAAATCATCATTTCTATGAAAAGGAATGAAAGTTGTTTGTTTCACTACCTCTAGTGTTTATTTCACCTGGAAACTGCAGCGAATTGTATGTGTGCAGTAAGTAAATTTTGGGAGAAAAAATTTAGGTATAGGCAAGTTTTTCCAATGTTGCCTATGTTGAGTCTTCCAACCCCCCTTAACTGTGATACTGCACTCCATGTCTTATTGCTTTACTACAGTTGTCTTTAAATTCTGCATGCATTCTGCCAAACTCAGCCCTCATTGCAAGCGTCTTTTTCAGTATATGCAGCCCGTCTCCTTTCTTCTGACTGGAGGGTGGGAGGAAACGGGGTGGAGAGGCTATGATATGTACCCAGATGGCTTCTAGCTGTGGCTGTAGGCCGACTCCCATGTGCCACACTCTTTAATCTACCTCAGCTGTGAAGCTGGGATATCTAAATTAGAGAGGAGAGGAGAGAGGAGCTGCCATTCTCCATGCTTCAGGTTGTTTATTTGCCATGACTGGGCTGCAGAGGTAGAACAAATGGAGAGCCCAGGGAGAGGCTTAGGACTGGGACTCGGCTAAGAGCCTTTTAAGAGAGGGGCCATTAACGCCAGTCCTACACTACTCCAGCTCAAACAGCCCGCCACGTGAAGGAACGGCCACGAGCTGGAGAGGACTGTAACAATGCATCCGAGGCAAATGCGTCATTACTTACCCTAGCGGATTTGTAAACAGAAAACCGGCCCCAGACCGACCATGGTCCCCTTATTCGAACCTCTATTCATTACAAGCAGAACGTTGGTGCCGCTCGCCTTTCAGTGGGTGAGGACGACCTCTGCCCGTATCATCCGTTGTTTGTGCCGAGCCGGGCTGTTGTTTACGGAAAGCGTAGTCTGTTTACGGGAGTATGCTAATGAGGTCATAGCCTCTAGGTCTTGAGATCAGAGAGGCTCAGCACGGAGCAGGAGCCCGAGGCGGCCGCCTCACGGGGAGCTGAAGGGAGAGAGTGTCTTACATGACAGTAATGCTGAAAACAATTTTTATAAGGCCCTGTTTATGACATGCTCGGTGGCAGAAAGGCTGTTTGCTGTCGAGACGGTTGGAATACGTATCGTATGAGATGCTACAATCAAAGATAACGAGACTGCTGGGGTGGGGGAAGCTTTTTTTTATTATGAAATGAGAATTATTAGGGTAATCTAAGTAACTTTGTTTTTGTTCTATACCATTAAGCAAATCCTAATTGCCAATTACCTTGATTTATAATCTAAAACGCTCCTCAAGAGTTCATTTAATGGTGCATTGGTAATTGAACATGGAAATTGCTTTCTTAAAAAAGAATGAGGTGTCTTTTTGGTTTGGCACATTTTTGTTGGTGTTAAACACACCGAAATAGGAAGTCAAAGTAGATTCTGGTGGATTCATTAAAGGGTTAGTTCACTCCAAAGTGAAAATTATGTCATTGATTACTCGCCCTCATGTCGTTCCAAACTCGCAAGACTTTCGCTCATCTTCGGAACACAAATGAAGGTCTTTTTTAATGTCTCTCCATTGGCTGTCTTTGCAGCTACCACTTTGACACTTCAAATAGTTCATGAAGAGATCAAACTTCAACTCAAACTTCCGGAAGTTTAAATGTGCTGGGTAACCAATGAGGTTCATTCCTGTGTATTATGCAGCACGTTTGAACTTCCGGTAGAGGTTTGTTCTTGTGAATCATTCAGGTTCGGTTGAGCTTCTGCTTATTTATGTTGCTGATCAATGTTTAGATGTGAGTAAAAGCCTAAATTAAATCTTTCAGAAAATTTGGACTAAACCGCTTGATTCATGTGGATTAGTTTTCCGATCTCTTTATGAACTTTTTGAAGTGTCAAAGCGGTAGTTGCAAAGGCAGTCGATAGAGGAACAGACATCTCTCACATTTCACCAAAAAGATCTTCATTTGTGTTCGGAAGTTGAACGAAAGTCGTACAGGTTTAGAATGACATGAGGACATGTAATTAATGACAGAATAATTTTTTGGGGTGAACTAATCCTTAAGAAAGTTGTTTTACACAGGTGAATAATTATAGCTTTTTAGAGCAAACTGAAATCTCTTGAATTGCCAAACTTAACTGAAAAAACGGTGTTTGGATTTCAGGTGAACACCTTAAAATTCTATTGCCATCATTAAATACAGAAAAAAAAGCCTAACAAAAATCCTCCGGTGTGATGATATTTTGAGGTTGGTTTCATCTTTTTATATATATGTCTTTCTTCAAGGGTAGAACTAGTGGGGAAAAATGTAATAAGGCTTTGGAGTTTTTACGACTTGAAAGTGGATGTCTCACTTATAGATTCTAACAAGGTCACAATTGTCAACAAGTGGCAAGGCTGTAGAGTGATATACTGTGGCCTAAAGCAAACAACATTTCTCATCCTATTGGAATGCTTAGTGTTCGAGCGGCCCAGGAAATCTGGATGCCCATCGCTGGGTCGAGATCCAAGGTGCTCCGAGCTCTGTCACAGGCCAACTCATTCTGCTGATATATGACTGGCTCAAAAACAACCTTCGAGCTGAAAGATATCCAACTATTTCTCTCTCTCAATGCCTCTTTTCATCACTTTTTAGTGAATAGTCTTGGTTTAAAAACACGTTTGCGGAAATTTGCCATGCTTTTTCCCTCCCGTCTAAACAAAAGAAATAAAAAATGGAAGCCTTTACTGATCCTACCCTTCAATGTGTTATTTAACTTCCATGTTTACTTCCTCTTTATATGTAATAGGTAATTTTTTTTACTGGCATGTATTTATTGAAGTTAGGCTATTAGTAAAAAGTCCAAGGTGGACCTGCATACTTTGCCACACACCTGAACATGGAATCTCAACGGTTGTTTCCTTGCCCAGGTATGTCCCTCTCCCCAGGTCCTAATTAGTTTTAACGGAAAGCCATTATGGCATGGCAGCGTAGACACACCTGCAGGTGGTTGCAATCGCACACTAATTGAAAAACGGTAATTAAAACCCCAGGTAGCTGGCCTCTGTGTTCACCAAGAAAACTAGAGTGACACAAAAAGTTGTGAAGTTGGCAGGAAGAGTGTTGCAAGTCGCTTCATGAAAAAGAATCCTGTGCATGAAAGCCTCACTTTTATAGCCAGTCTGATATTACTTTGGGTAATTGCCCTCAGCTCAGGAAACTCGGCTGTTTTCAGAATAAGAGATCAGATGGAGGACGAAGTGGTAACTTCGAGATTGATAGAAGCCAGACAGGCACAAGACTCTACCGAATGAGAAAGTGTCAGTCAGACAGTTTATTGGTAGTCATTATTGAAAAGGGAGTCACTCTTCTGCATTGATTTACAGTTGATGCTAGCACATCAGCTCTAGTCACTTCCTGTCTTGCAGGGTATCAGCTGCTGTGTGAATTCATGGCTTTCCAGCTAATGTTTCATGTCTCCCGTGGCTGAAGTGATGAGGTCTGGACCATCTGATCACTTTGTGCTGTCTTTAGTTGTGTGATGTCAATGGCAGACACAATTCTCACATGGCTGTGCTGTCAATCATCTAAAGTCTCTAAACCTCAGGGACTGGGCCCTAAATTCACAGCCCATATGGTGTGAATGAAGGAAATAATTTGCTCAGTGGAGTGAAAAAGTATCATCGAAGCAATCTGTTATTAAAGTGTGAGCACAGGGTTGAACAGGTATTGTTGTCACCTTTTAGAACTGTTTGGAGTTATTGAACAAAACATGATGTGCTTATTCCACATCTGACATCTAATTGCTAGAGCCAGAGGGTGAACTGAAACAATGAACACACTGAAATGACGCGATGATTGGTTCGCTCAGATATTTCATTGGTGGCCAGACCAGTCACAGCCATTCGTATTCTGCTCCTTTGAATCTAAAGATCTGTTCACACCAAGAATGATAACAATGAATATAACTATATTTGCGTCCACACCAACGAATGGTCTATTTATTCTAAGCTCACATGGTGTGGTTTCAAAGTGTGTACACGTTTCTGCTGTTCTTGTTGCATTTACACGGCTTTAACCAGCAGATGTCCTCAGCATGCTCCGTTTCGACTGAATAGCTATGTGTAATTGACCTGACCTAATCCGTGAATCTAAACAGTGACTCTAGCTGACGAAGTCAATATAGTGAAATACAAACAACTTTTTTTCTTTTTCAATGGAAGAACGGCAAGGAAAATCTTCGAACGGAAAATGTTGTCGAAACTACCACTGGATACCTGAGGTAATTTTATGTTACACTGTTCGCTAGCCTGGCATAATAATCTCATCATTAATACTTCTCATCATTTATTCCGAGGGTATGACCGATTGTTTTCTATCCATTTTCTTTAAAGTAGCCTTGAAAAGGGAGTTTGAATTGTCAAACAGTGGGATTTTTTTCTGGACTTTTAGAATTACATCTTTATCATTATACCTTATTGTTCTAAGTGTGAATGGGCTTTAAGGCTACACTTAAGTCCATTTTTTTTTTTTTATAAGTACGCTTCCCTCTCTGAATTCCTTCAGTCCTATTCACTTGCATTTATGTCACTGCTTATGTTCCACAAGTGCCCACTACTGGCATAACCCTCGAAATGGGTTGAAATGGAATGTCCTAAGCCTTTGATCACTTGGATCTGCTATGGAGCTGATTTATTACTTAGTTTTCCCCCTATGAATTTGTTTTACACATCATTCTATAGGCCTGGATGTATAGGCTTTTGGAGAAATGTAAAAAAAATACACAAATGAAAATAACAATACAAGAAACTTTAACTGTTTAAAAAATGAATCCGCTTAAGACAGCTACAAGTATTATCCAGTTAATTGTCAAAATAACTCCAATATCATCCACGAGTTATGTGGGGTGGGGGTATATTAAGTGCGAACTGCTGTGACATCACAGTCTTGTTGCATTGTGGTCTATGGTTCTGCCTGAAGTTATACATACAAACCGAATATGAATCAAGGGGTCGAGGGTCTGTCCAAATAAACTTCCCTCGCCCACTTGACAAAGATGAATGCCCTTCAAAATGGCGATGAGGATTCCCCTGATGGGAGTTAAACGCAACCTGTAACAGAGAGTTCTGTCAGGACCACTAGATAATTGACAGTTAGCATACGGTTTGGACTGGTGGTATGGTTCTGCTCTGAGCAAGAACTCGCTACTCATCCATGCAGCCTATGGATAAGAGCAGGGAGTGCAGCAATAACTGCCCAAAAAACCATATGCCGACATGCCTTAACCGCAAATCTGAGTGCCAATTTTTCAGCCTGTACCCGGATATTGATATAATTCAGGCCCTGATGCTGGAAAAAGTAAGACAGGCAAGAATGGGACATTTAAGAAATGAGCGGCATGTCCCTCTGTAATAGCAGAGACTGGGGGCAGCGTGCCCCTTACAGGAACGAAGCAGTGCTCTTCTGTTACAAGCAGGTGAGAAGAGCAGCATGCCCCTTTAAATGCAGTTACCTGAATGAGGTTTAGACAACAAGCATGTTGACAAAAATGTGTGTAGTATGAATGTGATCTGATCGTACTACATCCGTCATGTTGTCATTGTCTCATGTGACCTACAATGTCAGTTGTGTTGCTTCACTGCCATTCACAAATCCTCTCCCTTTGTCTCATGGGACAGTAAAGTTACCATTAGAGATGTTAAAGATGTTAATCTTTTATTTTTGGCACAACATTAAATATTATTATTGTTAATTATTATTAATTAATTATAATAAAAGTAACTCACCAGTTGCAAGTTCTGAATCTTTTATTTTTGGCTCCAAAATATTTACAAAAATATCAAAAACAAACTGCTAAAAATAAAAGATTTACCTGAAATGCCTGCTAGAACTTTTTAATCTTTTATTTTTGGCACATTTCACACAGGTACAGTCGTTTATTTTTGTAGCAAAATGGGTCCAGTATTTTTTGTCCTGCCCCTGTGGTGATCTCATTTATCTATGAGAGAAAGATGTTTTTAATAAAAGTCCTACCGGTTTCCTGAACTCTCTTGCACCGTTTGAGTTCCCGGTTCCCGTTCTCCGAAGCCCTCCGAGCAGTAATGCTACCGTTGACAGGTGATTTACGGAGACTGTTTCCAGAAAGCAGGATTAAGTAAGGACACATATTCAGCTGCCGGACACAGATAGCAGCCTCCGCTGTGTTTATGGATTCTGCTTAAGCGGTGGCTCAGCAATAGTCAGAGACTCTCAGCTTCACAAGTGCACAAACACAGCACTGAAGTGTAAGCCATCATGTCCTGCTGTGTTACACAGAAATAAAAGGTCTCTGTGTGCCACAGATTACAGAATTCAGAACGAGCCGGGAAGTGTTATGGAAAGGGATGAGAAGTGTAAAGAGTCTAACTATTCTGGTTCCAATTCAGATTCCTAAACAGCTGTAGTTTGTTAATGATTACATTAATGATTCTTTTAGAACTTTTGGGAAAGAAATGGAAAGGACACTGACAAGGTCAAAACTTGTGACCTTAAGAAGCTTTTATGCTTCACCTGACTCATAACAAGCACCTTTGTTGGAGTAACCTAATACAGACACTTTGGTTCAGTGATGTTAAATATTACTATTCATGATCAATAATTGCCAGACATAAGTTGTTAGTCTTTTATTTTTGCCATCAGAATATTCACAAAATTCTGCTTACTATGTAAAAATTCTATGTGAAATTATGCATTGTACAATGGCATGCATTTCAGTACCACCAAGAGCTTATTGGAAAAAAAAATGTAATGATTCTGGTTCAAATTCATATGAACAACTCTTGTTCATTAATAATTCCATTAATGATTCAATTAGTCAGAAAGGACACTGAAACTTGAAACTTCGTATATACAATGTCGGTTCTCTGTTTCAGACTTCAGAGATGACAAGAATGATCACTTCACTATCAATTAACATCAACATGTCTTCGTTCCTGATTGACTGTGATGGCAACATTTTGAACTCCCGTTTCAGCTCTTGTTCAGGTCAATGACTTCTGATTATTTGACTTCATGTTGAAGAAGAATTGAGTCTGGAGATGGTTGGCTGGCAGGTGGCCTCTTGACTAAACATCAAACTACTTTGATTGTTCCATATGCCAGGTGGTACTTGTGCCTGTACCCAGAGCATTCATACTAATTTGGCTCAGAATTTAGAGTGGGTAATGGTTAGACCCTTGCGGGGCAACTGCGAATGCGCATGAGCAGTCCAGCATCCGCACCTGCTATGATTCCTACCGAGTACTGTTCTCCCAACACATTCAAATGTGATTAATAACCATATTATGATGAATTCACATCCTTATCTTTGGCAAACTAGGGTGAGCAAACACCATTTCCCAAATTTTCCAAGCTGCTATGTCATTTGATTTCCTCAGGCAGTTGGAATAAAGTTAGAATGCACATGAGGTTAAACTGCAGGTGTCATGAGCCTTAAAACATTTTCACTTACCCATTTTACAAAAAGCCATATCTTTTTTCAGAGGTCTGAAGGACTGGGAAGTCAAACAGAAAGATATTGGCTTGAAGGAGCAAACGGCCCAGTTCTCTGTGGTTCTGTCACCGGAGCTGTAAATGTGGACCCCGCTCCGCCTGGGGGCCCTTTAGCCGTTTCCGTGCCTGCATGGACCGGGGTGGCCACGCTTCTCCCCTTAGCCACCGTGGAAAATGCACATTTTAATTGAGTCCCTGCTGAGTCTCGGGAAAGATATTCAGACTCTCTTGCTTTAACAGATGGTGCACTATTTTTACCCCCACCTGCTGTTACACTCGGTGGGGAGAAAGGCTGCAGCTTAATGGTCTCCCATGGGCTTCCTTTCTCTGACACGCTCCATGGCAGGTTTGAGCACACCTGGAGGGAGAGGCTTCAGTAGCAACACAGCCCGCTCAGTAACCCAGAAAAGAGAACATGAATCTCAGAGTGTGCTTTAATTGTTTGAGAAAATTGTCGATAGTCAGCTGAAGACCTGGTTATTGTACTTGTCGTGGCGGTGATGGGCGACCGTGATGGTTGAGTCAAACCATTGACTCTGAATGGGCACAGGGTTGAGAGCGGACTTTATGAAAGCTGAGCGGTGCATGTTCGGAGTGCTGTGCTGGAACTTACTTGACAGCTTAGCTTCAAGAAGTGGAGTAGATTTGGCAATTTTTCCTGATTTTGATTCCTTCGAACTCTTTCGTCTCCTTTTTAAGCTTTTAAAGTGATGATTATGTAAGAAAAGTCTAATGCTGCTTCCATCAGCTTTCATCGGATTTTACCCATTTGTAGGTTATTTTTCATTTCTGTCTCTTCATGCTTTGTAAGGCATCTCTTAAAATATGCGCACAGCTTGGAGGCCAAAAAAGTGACATTTTTTTGATTCATTTCTGTTCATTCACACTGCATGCACCAGCAGTGTGTAAGTGAAGATCAGTATGACTGTATCGCAGGACTTTATACTGAACTACATTGCTATAATTCTTTAAGCAAGTGTCATTAAATATGTAATGGCAGTTGCTTTGAGAAGTAATACAAACTTTATCATTATGAAATCTAATTTAGAGTACGAGTATAAAGTTTAATGTCAGTATATATATAATACTTTAAAGTCATACTTTTATAAAATTGAAATCTTTCCAAATACCCGCTAAAACCTGATCAAGTATACCTCCGGGGTGGAAGGTATCCATAACTCACTGTGTGTGTTGTATCTATGGATATATATAAATTCTTGGCAATTCTCCTCTTAGATCCCTTATTATTATATGCACCTCATTTTTATTGTTCTAATTTCTCTCATTTTCTTTGGCATGAATTAGTATCCTTAATTCATGTCGCAGCAGCAGACTCTAAATGATCATCATTTAGACTTTCAAGATTACTGTGTGTTTACAGAAAAAAGACATCTCCATCTCCAGTCCTTTTTAATCTATAAAGGTATAAGCAACAGATGAAAAGATTGGTGGCATTCATTTTTTCAATTTTTGCAAGACATCCAAGAGCCCAACTTTGTCTTCAAGCACCGGGTAGATCAATACAACGTATCAAGAACATCCATCACCATTCAGGAAGTTCGGTGGCACTTGAAACTAATAAAGCAGTGGCAATAAATCAGAGACATGGGGGTGATGGGAATGTGATGGCAAAAGAAAAGATGGCGCGATGGAGAACATCAGCATAACAATCGAATTGTAAAAGATTCAGGGTTTTTCAATTATGAACGTTGCAGCTGAAATAAGCTTACCTATGACTTTCAGAAAACCACTGTCAGCTGATATTTGATGGGCACTTTAAGTAAAATAGTCTAGACTTTGATTGGATCAGTTGCAATGAAACTGAATTGACTGGTCCATGAAGAGATTCGTGCACCAGATCTCAGATAGACTAGTTGCTCTCCAGGCTCTTAGGCTTTACCGATGAAACCAAATTACTGAGGTTAAACAAGAGCTGTTTACAGATTATCTTGGTCTAGGACCCCCATTCATGATCTTAATAGGACATCTTCTATAAATATTTACAAAGGCCATCGGGAGGCTATTACCGAAACATTACTTTCAGATGACTTCAATGCCCTTTGAAAATCCCTCTTGATATGCATCTGAATAGTTAGTAGACCATGGAAAACAATGGACATTTGTTGGACAGTGCACACTAGCATACAGCATGATTGAGGGGGTCTGTGTTTAGCTCGACAGTCCTTGGTAAAACGACACCATTATGCTGGCAAAAATGTATTAATCACATCTTACTGTATATTTTATTTCATCACTTAGTACCAATGAACAAAGATTCTTCTGGTGCTGCATAAGGCAGCCAAACAACTGCCATTGAGATGAATGGGAATGCTAATGGATGGCTTTCTCCAGGTATTATAGACCTCTTTGGATTGGTGTGGGCAGCCAAGCATTTTTTAAAGGTTTCCAGATGACCACTTCCATGGGAGATCTTTTATTTTTCATTCCTGCTCCAAATGCATAATTTGGAGAATCATCCTGGCTGCCTTTTTTTCCTGGACAGGCTTCATACTTCTCACAAACACAACAGACGTCATTGGCGAATTATTTTAACTAAGCATCCAACTTGTTTGCATTCCAGACCTCATGTCGAGCAGCATGCTTTAGTCAATAAAACTTAATATCGGAGACATTTCCTTCAATCTCATCTCTCCTCCTCTTCCTCCACCTTCCTCCCCCGTCCTCCCTTTGTTGAACGGATCACAAAGTCATTAATCAGCCAGTATCAACAGAAGCTCAGTGAAGTTTGCTGAGGCTAAATTTGGACCATCCATCACCCCGCTGAGTTGTCTCATAATAAAAGGCTGCATACATTTTTCTTGTGTTCACTGTGGCAGGCCCTGATAGGATCTCTTTGTAGAGTTTGGTCCACCCCTGATTCATTAGCTTGCAGAGTGGTAGCGACAGAATAAACGCCTGCTGGATGTAGATGCTATCAGAGCGTGATAGATACCCCTGCCTCTGAAATTAGGCAGGTGGACACAGAGAATTTAGAATGGAGCGGATCTCAATTGTGTGCCAGTCATTCTAATTCAGATAACTGTTGCAGACACTTGAGAAGGGTGGAAATATGACACAACCTACAGACCAGCCTAGATTTAGAACATGTTATGGTTTCTCTACAAGATCGACTGAATAGATGTGGTACGTTATAGTTTCTCTTTAGTTCCACTTGTTAAGTCTGATGCCATGCATCAGAGCTTCCACTCCAAATACTCTGTCAGATGACAAAAGGAAACAACAAACAGTGCTAATATACATTCACTGTGTGCTGTAATTCTACCAAAAAATCCTGATCCTAACCTTTATCTCCATACCAAAATCTCAGATGGCCAGACTGTGATTAATCTTTCATGAATCGATTTAAAAATTGGTGTCTGGGATGCGGTGAGCCTGGAGACTTCAGTGAGTTTTTAAAAGCTTATAATGTTCATAAACTGCTGTCGAGGCTTGTTGAGACGGAAACAGTATTCCTTAATGACTTAACACTTTGAATCTACTATATAGATGTGGTGCAACATTGTGATTTCTCTAGAATCTCCGGTCTTTTTTTTTTAAAGTGTATTATTATGCATATTGCTTTTTTTGAGTTATGAATCTCAAACCTTCACTAATCTTCTAAAAGAACATGTTTGATTGAAAGGAGCCGTTCAGACCATAGATGGCAGTAACTTACCACGAGCCTGTGCTGACCTGCAAAAAAGGGAGACATTCCCTAATGGTTTGTGCAAAAGAGCTATGTTATGTCAAATTAGTCGCTTACTTCTTCTGAAATTGCAGTCCCAACCCACCATGCTTTGCACTAAGGATTCAAAGAGCTGTCATTTAGTGCTACAAGCAATGTAATTACATGCAAGAGGGAAAAGGGTCTTTCCACATGCAAATGACTTGATTTGTGCAGAATATGGTGACAGTAACTTTAAAATAACATTCAAATTTATAGTCAGCCCTAGATGTTTTTAGACTCTTCAAATGTTTGAATTTATATATATCACATTTATATATATATATATATATATATATATATATATAGTGGGTACAGAAAGTATTCAGACCCCTTTAAATTTTTCACTCTTTGTTATATTGCAGCCATTTATAAATCCTTTAAGTTCATTTTTTTCCCTTATTAATGTACACACAGCACCCCATATTGACAGAAAAACACAGAATTCTTGACAGTTTTGCAGATTTATTAAAAAAGAAAAACTGAAATATCACATGGTCCTAAGTATTCAGACCCTTTGCTCAGTATTTAGTAGAAGCACCCTTTTGATCTAATAGAGCCATGAGTCTTTTTGGGAAAGATGCAACAAGTTTTTCACACCTGGATTTGGGGATTCTCTACCATTCCTCCTTGCAGATCCTCTCCAGTTCTGTCAGGTTGGATGGTAAACATTGTTGTTCAGCAATTTTTAGGTCTCTCCAGAGATGCTCAATTGGGTTTAAGTCAGGGCTCTGGCTGGGCCATTCAAGAACAGTCACGGAGTTGTTGGGAAGCCACTCCTTCATTATTTTAGGTGTGTGCTTAGGTTCATTGTCTTGTTGGAAGGTAAACCTTCGGCCCAGTCTGAGGTCCTGAGCACTCTGGAGAAGGTTTTCATCCAGGATATCCCTGTACTTGGCCACATTCTTCTTTCCCTCGATTGCAACCAGTCGTCCTGTCCCTGCAGCTGAAAAACACCACCACAGCATGATGCTGCCACCACCATGCTTCACTGTTGGGAGTGTATTAGACAGGTGATGAGCAATGCCTGGTTTTCTCCACACATACCGCATAGAATTGAGGCCAAAAAGTTCTATCTTGTCTCATCAGACCAGAGAATATCATTTCTCACCATCTTGGAGTCCTTCAGGTGTTTTTTTTTTTTTCTCATGTGTCTTGCACTGAGGAGAGGCTTCCGTCGGACCACTCTGCCATAAAGCCCCGACTGGTGGAGGGCTGCAGTGATGGTTGACTTTCTACAGCTTTCTCCCATCTCCGGACTGCATCTCTGGAGCTCAGCCACAGTGATCTTTGGGTTCTTCTTTACCTCTCTCACCAAGGCTCTTCTCTTCCAATAGCTCAGTTTGGCCAGACGGCCAGCTCTAGGAAGGATTCTGGTCATCCCAAATGTCTTCCATTTAAGGATTATGGTGACCTGAGTTAAATATATGAGTGTCACAACAAAGGGTCTAAATACTTGGGACCATGCGATATTTCACCTTTTCTTTTTTAATAAATCTGCACAAATGTCAAGAATTCTGTGTTTTTCTGTCAATATGTGGTGCTGTGTGTACAATAATGAGGAAAAAAATTAACTTAAATGATTTTAGCAAATGGCTGCAATATAACAAAGAGTGAAAAATTTAAGGGGGTCTGAATACTTTCCGTACCCACTGTATATATACACAAACACACACATTTTAAGTGTCCAAAGTCAATGTTTTTGTCTAAACAATAATTTATTGAAATTGCATTTATTTAAAGAACTGGCACTAATAGACACAATTCAGCGAAAGAAATGTGTGGCATATTTTCAGGGTTAATTCCAAGTGTTACTGTGGCAACTACATACTTGCATTTTGAGAAGACTCAAAAAATAGCAGAATCATTTATACCAGCCCGAACTAACACATGACTGTCTGAAATTAACTAACATGCTCTTTATACAAAGCCATTAGTTCCCAATGAGGAAGCAGCAAGCGCATGATGAATTAGGAAGAACTAGAGAATAGTTTAAATATAGAGATGAGGGGATGGAAGTTCTTCATCTTGTTGACACCACGAATAAGAAATGGAAAATCAAGAGGGAGGATCGATCAAACTGTGTTCTTGTGTAATTCCAGCCGCTCTCTCATCAGTACATGGCTTGGAAAGGAATACTAGTTTACTACTTTCAGAATACTGAATTGTAGACACTGAATACCAACTACCAACTCTTTTTGAAAAATAAGGCGTGGAATTTTTGTAATGAAATTTTGCCGATAGTAATAACATTTTAAACCTCACATGATCTTATTTTAGAAAAATGTTTTTTAAATGTTAATTTATGTTGCATCATTGTTATTTTGCATTTTAATGGAATTCCAGGTTGAATTGTTTTATCTCTTGGCACATAAAATAATGAGTGGAAAGAAATGGAGCTAGAATGTCAAATTGAGCACATTGCATTGAGGGATTTTTTTCTCCTTATATACTATATATAGCAAGTATTAAGTTATCCAGGTATTTTCATTCTGTGCACAGAATACATACTATTTACTCCTGAAATAGTTTGCTTAGTATGTTAGTATGTTGTTCCGAACATAACCAGTGTCAATGGTTTGATTAGTCACACTGGAAATGGAAAATACACATGTAACCGCCGCATTTCAGAATCAAAACTATTACTTTCCCCCAGAGGGGAACAATAACTTATAAACCTTTAAAGACTTGCTAGTATATGCTTTTGTTGAAGTCATCAGCCTGCATTGTTTCAACTTTATTTGTACAATAATTGTGTTAACACTGGAATTCCTGGTGAAAACTACATTACCCATGATTCTGAAAAACTCCACCAATCAGAGAATTGAAACAAGCAAATTGGACCAATAGAACTCTTTAGCACTGACCACTCATGTGAAGCTCTGCAAATGACGTAATAGCTTCTCTTCACTCTCAAAATTTTGTATATATACTCTATGTATAAGCCATTAGGATAACTTTGTACAACTACCTTTGTCCGATTTTCAAATACTTTTTTGCTTCAAATTAAAGTTTAATGTTTTGTTTCACCTTGTAGCTGGTTGGTTTGGTTCATGGCTTATAAAGTTTTAATGAAGACTTCCCTATGGGAAAAATATTTTGTGAAACAAGGCCGACTGAAAAATGTACAGCCACCACTGTTGCACTCTATAATCAAGCATTTGTGGGATAGAGTATTCTGTGCAGTGTGCTCTTTTGAAAACGGCATGTTTTGGCAATTGCAGATCATCCAGGCATTCTATGCTGAAAATTTACATGTGCACAGTAAACACTTACCACAAAAACAATACTTATTATGTTATGTTAGGATACTAATTTAGTCAATGGTTTTCTGACATTAAAGTAGAAAAGATGAAGTGGTTTGAGAGAAAACGAGTCAAAGGATAATGTGTGCTGGGAAGGACAGCCAAAATGAGGCATTTCACATTTTTTTCCCCTGGGAGGGCAATGACTTCCCAAACGTGTGCCGAGGTTTCTGGCAAGCTCACATGTTTTGCAGTTCAATGACAGAGAACCAAATTATAAAAAAAGCAAAGGATTGACAGAAATTGAAGACCGCAAATACAGGACTTGACGATCCGGTTTCAATTTCGGATAGCACGGTTTTACCAGCTTTATCAGCAGCAGTTTACTGAAGAACAAAGTGACTTTGCTCATTTCCCTTAGGCGAAAAACTGGTTAGATCGATTCTGAATCAACAGCATTTATTGGCGTTTTATCAATGCGAATAAAACGGGTAGAATGGATGTTGAAATTGCTTTCGATTGAACACCCGTGGTAGGGAAGGTTAACAAGCATTAAAGCACCTCCGTGGTAATTTGATTGAATAAACCCCTGCATGCTAAACCAACCAGACAGAAAGAGTCTCTAGCTCGCATCTTGAAAATGGCAGCACAAGACAGTTGAGAGACTTTGGCGCTGAAGGTCATGTCTGGGTTGGGAGTGTCCTACTGAGAGTGGGCTGACACACCTCGGCCTCTGCCAATACTTCCTGCAGGGGGTCTTGTTTCAGGAAGTGATATTCGTCAGGTAAGGGTGTGAGGTGATAAGAAAAGGTGACAAGCCGCCCATATTCATACAGATACCATCTGCTCAAGTCTGACATGCCATACATAAAAATGTAAAATAAGACACTGGCTCCCTAGACAGGCCCAAGGTGAATGAGGCAGACATACGCTCGATGGAGTTGAACTGTTTTAATATTAATGGTTACATCTCTTACGTCCTTCAGAGGGTAATGATGTAACTGCCAAAATGGCGTCAGTTCGATGAGAGGATGAGGAGAGTGCATAGGTTTGCAGAACCACAAATGGCTCTGGGGACTACATTAAAGCAATGGAAAAAAAATAATAACTTCATGTTGTTCCAAACCCAGTTGATTTTTGAAATCCATTTGACTTTGTTTTGTTTAACCAGTTTTAGTTTAGATTCACTTATGTAGTATTATAGTATTTATTAATATTTTGAATTAGATTTTATTTTTATATCTTTAGTTTTCATTTTATTTTTAGTTTATGCAATTTTGTTTATGCGCTTTTGTCATTTTTATTATATTTTATATTTCTTTTTAGCTTTAATTTATTTTTATTTCAGTTCATTGCCTGTGCAACATTTCAATTTTTTTTTAAAATTTTTTTTAAAGTTATCTAATATTTGTTTTATTTCAATAACTGAAAAAAAGAAAACATTTTAACAATTTTAACTTTAACAATAACAAAACTGTGGAACACAAAAGGAGAATTTTATGCTTGTGACTAGTCTCTCCTTTCCATTCAATGGGAATTTGAGCTTTCAAGCTGCAAGAAAGACAGCAAAAAAAGTATAATAAAATGTCATAAGATCAGTCCAGAGTTGTTAACTAAGTGCAAAAGGATCATTGAGCCAGTGAATCGAACTCAGATCCGAACCGAATCAGTTTAATTAGCAAACAAATCATTCCATCTTATTTTACAAACCGGATCAGCCGATTCATCTGAATCAAAACACAAATTGTTCTTGATTCTCTCATGAGCTCAAAGAGAACAAGTTACATTTTGCTTCAGTGTGCTTATTTGCACCACAGAATAAAAATATAAAAAAGATAATAACCTCACAAATTTGACATCACAAGTTTACATGTCGCAATTGCCTCAAATTTTTAGACACCTTACCTGACTGCATTCACATGCAGAATTCTGAGGAAAAAAAGGAAAGAATTGTGAGAGAACTCACAATTGCAAGAAAGCTTATGACTGACTTGGAATGTATGATTCATGAGTCTCATGGACCACTTTTATAATAATTTTATGCTACTTTTCCGTCCTTTTGGAACTTGACAGCCCCAGCCTTCATTCACTTCAATTATATTAAAAAAAAGTCGCCAGGATATTCTTCAAAATACAACTTTCCACGAAAGAAAGAAAGTCCTATGGTTTGTAACGACACGAGGGTGAGTAAATGATGACAGAATTGTCATTTTTATCTGAACTATCCCTTTAAAATGTGTTTGTGTATGAGGGAAAATATCTCCACCATACAGCCTGACACAGGAAGACCGTGAGGGTTCTTTTTTTAGTGGACGATGAATATGTATGACTTCATCTCTCTGAATGTATACTCCCCGTGAGTCTGTGCATGTATGGCTATGTAAGTCCGAGCAGCCTTTTTCTGCTAACAAGAAGCTGTCCATCTATTTGCTTTATGTGTATGGCTCTCGTTGTTGCTTCAAGCTCAGACCCAGGTGAGGGAAAAATTCTGGCAGACGCACGACTACATTAACATAGAGTGCAAAGGCAGGCAGGCATACATTCCACGGGAGACACACTACATTCTCCATCCTGCCGCTGTGGCAAAATGCACACAGGCCAAAGAGAAAAAGAAGAGAGACTGCTGCAAACCATTTCTGTACATGTGAGAGCATTGGCTTTCATGCATGTTTATGTCTGCATTCTGAATTCAGTGTTGTTCAGTGCATATAAATGTGTTCAATCAAAAGCTGTTCTCACATGCTGTGGCAGACACATGCCCAGACTACTAAATCAGTGCATACATCCATATTGAAAGATGCTTTGTGATGCTCGTGACACCATATTTAATTTCAGTCAAGTTAAAAAAATGATTGTGTTCAAAAGACTGCCTCAGAGAATGATGTGGGATGATTGATAGCTTCAGATACTGAATAGGGTGGTGGAAGTCTTTTGTGGTTAAGGGTAGGTGACATCACTGGGGTCAACTGGTGAACTGGAGCGATATTGAGAGATCTCTATCACCATTGTGCCTTGGTATGAAGCACTTTCCAACAGATTTCTCCAAGGTGAGCGCTCACTGTTGTTACTGAAAGTTGCCTTGGATAAATGGAAGTTACAATCATAAAAAGCCAAATGCATTTAAAGCCCTGTATTTAGAAATAGATTCAATCAATGGGTTACTGAATAAACCCAAAATGTTGGGTTGTTTCAACCCAAATCTACATCAAATTTGGACAAACCTGTTGGGTCAAAAAGCCTCATTCTTGGTCCATCAGCCATATTTTTTACACTGTATTGTTGATTTAAATACGAAACAACTCTTACTGCACGCACCGCAAAAGATTTTAAAAAAAGGTGGTTGAAATAAAATGCTTCTTGGAGTTCCTGAACTTTGAAAAGGTACTACCTCGCGAGTAGGCACTTTCTGAGGTGGACATTTTTTACCCAGAACTTCATTTAGACCTTGGTTCCTGCGGTCGAAACACACCGAGTACCATCCCAAAGTCCATAAATCCTGGGGAAAGTTCCTGCGGTGGAATCACGGCTAAAAATTTATTTTGATGTTCCCCAACAGACATTCTAATGATTAGGTAACTTTGCAAGTGCATGTCTCCAACAGTCTCCTAATACTCAACTAATCCTCTAATGAACGTTAGTAGGAACATAGGTGCAATGTTACTCATAGTCAACAGAATGAAGGGGGACCATGTGTAATCAGACAGGATTGTATACTCATATTTAGTCAATAAATAGCATTTTACACCACATACTGTAAATATGTATATTGAAGTAAGTCTCTTATGCTCACCAAGGATGTATTTATTTGATGAAAAATAGATAAAACAGTAATATCGTAATATATTACACTTATGTAAAATAAAATAACTGTTTTGTGCAGATCCATGTTTACTTTTCTATAAAAGTTCCTTACTTTTTTATTAAAGTTGGCACAACATTGTTCCAAATCCAATTGAACTTCTAACAGTCCACAATAGTATTCCACAATAAGTCTCATATATTTCTGCTGTCGGTGGCTCCTTTATTCCAATCCTCTGAAAGATTGTGGGTGTCTTAAACCCTGTTAAAAGGTTTCTTGTCATGGATGGCATTCCCATCACTCCAAAGTACCAGTGGAGAAGGTCACATGTCCAGTGAATGATTGATGGGAAAGGTGAAACTCTCATACCTCAGACAGTATATCATTCACTTCTCTCACTTCTGACACAAAACGTATTAAACTCTGGCTCCATATTTAACAGCACGAGCAGCTGCTCTCAGAACAGGTATGAATGCTTTTAGAGTTCAGAGGAAGACATCTTATCTGGTGTTGAAAATTAGATTAGGGCAGATTAGGGTAAAATGTCATTTAGTAGAATTAATTCCAGAAATCTTGATGTCAGTTTAATTCTACTTTGTCGATTTCAAGGAGCATTATGGTTACTCACGCTTACAACAATTATTTTAAGTAATTAAGTTCATTCAACTTGCCTAATTGAAAAGTAGTTGATTCACAGTCAGATAATAGTCATTATAAAAGCAATCTTCTGGGTTCAAAACAAGTTAAAACTATATTAACGGTGCCTGTGGCACGAAGTTGATTTGACCTCAGTTTAAGTTTTTGAAAACCTTGTTTAGAAGGGGAAATGGTTTAGGAGGGTTTTTAAAGCAGAAAAGTGAAGCTTTTATTTGTGTTTAACTGCTTTTATAAATTAGTTCTTAGGCACAAATGTTTTTTTTTTTTTTTGAGCTGTAAATTTGTCTGGATTGATTAGCAGTACGACACGTTAGATGAAGATTAACTACTGGTTATGTGATATTGATCTACTGTAATTTCTGTAAATTGTCCTCTATGTAAGCAGTATTGTATCATGGAAACTTTGAGAGTTTATGGCTCACACAGTCTTGTGATATTGAATTTTTGCAAGCTTGGTGAGTTTTGAGGTGCAGTAGACTTACATTGTGAGTGCATTACTGTGAGGCCCATTTTTGCTTGTTTTGACAACAGGGAGATGAGTCTAAATTATTTTCTGTGGTAATCCACAACATGCTGTCCATAAAGCTTAAACTGTGAACCTGGAACATTCCTTTATGTTGCCGTTGATCAGTGTTGTTATTGTCAACTAAAACTAAAACTATCAAGAAAAAATCTGTTTTTGCTATACTTAGACGATATGCTATATGTTAGACGAAAATATTTGAAATGAGAAATGTTGGCAACTTAGGCTTACTGAAATAAGTTGTAGGCTAGTACTAATATTACTAAAACTAAAATAAATAAAATATACTGTTTGTAGAAAAAAAAAAAAACTAATAAAAATTACAAAAGTACTAATACTCACATTGAAGGTGCCATAGAATGGAAAACTGTATATACCTTGGCATAGTTGAATAATAAGAGTTCTGTACATGGAAATGACATACCATGAGCCTCAAACACCATTGTTTCCTCCTTCATATGTAAATCTCACGCGTGCAAAACGCCACTGAAAAAAGAACCATTAATATTTACGCCCTTCTGCAGGTATTGTGAAGCAGCAAGCAAGGACAACAGCTAAAATGGCAGATGGATCGATAACTGTTCATGACTCATGATATCATGACATGATATCACTTCGTGATGTTTGTAAACATCTTTCTCTGAATGTGTTTCATTAGCATGTTATTAATGAACTGTTAAATGTAGTTAGTTATCATTGTTTCTATTCACAGAGACCAGAGCCATGTTGTTGTATTCATTTGTAACCAAAAACGCTTGCTGTCTGTATAATTCATAAACGCATCTTTATTTGAGTCTCTCTAATAATGTATAGCTTTAGTACGCTGGCCCAGTAGTGCACAACACAACAAAAAATAAAAAGCAAACATAAGTTCACAACACAACGGAAACAAGCCGCAAAACAACGGAATAGCCACAACACAACCAAATAAAGCTGTGAAACACCGGAACCAAGCCACAACACAACGGAAATAAAGCCACTACGTAAATGCTCTCGGAGCTCAGTAAAGTTATAGTTCCTTGCTAGAGTTCTATAAGAGTCCAGAGTCTTACAGATTGTGTAAACATTGTATATCGACATGAAATATTAATTAAAAATCACATTTGTGATCACAAATTATACGTTTTAACCACTTGGTGGAATTGGCAGACGTTCCCTTCATCATGCGCTGTGGTAGCGCCTCGAATCATTCACACGAATAAATATGAAGCTATTGTGCCCAAATGTGATTTTTAATTAATATTTCATGTCGATACACACTGTTTACACATTTAAAACTGATCTGTAAGACTCTGGACTCTTAGAACTCTAGCAAGGAACTCTTTACTGAGCATTTCCGTAGTGGCTTTATTTCCGTTGTGTTGCGGCTTCATTTCGTTGTGTTGTGAACTTATGTTTGCTTTTTAAATTTCGTTGTGTTGTGCACTACTGGGCCACAGTACTTTAGCCTTAGACTTTACAATCATCCACAAAATACATGCCATATCTACATCGTCTGATATACTGCAACAGGAACAGTTTGTAATGATCCATTTTGCGAGTAATATTTGCTGTGTGATCGTCTGTATTATTTATGCGCCATATTGGAGTCGTGAGCTTGGGGGCACGAGCTCATTTGCATATAAAGGTACACACACCAAATTGCCTATTTTTTTCCCTCCACCCCAAAATAGGCAGATAAACATGGTATAATAATAATAATAAATTATGGGGTATTTTAAGCTGGAACTTCACAGACACATTCTGGGGACTTCTTGTGAAATGGCCATTCAATGGCACCTTTAAAATGAAAGACTACAAGCTATTTTGAAATATTAATATATACTATAATAGTATATAATTAATACTAAAATAACACTCTTGTAGTTTTTTTTCCCCATAATTTACGCTGGTGTATGAAAGATGTTACATTTGTGTGTGTGTGTGGTTGCTCTGGATTGGAACTATGTCTCGTGATAAAAACTAGTATAGGAATTGTGTTCATTTACTCCGCTAAAAATATTGGGTGGCTGTTGTGTGTTGTCTTGATCTGCCTAGTCATAATAGACCCAAACTATGAGGCAGTTTTAAAAACGGCAGCGATGGTTTTTGTGGTGTTATTGACCTCGGTGTGAGTGTGTGTGTAGGAGTGAAGACGTGTCCCCTGTGGTGATTTCACAATGATCACGGTTTCTTGCCCTGAGGGCTGCTGTTTCACTTCCCCTCAGGGTCTGGTGCTGTCTTTATCTCTCATAGTTTCTCTCTGTCTCCATGCTAGCAGCCATGTCTGTGTTCTATTAAAATCCAGAACATTCTGCAGCTCAGACAAACCTATGCAGTGCAAAAACTGCATTTGTAAGGCTCGTTCACACCAATAACTATGAAGATAATGATATTTATTCTAAGCGCACGCTGCAGTTTTGTTGCTCGCAACTTTAAATGCTCAAGTTCTTTAAAGCATGATGGATTCTGATTGGCTGTCAATGTTTTTATTGTTCTTCAACTCGAAAGAAAAACCTTCTGAAAGTGATTCCAACAATATCATATCTCTCTTACAGTTGTGGTATGGAACTATCTCTTTATCATTATAGTTGTTGTCCTTAAAGGATTAGTTCACTTCAGAATTAATTTCATGATAATATACTCACTCCACTTGCCATTCAAAATGTTTATGTCTTTCTTTCTTCAGCTGAAAAGAAATTATGGTTTTTGAGGAAAACATGCAGGGTTTTCCCTCCATATAGCAGACTGGACTTCAGTGGCTACCAATAGGTTGAAGGCTCAAAGTGCAGTTTAAATGATTGGCTGTCAATTATCAAGAAATCTGAATTCTGAAGTGAACTAATCTTTTAAATGGGCCCTAAGGCTTAAAAGCAAAGAGCAGCTAGAAAAAGAACGTTTGTCTAGTAAAATTGTTAGGGTGGTTGTTAGGCTGTTGCTAGGCAGGTCTATATGGCTGCTGGTTTCCTTAATTGCTGCTAGGATGTTCTGGGTGGTTGCTAGGGTGCTGATAGGCAGTTCTGTGTGGTGGCTTGTTGTTAGGGTGTTGCTAGGCAGGTCATTAGGGTGTTCTGAATAGATGCTTGTGCTAAGTTGTTCTAGATAGATAATGTTGTAGATAGACATGGTTTTGCAGATATATGGACAGAAATTAAGGAATGGAGGAATCCTGATTGTGTTGCATTTAGACAGAAAAGAGAATAGACAAGAACTTTTGGCATTTATTTATTTAACAATTTCATTCCATACATGTGAATTAGGCTTAAAATCGAATTAAATGAATACACCAAGGAACACATAAAAAACAAGAAAAATAAAAAGAAACCAAATGAGGCGTTTTCATTTCAGCTTGCTACAAGAAGCACAAACCCTTCGTGTTCTGAAGCCACTATCGTTTCAACAGCTAGAGAGGCCGATTCGCTTAAAAACCAGGTACTCGATCTACCAGTGCACAGTATGCTACCCACTACATCTGCTTCACTGGCACGCAGAATTTTTTTGCGACGTGAGAGGAACATGGTGAAATTTAAGTAGCGTTTATTTTTTTTTTTACAATTCACTACAGAGGTTTCTGGAACAGTGCGCATTGTGGTGCAGGTGCCAAATCTAGCAAGGTCATGTGAAAAACTGTGAAAACACAGTTTCCTTCAAACTATTTGATCTTGACCTACATGTAGTGTGTCCTTACTATGACAACAGCCCTCTTGGTGTAACACATTACAAGCTATATTGGTGTGCATCTTTTTCTGCTCTAAATTTCGCAACAGGTCGTAACAGCAACTGGACAGCTTTGCTTTACGCTGCGGATATGTTTAAACAATATACAGCTTGTGTGACGTGAAATGGAGATATGTGAAGCAACACGCATATATACACATGGTGGCATGAAAAAAGTAAGAGCATCAAATAAACGTTATAATGTTGTTTTAAATGCAGCATGATTAAACAAATAGAAATACATTGGTATGAGCTACCTGTAAGTTATTAGAAAAAAACACTTGAAACATACCTGAGATGCAAAAAAAAAAAAAAAAAAGAGCAAATGATCAAAATGAATGTAATTGAGTGACTACTAACAGTTTTGGATTTACAGTGGTACAGTTTCTGGCTGGTTTATTAAAAAAAGACTGCTAAAACGCTTTTATTTCAGTGAATGAAATATACTGAACCCGAACCTTTTCAGTATATAAAAGAAGGTCGATGAGAGTGAATGCATTTTACTATTTCCACATATCACTGTGATCGTAAATGGTGTGTTTTCGATGGTTCTGTCATATGTAGGATTTCATTATTCTGCCTTTTGATAGATTAAAATAAGCCTGCTAATTAGTATAGTCTATATTTTTATAGTCTGTCAGGAGGAAAAACAAGCCAGGTGTATTTTATAAGAACATATGTAACCTTTTTTTTCAGATCATAATGTTCAGTCTGTATCCAAAACAGTGGCACAACAGTTGTATATGAATTGTCATTTGCAGACTCCGGGAAAGGTTTCTGACTGACAAAACTGTTCCAAACCCCAGTGAGGCAGCATCGTAACTGTAATGGAACCCTAATAAGTGACCAATTTGGAACATTCCACATTATTTAGCATGTTGCTAAGATAATGACACGATACTCTTAATAAGTATTAAACCCACTAGCACAAACAAAGTTTTAATAAATGAATACATTTTAAATCAATTTCAATACATTTCACTATTGAATGCAATATTAAGCTTATTTTGCACTGGGAAAATGTTAATTACTATAGGTTTTGGAACAGATCAATGGTCTGTATTTTAATAATCACTTGCAGCCTTCCTAGTCCTTCCACACCAGATAAAGTACATGAACTGGGGACTAGAATGGCAAATTGTCTCGGATTTACTGAATAAAGGTTTTACACAAAAGCTTTAGGCTGTCGTTTTAGTTATGAACCCTTCATGAATTCCATTGCAGTCACTAGCTGAACAAAAAACATTAAACTCATAATGCAGTCTGGTGCATTAAAATGTGAATATGAGGTTACAAATATAACATGCAATGTATAAAGGCAAGTTTGAAGGAAAGGAAACAACCAGTCTTCAGTTGGACAAGATTTCGTAAGAGCTGAAGTGACAAAACAACATGAAGCTCCCACTACAAACACAAAGGCAATTATGGTGATAAAAGAAGCTGATTTATTTGTTCTTAGAAAGGTTGAGTATCTTCTGTAACGGGTCAAAATCTGAGCGAGTGAATATATTTTCTTGATAATTGCATGTGATTTACTGACCATAAAGGCAGCAGTAGGTCATTGTCACAATCAGACAGACAAGTACCAAACAGTGTTAGCAGTTATTATGCCAGACAGACGGCGTTGAGCCAATCCACAGAGACAGGAAGTAGCAAGAAAAGAGAAATAAATTAAAGGAAATCGTGGCTTAAGTAGCATGTCAGCACATGAGCGGTTATTTTCATTTCATAAGGCTTAAATTGATTTTTTTGTGCACTGATAAACGGTTTGGCCTTAAGTAGTATCTAATCTGACTGATAACACACAGCCCATTGGCTCTGTCAAAGGATACCATATTCCTAGCCATTAATATATTCACACATATTAGGGATACATGTGACAGGACAATTACATTTGAGTAACATACTTGGATATGGAAGTGATATGTGTTATTGAGGTGCTTAGAACTGAAATGAGAAGATATTTTCGATGTTTTCGAGATATGACTATCAAAATGTAAAGCTTGATTGGTTTTATAAGCTTCACTGGTATCTTTACTACATGAGAATGGAGACAGACTGTGAAGCAATGCTGGTAGCCAAGTATGAACAATAATCGGCATCATTTACAAGAAACGAACATCAGGTAAAAGTGTTTTAAATTCTACAAGTCTCCCATTCAACAAATACACAGCTTTGCCGTTTTAACAAGTATCCCATTGCTGTCACAATTGCGTCATACTCATTGAGTGGTTTTCAATTAAGCAAAATTAAATAATTTACAGTCGAAAAAAAAAAAAAAAAAACTTTCAAAAATGTTTTCCCAAAATGTGATACTTATACAGTATATACATGCTTTGAGCTAAAGCAAAGGTTATGAAGTTGTGAAGAATCTTTTAATAACAAATGAAAACAAAAAATGTTTTTCCCCACCAATATTTAGATCAGCTAATATACAAACTTGATGGATTTAGGGATCCCAAAGTCTAACAACAATTTTCACTAGTTACCACATTTAGCAGATATATTATACAGCCTTAGCAAGGTTGTCTATTCATCATAGAAATCAACAAAAGAACAGAAAAAAAGATACTTTCATTTCAAAAACACTTCCAACCAGTAACATAATCCATGACTTTAGTGTACTGATGTCCAGTTTGGGTAATGAAAATCAAAGTTAGTTATTTTTACTTCATGATTGTTGCATTAGACCTCATTCATGCGCTGATGTGAGTCGTTTTGTGCTTATTTTTTTTGTTTGGCCTAAACCTCACGCTGTGGTATGAGCAGGTGGGTGATGCTTTATGAAGTTGCACGTCTGCAACGTTCTCTTAACGTTATTATGATGTATGTGTAGTGCTCAGGTTTGCATAAAACGTTTTTTGGGATCTTTCATGGACTATATTTTGATCTGACCGATGACGTGAAGGTTTAAGAGCACTGAAATAGTTGTGCTCTAGTTATTTTTGTTCCTTTTAAAGTATCGCTTTCTGTGTTATGAGATATCTTGTGTTCGGCACAACGGTCGTGTAAACAGCTGAAGGATGACGTACGGACGGTTCCCACCTCGACTGTGGATCTGTTATTATGGGAAGGCCGATCAGAGCAGGAACACACAGACTGGTGCAGAACCAAGCAGTGGAGATGCATCATCATCATCATCATCATCATCATCATCATCATACCACACAAACATACACAACTTGGCTTCTTCTTTTCTTTCTTTCTTTCCCTGGTTGCTAATTCACTAACCCGCTATGGTTTATTTGGTAACCAGAGCTAGTTAACCTAACTGCTTATCCTAATTCAAAAACACAAGGTGATTTTCGGTGGAACACACTGAGACCTTCTGTGGAGCTATTCATTTATGTACCAATATCTACAGTTCAAGTACAAAATACTGATTTTAGCCATAGTGTGAGCTTCAGTTTCACATCATGTAATGATCATTTGGAGAATGGAGCGTCTCTACGTACCGATAACATTATTAACACCTAAAAATCTGTAGAATAAAAAGGGAACCTCCCTCACTTCAAGTCTGAGTATATTTTTACTACTGTACATCTTTTTTTTTTTTTTTTGGGAGAAACATCACAATAAATGGATTCAGCATGAATCACAACCAAAATAAAAGTATAAATGAATTTAAAACAATAACAGACCACAAAACATTTTTAAAAATCATAACGCTGAAGATAAAAAGCAAGCAACCAATTAGAGGCCTGACAAACATGAAGGCATTGACTGAAATTCAGTGGACATCTGTATATTTAGGCACTGTGAGAGGATGATGGGTGAGTCCTTACAGAAGTATGGCTGCAGACAATTTTCTTTCTTTTTTTTCATATTTGGAGATTTAGACATTTTTGGACTACTTTGGGGGTGTTTTACAGCTATATAATGATTACAAAAGGTGACATCTTCAGCAAATAAGTTGCTCGTAAAAAGTAGCAGTTATCGAAAAAGGCAAAAGAAACCAAACTGAAATGGGAGAAATAAACAACAAACAGAACACAAAAGTAGTGTGAAAAGAAGCTTCCGCTGCTGTCTGAAGAAGTTCCTACACGGTGCAGGGAAGGAGGGAAGGAATGAGAGGAGAGAGAGGAGCGCAGTGCCACTTGCAGTCTAAATGAAATACTCTTTCTTTTCTTCTGCGTGTGCATGGTTGCCGTCAGCATTGATGATGGCTGTGTCTGCGTCCGGGGCGTCATCTGCTCCTTTGGCCTCGTTTGTCAAATACGTGCCTGAAAAAAGAAAACACATACAAGGTCTTGATTTTAAAAAATGTTCAATTACTAGTACAATCACTAAATTGTACTAGAGTTTTTAAATGTCACTGAAACTTTCCAATACCTACTCTAGTAAGACTCTAGTAAATAAAAAAAAAAAAGAGCAAAGTGCTGAAAACTTCAAAATGGCAAGTTTTGCCAAGAAAAATAGGATACACTTTATTTAAAGGTGTCCACCTTATTACAGTGTAATGATACATTAAAGTACAGAGTAATAATAATTAACTGTGCGTGTATAGGGTTAGTTGCATGTAATTATGCATAATTTATATTTATTACTACTATTACTACTACTGTAACAAGGACTATAAAATAAAGTGTCACAGAAATTTAGTGATATTAAGTATTTCAAGAAAATTTTAACATAACTATATATGCACTGGGGTCCACTTGTGACAATGCTAGTAATTTTTATGCACTACCAGTCAAAAATTATTATTGTGAAATATTATTTAAAAAATAATATTAAAAACAATAAGCCAACATAAAAAAGAATATATACATAAAAAAGAATATATATATATATATATATATATATATATATATATATATATATATATATATACACATACACACACACACACACACACACACACACACAGTGCCAAGACACAATTTTCTGTTAGCTGTGGTGTTAAGACATCTATAAATATGATTAAAAGATGAATATGAGGCAGAAGTACAGAATGTCACATTTTAAGAAGTACAGCAACTTTTAGAGTTTCATCCCTCTACATAATGTGATTATAAGTATTGGGATGGTTTAACTTAAAGCATGTAAATGTTGAAAATCTAATATTTAATTGTAAATCTCTTGCAAGCAATCAGAGGAGTCTTTGACCCATACCATCACCAGATTCTTGGTTTCTCACTGTGAAATGCTTCTCCAGGTCTTTAATGCATCCATTTTCAATGGTTGCTTGTTTTGGGGAGTTTCTGCCTTTACTCTCCTCTTCAGCAGGTGAAATGCTTGTCCAATAAGATTTAAATCTGGAGACTGACTTGGAATGTCCAGTTTGGAATGTCTTGAAAAAAGATAGATACTACTGGCAAGCTTCAGCAACCAACAACGACCAGATCAGCTGAGAAAGTTGATGAAAGACAAATGACAAAAAACCCTCTAAAATAACTGTCAGTAAAAACACCAGCAACCTCCAGAAAGCTGGGGTTATTGTCTCACGATCTGCTGTTCGCAGGACACTTCACCAACACAATTACAGAGGACACACGGCAAGATCAAACAGTACCAAAAATAGGAAAGCCAATTAAAATTTGCAAAAGAGATGAGCCAGTAGAGTTTTAGAACAGAGTTTTATGGACAGATGAGACAAAGATTAACCTTTATCAAAGTGAGAAATCAAAAGAAAAAAAATTGCAAATGATCCAAGGCATCCAAGCTCATCTGGAAAGCATGGTGGAGGTAATGTCATGTCATGGGCAAGCATGTCTGCCTCTGGAACAGGATCATTCATCTTTATTGACTTATTCAATGATGGTAGAAGAAAAATTCATTCAGAAGTGTACAAAAGAATATTGCCAACCAGTGTTCAGGAAAATGCCACCAGACTCGTGGCAGGACGTGCTTCATTTGGCAACAGCAGAATGACCCAAAACAGTAGTACTGCCAACTCAATCAAGGAGATTATCATTGGTAAAGAAATGTTTTTAGATTGCCTAAGCCAGTCTCCAGTTTTAAATTCTTTTGGACAAGCACTTCACCAGCAGAAGAGGAGAGTAAAGGCACAAACTCCCCGAATAAGCAACCATTGAAAATGGCTGCATCAAAGGGCTGGAGAAACATTTCACAGTGTGAAACCAAGAGTCTGGTGATGGCTATGGGTCACAGAACACTTATACTCACATTAGGCAGAGGGATGAAACTATTAAAGCGCTGCTCTTCTTAGTTGGTAAAACGTTTAGTGTTGAAACAGCCAATAACAAAATGTGACATTCTGTACATCTGCCTCATATTATTCTATTATTCTTTTAATCATATTTATAGACTATATATATTTATAATCTTGTAATCATATTTATAGTCTTGACACCACAGTAATTTTGTCTTTACTGTCCCAATACTTACGGTGGGCATTGTGTGTGTGTGTGTATATATTTTATATATATATATATATATACGTACTTCACAACGTCTTTGCATTTGGTCTGCCTTTCTTTTGCTTTGATGACAGCAGAGTTTCATTGTTTTAAATTATTCAAATGACTAAAATTGTTTATTTGCTGGTTTTGAATCGCATGTGGTCTAGGGCATTTGACTCCCACTGTAGATTATGTATTTTTGAGTATCATTGTATCTAGATTTCACAGACAGTAAAGGAAAATCTTACCTTTATGCCGTGCCAGGTAGCGTCCCAATACAATAATTAAGCACAAAGTGGCAAAAACGACAACAGCGACTACCCCACCGATTAGAGCGTGATCCGGCACGTTTTTCTGCGCATTAGGATCTATAAGAGAACGAGAGAGAAGAGGAGAAAGCATTGTTGGTAACCTTTCTCATTACTTTTACCTTTCAAAATACCAGAAGGTTGTCAACAGATAGTTTGGACTAAAGCTTCAGCCTGCTCAACTATAGTTAGGGCTGGTCAAGGAGTTTAAAGTCTCTCTGAACTGACAAGTCAAGCCATATGGGGGTTTGACAGGGTTTTATGCATGCACAGAATGAAAGTAAAGAGGAAGACATGAGCCATAACAAACACAGTGTTTTCCACTCTGTCTTCAGCTGCTCGTAACTAACAAACATACACTACATGGTCAAAAGTCCTTTCAACGGGGTCACTGATGCTGTTCCTTGGTGTGAAGAACATTTTAAAAATACAAATGAACTTTTTTCACTACAACAGAATTTTTTGTACATTGAAAAGTTTCCATGGATTTTAAAGGTTCTTCATGGACCAAATAGAGAATCTTTTTAAGGGTGTAAAGTTGTGTAAAGCTCTTTGTAGAATACAGGACCTGCTGTTCAAATTGTGGGAGACTTCATTTCGTCCCCGACCAGACAACGCTCTCGAACCTCGAGTGTATTGTTAATTTATAAGATGGACCCTTCTCCTTTCTCTCTGTGAGCTCTGGTTCTTTATTATTTCCCCGCTTAGTGCCATTTGGAGTGGTATATTATAATTGACAGCATGCGTTGCATCTGCCACAGCGTGTGCGTTTAATCCGGGCCGTGCTTTGTGCTGCGGGAGCTTCCTAATCACTGCTTGCAATTACTGTATCAGCCGCACAAAGCCGGGATAAACTCAGGGCCAGAGAACCATTCAAACAGTCCATCAGCTCTCATTTCAGTAATGGAGAATCCAACCTCGGATCGAAATCGGCTGGGCGCGTCGGCTCCATCCCTCTGATTGACATCTCACAGTCTCTCTCTCTCCCTCTCAATAATAGCATTTCTTCTCTTTGTTGTGTTTACAGGACGAGTATAAAACATACAAGCTGCATCTGACTTCCCCGTGACAATCAATCACAATAAAAAAAACAAAATATGTGCAGATCTCTATCACCCTTTTAGAGGCTTGCTGAAATATGAAATGTGGAACGGCTACTCATATCTGACAAGCACATGTTTCTGAATTTCCAACAGTGAAAGGTTGTGGTATTAAACTCTCTCAATTTTTATGGCATCAATAAATCAAACTTAAGTCCCAAAAAGTATTTCACCACAGGTACGTGAGACTTTGGTTTGGCTATCAAACGGTCTCGGCTTTACCCTTTCTCTACCAATATGGTAGAGTTGTCACATCGAACCAAGAATCAGTAACACCTGTCTAACTAGGGAAAGCAAGTAAAAAAGTAACATAACAAATGCTTGGCATTGCCATCTGAAATCTCTGACTGGTGTGTGTTCAGACACTTTTGTCCCTGAACATTAGACTGTGAATTTCAAGTACATCCCCTTAGTGTTGTGATAATTAGCCCTTCTCTGTCCTCGCTCTATTTTTATCAATGCGCAGTGGGGTTGCCATGCTGAGTGCCGTCCTAGGGTGAGTCCATTGACACTGTGAGAGGCTTGGTAATCTCTAACTATATTAAGGATGATTTCTACAGTTAGAGAGGAGGAGTTACATAGTTCATTTCATTAGTCAAAGCAAAAACAAGAGCGGTATATGGCTTCTGCCCTTACGCTTTCATAGGGGGGAAACTTTGTATAGGATTTTCTAATAATGACTTTCTTTTTCCAGGGTGTAAACTTATATACTTAACGTGTAATAAATCATATTTATAATACATTTCAAAGATATTATACCTGTATCATACCCAGTCTTAAAAGGTTTCATTTTTGGAAAACTGTATTTTTCATACAATAATCATGCACTAGGAATCCACTAGGTCAAATTTTATCACAATCTAAATTTGAAGAAAGCTCTTATTCAGTGTTCAAAATATGAGAAAATATTCCTCATATAAATACGTACATTAAAACAGTTTGGATACATACTTTTCACCTCATCTTTCTACTTCCTTTAGAGAGAGTTGATGCTTTATATGCCTCCCCAAACCCCTAATGATTTGCACCCTACACTTGACTTTCTTTTTTCTCCTTTTTATTTTTAACTCAGAACGTTTGTCCATAGATATGCATAACACAGCTTAACATAGCGAGATCCACCAGCAGAAAAGTGAAATGTTTCCTCTCCCCTTGCACACATTATCTTTTAATAAGGCCTGCGACAGTTCAATTTAATATTGAAGCGCCACACGCACATTCCTATTTTAATATTCATAATTTCTTCCCCTGGCCCCTGCATTGTGTGGCTCTGGCAAATGTAACAAATTAACGGCAGTGAAACCACAATGCTCTGATGGTGTGGGATATAAACTCACCAGCGGCACATCTGAGAGGAGGCTTTCAATCCGGCTGTGGCTAAACAATGCTGAAAGCATACAGCACCCAGTGTGCGAACCCCTGCGGTCACATGAATTCTTAAAGGAAACAGTTTCAGCGGAGAAACATGCAGGAAGCACTCTTTTAACAAATCCACAAGCTAGGGGGTTGCGAAGAGGCCTCGGGGGTGGGAGGCAGGAGCAGCAGGGGCGGCCATGTTGCGCTCTTGTTGGATGACATTTCAAGGTGAGCATTACCATTAACTCCACATGCTAATTCGGGACACTGGCACAAGCTGTCTAGGAGATTATTTTTACGGTAATCTTGGAGATATTTGTACAAATGCCTTAAAGGGCGACAGCGAGGGTGGGCTGAGTACAAAACGGATGTAGGAAAGCGAACGTCAATGCTCCGGTGATCTTCTTTACATCGGTGGGCTATTGAAGGACAGTGACAGAGAAAGTGCTGAACTGGAAAGTTTCACCTTCATGGTACAATCGAACACTGGAAATTAACATTTACAGGGCGACCGCTGATGTTGAAAGGTGAAGAAAGATGGTTGGCCTAGCGAAAGAATTTGAACAAATTGAATGGAAACCTCCCAATAAATCACCTAATATGAAAATCCAGCACAAGCTATTCAATGGCATTTATGATTTGATTGCTGTATGCATGATTTGCTCTGACTCTTGGATTCAAATGTTCCACCACAATCAACCAGAAGCAAACCAAATTACGCATAAATTGTAAAATGCAGTGGAATGGAAAGATGGCGTTATTAACTAAATTATGAGTTTAAGTGTGAGCTCATTAGACTTGATTAGAAACTCGGCTGGATATTAAGCTGTTTACCATACATCAACATTAGTCCTCAGTGTCTGAGAACATCTGCAAACTTCCACATTTAAATGGGTTACTTACAAATTTAAGGCTCAGAAAAAGGTTGAATTGTTTTGCTTATATATATTTTAATATTTTTTTACCTTAATATGCAGTGATGACCACGAGTCATTTATAGATACTTTGGCTCCACCTGTGGTGTGAGTTTTGGGCGGGACTATAAACAACCGATGCAATACTTTTGCAAATCCATTTGGTGATGCCATTGCCACCCAAAAATCATGTAAAAGTTTAAAAATAGCATATATAAAATAAATGTAAATAAAGACAGAGGATTCATGTTGACTTGTCACATGGTAAACATACTGCACTCTATATATAGTTTTTTTGCTCATTCTGTGTATGAAAATCATTTATCTCCATTGATGACTTTTCAAAAAGCTTCATGAGCTGAGAGAGTGCCATTGAAATGAATGGGAATGCTAACGGATGGCTTTCTCTAGGTATTAGACCTTCTTGGTACCCACAAGCCCCAGAAACAGGTCAATAAAACATCCTATAAGTATTTTATAAGAATTTTACAGTCTCTTAAACAATCTAAAAACACAGCTTTGGCTGATTTCCCAGTTAATGGACATTACAGTTTCTTTTCTGTCTTGAGGGCATATGAAAATTCTGCCTCAGACTTAAAGATCTTAAAGATTCTTATTCTTTTCCTGCATGTACAGGCTCACTTCTCTTCATAACACATCAGAAGTAGTAAAAGCCGCCCAATTAAATCATATTAGAGGTCTCCATAAATAAATAAATAAAGATAAATAATGGCCTAATGCACTGGTTAATAAATCAATTATTCCCCATTTTCTGCTGAGATAGAACATTTTACAATTGTGTCTAATGGAAAACTGTTACTAGAAAGAAATGGAGGCTTTTGTATTCAAGTTTCGGCCCTCATGGGAGCCCAATCTAGGAAATAAACGTTAAAAATTCAATTCAACCGTTCCATTCATTCACCATCCACGTAGAAAGGAAAAAAAAAGGCTAAATGCTCATTGGCCATCTTTCACATCCCCTTGCCTAGCACAGCAGCCTCTTAAATGACCCGTGAATCTTTAGAGGGCTCATTTACATACTGGATGCTCTTGAGAGTTGATCTAAAGCCAAATGGGGGCAAAGGTGACCGCTGAGTTGGTCAGCATGGTTTAATTAGATTTTCAAAACAAATTACACCTTCTAATTGTGGTTAAAAAAATGTGTCTGGAGAGAGACAGAATGATTGAACCCAAATAGGGTGAAAAAGAAAACAAATACAGGTGTTCTCCACCGAGAGGCACGAGCAGGCAAGATACTGAATGATTTGGAGACGTTACACTGTAACATTCATAATTAGACCGTCATGCTTCAAACTTGATCTGCAGTGAATGCTGGGAAATGCTGGGCGAGAGTGTTCATTTCGGCAAATTAAAGCAGCTCAAGGCTTCCAGAGGATTACTTAAAGTGTCTCCTTTCCACGGAAACTAAATGAATGAAGAGAGTCTTATTCGTAATTCATATTCGGTGGCAGAGTTTAATGATTTTTCTTTTTTTCCTTTCCTGTTATATTTTAAATTGTTACCATAAGTCTTCCCTCGACATGACTTAATGTGACAGATCATCAATAACTGTGCTGCGTGACCGAGGAAAAAGACCTTTGCATTACATTTTAATTCCTCCTGTGTTGTGTCATTTTCAGAAAGGAGAAAAAAGAGGGCGCTCAGGACTCCTGTCTCAATATTTAACTGACCCTCCAGGGACACGGCAGCTGAAACAGCTGAAACTTTGACTTATCCATTTAAACAGAGCCGTTTTTTTTGCTCGTGTCGTCTGGCAGCCTCTCTGAGAAAATGCTTTTTCATCCTGGAACACACCTTTCTTGAAGTTCAAATCAATAATTCTAAGATGTTCATTGATATGAAGTTTAAAATCATTTTAATCCTGCTATTGAGAATAGGCAGCAGGATGAATGATTTCCAAGATGAAATTCTGACTCTACACTTCTAAAACTCCATTCGAAATTCGTTTTCTCGATGTATGTCTCTAAAGTAATTGTGGAATGTTTATTGTCAATTCATACAGGATAAGTAATGTCTGTAGAAATTGCAGAGATGGAGCGTGCCCAGGAGCACTGCAAATATTATAATGCTTTTAGATATTTCAAAGTGTGCCCCCTCCACTTTTGGGAAATAATAATTATATTTTAAGAGTTTTGCTACTGTGCCAAGAAAGAAATTTGCAGCCACCTATAAAGATTTTAAGACCAAGTAAAGCATCAATGTAAGTGGTAATTTACTATGGCTAGCGGTCACTTAGCTGCTATTTAGCAAGGACGAATGTTAAGTCAACTAATTAATATTCATGAGCCAAGCTGACAAGGTTTATAATGTGTCCCTCCTACATTTCAGATTGTTCTTACACCTCTGGTTGTTTGCTGCCTTTACACTTTGCCATCACACACAACTGACTTATCAAAAAAGGAATTCACTGTGCTAATTAATTATTATAGGAAACAATAAATATGAGCACATATTTGAGATTAACTGGCAAAATTCATCCAGATTTTTTAAAAATAATTACCAAACTGTTGATATTTGCTAGCCTGTAATTCAATATTGCATTTTAAAAGACTTTAAAAGAAAATGTTAAAATATACTGCATTTTCTCTCCATCACTCTGCTTCAATAATAATAAAATTACAGGCTTGTGTACTATTTGCGTTTTGCTAACCAAAAGAGAACACAATCCTTTCAATCTCTTTTACATGGCTAACAAATGTCAAAAGGATTAAGGAACAATATGAAATTAATTTTAAAGTTTTTTTCCTCTATAGTTCTCTTAAACTGTATTAAGTTTAGGTTGTAAAGATCATTTTGAAAATGTCATTTTTACTGGCACATGAATCTGTAAAAAGTCTTGAAAATCATTCTCCATAATTTCAATAACACTGAATCGTGATAACCCTCGTCTTCGATTCACACATACGCAGATACAAGTGTTCACGTGACTTAAAGAAGTAACTCGAAGAAACTAAAATGTGGCTCTAGACTTCTCGTAAAGCACTAATTGGATGAACAAAGCTTTCCAAGGCGGCATGCATTGCTTGCAGACCAGGAACAAAGTGTTAGAACTTGCAAATGATTCTCTGAGGATTGCTCATTTGTTTGCTTCTTACTGGGACTACAGCCCATGAACGAGGCAGAATCCAGGCCACAACTGACAGGCCCACGTCTGCCCATTATGCTCCTGCGGTGTGGCCATGTTGAGTAATTGCTAGGTTTCTGGTCAACGCTTCAAGAAACATATGTTTCACTCTACACTGCGAGACTCCTTGCAGGAGGCTAGGAGTTTCCAGCCATGTATAATGTGTCTCTTTTGACAAAGGGTCTTGGAGGAATCCACAGTGACCTACAGCGGAAATAATAGGACATAATTCGAAATAATTGGGTTTTTTTCAAGCCAACATATTTCAAAGCTTCAAAAACTTCAGTACTTCCACGATAGACCCTTCTCTCTGTTTATGTCCTGGAGTTAAATCCAATTAAGCCGGGTAATTCTTGGCAGACGCTGGACAAGTTTAAAAAGTTTTGTAATAATTTTGCAAAACTGCTGCGCTTTGTTGTCCTCCCTTTCATTTCTGGCCTTGGCTAATGAACCCAGACTCAGACCCTCCCTAAAACAGATAAATTTCTGTACTTTCCTCACTCTGTCCAAAGACAAAAGGCATGACCAATCATTATCCCTGTAAAAGTGTCTCTGTGGGACAATAACAGCGTAGGGGTCTACGGCAGGGCGCTTTCATGCTGATTATGAAAAGTGAGCTGTAAATATTTTAAAATTCTCAGCATCCTCAGTACTTTATTCAACCTTTCAGCTTCATAAGGTCACAGCTAATTTGCAAGCCATAAAAACGCATTTGGCAAATTTAACAGGGACGGAGACGCACTGATGGCATCGTCTGGGCCCCGTGTTTCTTTGAGGAAGAGTTATTATTCCCATTAAGCCTGGCAGAACGATGAGGCCAGAAATTCGCTGCTGGTACGCCCCCATTGATCGCAGGCAGGAGAATGAGCTGCTAATGCATTTAGAGGAATAAGATCTGTTAACACTGCAGACGTTCAGCATTACAAGCTCAGAGGGAAATTCGCTTCAGCAGAAGGCATATGTGTGGTGTTTTTTTCACAAATAGCTGATTCCATTCTGCTCGACTCTGGTTGTAAACACAATGCAGTTTAAGGATAATTCCATCATAACCTGGCATCAAACTGGGATATCCTTAGGAATAGTCAGCCTGCTGATAACATACTGATGGAGGATAAACTTTAATCTGCACAAAATCCCATATCCTCAAATTTAACCAAGTAAGCCACTTTGAAGAATAGAACCGTTATATTATCGTGATACAATACAAACACAGCCACAAACTTCCCTCAAAGTTGTACCAACAGGGCTATACCCCTCACAAGTGGCACAAAAATAGGTAGACATTCAAACGACCCTTTGGAGCGTCCACTGGGATTGCGAAAAATTTTAGGTACACCTTATAAATCACACTGTCTATATTTAGCTGAAGCATTCATAAACAAGAAACAAAACAGACCCTGATACCCCCGAGAACGCATTCACGGCAAGGATCTAAAGAACACTTATGTCACATGGTACAGATATGCCTCCAGGCTTGGTGTCCAGGCACTTAACTGATGGGAACCACTGTTCAGATCCTCTAAAGACGCACAGACTTCAGGGTAGAGGGTAGTTAGGGTGACCAAAGTTGCATCTGACACACATTTACTTACCCCAAAAACCTGTCCCAAACCCATATGCTGTTTGACATTGTTATATACGACATGCAAGAACCAGTGGCAGGGCTCTACACTCGCATTTGTGACTAAAAATAGATGTGTGCAAATTGTAAAATGTATTTATAAGCATGTGTGTGCAAAAGTCCCCACAGGTCATAAAAAGTCTTAAATATCTTAAATGGTATATCAAAAGTCTTTATTATTTTAAGAGGTCTTAAATCTGGGAATGGAAAAACGTGAATTGTGATACGGCCTAATGTGATTAAACTTCAAAAGGCTATGATTTCATTAAATAAATGTGAGCAGTAGCACTGCATGTTTCAAAGTCAAAATGTGTTCTACAGTCTTGTGGTTTAGAACACTTTGCAACCATGCTTTTAAGCCAATAGATTGCTTGAGATCTACTGCTGATGAACTACGACAGTGTTTTCTTTATAGTGTTTATATTATGTGGCAGATGGCTGTAAGAGTTCATATTTTAACTTTTTGATTGAGCAGCTGGCAAAACATTATTTAGCATGTCATTCAATAGATTTTACTAGTATTATACAAGTATCCGTCTATTACAGTTATACTATTTGATAAATTATTTATTGCACCTCTAAAGTTTTTAATTGCCCTCTTAAATTGTTCAACTTTTCACATGTGCTTCTTGGGGGAAAAAAAGCAAGCATCAAGCCCTGAGTAGTATTTCATGTTTCTAAGGTGAAATCTGGCTCAGAGGCACCTTTTTTTGAGTCTAAACAACTTTTTAAGAGCTTCAGCAAAGGAAAAGTAAAGCTGTTCTGTAAATATTCTTATAATCTCCTTTTGTGTCCAAAAGAAAAAAATAACAGCATTCAGGTTAGAAACAACAATAGCATGAATAAACAATGACATTTTCTTCATTTTCTGTTGATTCATACCTTTAATAAGATGGGTTGAATGAAGATAAAGCCACAAAGGGCTCCAACTGAGATGCTAGAAATCATAGTTAGAATATAAGTGAGTGGTGGATGGAAGAGATAGGAACTAAATGAGGACACATAAGGGTGCAGAAGAGTGACTATAGGGTACAAAAAACACTCCTCTCCAGATGTCCTTGGAGCTGCATTTGAGGTAGTTGAAACCAGGTTGGGAAGAAGAAAGAGAGATATAGGGATGGGAAGTGCGTGAAGGAGACGAGGAGGATAAGGAGGAAGGGTAGTGGGGTTATACAGTACCTCTGTTACCGGTGACAGCAGAATTGAGATGCTTGGAGTCTAAAGGACCTGTAGTGTCTGGGAGAGTGGGTGCAGGGGAGGTTGTGGATGGTGACGGTGTGGTGGGGGTATCTGTCATATACGCAACAAAAAACAATGACAACAAACATGTAAACAGAAAAGGACGGACAAAAGACAAAACAACAATGACAAGGGGAAGAAAACATTACCATAACAATGGAACAAATGAAAGACAATAGTTGCATGCTGATTCAATGCAAATCAAAACTGAATGGGTATATTTTAACTAAGCACATATGAATAAACCATGTACAGGACACCTGACATTCCAGAAATGAATGTCTTTCTTTATGATGAGTATGGATAATGAGTTTAGTTTGTATATACCATATCAAGCCATTCTAGACAAGAGCAAAATAAGTTTTGCTCACAAAATGGTAGAAAAAGCAAGCTTCATGCAGAGAGAAAAGCATTAATATTTGATGAAATATCAAAAGCGGTCTGCACTGCCGAAATGCTGGGGAAAATGTGGAGAACAATCAACATAACTAGCCTTTTGTTCCTAATAATATATCCTCATGTGAGGGCAGCTTAGAGCTTGATATTAGTGCATCTTTAAAAATTTAAAAAGAGCAGATGCTGCTAAAAAACTTACATTACAGTGTGACTGGATAGAGATCTGATCACACTGGATAGCAACATATATTCTAAGTAGGGGCCAGGCTAAAATATTCTTACTAAAAATCAAAGTTCACTCATAATTTCATATCATTTCAAGGTGCAGTTTAATTTGAGTGATTCATGCTTTTAAAACAGCAAGTATCATTTAAGCCTCTTGAATGTGATTCTGGTTCCACAATCAGTGTAATGCTGGAAGCCATTTTGCATTCATAAAGCATGTTTAGCACAGTGATAAAGACAGGAAAGGAGAGTTGGGCTCAAGCTGATAAGCTAAATCACCAGTCTGCCTTCATACTAATGGACTCAAGCAGACAAGCAGAGTAATCTAACTGATAGCTCAAAATTGCACAGCAGCTACCAGCCCTGGCAAACTAGAAATTAGACAGGCCACAGGTTGCAGGAAGACATTGGTAAGCAGCAGCTCACAGCTAGGCTTCATTCTCTGAGGCAAATGTAAGTGATGCTGGGCCACGTGAAACTCAAGGGGTTGCTAGGCCGACTCCTGAATGTTCTTTAGTGCAAGGCGATGATACACGGGGCAACTTTTTGAGCAATGTTGTCGGGCTATGTTGCTGTCAACGGGCAACCTGGTGAGACACAGGGCAACTAATCACGGCAACGGACAGTTGGCAGCAACCAATCAGAGAGGAGCAAATCTAGTGCCGATAAATACTTTATTATAAACACTTGTTTGGCACTTTATTTCAACTTTAAAAAAAATATATTTTTATTAAATATAAATGCCTTTTCGGTCTGATTTGTGATAGGAAAAGGGAGAAGAGCGAGTTTGGCAAAAGGCGAATTTTAAACCAGAATCGATCGCGTCACATGCCACTTTCATGCGCCATACGCCCTACAGAACGCGTCTTTTTAGGATTTAACTGAAAACACAAGACAACTTACCAGCATAAAAAAGATATAAGTTAACTCTTCTTTTCTTTGCTCCACTACTGCTGAGTATTTGAATTTTTTCTGAAATCTCCAAGCCGGTCACGCGATTGGTGGCTAGCATTCTGATTGGAGGATCTCAAAAATTGCCCATGACCAATCTAAAGTATCCAGATAGAAATTTGCTGCACATTCTCAGAGGGAAAGTGCCCAAGTAACATTGCTCAAAGAGTTGCCCCGTGTATCATCACCTTAACACATAAAACTTTAATTATTTCAGTATTGAAAATGGTTTGTTGATAATCATAGGTTAGGATTATCAATAAAAGCTTAGCTCTAAATAAGAGCAATAGTATAGGTTTGCCTTATCAAACAACACTAATGTTGGCTGGAGCCTTGGGAGTTTTTTTTTTTGAAAAGGATCAGACAAAGTTTATCTTTGTTTCTGAAATACATTATTCATAATGGATTTAATAATGAAAAAATAAAAGCCCCCCCCCCCCCCCCCACACACACACACACAAAAGTTAATTAGCTCATATACTCTATATTGTTGCCCAGGGATATGGGGAAACACCTCAACCATACAGAGAAATGTGAAAAGATATTATTTAAGTCTTTATCATTCTAATAATAAATCCTGTACAAAACCATTTGCTTTTGTGAAATTCAGCTTTAACATATACATAAGCATTTCACTGTATAGTTGAAGTGTTTGATTAATGTTTTGGATGCTAAAAAACAGAGACTACAAAACCATTCATTGGCTGATTTCTCCCAAAAGTTTAAATAGTCTCTCTTGCTTTCAAAACATTGCTTTGTTTGTTTGATCATCTGGCCAGCCCAACATGGCAACACTAAGTCAACCAGTAGGGTGAGTTTGGGGCGTGGCTTTGGGTTAAATCAACCAATGGTAGATAGTGGAAGTGTTTGGGAAACTTTTAAAAACATTCATTATTCTTGTCTGTTTGATGAGCTAGTACAGCAGAAATTCACCTTCAAAAAAACCTAACTATATAACAGAAATTTTGCTCATTTTAAAAGTACATCTTATGGAACTAGAAGATCAAGAGATTTTGGGGTTTTTTTTAGTTGGGGGATATAGAGATTTATTAAAGTGTTCAAACCTGTTCAAACAGTCTAGATACTATTGGCTTGTTCTAATATCTTATTTAAATGTCATGGCCCAATTTTAATTAAGGGTGAGATTTGAATAATAATATTGACTATACCTCTCTCAAGTACCCCACTGACATGGCAGCCCTCTGCCTTGAATATCAAGCATTCAGCTGCATATTGAACAGGTAATATTGCGTTTTGAATTGGCACAATACAAGATAGGTGATCTGATGAAGGACAGTGACCATTATATTGCTCCGGGTTTTGTGCTAATCACTGATGGAAGCACGGCATCATGTTTTGCCATTTAAAAAGACAGTAATGAATTCAGACATGGTGCTTTATATTTGTGACACCCAATTAGCTTTTTATTCCTACAGAGAAGGTGTCAGTTTTATAGTATCAACATCATTAAAAGCTTTGGTTCTCCTTGTTGTTATAGTGTCCTGACATTTCAATGAGCTACTGACTGGACCCCTACACTGCACCATAACGGCTAATTAAATCTTCTTAAGATGGCCCGTGGGAGGATACAAAAGTCGAGATAGAAGGAGAAAGTGAGAGAAAATAAACTTCTCGAATGGAGAGGTTGAGGAAGAATTTTCCGGACTGGGGGGGGTTTAGTGTCAAGAAGGCAGGGGAGACTCTTCCGTTTGATGCTCACAGTCATATCCGTTCTTAGCCTGTGAGCGTTTCCGCACAGCTGCCTCTGATGAAAGAGATGGCAGATGTGGACGCAGTGTAGCCTCTGAACCTCAGGGTGTATCGAGACCCATCATGCTCTACTGTTATGCTAAGTGGGTGAAACTCATTGTCGAAGAAAGACAGAGAAAAGTGGGTTTCTGCATATGTATACATATCTTTTGTGCAATATTTATGAGGTTATTATATGTATTTGGAAGATTATTACTAAATTAAAGGAATATTTGAGTCTAAAATGAAAATGTCCTTGTATGTAACAGAAAAATACTAGCTTTTGCCCATATTATCAAAGTCGACGAGACTCAAAAAGACTAATGTGGTAATGTGAAATGAATCCATATGATTGTATGAAGTCCTCTGAAGACATACAATAACTTTGTATGATGAATGGATTAGAAATTAAGCCTTTATTCACTCTAATATCAAATTAAAACTTGTTTATACAATTCGCTTATACAAGGACAACATTAAATATGGCGACACAAAATGTTTTTGGTCCCGCCTACTTCCATAATGTAGAAAAAAACAGCTGACATTCCTGAAAATATCTCGATTTGTGTTCTGCACAATAAAACGTCATGAGTTTGGAAAAACTTTAGGGTGAGTACAGGATGATGAATTTTCAATTTTGGCTGAACTATCACTATAGATATTGTTGATCTATCAAGCCAGGAATCATTTCAAGGCATTGGAGCGTTCAAGTGCTTCACAATAAAATGACAGTTATTAGCAGGGTAGAAACGTAGGTTTTATTCGCTATGCAGATGCTTTCTGCAAGGGCTGTTTACTTAACAGACATGTAACTCTGTCACTCACCATAAATAACCAGCTTATATTCAGCATGACTGGTGCCGAGGTGATTGGTGGCTTCACAGCGGTAGGTGCCGTTGTCTGTTTTGTTCAGTGACACGAATGTGAGTTCTCTTCCATTGACAATCATATGGCCCAGGTCTGGCAGCTCTGCTCCATCTTTAGTCCATAGTACTGGGTCTGGCCTGGTGAAACACTTTTTTATTAGCTTCTAATAAAAAGCATAATTCATATTTAGTTTAGTTTTTTAAATTTCCCATCCTTCGATAACAACACTTTACACTTTGGGATCTGTAGAGCTGTAGGTGTAAACACAGCCAGAAACAACACAAGGTTTGCCATTTCTTCATTCTTACATTACTGTGACTGAGTATCTGAAAAATTCTTTACGTAAATATGAGCGGACGTGTTTGGTTTGCATGTATTCAAACGTCCGACATCGGAATATTATGGAAACACAGAACAATCCATTTTAGTTTCAACAAATCATCTTTTTGACAGGGAAAGGTTTGAATGAAGACTTTTCTCAAAAGATGTTCTTTCCCTGATCTCAAAAGGTCAAGAAAAATTGGATTCCTTATTATATGACCCCTTTAATGCTACAATCAATGGAAAACAACACCACAAAGTTGTAGCAATGGCTTTGAGAATAGAAGAGTTTTAAAGTTTTCAACTTTAACTTGCACATTAGAACAGTTCTAAGCTATTTGGATTATCAAAGATTTGTCTGAAAACTTTTTATTTGGAAATGTTAGAAAATATTGGCTTTATTTTAGCTGCACTTGTACCAACAGATAAGAGCTTCTCAATGTTGTTTCCCTTGTGAATTTATGGTTATTTATTCATAGCTGTTTAATTTCAACAGAATCAAATTTATGAGTCATCACATTAATGCAAGCATGTGGTTATAAGCCGCTAGCCGTAGGCCTGCCCACAGGGTGATTTCTCCTTGGTGTGAGAGATATGCAACGAATCTTCCAAAACCTCTTCTTAAGCATTAGAATTCAGCAAGATGCTGATAAATTGTGGATGCTTACGAGGGGTTTCCTTGAGGTACACATTCCAGTTTCAGGATCTGCCCCTCCTGTGGGAGGGTTGCGGAGTGTATGATGTTTACAATGGGAGCATCTATGACAAAGACAAAGAGACGAACAAAGAAATATTGTTTCAGACAGCAGCATCCAAGCGGAGGAATGACACTCTACGGAGATCAAAAGGTAAGTGATGTGATGTTACTCAGGCTCAAATGCTTCACTGCATCTCACTAGATGGATTAAATGTCAAAGCTTCAAAGAGAAACTGGTAAACGACATGTCTGTAATCACAAGTTTTAAAAGTTGCCAAAATGACTTTTTATAATAACTTTGGTAATCAACACCCACTAAAATCAAAATGAAGTGTTTTATAGCTTTTAGTAAATGTATTTTAGCTTATATAATATAATAATATTATTGTATAATAATATAATAATAAAAGTGTATATATATATATATATATATATATATATATATATATATATATATATATATATATAACATTTAAATTCTTTCTCATTCAAGAAAAGGAATTATCCCTATATGTCTAGTCCAAACTTTCTGCATCAATATGAACACAAGACTCATCAAGCATTTTCATAGAATCTTAAACAAATGTAATATGTATAAAAGATAAAAGAATGTATAATTCATTCACGTTAAAAAGTGAAAGCTGTGTGTAAATACATTCTGCAATTAATATTATTTTTACTTTACAAAATGTGTTTTTTTTTCTAAATGTAACCCTAACATGACACGAATTTGAAAGCTGTCTTTGTAAAAATATTAATAAAAATATAAAATGTTAAAAGCGGTCTCACACCTCTGGAACCCAAAACTGTTTGTTATTTAGAAAAGCTAAAAAAGAAAAAGAAAAAAGTTTTAAGCTAAAAATTGTTTCCTCACTTTTTAAACCATTATATTGTAAAATACTTGTTTTCACATTAAAAGGATTCTGTCTAAAAAAAATTCTGTCTAAATTTACTCACCCTATGTCATTCCAAACCTGTTGACAGCTACGCAACTACCACTTTGATGCTTTACAAAGTTGATAAAGATTACTATTCCATATGAATTAAGCAGCTTAGTCCAAATTTTCTGAAGAGACATAATCACTTTATATGACGAATGTACGAATCAGATATAGTAAACAGAAGTTCAATCATGCTTGCTTGATGCGCGAGAACCAATGAGATTCATTCTTGTGTGTTATGCAGCATGTTTGAGCTTCTGCAAGAACCAGTGAGGTTTGTTCATGTTCGCTAATCAATGTTTATGTGTGAATAAAACCCTAAATTAAATCTGCTCATCATATAAAGTGATCATGTCTCTTCAGAAAATCTGGACCAAACTGCTCAATTCATATGGATCAATTTTACAATACCTTTATCAAATCTTTTAAGCATGGAGGGACAGAAATCTCTTAGATTTCATTAAAAACATCTTTGTGTTCTGAAGATGAAGGTGAGTAAATGAATCATTTTTTGGGTGAACTGAACCATGGTTTATAGTAAGGAAAATACGTTTGAGCATCATGGGATTTTGGCTTGAGTTAGGACCCAGCTATACTCACAGTGGACCTCCAAGACCTGTGTGGTCTCTTCGTGGGTGGCAGTCAGGGCCACATGGTCCACTCTACAAGTGTAGGCCACACCGTCATCCTGCCGGTCCACCTGGAGCCGCAGGGAACTCTTCACTGTGAATGTCTTGCCACTGGCATTTACCTCTTTGGCACCTGAGAGAAGTGGATAAGAACAGCATAACAAAGATGAAAAGTGTTTCTGAGCTTCACATACATTACAGTCAATGTTACAGTGAGAACTTGAAGTATTGTGAAATACAGGGATTCAGGAAGATGCACCGCTTTTTTTTTAAGACTTTGTGTTTCAATAGAAAACTTTAGTTTGGTGAAGACAGAGTTGAGTTGCATTCATTATTTCCACGCACTGACGCACATCAGTGTGTTTGGAATACTCTTGAATCCTGCCTCTATCTTTTCTCACATCCCAAACTGGAAAAAAATGGTAAAAGTAAAACTTATCTGACTCTCTCAAAGTCAAAAATATTGATCCAATTCTTGTTTTTCTTTGAATTTAACTTAAATAAATGCTCATGGCAAATGAAGCAAGGATTTATTTTTGCAATTGTGACAGGTTAATTTCATCGGTTTAAAAAAGTAAATCCTTGTTGAATGTTAATTAAATTAGCCTACATTTTCTTCCATAGAATTAGGGTTGATGTATAGTGTTGCACAAGAGACATTTATCAGAGTAAACCAGCTCCTATTTCCTTCTGAAAACTCCATTAGTTGAACAACAGACTGTGTTTTGTTTTGTTTGTTTCAATGTGTTAATGGCTTCTGCGTTCATAGGCTTATGCTGTATACGCCGCTTTTTAGTAGCACTGACAATACAAATCCAGGGCAATTAATCCGCAGCATCTCAATGAGCTTAACAAATAGTACAGATTTCTCATCAAAAGGATATTATTACATCTTTAAGATTGTAAATTACCAATTGATTATGCTCAAAAAATTGTTTAAACAAATTTAAGGACAACAGAACTTACTCATTTTATGCAACACTAGAGAGAAACTAAAATCAAACCACATACTTTGAATCCTAATATTTTACAGCGATGCTGTCACTGTTCACACAGAATGCATTTTTGCATTTCACTGTGCCACTTTTCCATTGTTTTTCTATGTAAACATGCTCTAGATGGATGTGTTTGACTGTTGTGTTGGCACACATGGCACGCTGTTCTAAAAAACATGGCGCTCAAAGTAGTGCAACTTTAAAAAAAATGTTTATCTAGACCTTGTGTTTTTTCTGTTCCACTGCCAAGTTTCCAAACGCAATCAAAATGTATACAGAACCTTTCAAGGATTTCAAAAAGTGATCAAAACACAACACAGGATGCATGATCTACCTCATCTACATAATCATTTTCTTTACTTTAAAATCTTTCAAATGTAATTTTAACAGTGTGGTTTTATAAACGGAATTAATTAGTGCATTATGGAAATCATGTATTGTTAGTTAAAAGGTTAAAAGGTTAAATGTTTGTGGATTTAAAGACTTCACTCCTTTGTAAAGTACAAATCCACACAATTCATCTTATTCTTTCTCTCTTTCCATTTGCTCCCCCTCACTTTCACTGCGCACAGCATCACTCCTGCTATCACTGCCAAGCTGTCAATCAGCTTCCTCTGGGGGTGTCGCCACCCGCTCAGGAGCAACTGAGCATGCAGAAGATATCATTTAGAATCCCGAACACACACACACACACGCACGCAACGCACATACGTACGTATACACACACACTTATACATGTAGAGAGGAAGGTACAGTTCTATGCGTATTCTTTCTTTTGGGATTCTTTCAAGAGGTTGGGGGTAAATTTTTATTCGAGATATACAACAAACAAACAGACTGTTAGTCTGTTCATAAGAGCGTTCAGATGAATAACACTTTGTATGCCTTTGAAAGGAGCAAAAACAACTTTCATTTGAGAGTTGACAAACACTCTCAGCAATTAGATGTGGAAGTGGAAAGTTTGTTCCACCCCATGGTAAGAGCCAGTGAAGATTCCCAGCATGCTTCAGAAGTTTCTTTAGATCAGCTTTAGTGCATTTTACAGTTGGAACAACTCAGTGGCAAGTGGTGGTCTTCTGAAATGCAGAGGAAAAGTCGCCTTGCTGCGTTTGAGCGTTTTAGTACATCGAAAATTCCTCTCCCTGTTATTTTTAATGATTATTTCCTGGTTAAAGGCTTATAGAACAATATTTATTTCACACTATCTTCAAGCAAACTATTTTATAATAGGATATGTATATATTAACATACTATTTATTGAATCCAACCTACATCAAAGTATATTGCTGACACTTTTGATCGGGTTTTGGTATTATTCAATTATTATAATAACAGGCATGAAGGTGCACCTTTCATTTAACTGAGCTGATTGTTCACTAAAAAAAAAAAGTTCACTGATTCCCAAGTGGTTTAGTTTAGTTGTTTAGTCTTTTAATTTTGTCCATTCCTACCAGTTTAAACCCATTCAGACCAATTTCCAGACCCGTTGTGAAAATTATAGGCAGCTATTATTTAACTGACGGTAATCAGCCAATCACACGCTTTCTCTCATGGGACATTCACCTGGTTTTGCCGCCCACCCCATCACATTCACGCCACACTTTAGGATCTCAACGAAATGAGAACATCATCTGCTTTCCACTGATTTGATTGCCTAAATATATTATGCCCATTCACCTTCATCATCTATTTATTCATCTGCTCATCCATTCATTCAACTATCTTTCCTTCCTGGTGGAAAAAAAAACAGCATAATGAGGGTTTGTCGGCACTGTCTACTTCTATTGTCCCTCTCAGTAAGTTAGTGAGTGGTTGAGAGGGGAGAGATTTTCCAGCAGACAGAATTGAAATTAAGGTCAGCATGTTTTACATTAATATTTATGAAGCCAAACCAGTAATAGAAACATTATCACAGACGTACACTCACCAGTGCACACACACAAGCTCTCATTTAATGCACACAACAGCGTTAAAACTGTATCTAATCTTTATTACACACACATCAGCACGTGTAATTACATACATAGTTGGACGCAATTCGACGTGACGCAATTTAATGTGAAATATCGCTAATTTTCGGTTTTAAGGCTGAGCGCTGTGCTCCATCTGGAACCGGAATGCTTTCCTGGAACTCTGCGATAGCTACGGCATATGGTGAGCCCAGAGAGCAGCGAGAACAGGAAGGAATAAAACGTGGGGTGAGATTAGCATTTCATTTCAGCTATGAGCAGTTCTGAATTCAAATGCTGTTTTCCACCTAAAAGGGAGGTATTTAGAACAACAGGAGGCACAAAGGTGTGCAGCTCATCTCCGCCGCCTCTACTCCATTTTGCAAGCCCATTAGCGAGTGCCCAAGAGGGATATAAAAAGAGAGAATGAAAAAGATAGAGAGAGGGGAAGAGAGCAAAAGCGTTCTTTATCCGATCACCGCAAACTGCACTCAGGCTAAACACAGTGGTCATTCCTACTGGATGGGGGGATATTTATGTGTGTATTTGACTGAAGTTGGTTGTTGGCTGTGTGTTTGCATGGAGAGAGCTTAAATTCGAGATAGCGGTTTTGAATTTCCTCACAAAAATTGTCAGTTTGTGTTTATTTATGCGGCATAATCTTCTGCCTGTGGTGAGAGACTCGGGAGTTTCTCCACACGTGAGTGGAGCTCTGCAGCAAGTGACTGAACGCCCATCTCATCTATCTACCGCTAATCCTAATGTCCCAGAGACATGAGAACCGATAACGACAACATTATTTCAACAAACGCCCCCAATCCCCAACCAGGATCACTATAAATATCAGTTACTCATACTGCACAGCTCTCCGCCATGGCTCACTGTTCAAATATCCTTCATAAATGGTCAGTGTGGGTGTCAATGTAAAAGCTCCTTCTGGTGCCGTGCAATTTTATCTCTGTAATCCACACAAACAGTCTCCCTGCTGGCAGTTCTTTCACTAGGGTCAAATACGCTAGACTGAGATGGGATTTGTTGATGCGATTGTCTGAGCCTGGTTGGAATTAATGATCCTGTTCTGACACACACACACACACACTGTCGGACTGCTAACAGTGTGATGATATCACCTACACTAGGACGCAACTGCACATTCACAGGATAAGCTGTTTTATCAGTGTCATTGCTATGGACTCGCCACAGGTGACAGACACACTTGTAGGTCTAAGCCCCACCCATAATTTGTTCAAAGCCACACCCTGCAATTGTGCGAAGCCCTGCTCAGTTGTCTGTCAATTGCCCAGCCAACAGGTAATCTGTTAACAGACTGGAAGTGCATTTCTCAAAAATATCGTTAGCCAACTACCATGGTTCTATCGTTACCACCATATAAATGCATGCTATCACGATGCATCGATTTATGACTACTTGCCCTAATGTGCTTTCAGGAAACAGTAATGACAAGCTAGTTAATTACTATATTAAGTACATGTATTTTAAGTATGTTAAGTACAATGAAGTGTAACCCCTCCGCCCGGGTCCTACTCAACCCGCTCCGAGCGGGCCTCGAACCTGCATCTTCTGGCATGGGAGTCGGACGCTCAAGGAGGCTAAAGGCTGCAACCCTTAGCGTCTGTCGCTAGAGCGTCTCTTGAGGTCAGAGGAGTGAGGTTTACTCGCACAGCAACTACTAACTGGCCTCCGTTACAGATGCATCGTACTAAGGTGGTTAAATAGTGAGTTACAGTATGTTTTTGTACAAGAAATGCACCCCTGACCAGTAATCAAAGCTCCGTCCAGTAATTAATCAAAAGCCCAACCCACAGTACTCTCCTATTTTCAGGTTGCCGATAATGGCCATCTGTGGCCTGTGATGAACCTAGTCCTAATCTCCTCGAGTAAAACTGACTAACTGCTATATTTCAAACAATTTTCCAGTCTGGTACATGTTTACAATCACTTCACAGACACACTGCATCCTATCTTAAAGTGTCTGATGTAGGCCGTGTAGATCAAATACATACAACAACGCAGACTTCACCGTCTGAATGACCTCTCTTTCTTCACACGTTAGAGATTATCCAGCTCGTGCGCCGCTGTGAAGTTGGACTCTGATTCCCGGCCCCCGCAGCCAGGATGAAAGAGTGAGCTTAAACAGCGAGGAGTGCTGTGTGTTCAGACTCAGCGGCTGCCGTCGGTCTTCCTGCCTATCATAAGCAGCGCTAAGAACTTCTCTCTCTCTCTTGTTCAGCTGTGAGCTTTTATCTAGGCACCTGGGCGTTTGTTTTCACCAGCCAGGACTGAGCAGATGTTTCATGTGTAACTTAGTCCTAAAGATACTGACCACTGTGAAAAAGGAAAAAGACAAAGACAGCAGCCATTTTATTCACACACATGCACATATAGGTTTGTTTTGCTATCTTCGTGAGGACATTCCATTGGCTTAATGGTTTTGATACTGTACAAACTGTACATTCGATCCCACAACACTAACCCTACTCCTAAAGCTACCCATCACAGAAAACATTCTGCATTTTTACATTTTTAATAAAACATTGTTTAGTATGTTTCTAAAGCTATTTGAAATATGAAATGTCCTCATAAAACATGTTTACGTCATAATGCCAGTGTAATACCCATGTCATTATACAAATTTGTGTCCTCATAAATCATGAAAATAAGCACACACATGCAACACACACAATGCAATGTAGCTTCACTTAGATCTTAACATTTGCCGAAGGTCCTCTGAATGGTTGTCAGCATTTGCTAGGGTGTTCTGCTGGTTGCCAGGTGTTGTTAAAGTCATCATGACATCAAGAGTCTTATTTTTTTATATTGTAGTATTTATTATATATGAATTATCCACGCATATCAATATTAAAAGCAACAACAACAAAACACGTGCCCTCATAATCTTTAATCAAAATATTATCTTCTCTGATAACGTTACCGGCGTGAGGGCGGGGCAACCTGTCACTCACATTACATTACAGAAATTGCAAACCGCAACGAACCAATCAATTTCAACTGCTGCCATACATCACAATAGAAAAGAAAAAACAATCGCAACTTCAGTTTCATGTCGACTTTGGGTAAGACACCCAGATGAATAGGGTAAAAAATATTACTAATCGATATCACCATACTTTCCCAGTTGACTGTGTATATAAAATTTTCTTTGCATTATAAGTTTTCTAAAATGTTCTTTAAATATGCCAATTATAGTTTTTGTAAATAAATATGCTCTAATTTGCATAGATTTCCTTACATAGAACAGAAATTTGAACATCGTATAAAGCCAGATTCAAAACTTGTTTCATTGTCTTGACATATTAGAGAGTTTTTTTACAAAAGGGATATAGGCCTGTGATATCTCTTTTTATCACTCCACAAATCAGAAATTTCACTATGATTAAGGAATTAAATGTTGTATAAAATCAGGCAAATCCTAAACTAAACAAACTCCTCCATAAAAACCTTCGAATATAGATAGGAATGAAACGGAAATGTCTGGAGTGTGTAAGAAGTGAAGATTTCTGGTTCAGTGCACGAGGGGAAAAAAAACAAAGCTTGACCTGTATTGTCTTGCCTTAAGTGCCTTTGTGCTTTATTGTGTGTATATACAATAAAATCATAGGATAAATCAAAATTTCATGTTGTCTTACTCTGCCATTTTGTAGACAGAATGACAGAGTTTCCATTGGACCCCCCGGAGCAGGGGCGGAGTGAGGGGGTGGCCAGGGGGGGCCGTGGCAGATTCTGGCTGTTTACTTCTGCCCGTATTCACATTCTTGCAAATTACAAAGTGACAATATAGAACGTAAAACATTTAGTGTTTACTTTAGTAGTTTTAGAAACAGACAAACTCAGAATTGTTGAAGGGTTCATTGATTATACATAAAATTCAATGATAATCTTTGAATGTATGTAGATATCTGCATGTCTCATCAATGAAGATGCAACAATGGAGAATAAGCTATTGGGAGTTTTGAGAACTAGAACAAGCTGACTGAACAAGTTAGCTATAGTGTGAGCCTGCAGGTGTGGAAATTTAAAAAAAAATTTTTTTTAAAGAGATAATGATCTAATTCATTATCTCAATTACAATTAAGTACAAATTAACTGTATTTAGGTGTGTTGCAGGCAAAGTCCAGTACATTATAGACTGTTGAAATAATGAAGATTTCTGAGCCACCCCAGACTGGTTGCTGGCCCTTGCCTGGCCACCCCTATGAAAAGATCCTGGCTCCGCCACTGCCCCGGAGCAAAAAAAGAGTACGACAATCACTCTCTCTTTCATCTGCTCTGGAGATTTTCCTGTCGGCTAATCTGTTACATGTTCTCATAGTTCTCTTTGGGGGAGTTATCCTCCCCGAAGGAGGTCTGGGGATGGATATGCACCCTTATCATCCTGGTGGAGGAAAAAAGAAACATTCCCACAGTTCTATAGGGGCATTTTGATATCAGCATACTGTATGTAGCCTACTCTGCAAAAATAATGGTCTCAATCAGTAATTTATTTCCAGTAATAATATCTAAATATCCTTAAAACAAGATTACTTTAGAAGCTAAATTGCATTAGATAAGACTTTTATCTTTAGTTAATTTTTCTTACACCATGGGCATTTTCTTCTTCTTCTTGTTTTAAGTATAAACCTCACTAAAACCTCATCTAACTATGTTAGATTTATGTTTAAAACAAGAATGAACAATTTGCCCAAAGGGTGAGAAAACTAAGGCTAAGCAATTTTGCTTTTCAAGTTCATTTATCTTGTTTTAATAACATCTAGATATTTTCCTGGAAAATAAGAGGATAATATTGCCTAAGAAAAAGATACTTTGCAGTCTCTATGTAAACACTAAGTACACTGAGACTTTGGGAAGAGGGTGCTGTCAGAGTTTTGGGATGAGGGCTGATGGAAAATGTCTTTACGGCACATGTTTAATTCATGTTTCTGCCAAGACACAGGAGGCATTTTAAAATTCCATTTTTAATGACTATTGATTGATTGCACTCAACATGATGTAAAAGGAAGCTGTGGGGGTAGGAGAGCCATGCACACGCTACATTCAAATACCTGTAAACATTCACATTATAAACATATACATATATATACTTATTTGATCAAAATACATTAAAACGGAAATTTTGTGAAACATAACAATTTAAAGGTCCAGTGTGTAATATTGTCAGATCTATTGACAGAAATACAATATAATACACATAACCATGTTTTCAGTGGTGTATAAAGACTTACTTAATGAACCGTTATGTTTTTATTACCTTAGAATGAGCCATTTCTATATGCATACACCACAGTTTCCCTTACATCGAAGTCGCCATTTTGAACTGCTATGTTTCAACAATAGCCCTCAATGGACTTGACTGGCTATTCTCTACTGTCTTAGATGACATCTTTGTCCTGTGTCAGCCACCGTAGCTTCTCTATGTGCTTAGAAAGGGTGGGGTGAGCGGTGGACAGAGCCATTGGTTGCAATTCACAAGCTCACTGCTAGATTCTGCAAGAATTTACACACTGCACCTTTAACATAACTTTTCTGTTTTAATGCATTTTCAGATTTTAGCATCATTATTTTAGTTTTCAGTGTGACATGACCCTTCAGAAATCATTATAATATGCTGATTTGGTGCTCAAGAAACATTTACTGTATTTTTGGAAACCGTGATGCATTATTATTATTTTTTTTTCAAAATAACAATTTATTTGAAATCTTAACAATATCAGAGTCTTTGCTGTCACTTTTGATCAATTTAATGCATTTAAAAAAATGTAATGACCCCAAACTTTTGAACAATACTGTATATAAAAATAAATATTATAACACACAATGAACAATTTATGATGCCATTACAGCAAAAATAGGACAAACCAAATACTAATGTCAGACTACACAATATGAGCCTGATTTTTGATATGTTTGACATAGGTTTTCGTGGTGATTCGTGAACGACAATGGGTGTCAAGATGACATGCATGTCATTAAAGACGCAAACAAAGAAGCAATGTATAGTCTCAGCCTCAGACGTCAAGCCCACAAGCTGCTGGCTGAACGGCTGATGCATATGTCATACTTAACTGGAAATTCGAAGTCATCATCTGATTGGTTGAATTCTAAAGAATTAATCGGGATCAACTAAGTACTGAATTTTCAAAATTATATGAGGTATGTATGAAGTTCGCGGCATAGACTTTTTAAAATACGTCCAAGAGTTTCACACAACGGTCTGTTATATTGATGTGACATTTTCAAGACCCTAAAAATGATGCAGAACAACGTGTCGTCTGACATTTTCAGAAATTAGGAGTGAAATTCGCATAATCTGACACAGTGACTATCGAAGTAGACAAAAATATTGTGTAGTCTGAACCCAGCATAAGACATTCTAAATTTCTCAATTCACCTTTTCAGTCCAATTGAACCTACGCAAAGACCCACCCCTTTTAGTTACTGTTGCTATGCTCGACAAGCCATGCGCTCTTATGCCACACATCATGTTCTCACGCAGTGAAAAAGAGCAAAGAGGACACTGACGACGTATGAAACAGTTTCATATTTAAAATATTGTCATTTTTTAAAGAAGTTTAAACAATAAATACCATATAGTGGCTCTTTAATGTATCGTGACGGATCGCTGTAGCTCCTTCAAGCGGCTCGTGAACCATCTCTTCATTCTAGTTCATTTATTGCATCAAATAAACATGAACGGACATTAGAAGGAATGTTGTTTCAAACGCGGAAAGACATGAGTACACACTATTTGTCAAGTTCAAGTTCACCAACATTAATCTACTAACTCCCCTGACTGCTTTGTCGGATAAAATGGTGGATTCGGGGTTATGATTGGTCAGATCGCATGTCAATCAAACTGTTTGTGAAGGGTCAATTGTCATGCTGATAATATAATTTACAATTAAATATTTTAATTCAAAAAAGGCAAAATAAGAATTTTAACTATAGTGGTATCAGACTTTTGGGCCCAGTGCTAAGATGAGGTCTATGTAATATTTGCATGTTAGTTTAACATGCAATAAACAGAACCACAATGATGAGAATAAGGGGTGAGTCGGGGAGAGAGGGAGGGAGGGAGAGAGAGAGAGAGAGAGAGAGAGAGAGAGGCATGCGAGAATGTGAGAGGTGGTGATATTGGATTCCATTACAGCTGTCAATTTCACACACACAAACACAGCATCTTGGGCTCTGCATACTTGGGGGGAGAAAGTGTGAGATGTCTTGCATCTTGGAGACCGGCACAAATTTAATACCAGGCTGAACGTTGCTACAGTCCCAGAGATCCCACAATAATGCAACTGCTATTCCCAGTCCAGGGTTCCAAAATAAATGCGTTTATCACAGTTCAGCCTCACACGGCGGAGGAGAAGTGCTGAAAACTGCAATGACAACAGCTGCCACGGCTCACAAACACAGGGACATGAAGACACAAACACAAAGTCAGACACTACAAGAAAACAACAGGCCGATCAACTGGAGCGAGCACAGCCAAAAAGCAATATCCTTTCGTTTACTTCCACCTCTCTGCCATGAAACCAAGACAACCAGACAAAACAAACTAAGCTAGAGTAACTCACATTAACAAATCGCTCCTTGTTGTTTCTTTTGTGTTCAGTATTTTATTATATGTAAAGCTTCGATGTTTAATTTAGTTAAAAATCGATCAGTGACATGACACCTTTGTATTACAATTTATTAATTCATTCATAAAAATACATACATTTCAATAATATTTTGAATGAATATCTAACATTGATAAATAATTTATTATTAATTTATTTTGTTTATTAACTAATATGCTGTTTATACGTACAATTTCTGAATTAAAATTTTTGATTTTGAAAAGTATGTATATATATGTAAGTGTATGCACACAAACAATGTGAGTTTATATATGATGTTTGTTTCATCTCTCTGGGGTCCACACTTTTTTCTTTCTTGCATCCTTGAAAAGTGTTATTGTCTTATTGGATCCATCCATCACAACACACATTCATGATGAAAACATCTAAGACTGACACTTTGCAATCAACTGAGAGCCTATAAACTTCACGCTTTATGAGACTGTGGACTGACGAGACACCTTAGCAAACCCCTTCCTGAGTTCACGATACAGGCTATATGTTGCATTATCTAAATATATTTACCATATGCTACTTTCTCATTCTAACCACCTGCTTACAAATTCGTGTTATGTAATGCCATTGTTGCATTTTTGATGGATGAAATGTCTTTTTCACAGACTCGCATATGATAATTTGCACCTGCTTTACAAAACAGATGAAAAAAAAAAAAGTGAACATGGGCTCTCGGAGTCTAGAGAGGGAGCAAAAATTCCAGTGTTAATGGTCATATTAATCTCTGACCTCATGGCTGAAGAAAAATGTAGTTGAATTAATCAAATACATTCAGAGTTAATTAAAAGAAAACAACAGAATTTTGAAATAATGTGAAGAAATGAGCAATCGCAGGAAAACATTAAAAATGTTCACATCTATCAAGGTTAAATGCATCTTTTGTACAAATGTGTTGTTTTGTTGCTTAAAATAATCGCTGTTAATTAAGGAATACATCAAATCTAACTTAAACACCATGATTGTTAATGCATACGAAGATCGTATCATTAATCTGGGACTACAGCGAGCCTGAGTCACGCGTAAGGAGATCAGGTATCAGTTTCTTATAGGAATCTCAAACAAAGCAGCTTACTTTTCTGCCGTTCTCATCTGAAACATCACTGATCCCTTAATGAAAGGAAATAAGCTGTGAAAATCCTCCCCTGACCACAAATTCTGTCTGTTTATCAAATGACCAGAGGGACTGACCGCAGATGTAATATCTGATAAGGAGCCTAATCAGGATCCCTGTTCTGAGTCAAAATTATAAAAACCCTTGACTAGGCACTGATAAGAGGCTAAACTTTCTCAGGCTTTAGGTACTCGTCTTATTTCTTTCTTTTGGTCATAGATTAAAGGAGTAGATCACCCCAAAAATGAAAATTTCCTCATGTTTTTCTCAACCCATATCACTTTTTAATTTTTCCTTCTGTGGAACACAAAAGGTGATTTGAAAGAATATTCTAGCCCCCTTTTAAGTAATGAAAGTCAATGAAAAATGGGACTCTCAAGCTCCAAAATAACCAAAACACAAGCATCCTAAATGTTGACCACACAATTTGTGTTCCATATCACCATGCTTTCCTTGGGACGTTCATGAGAGTAGTAGTGAATCTTTTGAGGCAGATCTTTTTTAATGAATTAGTTGATCTGTTTCACAGAAATGGTCTGAATGATTTGTTTATTCTTTGACTTGATCTGGTTGCAGAAATGATCAGCTCACTGGAGGGGAAAATTATCTGTGAATATTAACTTAAATTTCAATCTGACTTAAAACATAGTGTACAAGTCATATGGATTTTATGTACTTTTTTAAGCTTGAAAGCTCTGGTCCGCATTTATTGTAGTGTTACTGGACAGAAAAGGGCAAGCAGTACAATTTTTCTTAGGAAAAGATAACAAAACAGAACTAGGAGCCACATTTTGGGTTTAAAAGGGTGAAAAAGTCATTTTAAGAATGCCATTTTTAGAATGCCATGTAAAGTGCAGAATTCTACACATAACAACAGATAACACTTCCAGCTATTGCAATTTTACAAAGAAAAATGGTGAAAAAGCAGTGGAGTGGAATCCAAAAATCCAAAAGCCCTTTAGATGAGTTAATATTAATGCACATTCAACGTATGAGTAAATAAAATGTATTGCCGTTTAATACAAAATACAGCAATTTACAGATAAAGCAGCTAATCGCTGCAAAACAAAGTCATTCCAAAGACATAAAAACTGTTGAGCCGTGCTTCATCCTCTGGGGTTCACTTCTTCCTCACTATGAAGGCCTCTCTCCCCAAGGTTCCGTCCACCAGAGACACAATGATCAGTCAGCGTGGGAAACGTCGCCTCGATGCTAATTAGAACCGCTGTATTTTTAGAAGAGCGGCAAACACACGAGTCACGACAAAGGCACTCAATGCCATCTGCAACGTACGCATGGCAGAGAGAGTTTCTATTTAGAAAATTCTTCACATGCATGCTTTCATCCTCGCTTTCTTTCCGTCTGACTGAGATGGGATACTGTTTATATGGTGATGGATTTGTGGAAAAGATGCTACACGAGATGCTACACGATGCTACATGAGTTATCTATGTCACTGAACCTAAGCTTTTTTCCATACTGAGCTTGAAATCACTCAAACGAAGTAAATCTTCATTGTGATTTTTCTTATAATGAGTTAATGTGAGTTCGATCGTATTTCACCAACATTCCTTACCTTTGATCTCCTTCTCATTTCTGAACCATCGAACATCAGCCGCAGGTTTGCTGCCAGAGGTCACGCAGGTCAGAGTGATGTGATCGCCCTCCTTAGCAGGCTTGGTGAGTCCATTGATTTCGGGTTTCTTAGGCACACCTAAATATGGAGGGAGAGAGAGAACTCAGCAATTTAACAGAGTTCAAAATATGAACAGAAGGTAAGTGTGAATTTAATGGAAAAAGATTAGAGATATTTTATTTATCATCTTCTATGAACTACTCAAGTCCTTTTATTCTGCCTGGGGGTTTTTTGTCGTTCACTGAGGTTAATTTAAATTTAGACCCTTTTTGTCAGTGGTTATTCGATCATATGTTTGCAGAGTTTAACTCTTTCCCCGCCACTGACAAAACTTTCTGGCTTTCCGTGTGTTCACTGTTATGCGGGTGTATAGTTACGGTGCTATTACGCATCTTCTGAAAGAGTACTGAAAACATTGTAGTCTTCTTAGCTTTTTGTTCAAAATGTTGCGTTTTTTAATGAAATTTACCCAGATTCAAGTTGATAAAAAATAAAATGCATGAAGCCAGAATATACAGTATATATATATATAAAGAAGAGGCTCTGTTAAATATATCTGTTTTAGATATATTGCATATTTTGGTATTCTGAGGACCATGAAATTTTTGTGAATAATCAAAAATCAACAACTGGCAACATTTTTTTTTTTTTTTTTTTTTTAAATGGTGGTGGAAAACAGTTAAAAGCAGTAGTGTTTCTTCAATAAAATAGAGGTTATAATTATAATTCTAATTTAATTAGTACTGAGTACATATGCTGATTAATTAATCAAATTAAAATGCAATTAACTACATATAAACTACTGTTCAAAAGTGTGGGGTCAGTAAAATTTTGAATTATTATGACAATTAAAAAATTTCAATTTTTCATATATTTTAAAATGAACTTTATTCCTGTGACGGCAAAACTGCCATTACTCTAGTCTTCAGTGTCGCATGATCAACTTGTTTAAAAGCAATAGTCAAAACGTATCCTAACCTCATCGCCTAAAAGAGAAGACAGTGAACCTCAAATGTTTGTTTCCACAAACAAAAGCAATCAGCATTTCAATCTTACGAAATATTTCAAGCACGCAGGAAATTCTGTGGCCCACAAATACATTACTGTGTCAGGAGCTTCCTCTCTGAGGTAGCAGGCTGAGACAAAGAAAAATCAATAGGGAACATTAGTCAGGAAAATTAGATATTGGGTTCGCTTTGATTGAAGATGAGATCAGACGTTTGGCATTCAGTTCACAGGCCTTATTGCTCCCCTGAGTGAGAGGCCTTAATCACATTCCTAAGAAATAAATCAAAGCAAAAACAACCACAATGTACTATGCATTAAAAAGCAACAGAGTAAATACATCAGTCATTCCAAAGCAGCGTGGCCTGCAACCTCAGCTGAGCGCAGTGCTGTTTTTTAATACTGTCCAAAGATGACAAGAAACCTGAAGATGCCAAGCTGTCGCTTCTGACCAATTCATTTCTTGATATTTAATACACAAATGTTTTATACAAAACCACTTAGGGTCAAATTCACTTGAGCCACTTTGGTGTGCCATATTTCAATGTTTGTTCACATTTGCAATTGATAGTTGAAAGCTGTAATTCATCAAATGATGGATTAATCGATGTTTAGTCTAGTCCCATGAAGTACGCAGGACTGCACTAGTCTGCTGCGTTTTCTGTCATAGAGTGCTGTAGGGCTGATGTATTTTTATAGACCAAAACCGAGAAACAAGTTAGCATTTTAGCTCTTCCGGTACCATTGTCCCGAATTCAATACGTTTTGAATGGGTTTTTTGTTAAATGCCTGAAATAAGGTCTCAGGTTAACACAAGCTCAAGATATTTTCATATTTTAATCTACGACATAAAATACATCACTAGTCTTGTGATTTTTTTTAAAAAGCTTCTACTTACTAACAGGTGTCTAAATGGGACTACAATGGATGGGGAATTAAACGCCATCACACCGAACAGGTCACACCGAAACCCATCTCACGTTCACAGCCTAAAAAAAAGCTATTCTAACTCAAACTTTAAATAAAGACTGAAAGAGTTTTCGGAGGCTTAGTGATGGTGTTACTGAAGTCATGTGTAGTTCGTTTATAGCCTACATTTGACATTTTACTTCAACCGATTGTATTTAGGCTTCAAAATTCATAAAAGTTGTGTTAATGTGTGAATGATGAATCGTGGTGAACAAAACGTGTAATAATCATAAACTTTTTTAGTCACAGGGTTTATTTTCTGCAATAATCCGAGAGCCGATGGAACAATTCTATTGGGTTCTTGTCGATGGAACCAGGGTGACGCTTCAGCTCGATCAACAAACGATGTTCATTCAGAAACATGTTGTTCTTGTGAATATCAATTATGAGCGTGACAAACATAATAACCATAACAACAATGTTATCAGATATTACAAGCATGTAACAAAATGTATAAATAATAAATAAGCATTGTGTACATTACTGCATATTTTTCCAAGATATTAATTACAACATGGAAATTAATTTTATCCATTCATGTATTCACAATGAGCAAAACATTAATGTAATGCAGGCTTGTTGACAGAGTGTACAACTGTAATGATTTTAATGGTGTATGCCGACTAATTAAAATGAGACTAGCTAATTGGGCTCCTAATTAATGCAGAAATATGGCATTAAGCACTGTTTGTGGACTGTCACAGCTGACATTAACTCTGGTATGTCTGGGACTAGATTCAAAGCCTGGTTGACTTTTGATTGACAAAAGTAGTAAAAGTTGATAGAGGAAACTAATTAAACTTCTTTCTGTGTCATTTCTCAACACTGTTCTGTGATCATCTGTGTCTTTGTTGAAGGCGACCGGGTGAATCAATTTAATTAAATCCTGATCCAGGCCAAAGTTAGATTTGAAACGCCCCCACTGAGGTAAAATTCTAATTATCCGTCTACTTTCTGGAAACTAGAAATTTTGTCATTTTCTTTCGACTTGTTGATGGTTCAGTGTAGCTCCTTAAAGAAAATCCTTAACCCAGTTTAGACTGGTTGCACATATTTTGTAGCGATTCATCAATATTTCTGGCCTCTAAAATAGGCATCCATGCGAATACATACATTCTGTTTAAAAGTTGGTCAATTATTTTTAATGTTTTGAGTGGAGTCTCTTATGCTCACTAAGGCTGCAAGTAAAGGCTGCATTGTTTGATCCAAAATTTAGTAAAAACATTAATATGGAGATATAATACCAGTACAAACATACACTGGAGACGTATGGACAAATTTTATGATGGATGGATCCACTTTTCTTCCACCATTAAAAAGCTGGGAAGAGCCAGGATTTTATATACCGTATATCCGATTGTATTCGGCTGAAAGAAGAAGGTCATATACACCTAGGATGGCTTGAGGGTGAGTAAATTATGGGATAATTTTTTATTTTTGGGTGAACTATGCCTTTAAGGCCAAATAACTCAAAGCTCCAACTGGCTGCATTAGGATGTAATCCCACACACAGTACATAAAATGATGTCTTACCCAGGACGGTGAGGAAAGCCTTGGCTGTTTTGACAGGCATGGTGAAGAGGGAGCAGGTGTACAGCCCCTCGTCTGCCAGCGTGACCTCACTGATGCTGATCGTCAACTCCTGCGACGTGGCTCGGACCAGCTCAATCCGGTTATCTCTCAGCGCTGCGGGAACAAACAATCAAGAGAGCATCATTAATTATGACACCTTCATTAGCATTTGTCACACACTGAAGAGCGGCGGATTCTCTGTCACATTCCTGTTATTCCTGAAAGTTTTAATGCATGAATACTGACCAAAAGATAAGACATGGTAAATATTACTTCCAAAAAGTTGTAATTTTAACCAAAAAATTAATTAACAACAACAAAAAAAGAACGTCATTCTATGATAATGTTCACATATTGTGCCGAGTATGAAGACCAATTCCGTTGCTACATAAAAAAAAAAAAAAAAAAAAAAATTACGTGATGCCTTTCTGTCAGAGGGCAAATGGAATATGGATCAGTCAAGATTCAAATCCAGCATCACTTCAGTCAATAGTGTTCAGAATGAACATTGATCGATTTGAAACATACATGCTTGAGTGCTCTAATCCTCATTTACAAACGTTCTTTACCCAGTCGAGTATGAATAAAAGTAAAGTTCAAACTTATTATGAGTGTGACCTCTGTGCAAAAGAGGCCTAAGGAAACGGTTTCAGTTATTACACCTTTTAGAGTCCATCATCACACAGACCTAATGAAAAGGTCAAAGTGCTAATGCAAAGGTTAAAGGCTAACATCAGAGACGGGCCATAATTCCCCGAAGCATCTTTACCATGCTTTGTTTAATGATAATGACTACAGCAGGGAAAATTCTGGTAGATCAGAAGATATTTGCCATGTGGCGGCACAGTTTAATCAACGGAGACAAGGTCACTGGTTCTAACCTTCTGCTTTCCATAAAACTCACTGAGACATTTTGAGCCTCATTGACGCTCTGTAACAACCTGCCAGAATATTCGTGGATGAGCATTATGGATCTTTTTCCCCAGGAGAATAGAAAGAACACATTCTCATGGTCAATCATCAGTGTGACCTTTCTAAGCTCTCAATAAAAAAAGTTGATCAATGCCTTTAGCCGTTAGCTTTGTCATACCATCTGAAAACTTTAAATTGAATACAGAGGTGTTAGGGAAGACGCTTTAAAACTGCATTTAAACTAGTTTAACTAAAGTCAAGATTCTCTTTTTAAACATTACCTGCTGGTAAGGTATTTAAGATTTAAGAAGCAATATCTTTTACATTTTTGCAATTGCAACTACAAAACAGCATACCTACAGCTGACACAGAAATAAAAATATATTTTAAACATTTTAATACAAAAAAATTTCATTAATTTTTAAATAGTCCATAAATTAACAACCAAAAATGATAAAGATATAATACATATACATATATTTCTATGCAGGGACACAAACAAGTCAGTTTACAAGAACTATACAATACAATGATATAAATCACATTCTAAGAGAGTATTTTATTTTTATTTAGCAAGTTTATGTGGTTTTAAATCTGTACAGTGTGCCCAAAATATTGATTGGCAGAAAAAACAGTCATGATTGTTTAAATAGAAGCTTTACAGAGATGAATTCCATTATGTGATCACAGCAGGTTAAAGCTCTCAGCCAGATCGAGGCATAAACACCAATTACGGCGTCAAAGGAACTTTAAAGGAAGTGTAAAGTGGAAGCATGCAGGCACACTCTAGGTATCCAAACAAATATCCCACAAACCCACCTCCACACCACAGCAAGGCCTCTCGTAGCTTTAATGAAACAGCCTAACGGATGTTGTGTGTTGACCGTGTGTTTTCAGACGCGTCTCCCCAGAGGTCTGAGTGCAGCTCCCTCTGGACAGCAGCATCTCTGAGGTAATTGAACATAATGAGGTTCATTACAGGAAGGGAGGCAAACCAACGCAGGAATGAAAAAGAACTCGTGGTACACGCTGTTTTAATGCCTTCCTGTTGTCTTCCCCAAATGAAGGACTGAAGGACATTGTGAATAATGTGACCACCATGGCGTTGGTGTGTGGTGGATTATTTAAAAAAAAAAAAAAGTTAAAAATGTCCAGTTGATTCGTTCTTGAAGAGAGCTGGGTAAAAAAAAAATTAAAAAGGGGAAAGATTTTTTGATTATTAAACAATCTTTATTTGTGCTCAATATCAATTATTAAACTCCCAAGATTGACCTTTTAATGTTACAGCTATTTTCAGCGCAGTCAGATTCCTGAACAAACTACCCCACTAAACATTTTGTATAAGTGCATCAAAAACATACAACATGAACACAAATGACGTAGTCTGATTGTGTAGTCTGATTCACAAACACATGACTCTTATGTATTGTTGTCGAAAAGTGCCAACTTCGGTGCCAAGTCGGTACTGAAATTTTAAAAATGTGACATATACCTGCATTTCCCCCTAATATATCCACGGATAGACGCCTGCTTTCAAACGCTCCCTTGTATTTTTGTGTAAGCACTCAGTGAAGAGCGTTTTTTCTACATTGAATCATTGATCATTGTAGCCAATCACAGACAGCTATTGAGCTCGTGAACACAATGGCCAATCAAAGATGTTTAAGAATCCGCTCAACAATTTTTAAAATTTCAGTACCAAAACAAAACTACTGTTATGAAATGGTTCTTTTTAATGAATCAAAAACATACAATGTGGGGTCCATCTCTATGTAGTCCATTTCCATATTCCATTTTTAATATATTTTGAAAAAAGTCTTTTATGCTCAACAAGGCTGCATTTATTTGTAATTTATTCCTATTACTAATTCCATTTTATGAACAAATGACTCAGGCTCTTTTAATCAGTAGTTTAAAAACATCTGTTACTAGTTTGAATCAGTCTGAAACAGCATTATCAGAAATGTTGGACAGTGTTACTTGGGATTTTTTTTTTTTGAGGAGGCACAGGCAAACCCAAATGCACACACTTTCAAAGCCAACAAAGAAACACACCCCAACACTCTTCAGAATTCAAACCGTAGCATCTCTGATATTTGGCTCTACATGAGTTACAGCAGCGTAGATGCTCTCTCTACTGAATCTAATGCATCACAAGTATTCAGTGGAACGAAGGCTTTGCTGGGCATACGCATACATATTGAACAGACTCTGAATTGTACACATGGTCAGATGACCATTGTTCACTCCACAAATATCTGGAAGCTTATGCTGCTTGTTCTTGGGCCCTAAGCCCGTACCCACAGCCTGAATCCGACTGCTGAACAGAACTAAGAACTTCGTGAAAATGCCAGTAACTTCTGACAGTTCTGGAAATACCAAACAAACATTCTGTTCCCACTGTAGAACATCTCAGACTAAAGCTCTGAAACAGGAATTTTTAAACTTCTAGATGCCACGGACCCCCAAATATAATCATCCTTGTGTGTGAGATCCCCATCCTATAATTCAAATATATAATATATGTATAAAGATCCAATATATACTAACTTTTTATAACTGTCTGCTTTTTTTGTTGTTGGAGATTAAGAGGTTACAACAGATGTTAAATGTGCATTGAATATTTCCTTTTGAATAGATCATTCCTTGAGACCCAAAATGATCAGCTTGCACACTGCAGAAATTAGACTTCCTTTAAAACAACAAGGCAGAATGTCAAGTGGTCACATGTTAAACTGCATTTTAATGCTGCAGCCGAGCTCAGCAAATCAATACATGAAAACAAGCTTGAATCTATGATGATGCTTATTTATCAAAATATATGCATGTCTTGGCACACCCAGAATGACAGCATTCGACATGACGTGTTTACACTCACAAACGATGCCATATTGGCACAGCGGCCGAGGTGAACAGATAGACACGCATCTACGATCTCTCAAGGGAGACATCTGTTTCATTTATTGACACTGTTGATCTTGCAATATTCATGAAGCAGTTGTGATCTTCAAAAAGCCTCTTATCCACACATGATCACACTAACACACAAAAGGTTTGACCAAAGATCTCAAAAAAAAAAAAAAAAAAATGAGAGAAAACACAGATGCCCTTTGATTAAGACACAGATCTTCCCAAGCCGGCAGGGAAATGGTGTCAGATTGCTCTCCGGTGGATTTCACACTTTGATGAAGTTTCCTGTCGAGTCTCTAAAGTGCTAATTTTGTTGCACCAAAGCCATTAATTAATGACGCTTCTCCTCAAATTGCTGGGGAAGGTCGTTAGAGCCGGAGTAAAATAAGACAAGTTGAAGAATGTCTCTTATAATTGATAATAAACTCTCATAGCATAACGAAGACTCCAAACAAGCCAGTTTTTTATCTACAAAACCTCTCATCAAAGACAGCACAGTTCAAACAGACAGGATTATGGAGAAGAAAGCCGACTGAAGGGAAGAAAAGGTCCTTCATTTCTCACTAGAGCTAATGGGAAGCTAAGAAATGCACTTTACAAACAAAAACAGTGACATTGTCAGATAATCTATGTTTGATTTTAATTTCATTGGGGCTAGTAACTTAAAAACGACTGTTTATTGGTGTGAAAGCTTTTGTCATTTCTTTTCGTCTAGGAAAAAAAAAGAAAAACGGCGCTGATAACCATTTTATATTCCAGTTCAGATGCACGTGGCAGAAATGTGGAGGAATTTAGTCTGGGTGCGATAATGACAGAGGAAATTATCGGAGTCTATGTGGAGTCTGACAAGCCGTTATCATAAAGTTACACCCATTCTTTCCCCTCATTAACAAATGATGTTCGTTAGAAAAATAGTGCCATCCATTCAGCAGTGATTGAACAACCATCTAATTATCATGTTTAATTATACCATAAATCAGAGCATGATTGATAAATAAGTACCACCCTCAGAATCGCTAATGAGCTCTTTCATTACATCTCACTGTATCAAGCCTCTTTCAGAGGAAATCCATCCAGTACCGTGCAAAATTTAACTACAGCGCTGACACGGTCAGAGGGAAATGGGAAGTCAAATAGAGGAGGAAACGTTTTATCTCATATATTTTCTGGGCTGCCTGAGTGACATGTTTCTGATACGATTGCTCAGGCCTTCAACTCTGACTGCAAGAATCCACCTGTAGCTTAGCACTCTCAACTACTTGTCCTGTCTTTTTTTTGCAAATTGTTTTAATAAGAAATTATCTATGGCCAATATACATACAATACTGTGCAATGCATAATTTTTTTTAAGGCTTTTCTTGTAGGGTCAGATCTGAGCATCCTGGTAACCTTAAAAAAGGTTCTATATAACTCCCTTTAACTTGAAGAACTCAAATTTCCTTTAAAATTAACTAGAATTTTTATCAATAATTGGAGCTCAAGTCTGTAGAGTTTTTTATTTGTTACTCAACATATTATATTGCTACATTTTTTTTTTTACTTAGATTGAAATGATGAGCTCTGATTAATCACACGACAAATAACTGAGAGCGACAACAATAGCATAATAATAAACAGCAAAACAAACAAAAAATAAATAAATACACAGACAGTAAACCACACATACACAGCCTGCAGCATAAGTTACAACTCTGTGTTGATTTACATGTGCTTTTACAAATAAAATACATAAAATAAATCTGAAGAAGTCTATTTGAAATCTGTGATTTCTACTCGATTTTATATTTCTTAATATATTTATTCTTTCTCTTCCGTTCCATCATTTTCAAACATTTCTTAGTTATAGTTTCCTAATTATGAATGCAATTATATTTTGTGGCACAACTATATAATATGTGCTTTTATTATTAGTATTATAAATGTGAGCAGAAGCACAAGTAAACCCCCACTTCCACCCCATCCATTGTTTTCATGTCTCCCAGACTCCAATGCCCCTTCTGTAAATAAATTCACAACACTAACCTTCCCGGCTCTCCCTGGTCAGCCCTGCTTCTAAATCTCATCTGACGGGAGTCTTCCCAAGGCCGTCACATCTCAGTAACTCTAACTGACATCTCAGCAGCCCCTCCACAGGGAAAAGCAGCAGGCTTCAGAGCCACTCTGTTTTTATGAGGCTGCCAGTCCAGACAACAAAATACAAGTATTGCCCCTACTTTCTTCTTGCTCTCCTTCGCTCTCTCTCTTATTCCTGTCTCTTGTGGTCTGCCATTCTGCCTTCCCTTCTTATTCTTCTTTGCTTTATGTCTGGATGACAGACTGTATATGACATGTTAGAGGTTAACATTGTGTGGTTTGCTTAAAACAACAGGAAGAGTGTAAATTCATTTTGATATCATCTCAGTCTCTTTGAAAAAGAAACTATATTGACAATAAACACCACCAGTCAAATGATTGGACCACCTAGTCCTTCTTTTTTGTATTTCTAAGTAAAACCAAAACAAAGTTGAGATTTTTTAAAAAGTTTTTCAGCCACTTTTTGGTGAACTTTTTGTATGATTAAATCTTGTATAGAAAATATAAGTTTACAATTATGGAAACATTCTTTGAAATAAGAAACAATGTTTTAGATTTCAAATTATGTCATTATAAACAGGTATTTTAACACTCTGTAAAGTTGGTGTAACTGTTATAGCCACATCTGTTTAAGCAACAATATGTGAGCACACGTGAACTGATAATCTCTCCCACTTTATTACTGGTTACCGCACAAAATAAACATTAATGAACATTAGAAGGTATGTTGAAAGATGCAGTACAACTTACTGGAATATATCATTCCTTAAGTAATCATGTTTCAAATGCAGAAAGACACCAAGAAAACCACCCAGTGTCCATAAACTCGTTACTTCGCTAGAGAAATGAAAACTGCACCTACTTTAAATTCAAGTTCTTAGGTGATAAATTTGGGGGTTAGTAGCTAAATTTGCAGGTAGAATTTTTTTAGCGTTTGTTCAAAAATTCACATTTTGACATCATTGTTTACAATTTGCATGTACTTACTTCGAGTCTTTAGATCCAGGGTCCCTGAAAGCTGTTTAAAAATAAGCCTGAAAATAGCAATATAAATTTTTTTTAATTAAATTGCATGATTAATTACTTTTTAAATTAAAATATATATTTTTTATTTTAATTAAACTGTATTGAAGTTATCACATGCAATGAAATAAAAAAAAGTTTTATACAGCGTATATATGTAATTATTACTTTTTTATAACTATTTCTTAACATTTTAGCTTTTTTTCTGTAAAGGTTCAAAACGCTTTATTCACGAGAAACAATTTCAGGCCATCCAAACATTTGACTTGTGGCACATTTTTCACATTTTGTGAGTTTTTCACAGCATCACTGGCAGCATCATAAACGTTTGTGTCTGTAAGCAGGCTGCTACAAAACACAGGTAATATTCTGTTACAAAGTGTGACCTTGCGCTCTGAATCTGTGCCAACACATCTCTCTGAAAATGACCAGCTAATAGTTTATATTAAATCAATCTCCCATGGGGCAATGGAGATTGCGGCTATTATTGTTGCGGTAAATTATTTTAGCATTGCTGAACTAGCACTTAGTATGGCTTAATGGTGATTTGTATTCCGTATGCATTAAGTGGCGGGTTCGCAGATTGCTCCGGAGCAGCCTGATGCTGCGAACATCTCCCCAGTCGAACACGCCTGCCAAACAACCGAGAGGTAATGTCGTTACACGCACTATCCATCAAAGTGCACATGCTCTATACGCACAGACGCCTGACCTCAAACATGCGCCCGAGACGGCGGATCCAGCGGCCAGGGAAGACAGCAGGTGTTGTGGCTGATACCTTGCTAGGTTGAGTCACGCTGGCAGGGGAATTTACTGCACCATTGGCTGTAGTGATGGGGTGTCACAGTGGGATTTGGGTGTCATTCAAAGAGCAGGCTTTGTTAGAGCCTTTCAGGATCGCCTTGAGAAGACAAGCACCACGCTACGCTCCACACTGGCCTTGGGCCATAAAATCTGACAGTACATTGGCCCATTATGATGTGGAGATATTCCTCCTGTGTCTCAGAGGCTGTGTTGAGCCTTCGTTTCCAAACACAGAGGATTGGGTGTGAAAGGGACAGAAATATGACATGCTCCTCAAGTTGTGAGACTTCAGAGAGTTTGCTTTTTAAAATCACATTTCATATATGAGAGGAGCCCAAAGTGATACTCAGTTTTTCAGACCGCTGCACTTTTCTGTCTGAGTGAGGTTTAAATAACATGTTTGATGTTTAGTTGCAGTGCCTTAGTGCTGTTGAAGTGTGCTAGCGCTATGATCTCGAATTAAATGTGCTCGTCTTTCCCCGCTGGGTATGCTTAGTTAACCACACAGACGGGCTAGCTGGAACTCTGTTTGCCTGTAATGCATCCCGAACATGAGGACGAGGTGAAAAGTTTAACTCTCTTTGATAGACTGAGATCGTATGGATTGCGCGGTACATACTGTAAGCATTGTTTGCCTTCAGATCAGCAGCCGTATCACTCATTTTCCTAACCTGAGAGTTAAACTGTGGATTAAATCACAAAAGGGCATAACATTAAGATGCCATTGTACGAGCATTATTAATCGTGTGAATGTAATTACAGATGAAAATGTTTCTTGACAAAGGGTTTTTTGATTCTGAATGAAGCTGAGATGAGAAATACACATCATGATGGTAATTAAATCATTTTAAAATACAACATACCGCCCTTTATCATTAGCTATGTTTCCATCCAAAGTTGCCAATTTAACTTGAAGCCACTGTGACTCATTCGTACATCATAAATGACTTGTGTCTCAGAGCGTGCAGACCAAACGCAATACGTTGTCATGTTATCTCGCGTTTGAAGGTGGATGCCTGATGTTTGTGAATGGAATTATGCAAGTTCTGGGAGGTAATTATACCCAATCATTCTGACGACAGACTTTGGCTCGGGCGTTTCACAATGACTAAGCCAACATTTGAGATGCTGTGCAATGAAATTGTTCCGCTGGTTAGTCCAGTTATTCAATCACATCCTCTGTTGAGGAACGCCACGAGCTTTTTGTTGCACATGGAGGGATTTATTCTGTAAATGTGTTTCCATTGTAGTTTGTGCGCATGTTTTATCAGATAAAATAATTATTTGACTCAGTTTTTTTTTGTATGCACATTTTTTGAATTTACGCGTATTTACGCGTAATTTATGCTTTGCACGAAAAAGAGGACATCAATGAGTGCGTTCACTATGTTGGATGGATCACCTCAGAATTTGCCTATGAATGCTGAGCACTCTCTGTGGACTGGCATCTCTTTTCAAATGGATTACATAAACAGAGAATATTTGTTTTCGATTTGACTTACACGATTTAAAACCTGACATTTCAACATTTTTTAGACACATTATCACATGTTTGTGTGATAAGTTTTCACTAAGTTAGTTCATTTTCTCACAACTTTCAGAATGGACTTCATTCAGACTGCACCTCACACATCATGTTTGTTTTCACAAATAAATGAAGACACTCTACAATTGTTAATAATATATAACTCTGATTTGTATGTCCAAATTTGATTTGAGTATTTTGAGTCTCTTTCGCACTGATAAGAAAAAACTGAGATGGTATTACCGACACAAGTGTGAAAGACTGACTTTTACAACCAGTCTGAAGACAAACAATCTTTTTCGTGCAAACAAATATTAAATAAAAAAATAAGTAAATAATTAATTCATGTATTTAAGAGACACAATACACAATCCCAGTTCTTAAACCTGTTTAATCCCATGAGCAGACTCACTTAGAACATAAGCTGCTTTTTTATCCTTTAAAGACCCCACAAAATGGAAGCAAGGGAAAAACCTGAATTCAGGTCGGAGGGAAGTTATCCCTAGAACTTTTCTCCAAGTCTAAAAATGTGCAAACTTGCCAGGACTATATTTGCCTTGGGGAGTGAGAGAGAGATTTCCCAGCAGTGTGCAGTGTCTATGTGGAGCCGAGGCCTCGCATCTGAGCGGTGCTCAGCCAACACTGAGAGCTAATGAGGCCCTGTCGGTAAGCGTGTCTATTGCAGAGCCACACAACACTGTCAGGAAGTCAAGGAGAAAGAAAAGAAAGCTCTTACTGCCGTCATATTATGCTAATGCATACACTTATTACCCAAACCTGTGATACATTTGAAACTCTATAGGCCCGAGTTAGCAAACTCGCAGTACCATATTGTCCGTTTAGCTGACGGTTACAAAAAGAGAAGTTTTTCTCCTTGTCTTTTGTCCTTCAAACATTGATATGAGGTGAGGGTCGCCATAAAACGGCCTTTTAATTTTTTCATTTATCTTTCTTTTGCACTCCTTTCATGACTGTTTTACAGCCCTAGGCGAGACGAGGGCTTATTTCGCATGCTGGGAGATTTATAACAAAACTAATGCTGGCAAAGTCGAAGCTAAGACAGAGTCTACGTCTTTTTAACCACCATAATGAAAGTGGGGGAAAATATACGATAGTTTTATCATACACATGACAGCCAACGTGTCCGGTATTTCCAAGTTTTGAACTTTTGGAAGGGACAGTCTCCAACTCTATTCAGGCAGAGAAAATTTTAAATGCATCAAAGGCCTGACTAATAGATTTCTGAGCGGGATTCAGAGCGCAGAGAGCTGCAGCACGGGGAGATTGATACAGTTGAATTATATATTAGCTTTCTGAAGAGTTTCATATTCAGAGGACTGCTTTGTGATTGCATTTGAGCAGTAGCTTGACCGCGCATCTCACTGGTCATCCATAACTCAAATTCCGATGGTCTGGTTGTGAGAAATATACCATGAAATATTTCAATAAATGTGCCATGACTCACCGAGGGGAGAAGCTTGCGGAGGTGCGAGAAAGCCAGGCTATCTCCAAATGCATCTATGAATAAAACCTCCTCACATGAGATTGAAGGAATGTTGAACCGCAATGCTGGGAGACTTTTATCAGAAACAAGGTATAGAAAAAACCCAGTGAAGTCGAGCTTATTGCAATGCTTCTCATAACAATCAAATGCAAAAGACTAGACAGAAAAGAGATTGACTGATTTCGTGAAAAGTTCAGTTCAGGCAAATCTTTTTTGTCAAGACAGGCTTAAGCAGACTGACAGCTTGCAGTCTGATTGCTTCTGCCTGGATGCTGCGTAAACTTCTCGGATTGTAAGAGTAAGAATATACCATGGAGCCTTCCTGATGCTGCTGGTCTTCTTTCGAAATCTTTATTTATCAGCACACAACTGGACACCAGCCTTCCAGCACTCTAGCCACAAGGATACACCACTTACTACAGTTCAAGAGTCAATGTTGTCATGTTTACGGTTTTACTAATGCTTTATAGGAAGAGGATAACTTGAAGGTGTATGTTGTTTCCTTCACCAGAACACTGATGTGCAGGAGGCAGTGAATGGCTGATCTGAAGTCTGTCTGAAGTCAACAATGATCTCTTTTGTTTTTCTGACAAGTAAAGAAAGAAGATAACAGCTTACATTTAGAGTTTTAGGTTTAGGTTGTAAAACTACAAGGAGCTTCTTTAAAAAAACAATTAGATGTGATAACTAGTAATATGTTAATAATCATTTAAAAAAAACAATGATTAAAATAAATTCTGCTGATAATGCAGATATCAAGATGGTAACAGGGTTATCATTTTAAGATTGGCATCATATTTGATGTAAAAAGTTAATTGATTCATTTATTCATTCATTTTACATACAGTATATGCTACTGTTCAAAAATTTGGAGTCAATGAAATATTTTGTTTTAAAAAGAAGTCTCTTATGCTCTGCATTTTTATAAATAAATATACAGTAAAAACTAATATTGTGAAATAACCATTTTCTGTTTTAATATATTTTAAAATGGAATTTATTCCTGTTATGGCACAATTGAAATTTCAGCATCATTGCTCCTGTCTTTAGTGTCGCACGATCCCTCAGAATTCATTCTAATGTGCAGATTTGGTGCTCAAGAAACTTTTCCTATTATTATGGGTATTGAAAACAGGTGAGCTCCTAAATATTTGTTTGGAAACCATTTGGAAACAAATTCAGGATTCTTTGATGAATAGAAACATCAAAAGAACCACATTTATTTGTAATGATGTAAACATCTTAACTCTCACTTTTGATCCAATGAATGCATGGTGAATTATTAATTTCATAACACAACAAAACGAAAAAAAAATAAAAATAAAATCTTACCTCAAACTTTTGAACAGCAGTGTAAGTATTTAACGGCCAATTCACACCCCATGACCCAACAAACAAGTGCTGACCAACACCAACAGATAGCAGCATCTGTCGTTGCAATGTGAATTGGCCTTAAGTGACACAAATGGCATGTGTTTTGGAGAATGACCCATTGAATGCTAGTATCAGGTCTCAGGAAGTCTATAGGACGCAGCTGCAGTGAGGTGCTTAGACTAAATGAAGATCATTTGTTAACTAGGGTCTGGGGTATGATTGTGTTGAATGAAGTCAATGAGAAGCATTATGATATACAAGTCCCAAGCCCATGTTGTGAAGTGCCAAGTGGACGGCAGAGATATTGGCATTATCTGTGGTTTGAGCCTACTGGTCCACTTCAAATGGGCTGATTAACCAATTAAACTCAATTTTTGAGTTATGAGACATGAAGTGATTCTTCCTGAAATTAAGGAATGCCCGTATAGAAATCACACCAACTTTACACAACTTCACCCATGTACACAAATCGCACTGAACTGTTGAATCACTATAATAAAATGAAGTTGCTGCTTAATGATGTTTGACTGGAGCTGTGAGCTATGTAATGCAACAGCTGCTGACTGTTGAGATCAGTGCAGATGCAGAGATCAAACCTTTAAACTGGTGCTTGATGGTTAATTAGAAAGTCGTTAACACAGGGCTGTAGCTAAGAGTTCTGGGACCCCTGCACTGGGCTCTTGAGCCTTGAATTGAGCTTCATTTAAGTCATTTTCTCATTTTTATCCTAAATACTTGTAGCAAAGCTTTACCTCTGTTTAGACGTACAACACTGGATGCATACACTCTTAAAAATAAAGTTTTATTATTGGAATCCATGGTTCCATGAAGAAACTTCAACACACAAAGGGTTCTTCATACTGGTAAAATGTTCTTTAGATTATAAATGCTCTTCACAGTAAAAGTGGTTCATTTAAAGGTTCTAAGGAACCAAAAATGGTTAAATTAAATACATTTTTCTGGATGGTAAATCCTTGCATTAAAGTTTACAATAATAATATTGTAATATAATATTTATTGTATCTATAAACCATATTCCTCCAAAAAAGCTTCCTTTTTTCCCTTTAAAGAACCTTTTAGTGGACAGTTCTTAAAAGAACCATTTTAGTGTGAAGAACATTTAATAATCTAAAGAATTTTTTACAGTATAAGGAACACTTTGTGCATTTCAATTTAAAAAAAACTGTTATTTTAAGAATGTCTGATATCATACGAAGTGAATCTTTAGGATAGAAATTCACAGTTGAAATATAAAGAGCGACTTCATTCTGAGACCACAGCAGTAGAGAGTGTCTATCGTTGCAAAACACCCCGTTTCGGAATACATTTTCATCTGCTCATGCATGTAGAAAACTGAGAAATTACATGCCACTCAGAGAGGCTACACTTACAGCAACCGAGCAATTGTTTCTCAATAAACAACGCTGTGCGCATACAGAGGAAAGAGAGGGAGAGAGAGAGAGAGAGAGAGAGAGAGAGAGAGAGATACTGTTGCTCTCTCTGAGTCACTCAGAATTCATGAATGCCAAACCTGCTTGTGAAGTGCTAGCGGGCATTTGTGTAAACAAATCACATTGATAGCACATATCTCTCATACACACACAATAAGTATTAAACATGGACTATAATGGCTAATACCTCATTCAATTCCAATACATTATTCATACAAAAGTTGAACCTGTGAAAAATTATTCATAAGGATGTTGAGCCTTTCAGACAGAAAGCTGCTATATAAATGCAAGGGCATAACATGAATAGAACAAGCTCTTAAACATACACATCTGGCCATTTAAAGCTTCCTGGAGAGCACTTAAGAAGAGCGAAGATTTCAAGCCCAAAATGCATTTCTCTATAATCCACAGACTCAGAGGAATATTCTGGGTTTAATACAAGTTGAACTAAATCAACAGCACTTGTGGCATAATGTTGACTTGTCCTTTGCTTTCTTTAAAAAAAAAAGAGAGAAAAGAAGCAAAAGTCAAAGTCATGATGGAAGAGATTTAACAGCAGAAACATAAAGCTTATTATTTTACAAAAGTATTTACATTCATTATTTTGTTTAAACGTATATGTATTATTTTATTTAGTTGTTCTCATACTTTTTATGAAGTAAAAGGTGTTTAGAAGTTTAGGTGGTAATCGACATTATGTGTCGTCGACATGTATTGAACCCAGGATATTCCTTTAAATATTTATAAATGTGAGCAAAGAGTTGCTATTTCTGTCAGTAAAGTTTTGTTAGAAAAAGTGACAGTTCTTAAGTGCTGGAAAAATGGAGTTTCATAACCTTACTAACGAATGCAAGGTATACTACAGAACAAAAGGGAGGGAAAAAAGAGTGGGATGCAAGGAAAGAAAGAACAAAACCAAAACAAACAAAAAAGAAACCAACAAGCACACACACACACAAAAATCTACAAAAACAGGTTGCAGGAATCTCATGAGGATGTGGCAACTGTGCATATGTAATTATTTGGATAATTCATATTTCATGCGCTTAAGTCTTTGATAGAAAAACCTACATGCATAGAACTGTCTTTGCATCATCCTAAAACAACTTCTCAGCCACAGTTGCCATGGTCACAGAAAGACATCACAGTCCTGAGCAAAGGGCCTTATGGGTAATTAGTCAGATAGGTACAGAGGCTGTGAGGCAGGCGGCTCTGGGGGATTCAGGCCTTACTGATCTGCTACCCTGACCTGAAAGAGTAAGGAAAAGGTAAACAGTGCTCTGCTCTTTCATTCCTTCAGTTTTTCTTCTTTTTTTCACTCTTTCACCTTTCCCATGCAGCTTTGAAGGTCAGTCAGTCTCAGATGCGGGACAAAGACTGAGAAAGTGAACATGACCATTTTTCTGACCCAGAAAAAAGTCTTTTCATCAGGTCACCGTTACATGGTCTATGGTGCGTCTGACTTATAAAAGTCTATAATTAAAGTCAGCTTTATTCAAAAGGTCACAGTTGAATATAAAACCAAAATGAAATGATCCATAGAACCTTTACTAAGTCCAGTTTTTATGGTTTTCTCTTTCCTTTTTGCATGGAAAATAGCCACCAGTAAATTCTTCAAAATGTTTCTTTTTGTATTTTACATTGCTGCTCAAAAGTTTCACATAAGTAAGTTTTTTTTTTTGAAAGAAATTAATACTTAGCACAACTGTTTTCAAGATTGATAAAAATAAGAAATGTTTCTTGAGCACTAAAACAGCATTCTGAAGGCTCACGTGAAATTCAGCTTTGCATCACGGGAATAAATTACATTTTAAAAATTAAAATAGAAAACATTTCAAAATATCACTTATTTTACTGTATTTTTGATTAAATAAATACAGCCTTCGCGAAGAGACTTGGGAATTCTTTTAAAAACAACAAAAAATCTTACCAACCTCAAACATATAAGAAATACAGTCATTTGCAGTGTCGAGGGTAATGCATAACAAGTAACTTGAGTTAAGTAATCAGATTTTTTTCAAGTAACTAGTAACACATTACTTTTTCAATTTACAACAAAATATCTAAGTTACTTTTTCAAATAAGTTACACAAGTTACTTTGTTTTCACATTTATAGACTGACAGCTCTCCTTTCCTCATGTTAAGAGAAATAAAGTGCAGAGGCGTCGTGTGCGCTGTGAGAACATGATGGTTATTGTGGTTCTAGACTAAATTCAGTATTCCTCAAAATGAATAAAAAGTGAAACGCAGTCTCAAAATTTTATGCAAACCTGTAATAATTAAATATATAAAATTACACAAAATATACTTTAAGTATTTATGTGGTTTATTTGAGATGCACCCTCTACTGTAGAGGTGTAACTATGCTTTTCCTTCAGCCTGAGGCTTATTCATTTCACTTTTGGTGTGAAAGGGCCTTAACATTTGCCAGAACTTTTTGTTGGTGTTATTAAAAAATAAACAAGCCAGCCTAGCCCAGGTAAAAAAACAAAACAGGAAATGTAAAGCATTACTTTTCATAAAAAGTAACTAAGTAATGCAATTAGTTGTTGTTTTAGGGAGTAACGCAATATTGTAAAGTATTACTTTTAAAATGAGCTTTCTCCAACACTGACCGTTTGACAGTATTTCTCTTGCACACTTTATTTCAACATTTTTAGCCTTAACAAATAAGCATTTATGTTCATTTCAAGAACCTCATTGCTCACCCTGCCACATGCAATAATGAAACACATTAGAGACTAAACAGCCCAGATCCCAATGCACAATTGATTTAATAAGGAAGAGCAGGATGCTACATGAGCGTCAACTTTTTCCGCAGGCCACCATGTTTACCCATGTTTGTTTATGGGTGCGAGACACACGCATTAAATCGAGATGGCTACGTTCCAAGAGAAAATACAGCGAATGATTCAACGCTGCTAACACCGTTGATAACAAATGCTCCTGCTAACCTTTGCAATTATTTTTTCAATATCGTGCTCTGTTGAGCATTTTTAATGAACGCATAACAAAAGCAATTAGGTGTGTGATGGCATTTTCCTTTTTAAGAAGCTAATTAAGGCCCAACTGTAGATGGTAACCTGTGCTATCGCAGGTGAATGGCAGATGCTAACACAGACAACAATGCATTAGAACGATTACAGCGAAGAAAAAACAGGAAACAAATAAATACAATCACTAAAATGGGAACTGGGAGGAAAAAGCACCAATCGTCTGCGGTGTTTATTATTTTCCTATAAAATTACATGCATATGCTGTGCATAAAATAATCGTGAAATGTAATTTAGATGGCATAATGGAGGTTAATGTGAGAAGAAATTGAGAACGAACCGTGAGTGAGCTAGTGGCTAAAACGGTGGCAAAAGATGTGACTATTAAAAGGTAATTCAGCTCGGGATATTTGATTTATCATGGCAACATTGGCGCAGGAGGAAAATCCCAAAGATGGGAACTGGGTTCATGAATTTCATTACATAATAAACAGAGCAATTCCAAGAGGGTCCTCGCACTTTGGTGCTCGGGCCCTAATGAGTCTATCAAAATACAATGACAGCAAGGAGACAATGCAAGAAGAAAACCTGTGGACATTTGTAAGGTGACGCCTTTGGACTTGATTTTCAAAAAGCAATCGCATAAGCCCGCGGCTCATTAGCATTTAGCATGAACTCCAAATTCCCACATTTCTGATTGATGGAATAAGGACAGAATCATGTACTTTAGGGGTAGCTTCATTTGAAATTCAAACAACCTTTGTGCCGTTACAGAAGCTGCACTGAGGAAAATGTCAAAAATAATTTTCCTCTAAGCAAGCATTTCAAACCCAAACCTTGCTCCAGACATCAAACGTATGAAATGGAGGCAAATTTCTCAAATAACCTGTGAGGAAACTATGTCACCGCAATTGTCTCTTTAGCCTGTTCATAAAAATGTATTTATTAAAGAAAGCCCTATTAGTCACTTCAGCAGACTGTAGGCAGAGCTAAGCTGTAATCAATACTGTCTCAGGTGACGGAGTATTACAGAGACTCATTCAATAACATTAGCGTGCAGACGGCTGATGATGGCACCCGGGAACATTTTTTATTCTGAACAAAGAATCTTTGTTCTGAATTATCAATTTTAAGGCAAGACTGTACTTTCCTGCAAAAGACTCTAGAGTGTTTTTCCCCAAGAGTTGAAACATTTTCAGCTTTTTAAAAAAAGTCTCATGCTCATCACTGTCACTTTTTCCCAGCCATCCAATCACAGTGAAGGAGGGCGGGACAAATGCCACCCTGACCAACCATCGCATTCTACTTGTACAAAGACTGAACACTGAGAAGTTATTAATTCTGGTTTTCGAGTACTCATGTCTTTACTAGATGGAATTTCCCAACAATTCCTTTATTTGTATGAAAAATAAAGCTCAGAAGAACATTTTGTTCACAATGGGTCTACCTGGTAAGCGCCCTTTTTGGCATCGGTTAGCAATAAGGCTTGGGATATTAAATCAATCAGTTTAAAAACATTAATTCAAAATATGAAAACTATAGCAATTTTATTCCAAACGTTTTAGGAATCTAGTAATTTTGGTAACATTTTACCATAAGGTCCCATTAGTTAACATTAGTCAATGCATTAACTAAAATTAGGTAAAAATGAGAAATACTTTTGTTTATATCTTTGTTGACGTTAATTAATAACAATACAATGGTTCATTGTCAGTTCATGCTAGTTCGGGTCCATTGAAAAATATCAACAGATACAACTTGATTTTAATTACAAAATGAGTAAATATTGAAATATTTTTAACTACTGTCAACAAATGGATCCTTATCGTAAAGTGTCAACAATGTTTAATTCTACTGTATTTGGCTTTTGTCTGTTTTGTATGGACAACAATTATGCCATAAAATAATACACAATACATTAATTAATTCAATTCAATTATATAAATTGTCTCAAAAATAATTTGTGTTCCACAAAAACTTTGAAAGTAATATTTTTACATCATTTTATAATAATCAATATTACATAGTGACAGAATTACTGCAATACTCTACAACAAGTTGAACGAAGTTCAATAGCAATGTTTTTTTTTTTTATTAAAGTCTGATGTCTTTTGCAAGCTCCCATTTTACTTTTATTTAAACATTTTTTTTGTCACTGTTCACTACTATCTTCATTATAGTTTTGGATAAAGATAATAACCTTAAATTAAAAGCATTAGCAGGTTCATTTTCTTGCTTCAGAGCTGCAAGTGGTTTGCCGTACCTCTGTGATTGCAGAAACCAGACTTTCCTTTGGTTTCCTCAAGGCTCGTCGTACTCTAGAGAGAGATCAGACCCGTCTGTGATTGTCTGTGTTATTACTGAATATAATTGACAGGGTCTAGAACAGCCTCCACTCTGTTTGAGAGCTGGAGTCCATGACTGTCACTTCTCATGAATAGGGTTTTAATGTCAAATCTCTTCTGTTGCACCCTCTTCATCAGCACCGTTCCCCAGCCGCAGCCGAATCCCAAACTCTGGCTTTTTAACTTAGCTGTCAGCCATTAAATGCTGCAGTATTTCACTCTGTTCTTTCTGAATTTGACTCGGAGGGCAGAAAGATGTGATGACATTTGGGCCTCAGGGTATCTTACAAGTGACCAGAGAGACTCCAACTTCAGAGAGCGGCTGAACAAAGCTGAAAGAGATTTTCATACCTCTGTTATCACAAAACATCATCTGCCGCCTGAAATACTCTCTCTCTCTCTCTCTCTCAAACACATACACACACGCACACACACCTACACACACACACACACACACACACGCACTCTCTCTCTCTCTCTCTCTCTCTCTCTCTGAAAAAACATTATGAATTCCATCACCTGGCTACAGACCCCATTTCATACACTATAACATTTGGATGTCACAAAAGTGCATATCTCATTTCCCCTCTCTCTCTACTGGGTAATGGAAAAGACCGGAAAACTTTTCATTATCTCTATGTGTTGGGCACAGCAAACACACAGTCTCCTTCTGGTCTTCTTCCATAGAGTTGGTATTCGACACTAAGGTAATAGGCAGGAAAAAAGATTCTTTTTGCAGTCTCTTCTCTTGAGACAATATGACTGAAAAGATATGCCTGTCTTTTTTTGGTTTTGGGAACTTAATATTTGCAAGAGCACTGATCCCAAGAGACTAAGACAGTGCGAGAAAAGACAAAGCAGGCAGAAGACGGTCTTCTGAAGATACATACACATAGCATGTTTTAATGTTAAAGCCTTTTATGCTCACCAAGGCAGCATTTATTTGATCAAATTGTGAAATATTTTTAACTGTTTTCAATTTTAATATATTTTAAACTGTAATTTATTCCTGTGATGGTAAAGCAGAATTTTCAGCAGCCATTAAGCTAGTCTTCAGTGTCACATGATCCTTCAGAAATCGATTTGGTGCCCAAGAAACATTTCTACTTATTATCAATGTTGAAAATAGTTGTGCTGCTTAACATTGTGATATATTTGTTTAAGATTTTTTCATGAATAGAAAGTCTTTACAGTTATTTTTTTTTACACATAAATAATTTGAATGCATCCTTGCTGAATAAATGTCTTAATGTCTTCGAAGAAAAATAATAATGACCTTAAACCGTTGACAGTGTACATTCAATGTGTGCAAGAAAATGCAACATTCAGAATGTTTCCTGTGATTGTGATTCCATTACCAATATACTTGGGCATTAAAAAATCATGAAAAGTCAGATTAAATCTATATTTCATTTCATGTGACTGCTATTACTTCAAAAACAGCTAACACCCAAATGGGTTAAATTGCTGGCATATGTATCTTTTTAACGGTCATGCTAATTTGAAGGATTTACTCCTGCATTCAGATGTGGCTGTCACTTCCAAATCCCTGCAGTGTGCACCTGGCTTATGGGTATTTCATGTTACTGGAAGGGAATAAAGAAAAGTCTTATGGCTTTTATTCTAGCGAAGTGTGCCAGGGGCTGTGGCAACAGATGTGATGCCCCACTGTCACTTTCTTTGAAGCTTTTCAGCATCTCATGACTTTCTAAAGAAGGATCACTGCGTGGTGGAGATTATGCTTGACTCTGACTCCATGTGCCGGAGCGACATCCACAACAATCAATCCTACCTTAAACAGAGATGACCATGATTCAATTAAGCTAAAATGACCATGGTAAGACTCAGGCAAAGAGCTGTAGCTCATTTCAAACATCGACATGCCACCATAATAAAGCTAACTTGCATAAATCCCCAGAGCTTTTTATTCAGACAGTTATGGGTTGCAATGATTCAAGCGCACACATTAAACTAATACAATGCGTGCTGGCTTATCATCAGATACTTTTAGAGGTGGTAAATGCTGAACACAGAAATGGTCTTCTGGGTAAACAGACAGAAATGGAAGAAGATGGTTAGGAGAACAGGTTCCCTCTTTTTCACCAAAATGTACTCCCAAATTCCAAAATTCAGCAATAATGTTTTATTTGACCCTTTGTTCAGTAATGGGATGAAAAGGAATTTTATTTTCTTTACTGAAAGTCCATTGCAGTTCTCATTTGGATGTTTTTCTTTCTTTGTTTGTTTTATAATTATATTACAGCCTGTATCTAATCAATAAATCAATCAATAAACCAATCAACCAATCAATCAATCAATTGATATACTGACCAACTGATGCACCAACCAACCAACTCGACTTGACAGCAAGAAAAACCCTACTGTTGAGCAGTAAATTGATACAGCACGTTGGTTTAGTGATCAATGTAAATAAAGCCCACACATTCTGTAAAACATTGTCGCGAAGTCTAGGTAGATTGAATAGACTGGAAAAAAAATAATTTAGCAGCATCAAAATGGTTTTGTTTCAGGATAAGGCTTAGTAGCTGTTTTCTGCGTGCTTCATCTCTTCTGCTATAGGGGCTAACCAAAGCCTCATGCCAAAGCCTGTTGTCTTTAGATGCTAAATTAGATATGGGAAGGGGCTAATAATGAATTGTAAGTAGTAACATCAGTCTCCACACATGTTGACACTGAAATAGGCTTACTTGCATGTCAACAAGGAGAGTTTCCCCTCCTCTTTCCATTTTTGTTTATAAATGGAATAAAGACAAAAACCACAGAGCCCTGGTGAACCTCCTTCCGTGTTTGTGGGTGAGATAAGAAATGCCACTAGAACACAGCTGAAAATACTCGTCAAAAATCTAATAGAACAGGAAGGCAATCATAATGCACTGACATGTCAGCTCAATGGAGCGATACAGAGAAAGAGAGAGCAAGGGAGGGGAAGAGAAATGTTTTGACAAGAATCTGGAGAAATGAGCCATTCAACTGGTTTGGAACTGTTTTAAATAACGACCGAAAGTCGAGATGTCACAGCAAAACCACTTTCCTTTAAGCTCATCTTATCCTGTCCATCAAATGTTGACTCACTGTGCATGATGGTCTAGACCTAGTATATTTTGTTTTGTTTCCATGACTTTTTTTTACCAATATAATTAGCATGCTAATAGGATTAGATGTTAGAGAGTTTGCATACCAAACCTGTCAGAAACATTGTGCCTTCAAAAATATTGCAGTTTAAAGCGCTGACACCATACACATTAAAACATTTAATTTTTTGTAAAAAAAAAAGAAAAAAAAGTAGACCGCCTGCTCACAGAGACCAATTTATGTATCATAAACCACATTTGAGGAAAAATGGGTTGTTGTAGCTCATTGTCTAGGTTACAATGATTGGAAATAGCTGAATTTGTGTTTTAACAACATTTAGGTCACGAGTTATTGATCCGGGAAGATCAAATCGTAGTGATTATATTCACAACTTTAACTGAGCTCGTTGAGCTAAGCACTGACCAAATTTCTCTGGGGTAAAAACCATTTTTTTATTGGGTTCCGCTAATAAAATCCGCATTCCAGGAGCTAAATATCTTGTTATTTGGGGTGGACATGAAAAACAACCCGCAGCAACAGCGTTAAAGTATTCCAATTCTGTGGGAAAAAGGAGGACTTGGCAACACTGGTCAGTACATTCTGCATATTTGAAACAAAATAGAAATAATTGTGAAATTACATTTAAAAGATATACCTAAGCCGTAATTAAGTGAGTCAAAAAGCACTCTTAAGTTAAAATAATTACATTTAATATAAAATTAAACTATGATTCTTTTTCATTTAATTAAGATGCAATTAAAACATTCAGTTCACACTAAACAGGCCTATAGTCTTTTGAAGTATATTATTTCCATAAATTCTTTCTTTGTACTTCTTTTCACGAGGGTTAAAGTAGTGTGCTATGTTAAAATATGAAAATGAAACTAGGGCCATAAGTTAGTTTATTGGTTGGTTTTTTAAAAACAGTAATTTTGCTATTCACACTACTGGATTTATAAATGGCAGTCAGTTTAATACAACAGGAAGTACAATTCATACAGCAGCTTTTGCTGCGTTGGTTAGAAACAAACATGGCGCAAACTCTTCACTCCCCTTCTTCCCCTTTTTACTTCATAACTGACAATACCAATGAGCAGCACTGGATGATGATGACTTAATAGGTAGACAGGAAGTGTGAATGTTGTCTGAGAAGGCGAGAGTATTTTTTAAGCAAGGTGCATGCTAGTTTAGACCCATGCTCCTGAGGATCAGTTTGTGACAGTTTGGCACACACTGTAAGAAAATAACGAATTCCAAATATTTCTTTCTCTCTCTCTCTCTCCCTCTCCCTCTCTCTCCCTCTCTCTCTCTCTCTCTCTCTCTCTCTCTCTCTCTCTCTCTCTCTCTCCCCTCTCCCTCTCCCTCTCCCTCTCCCTCTCCCTCTCTCTCTCTCTCTCTCTCTCTCTCTCTCCCCCCCCCCCTCTATGCCGGATACTGTGAGCTGACGGGTCGCTTCTCTAATAAGATACCTGTGACTCAGGCCTGTGTAACAAGACATTCCCCTCAATCATTTTCAAGCACCTTAGCTTCCTGGAAGAGAAGACGCATGGATTTTTTATGCCCCTCATTTGAGATGTAACTTTCCCCAAACTCACTTTCCAAGGTCACACTCTGTACTTCCAACAAGGAACATTCATACACCACAATGAAGTATGTGAACTTTAACTTCTTACAGGGACCTTATCCTACCATTATCTTATATCTATATATTAGCAGATATACCCTACAGAATAATTTTAAATATAGACAAAGAAAATAATATTTTATTCACAAAGGATGAATTAAGTAACAGTTAAGACGTTTATAATGTTACAAAAGATTTCTATTTCAAACACTGAAGAAACTGCATCACATTGAAATAAATTCAAACAGTGAAATAAATTCAAATAGAAAATATTTTAAATTGTAATATTTTCACAGTCTTTCACAATTCTTTCAATAACATAAAAAAAAAAATCTTACAAATCCCAAACTTTTGAAAGGTAGTGTACAAACTTCAAATGTCTTTGTCTTCCAGGAAAAAAAGCAACAAAAATATTGATGACTCATCCTACACTACAGAGATTTTTGTCCAATCAGATGTTGGAAATCTGTTTCCGCCTCAGAGTAAATAATAATAATAATAATAAAAAAAATAATAATAATAATTGTGACTTTCTCATTATTGAGGCATAATTACCTCTTTTTTGTCTTGTAATTGTGACTTTATATATCACAACTGCAACTTTATGATAATAGGCAAAATCCTGCAATCATCCAGCAAATATGAAAGAAAACTGTAATAAAAATCAACTTCATGAGAGAACTTTACCCAAAATGTGGATAGTTCACACAAAATAGGTTTTAGAGTTGTTGTCAAAACGTTCCGTAGAAGAAAAAGTCATACAGGTTTTGACAGGCATGAGGCTGGGCAAATAATGACTTTCTTTTTGTGAACTGTCTCTAAGTAAAATGAAAATGTTTGTTTAAGTTTATCTTATCTAAGCTTAAGCTTAGATTGTTGCTATTTATTTTCATTGCAAAGTCTTTTCAAATGAGACATACATGAAGAAAAATCAAAGCAACATTACCCTTTCAACAAACCACAAGTTGATGCTAAATGGTTGTGGCGATCATCGTATTGCGTTTGCCATTACTCTGAACCAGTTCATCCCACCGTGAACTCAGGGAGCCACTTTTCTCCCATCGATCTGTGTGTCCAACTGTGAAGAATAACTGCAACAAACACCTCAAACGCACCAACATGGAGAGAAGTTACTTCTTCACTAGCTTGCCAATCACATTCATCTACTGAAACAACTCGATAGGTCAGGCGAGGTGAGTCATCAGTGTAAAGTATGACTTTTATAAACAATTGTGCATTTTCATAATGATGAAAAAGACAAGGCAGGATGAGTTCCACATTTACATGAGCGCATGGACACATATTCGCACATGGTTAATGGGTATTCTGTGCATTATTTCTGTGTAATATGCCATAACACTTATTCTAAATTAGATAATTTGTTGGTCTGGTGAGCACACAAATCCCGTTAAGGTGTAATTCGAGAGTGGTCAGACTGTGCAAGCTCAAAGCTGAAGAGAGCGGGAGGAATTGTGGGTATTGACGCGCTTTCAGCGAGCAGAAATATTGAGCAGCGGAAAACTGCTGGAGCCCTTGAGAGAACTATAGAGATAGCTGAACTCTCCGTGAGCTGCTAAATGTCGAATTAAACAGTCAATCAATTTCAGGGTGAATAAGTGAGTGGAAAAGTGAGCGAGAGAAAGAGTAAGAATGGGGCGATGCATCGACACAAGTCAGGCTGGAAATAAATGAGGTCTCGGCTCATAATAAACCCATATTTGTAATAAACAGATACTGTAGAGCCATAAAATTGTCTTTTTAAATGGAGAGGGATTTGGCTGATGATGCACCATTACACACAGTGTTAACGCCCGACAAGGCCAGGAAGGGCCAGATAGATAGATGAATAGAAAGATGGCACGCTTCTTCTCCATCACACTTTCCTGCTCCCGCTCTCTTTAGGTCTCTCGCTGCAGAATGAACATTGAAGAAATTTTGGAGCGAGAGAAGCTAATTTTATTCATAGGTCTGAAAGATGGATAAAAGAGAATGAAAAAGAGAGGGCGAGGGACAAATAGAAAGATAAAGTCAGGAGAAAAAGACAGCCAGCGAGAGAGAAAGCAATAAAAGATGTATTGAGATGTGCATCAATGCTACACGCCACAGAAACAGAACAGCAACAGCCTGAAGCCAATAATGCTACGCTATTTACATTAATGCTAGCAACAAATGACATGTTTGAAGTTTTTTTCTAAGAGAAATTCATTGTGTAACCATACTTGTTGAATAAAAGCTATATGAAAAAAAAAACCCCTCAAATATGATTCCCTTGGGAGGGGTAAGGGGGCACACATTTTTATGATCTGAGAACAGACTTTCATCAAAACAACAACATCACATATTTATTATTACTGAAAAAGTCAAAGTTCTATATTAACACCAAAACACAAGATAGTCCATAATTAGACCAAACGATACCAAAAACGAAACCCTTTGGCATAATTCCTGTTGTAACCAATTAGCTCAAATGGATGAAATAAATAAATATATATATATATATATATATATATATATATATATATATATATATATAATATATATATATATATATATATATATATATATATATATATATATATATACGCATTATGATCAATTATGAATATAAATCAACCATGAAGGGAATTATGTATATATGGATAATCAATTACAACAAATTATAATTAATTATGAATATATATTGTCTAAAATTAGTTCTGGTTTTAGAATTAGTTTTAGAAAGACTGGTCTGTTTTGTTTGGCAAAATTATCAGTCCGATTTTTATCAACTCTTAAAAAGGAGTTTTCTTCTGACTAAGAAGAATTCTGCCATTCTAGTTACTTACAAAAGCATATAGCTAGTGAAATCAAAACGTTAAAGTGACTTGATTCCCTTATGAGCATCAACAGAGACAATCAAGCATGAATACAATGGATTTAATACAACTAGTAAAGAAAGAAATAAAGAAAGAAAAAGAGGATGATCAAAGAATGGCAAAATTACAGCAACCAGCAACAGAATCACTTCAGACAATTTAAGCTTAAAACACATCGAAAGAATATGATCCAATACATTGGGGATTTTCTTATATGTGTGCTGTGGTGAATGCAGTTCCGCAGAATTTCATTGCGTTCGAGCTGGAACATCCTATTAGTCTCGAAAAATAAAATTAAAATTAAAATAAGAAGAGTGTGTCTCATCCAAGGATAAGGATGACTGAGCCCAGATAAGATTGTATCGTGTTATAAAGGCAACTCCGTGCACACCTATTTTGGATGTACTGACCAATGGCGAGCACTGTCTTTTAGCGGGAAAAGTTTCTTTTTTCTCCTTTTACGACCTAATTTGCCTGATGTATGAAGTGTCAGATCTGAGTTCTTTTTCCTCCAAAGTACTTTAAAATTAGAATAATGCATTGTATCATGACCAAACACCTATATTTGGTTAATACATTCAGAGAGAAACATTTCGAATCCAAGAAGTATATGTGTGGAAGACATAAAGCAGAGGTGCATTCTTACACTTGAATATAAACATTTAGAGTCAAACTAACACAACTAACAGTAATAACTAAGATTATTTAATATGGAGACCTCCATACAATCGGGATACATTTGGGAATAGTCAAATTTTAAGGTTAAATGCAAAGAAAGTCCCTATGTGTGTGTGTGCATGTCACACGAATTTGAGGCCTGGTTTGATCTGAGTTGATTAACATCTTTGTGAAGTCAGGAAGAGGTTTGAGGTAGAGCAGTTTAGCATCGACACGGGGATTTTTTTTTTTTTTTTTACTAAAATCTAAAGATGAATCGATCATCACTGATTCAGTCAAGATGCTACTTTGCAAACACGAGGCACAAAAGCATTCAATTAACAATAAAATACGTAGCCTACATCTGCAGCATATTGATGTGTAACAAAGACTTTGAGTGTACTCCCCATTAAAATAGTTGAAGGTCGCAGGTCTCCAAGTGATACTAGTTATTTAGAAAAATAGCTCAATTAGGTTTCATGTTCCGTAATTGTGGGTTAAATATGAATTTTCTGATCATTTTCCTTGCCACTGCACAACCTAAATATCCCAACATAAACACTGCTGATAAATTATTTGTTAATAAAGCATCTTCACAAACCACTGTTAATTTGAACAATTACAAACATGGAATTTGGCATGACAGAAAGCTCTCAAAGAGCGCTCCCTTTATAATCACAAAAAAAATCTCACTCATCTTATTTCATTGCGATCTCAAGAAGTTCTGTAACAATAAATGAAACTGACCACACTAACCCTAATCACTCAAAATACCTGAGTTTTTGTTCAGTGCTAACTTAAACAGCTCTGATTGGTCAATGTGTTCAAGACATCAACAGTTACGTTTGTGATTGGCTAGAACAGTAGTTTGTGTGCAGCTTTTCCCTCTAAAAACAATCAAAAGCAGCAGTGGTAGGCAGTGGTTTGAGTGAGAAAATTTCACACTAGTCTCAAGTCCGTGGTCAGAGGAAGGTAAGCCTCGCCCAGCCAAATTTTTGGTTAATATTTCTGAATATAATGTGTTGTTTAAAGTTATCATTTGAAGAGATTAGTGTTCCTGTGAGCTAAATGCTGCTGAAGACATTGGTTATGGAATACGTGAATGGCAATACACAGCCATATGGATTTTGTTCTCAATCATAAGTTTGCTGAATGACCATACGATTAGGGGGGCACTGCTCCCTAATGCCTTCCTTGGCGACATGCCTCGGACTGCTGCATAAACAAAAAAACCCCAAAAATTTTAATTTCCCATTTCTAGTCCTCTGTCATCCACGGTCATCAGTGCTTCTTTTATTCTTCCGGAGCTCCTCCGTGGGACTCGTGACCGGTGTGATTCATAGGTGACGCTCAATAGCCGTCATTATACCTGCCTTGGCCTGATCGTCACATATATAGCCAGACCCCCGGCTAATAACCTGATATAAGATGATATAATCTACTTTGACCACTTTAACCAGGTATGTCTGTTTGCCTTTTTTTCTAGCAAGGCCTATACCAAACAAGTCGTTTGGAGGTGTCTTAGAGTGCGTTCACACTCGATTAAAATGAACCCTGGTGCGATTGCTCGATTGCTTGTTAGTGCGGTTTGTTTGAATATGTGAATGCTGCCATCTGAACGCTGGTGCGGACCAAACAAGCGAACTGAGGCCGCTAAAAAGATGGGTCTCTCTCCGCTTCCAAATGAACACTGGTGCGGTTCGATTGATATATGAACGGAACATGGACCAAAGACATGTAAACGGACCAAAAACAGGACGTAATGCCTCAAGATGCAACGCTACAAGTCAGCTGAGTTGACGACGCAGAAAGATCAGTGTATCCAAAATGAGTAGAAGGCAAACGTGGAGGTAAAGTGCCTCATCAATATTTGTTCCTGCATACAACGGAGTAAATCCTGGTGCTTTTTTGAATGTTTTGAACATTTTATTAACTCTTTGTGAGTTCTTAGCTGGTAAAAATAAAGCATATGTACACACATAAAATGATGGCGTTTAATCCAGCACACAGCATTGTTTTGAATTTTCGGTAAGCAAGCTCCGTTGCAAAATATACATCATAAAAGCCGACCAATCAGGTCGTGACCGTATCCCTATGCCTTTGGTTCGGTAACTTAAGGTTCGCTGTTAAAAATGCCAGTGTGAACGCTAAGTGGACCAGAACTATGTGTTTTGTTTTTGTTTTTTGGTCCGGACCAAACAAACCAAACCAACCGATCTACAAGTATGAACGCACCCTTATATCACAAACACATCCAGTTACAAACCAAAAGCCATGCACATATACAAACCAATTAAAAAAAAATGGAGCAGAAACACAAAGAAAGAGATGCAAGGAATAATAATTTGAACTGGCAGTGGGAGAGTAATGGAGCACCTGTGGATGCCGAGAGGAATTATCCTGCTCATTTTCTCACTGTTCTGTCTGTTTGAGAATGTGGCAAAAATCAGCGCCGTGGGATTGAAGAAAGATGAGGAGGAAGTGAAGACCTGTGGTCTACAGCCACACACTCTTTACTCTAGTAATTATGCCCCTTTCTCAAGGGCACCTTGTCCTACAACATCACTTTCGTGTCCGAGAGTGGTGTGGGGCTGTGTATAACCTCACATGTGCAGAACAAAGGCATAATTGAGGCACTGCAGTGATTAGCCTCAGTCCTATTTGTTGAGGACGCACATCTGCACCTGTGCATGGACTCTATGGGCCTGTACTGGCAGATGATAAAAAAAACTGCATCTGTAAATATTTCCCACAACTCCCTTTGGCCATTCACAAAATGTCTGAAATCTCCCTATTTCCCTTCCCTCATTTTCACTTTCCTTGAGGCTGCAAAACTATCCAAAACCTGTAAAGAGCAGAACAATGGAGCACCCGCCCGCCCACCACCACCACACACACTGAGTGACATGAGGGAGGGACAAAACTGCTGGGAGATCAACCAACAAACTTTTAAAAAGGCTAGAGGCTGACAGAATTTTTGGAGAAGGATATTATTTATTTATTTTTTATTATATTATTTATATTAAGATTATGTTTTATACAAAACAATTTATGATTCACAACTTACAAATTGCCAATTACCTATTTAGATTAAGACTTAAAAGACGTCTTAAACTGCGTCAACTAAAAAGAGCTCTATGCAAATTGTTCCCTTTGTTTATACCATTTCATATTGCTCAGTGTAATGTGCTTCAGTCAGGTTTTCTTTAAGAAATGTGCATGGAGATCAAAAAGAGTTTGTTGTCTTAAGCTAAAAAAAATGTGACAACATCTCATCGTATAAACACGCATGAGTCAAAGAACACTCATAAAACACTTAAATCACCATTCAGACCTCAAAACTTGGTACATAAAACATGTAGCAATCAAAAATCTCATTTGAGTAGTGGAACAAACTCATCCTGACTTCACAATCAACATTCAAAAACAGGATTTTTCGCTTCAGCTTGCTCAATTAAAACGAACAAATCCAACACAATTTCAAAAATGTAATCCCTTTAAATTTGTAAAATAGACGTTTACTTAATGCATTTATGTTGGGACTACATGAATCATTTTCATTGGCGTTAACTGAAACTCACCAAGGGACTTCTAAGTCCCAGAATGCTTTGCATGAGAATGGGTGGGGAGAGTAACAGTTGAAACTAAGTGTTATTTAATGTTTTTGAGTAAGAAAAGGCAAGAGGGAAACTTCATGTTCATATTTAATGTTCTGTTGTGTTGAGATTTAGACGAGTCCGTATTTTTCTTAAATACTCAATTGTTTTATTTTTTATTTTACAGTAATATATATATATATATATATATATATATATATAAAAATAAATTATAAAAAATAAAATAAAAAATAATTATTATTGTTTTATAGCTATATCTTATATAATTCCAAAATGTAGGCCAAATTGTGCAATTTTAACCTTTACAAATAAGCACAGCAAACCTGATTATTTTTTGTATTTGCCTTTTAAATTACATTCACAATTTTTATCAGAAAAAAAATGCAATTAGTTCTCTGCATTAGCGGCTTACGAATGTTTGTACTGTTTGAACAAGCAGCAGTAATAGCAGTTCATTCAAATTAAAATGTTTATTACACCTAATTTTCGCACCAAACATTTTGAGTTGGTATGAACAGGTGTTTATTTTCTAGAACTAAGAATATTTTTTTTTTTTCTAAGAAGAGCCAAACTGAAACACAATAGACCCATGGTTTGATCTATATGGCGTAACAGACAATTAAATTTGTGAGTACCTGAGTGATTGATGTTTTCTGTCAGGACCGAGATCAGATAGACTGACAGCTTGCAAGGATAAACTATTCAACCAGCTCCTGGCACAAACTAGAGACATTTCCTCCCGGTTCTGCTAAATTGCACCAAGCTCTAAATCAAATCAGACGCCATCCCTAGCAGGCGGATTTCACAACCCCCCGTTATCGCCTCCTCTCCTCTCCTCTCCTCCACTCATGATGTGTTTCTTATTACACTGTTTCCCAAATGTGAAACTTTTTCAGTCGGATCTGAAGCTCATAGTGTTAATAATTAAGCCCTTGCTCTGGCATGAAAAGCACATTCTCGCGGTCGAGTGACTTAGTCTACACACCGTATTGCAGTCAACACAGCATATCCAAACAACCCTCCTCTCCTGCACGGATAAAAACACACATGGACGTCCTCACAGGTGCTGTTCGGCCAATCACAAAGTTCCTCCCACAGAGCCTGCTTCAGGAGAATGTAATTGTGGGAAACGCTGTGCTGGCACAGCATGAGAGCATATCTGCACAAATTAACTATAGACTGATGCAGAAAAACAGGCAGGTGTGGATCAGTGCTGGGCCAAGGTGAGGAGTTAAATTACAGAGCCGAGGAATACACTGTCATCATCTGTGACACAAAATATTCAAGCGTTAATAATCAGTGCGGTATTACAACAGCTAATGAAAACATATGGAAGTGCAAAACAACCTGTTATATCGTTTCCACCCACAAGCCTGAAACCTAACTTTCCTAAGTCCCAAACTTTTACCTAAGTCCCCCTGTAGTCAATAATTTTATCCCTTAAATCCCTTGATCACCAAAATTAAATATTTAAATGTTTTTTACTGTGGGGGAAAAAAAATCTTCATGCAAAAAATAGCTTGACTGTAACTCTACACCCTTGCTTCATTTAGATTACACGGATCTATGAATATGCTAATCAGCCCCACCTCCACTCACTCGCACCAGCTCAGAGATCCACTCGGTCAACTTACTGAAGTAAACGCTGCACAATGGTTTAGTTTTTTTTATAATGTCGGACACATAGCGGGAGTTAATATGATTATCGTTTTGCTTGACTACATTATCAAACAGCTGATAATGAGTTGCTAATATTACACAAACCAAGTTAACATTCATGAGTCAGACATGCTGTCTTCTAAAAATCAGTATCCTTAAAAGCGCTTTGAACAACTAAGAACGTCAGTGGAGAATGGCATTCATCATAACATCGTAGTATACATGATATACCCGCTATATTGCTATATCTACCAGATTTTCATATCAACAGAAAAATATACCGGGATAACCTTCTCTTGATACTCTCCTGCTTAAGAGAGGTCATAGCTAATGATAAGCTAAAGCCCCTGATTAGTTACAAGGTAGTTTGTGACGTCAGAAACACCAGGGACTTCAAACCGCATTTTAACGTCTCTGTAAATCACTGCAGTTTTAAAGGGAAAATACTCAGCAATGGTGCTGGCATAAAAAATGTGCTTAAAGTATATTAAAAATCACCACATAGACATATAAATAACCTTAAAGCAAATTAATATTTTACCTTTTAAAGTTGGACTTTAAATGAAAAGGTTCATTATAAACTCAGAAAATAATCTAAAGTAATCTAATCTAATGTGAGAGTCATAGACAGACCAAATATTATAAGAGTATGTACAGTATTTGATGAATAACATAGTTTAAGTACAGTTGTAAAGTAATATGGATACAATATGGACACACTATTGTCATTTTCGCATTATATTACATATAAATATAGGTAAAGCACGACCAGAAATTCACCCACATAGGAAAACGATAAACAATAATAATTCATATATGTGCTTTAACAAAAATATGAGCTTCAAATGTCTGCTTAAACACACATACACACACAAAATAAAATAAAATAAAAAAAGAGAAAAAAGAAATAATATTATCAGTTTGATCCCAGAACATTCCTTCAGGTATTCGAAGATTTCAAGTATGCAAATGCCCTGCCCCCAGAGAAATTTAATTGGCTAAATTCATGCTTCACTGCATTTTCAATACCAAATATGTTCTGATTGGCTGTGAGTAGGGCTGCACAAATTTAATTTAAATTTTAATACTACTTATAGGTGCTCGTGTAAAACATAACGCTGTGCTTCACTCTAAATTAAATGGCAGTCTTTTCCATTTGATAATTGCATGAAGCCATTTTGTGATTCTGGTTTTATTTCGATTTGCACTTTCATTGTTGACATACAAACTACTTGTCTGTGAAATTTCTGAATACTTCAAAACCATAATAAGTGTGTGTTCTACAATAGAAAAGTCATCCAGTTTTGGAACGGCTTGAAGCAGATTAATTGATGACAGAATTTTCATCTCTGGGTGATCTTCTTAATGTAAAACAAGACAATAAATAAAATTGGAGAGAAAACTCTACATCACTCATTGGGATTTCATTTTTCTTACTGTTATAAAGGGGTTCTTTGTAGAGATGGAAGTCAGTTGCCTCTGAACACAAATTTACCACCTGAACACATAAATCAGTCATTCAAAGCTTATTGTTATTCTACTTCCATTTATTCTTTGATCACACCATACACGTCCGAGTCTGTGTGGGCCAGGAAACACTAAGCTATCTTTGACACATGGATCTTTTATAAATCAAAGGACATTTATTATCTCCATACAAACAACCTGGGGAATTCTCAGATATGGAGCGCCACAATATCATTATAAAATCCAATCCGCCGGGTGTATCGAATACGTCCCATGATTACTTCCACATGAAAAGCTCTGCTGACATAATGAACGGGGCATTTGCTGAGCCTGTGATAACGCTCCTGCTCCGTATTGATCTGATCTGGGAACAGTAGATATCTTTAACACTGCAGTGGAGAGTCCTTTAAATGGCTCACCTCCCATACCTCATTTATCAAATGTAATCTGTTAGTATTCTACAACATTAATCAACCTGCTGTCCCACTTTCCCGTGTATGTGTGTTCATGTGCTCTCATGATTGTATGTGTGGGAGTCTGGGAGATCGTCTAGTGGTTGATTTCACGTCTGCTCTTGATTAAGGGTGTTTACGGGTAAAAGTGTGTCTTATAAAGCTTTGCTGGGACCAATATTGATTCTCTACAGGAATTTATAGCCAACCAATCATACAACAGGTGAACACAAAGCCATTTTACAACATCCAGCCGGTGTGGAAGAAAATCCAGATGATGTATTCACCCTTTAACTCAGACAATGAGATACAGTTGTAAATCTTTGTACATACAAATGGGATTCTGAAGCATTCTTCCAAAACCTAGTGAGTTTCCTCACTGCTTACATAGCCAGCCTTCAAATGCAACAACCTAACTGTCATGGAATTTTATAAGTGACTGATTTGAAACACTAGATCTGCACAGCATACAAATAGGTCATCTCATATGAATGAGATTCAGTTCAAAAGCAATTGAAAAAAGAAGAGATCGAGAGAGCGAGAGAGACTACTTTAATAAGCATAAAGCATTTTTAATTATTTTACAAAATTTTTATTTATACTGAATTACATTTATAACTGGCATTTCTCTTGCTTTGTCCACGATCTTTGATTTGATCTTTACTGAGCTTTGTTGATATCTTGGTTTTACTTATTTTTGTTTCTGCACTTATTTACCATGTTGGATTTATGTTTTCCACTGAGCTCATCCACCATTTTTGATTTAGTTTTTTTTTTTTTTCACAGAGCCTTTCAATCATCTTGGATTCATTTATTTATTAATTTTCTGTTTCTGAGGTTAATCCACCATATTGGATTTTGTTTTCACTGAGATTGTCCACCATATTGGATTTATTTTTCCACTCAGTCCTTGGAGCCTTCTTTGAGTTAGCTTTTCATTAAAACTGTCCAACATCTTGGAGTTATTCATTTATTTTTACATTTACTTTTTTACTGAGTTTATTCACCATGTTGGATTTGTGTTTTCACTGAGCTTGTTCACCATATTGGATTTGTGTTTTCATCCATCATCTTGGAGTTAGCTTTTCTCTAGCCTCGCGCAACCAGACCTTCAGACTGATGGCAGAATGTCTGGACTCTATTGCAGCTTTCATTGGCCAAGGACTGCCCAAGAGGACATTTGACTGACATGTAACACAACCAATCACAGTTTGTTTTGTTCTGTGTCATGTTTAGGGGTGTAAAAATGTAAAGTCAATCTGCAGCATGCATCTAATAAATTATTCATTCAAGAAAGTTGTGAAAGTTTACTGTAACAATAGAGCCGCGAATTTGGCATACTTTTGAAAATCCAGCATTTAGTTAATCCTGCAAAGTGCCCATTGACACAGTTGTAAACCCAATGGCTTTCTTCTTCCAGGAGGGGACTTGGCGTCACAGCATTTGTTTCCAGGCGGGCCATTAAAGAACAGGACACACTCGTCTCCCGGAAATCCCTTAGAATTCAACCAACCAGATGACAACTTCCAAAATCCTGTTTTTCCAGGGTTAGCGGTCCGTGGGTGTGACGTCTGAGGCTGAGATAAGCTTTTCTCTAAACTTGTCCGCCATCTTGGATTTATTAGACTTAAAATAATTAGGCCAAAACATGGTATCTTAGGACATTGCGTAATTTTAAGGCATCATATGTGTATTTCTGAAATAAAGGTGGTTTAATTTAAAAAGCAAGTTTAGAACACACGTTGTGCACCTATGATGCCTTAAAATGCTTAAAACAAAGATGATTAGGTTTTGGAACAGAATTCACACAGTTTATACAAGATCTTCGTGCTGCCAGCAATGTGTCAGCACAATCCAAGCAGTAGTAAAACTGCGCAATCCATTAAAGTTCCTCCATTAAAAATCTCATTCAGCTGGGGTCCCTCACCCAGCTGATAACACCAAAGACAAAGATATGAATCCCTGTGAGTCTAGTGGCAATCACTCACTCACCTTTCTTGTCTCCAAAGAAGAGTGTCTGTTGTGCAGGGTTTGACCACTGGAGGGAGGTGTTGTCATTGTGTTCCACACGGCAGGTCAAGTTGGCTATCCCTCCTTCTGTCACAGTCATGTTCTGGACGATAGGGAACTGGCCTTGGGCTCCTGGAAGAGACCAATGAAACTAGGTGAGAAACAGTAACAACCACAGCAACATATGGAGCATTCAAACTTTAGCATGAGCGCTCAACGTGAAGGTATGAATAGTAAGAATAGAGAAGAAAAAGCCAAAACACGCATAACCGCAGCGCTTGGGAAGAGTAAACCAGCTTTTGCCACCGAAGTTCTTGTAATATCAATGCCAAAAAAAATCTATCAAGCATTACAATGTTTTACTGATGGTTAAAAAATAGAGCATGATGGAAAATATACAACCCAGTCAGTCAAAGTGACAGATAATGATTATTTGCAGCGCAACCACTGGCTTAGATGTGCTTTCCTGAAGCCCAGAAGTGGTTTTGTTTGTGGAAAAGCTGCTCCATATAAGTAGAGTGGAAGACAGCTATTTACATCTAAAATAAAAGTGGTGAAAAGTACAGAATGAGATTAAAGTTGCTTCCATCATTCAAAACTAAATCATAATCGGACAATGAGAGCAGGCAACTGCGAAACTCTTGCCTTCAGAAACATAAAATCTGTGAATGAAAATTTAGGTCTATTTTTAAAGGCAAAAGATGACAATAAGCAACTTTTGTGGTATAAATTCTAATAATTATAGGAACTGAGGACTCATCAGAAATCAGAATAAACATTCTGTTTGTTTTAGACTGCAGTCACTGACTTGATGTGTTGACCAAGCTGCTTGTGGTTGATACATCCCTACAGAACTGACAACAGACAATGACAATGACAACAGACCTTTTTTTGCCTGCAAAATTTCACCAAAATGAGACCACACCTTAAGAATGACACTTGAAGACGTGTAATATTGCCCTTCAAAACCTTCGTAATTGTAGGGAGCCAGTTAAAGTGTCCAAACTAGCATGTTGCTATATCCCAAGTCAAAAGAACCTCCATAATAGACCCCCACATACAAAGGACGCCTCCTAAACACCTAAAGACAACAGATAAGGGTCACTTGTGAGCCCTTGCTCACTACGATCAGAGCAGAAGACTGAATAAAGGTTTAGCTCAGCGAGAAATAATTCACAAACTGACATCCATCATGGCACCCCAGGGTTAGACAGGCAATAACAGATCACCTTGTGCAGGGAGGGGACTCATAGGGGAGCTAATGAAAAACTGCACACACATATACACACACACACACACACACACACACATATAGACAACCCTGGAAAGGACATGACAGATGAATAATCTGTATTTATTTAAAGTGAAGAAGTGATGACTCTAACAGACCAGAGGTCAACATCTCCAGCACCACCGCTGCCAGACAATGAGATATCAGGAGAGATGAAAAATGTAAGGCTGTGATGTAATAGGTAAAGGAGAAGGACAATGGCGCAATAGAAGTGAAGTGTGTGTCCTAACCAGGCAAGTTTTGAGAGTGAAGTGATTTTTAAGTTGTAACTGAAAGGGAAATGATGAAAATAGCAACCAATCACCCACATAAGTCATGGATTAAAATGTAATAGATGTGATTTAGCACATGATTAGGACACGGCGCAGCACAGATTGGTGGTTGATGAGAGGAATAGAGATCGACGGGTATCTAGTTCGATTCAACTCTGTAAATTTAGCATCTTTTTCTTTTCGCTGCTAATTGCAGCATGTCACAATTAGCCTGATTGGAGGGCCTGTCCAGATATGGTGTAGCTTTCATAAGAGAACCAGGAGGACAAGAAAGAGTGAGTGAGAGAGAAAGAGGGAGAGAGTGCTGCTAAGGGCCTCTCCACAGGCTCTCTGACAGAAGAGCACATCGGCCAGCTGTGGTGCTTATTTCTTTTCTGCGCCTCTGGCGGTCACATTACATACACACACACAAACTGAAGAGGTGTCGATTTGGGATTTATTTAATTTCCTTGCTTGTTTTAGTGAGACAGAAACAGTTGCATATTCCACAGTCATGATTATTACTATCACGCTGTAGCTTAGCACAGTAATGCTGATGATCCAACTTAAAAATTAGCATCAAACTTGAGGTTAATGTATAATAAAATGTGAAAAAAATTAGCTAGTTTTTGCCAAATATTTGGCAAAATGGTTTGGCACGTTCACACAGGAGCTAAACACAGTTCAGTTGTGGTTTAGTGAGACATCTGGATTCTCTAAATGAACAGACTCCCTTGAATTCAAAAGGACTCAAATTGAATTTTGAGAGTTTTGTAAAACAGAATGGCAATATTTTATCTAGTGGTTGACCAAAATGGATTTTGTTTTTCATGGCTGGTGACATCAAGAGAGCAGTGCAGCTGATATAAAAACAAGTGATATGATATCTCACTGTTTCATGGACATATTCTTAAAAATAAAGGTTTCAAAAGAGGGAATTTGTAGCAATGCAATAGAAAAAAACATTCTAGGTTCCCCCAAAGAACTGTTTTGTTAACAGTTTTTAAAAGAACTATTTTTTCTTAGTGTGAAGACTTTAATTATCTGAAGAACATTTTTCCCATTATAAAGAATCCTTTGTACAATGGAAAAGTTCCATGGATGTGAAAGGTTCTCAATGGAACCATTGATGCCAGTAACGAATTTTTACTTGTGAAGGCCAATTCACACTGTACCAAAGAACACAGACCAACGCAGACAATCTCCAGATTTTATGTCACTTCTCAGATCCATATCCTGACAAACAAGTGCTGGCCAATGCCAACAGATACTGACATGGGGTAACACACTGATCTGACAAAACCTGACAAAATGTCAGTTGCCGTTGGTCATCATCCGTCTGTGCATTGTGAATTGGCCTTAAAGTGTAGTAAATAGTCTATGCATAACAGTTTATGCAATTAAATTTATACAAATTTCAAATAATTACTAAAAAAACCAAATCGACCAAACAGAAAAGCTTATGCTGACATTTAAAAAGTGCCAAATACTGGCCCATATATTTGTCCTTGGCTAAGTATCACCAACCACTATTTTGTATACAATTTTAAATCTGCCAAATTTGCTTTTGAGAAAAAGGCACTGGCTGAAATGCACAAAAATAAGAAGAAGAAGAAGAAGAAGAAAAAAATCAGGTCATAATGTAAATGGCTAATTTTTAATACCTTTCTGAGTCCATATGGTATAGTTGCAGTGTGTGAACTAGCCAAAACACGACCCCATAGTTAATCTTGGCTCAGGGGTCATCTGAGACAGTAGAGTAGGTCATTTACTACCTGATTAAGGTTTCCTTCAATCCACAGCATAAGAGGCGGGGGAAGAAAGAAACAGAGAAATGGATGTGTATTACTCTAGGTAGGCAGGATACATTATTCATCTATATTTTGCATGAAGCATGGCCTGCCAGCCCCTGTCTCTAATTCTCTCTCTCTGCTTTCTTGATCTCTGCTGTCTTCTCCCGCCTCATTTTCTCATCCCCATCCCTCATCACTCTTCGCTCTATAATCAGGAGAAAGGGTCAAGATCCATGGGAAATCAGTCATGGGGAAACTGCTCCAAAACTGTAGGTGCAAATCTGGTTCTATTTTTACACATATAGTTGATGACAAACAATTAAGATTACCGAAACGTGTCAACTTAGGAAATCTCAAGAGGGCCCAAAACTGTGTAAATGCAAAAGATGGGCACTGAGGTGTCACCATTCAAAAACTGCTAACTAGGAGCCTGATAATGATCATCAAAAAATAAGTGTGTATGGCAGCAACATCTCCAGTGAAGCTACTAGCTAGCTAATGGGAAGTCTAGACAGATACAATATATATGTATTTATAAATTAAATTACATATATAAATAAATAAATAGCATTAATTATAGTATATATTATAATAAGGTATAATGTTATAAACTGTGTAGCAGTTTTAGGAGAAACTGAAATTGAAGGCCTTAGACATGTCCTCCATGGAAAATTCATGCTGTTATTCCAAAGAGTCCGCCCTACTTGCTCTTCACTCGAAATATGCTAAGTTTTGGACAGGTTTTTATCTGAGATGTGCTTCCAGCTATTCAGAAATGTGTCTTATTTTGCATATTTCCTGCTAAGAGCGCTTATGAATAACAAACAACTGCTGAGAGACACCTGAAACTACCCACAATGCCACAATCATCAACAGTGAAGCTGAAACAATAATACTTTAAAACATACAAAGAAGAGAGTTTTCAAAATGGAGTCACTCATTCCACCAGAACATGCTCAGCTGAAGATTTAATTGTAGAAAAGTTCAACCCTGAGGTACATCAACTCGCAACACAAAACTTGAAGAAAAATTAATGAATGTATAAAGAAATAAAGCTAAAAATTTTCATTGCAGCCTAAAACTCATACATGAAGTATCTGAAAGGTCAAACCAAATAATTAAGCAGACATCTAATTAAAAAAGTACATCTGCTTACTTGCTCCATTCCCTCTACTCACCTTACTGAACAATGAACTATTAATGAAGTAACTCACTTATTATGAAGTAAATTTATCAAATCGGATCATTTTTGCCTTTATTTTACTTATTTCTTAGGCATTATTTGGAACGAAAAGTTAATTTAGATCCTAAAATTTAAAACTATATGATTTGAAATGTACTGTACATGAATCAATGTATACGTTTTAATGCACATTCCTGAACTTACTGTAAATATCCATTTTTGCTCAACACATCATATTGCAGAAGTAAAATGGGTTACAAACATAAACTGACGTTGATTGTAATATCACAAAGAGTCAAAATGTTAAATATATCAGACACTACTTTTCCCTGATTTTAAATTGGAAAAAATCATCATCATCATCATAATCATAATTTTCAATCATCATTAGTTATTTCCCTCTGTGCTAGAAGGTTACTCAAAGTATTTTTTATTATCTTGTTGTTCTTTATGTTTATGTTATACTGCTCGAGACACTGTGTATTGCGATGATTTGATCAAAACCAGCCTACTCATATGTCGACTTAATAGAGCGATGAGGTGAGTCCTTCCGCATTCCTCTGTGGTCAGTGGGATCTGATTGAAACAAATCTCTCCGGGGATCTGGTCTGTCTAATGCGGGTTGAGCTCTCTCTCTCACTGTATGTATGTCTACCCTTCTCCTCTTCCTCTGTTTCTCCTTCCTGTGTGTACGTCCCTCCCTCTCTCTAAGCAAGATATAAAATTAGCTCCAGTATCTCCTAAACGTCCTCAATAACTCTCCCACTGAGAGGAAGAAAACAAAGAGAGAAAAGTCTCATATGATGTAAAGGAACTGACATACGGCATATTTCCAAGATCTTAATATCAATTAACATATTAATTGTGTGAAATCTTAAAGGAATAGATCTCCTAAAAATGAAAATCCTGTCCTTTTTTTAACTTACCCCTTTAAACAAGTCAAAATCTATTAAAACAATAGACAACACACCTCACTTTCTTCAGACATATTATAAAACATAATTTAAGACACACAACTGACATTTAGCAGCTGTTTTTTGCTCACTCTCCCTCTGCTAATGTTTAGAGGCTCTCACAACATTTGAGATGACGTGAAACATGAATCAGTTGCATGAGTGATCTGTCTTGGCTCTTCGAGCCCACGTATCTCCGTAACCTTTCAGAGGAGAACTGTAACAAGATGACCTTTAGCAAGTATGCTCTTGCTCGCTGAGACGCCAAAGCCAGCCTGGAGGTAGTCATGCCCTTGACCTTTAGCCCTGACCACGCTGACAGAAGACAGGCGGCCCACATATTTCAGCCATCACAACACTTTTTGCACATTTAACCAAATCACCCCCACCCCTCCCAACCCTGTATCGCTCACATACTCTGATCTGGAACGCTGCAAACACAAACAAATGGAGTGGCAGAACTATGACTATCAAAAGAACAGTTGGACTGTCAATACAGTGCATTAGTGCCAGGCCGGCCAACTTTTTCAGTGGCATTGGTTCCAGAAATATTTTTTCCCCATACGGATTTTTAAGTCTTTGTCAAAGTGTTTTAAGCCATGACCCAAGCCAACCAGTTATGAGGTGATTCAAATCAACATTACAAACTTTTATTTAAAGCAAAAAGTAAAGGCAAAGAGGTTCTCTGCCAAGACCACTATTGCTGGAATTGTCTGTACAGCACCATTGGTAATGTAGTTTTTCAACACAAATACTGAAGTTAAACATGACTATTTTTAAAATAAGCCGAAAAAGCATATGCCATCAAATAACAACCCTGTTTTTACTTCCGGAACCCAACTGCTGCACTCTACAAATACTCTTGGAATGTTGTTTGAGAGTCGACAGGCAAGACTTATTATTGTATAAAAGTAAAAGTAGGGCCACATTTACTGTTATTTGGCAAAATTTTGCATTGGAATAATTTCAATTGGAATCTACGCAACTGGGAGTTTTGCATAAGTGCGAAATCATCATGTTGATCAGCAGAAAGCTGACTTCAGTGTATAAATCTCTATGCTATGATGGGACCTTTTTTGCCCACAAAATTTCACTAATGTGATTACACCACTGTATGTAGGTGGGATAACTCCAATATGGACAGTTGCTGATGGAGACAGAACTAATTAGGGCATTTTACCCTGGCATGTATCCTCCAGTGTGATATGACACAAATAGAGTGTTAAAATTCCTGGGATATATGTGGACCAGCTCTGTCAAGACAGATGCCTGAAAGTTTGGTTTAATCTATCATCTCAACTAGACGTTTCTCTTGGATTCAACCTCATCACCAAATCAAAAAGACTAATTCAGGTCTGAGGTCTACCAAACAGAGCAAGCTCAAAAAAGCACAGCCATTTGATTATGATCCCAAGGCTATGTTCGCAGGTTGCTGTGTGCCAAGCATGAAGTGCTAAAACAGGTGCCAATTTGGCAAGCCTTGCGAGGTGCTGATAATGCAATCCAAGACCGATGTACAGTGCAACCTCTGCATATTAAGATGCACTGGAAGTGTTTTACAGTGACAAAACAGGCGGGACTCAATTCATTGGCATTTGGAAATGCCTAAAACGCACCTCTAGGAGACTTGTGGTAACTGCTACAATCATTGAGTTCATGTAAGATTATTGCGTTGAGTTCTCATCGCTGTGGGTGGGGTCTCACTGCTTCCTCCCAATGGGCCTCAAAAGGGGCAATGGTGAAATTGGAGGTGCTAATCTTTGATATTCTTTTCATTCAGCACTCAAAGTCTTTCCCCAGGGCCGAGAATAATGTTTGAGGAGTTAATTAGAGCTTTGGGACACTCTGGTACTGAGCAGAAGAGGATGAAAGACACTGATTAGAAATTAATAGTACGGCCCAGCTGATTTTAATACACAATGACAAGAGTTAAACCGGATCACTGCTCTTAAAAATGTCCTCATGTCTGTTTGTTTTGTCATTTTGGATAGTGGTGTGCCTGTCCATATCATGACTATCCATCAGTATGGCTTTCTGTTAAAGGGTTGGTGAATGTCACTGTCTAATACAAATTTTGGGGACTGTAAAAGATTAATTTAATTGAAGGCCAGTCCTGGACTGCTTAGTGGAGGGGTCTCCAAACTTGATCCCGAAGGGCCATTGTCCTGCAGAGTTTAGTTCCAACTTGCATCAACACACCTGCCTTGAACTTTCTAGCATGCCTTATTAGACACTGCTTAGCTGGTCTGAACCAGCAGGTCTGTGTTTAATTGGGGTTGCAGCTAAACTCTGCAAGACAGTGGCCCTCCAGGGGTGAGTTTGGAGACCCTTGGTTTAGTGCGTCATGCTCACCTACAGACCATTAATTGCCTTTGTCGAATCTTAGACTCCGACAAATTTCTAGGTCACAGTCCTGTAGTGTGACCTATCATATGATAGCCCTCCGAATGAAGAAACAATCAACAACTAGGAACGCTGCCATTTACGTTTGCCTGAGGTCAAATCGTATTTGACAATCGACAATTGCAATGAACAGAAAAAATTACTTGGTGCACATCCTGTCCTGTCCCAAACTCACACCATTTGTTGAGACAACGTTGCTCTATAAGGATGGTTTACCACAGAGACCCAGTGTGCATACTCTTTGAGTAAACAATTCTACAAATAGCTTTATTATAGTTGTTTCTGCATATTAAGCTGGGAACAGAAAAGTATTTAACTTATTAAATTACACACATCACCTTTAACCAGTCACAGCACTAAATGCAAAGTGTCTAATGAGCTGGCTGTGCACATCATGTGAATCAAAGCAATTAAACACAGAAAACATGGATGAACCCCTCCACCAGACAAAGCGGATGAAAAGTTTTGAAGACACACTGCAATTTCTGATTTAGAGAAATCTAATCAATTAGCAAACAACAAATGAACTGGCCTCAGCGGTTCCACTTCCATTTACACAATTAGACCAGTGTGCAGCTGCTCTTGCCATTGTAAACAAACATCCCAATCACAGTTTCTTAATTGTAGCAAGTTGTTTTTTCTCTCTTTTTAATGCTCTAATTTACTGCGACAAAAGGGAACAGGAGCGATGCCTATGAAAGTGCTGTCGACAAAAACAACTGTTACTCGTCAAGCGCGAACACACATACGTACCAAGACAAGGCCATGCGCGGAGCGGGGAAGGGTCCCACTGCAGGTAGATGGCATGCAGGTAAAATTGCCATCTGAGGTGAGTGTGTGAATAGTACATAGTCTTGTGCATTATTCATAAGGAGAGCAGGTGGTTTAGAGGAGTCAGTCGCTGATAGCGTCTCTCTCATTCTGTACACATAGGTCTCATTTCATCTACCTGACTCCAAATATTTGCGGTGATAGTTTTTCTTCCTCAAAAAAATGAGGCAGACCTTTGGGAGAACTAACAAATGTCACATTCAGATCTATTGCACAGGCAAGATTTTCATTTTTGCGCAGTGTTGGGAGAGCAAGTAACTAAACATAGCAAAGGTGTTCTCAAAACAGTCAAGCTTTCTCATAAAAAGCTACTTTTCCAACAAATAGCAGTATAGTATTACAAAGCAATACATTGGTGTAACATTTTTATTGTGCCCACAGCTTTTTAACTGTAAAATGCTGCTTTTGCAACAATGAATACTTATGAATAAACTGGCTATAGTGGAGTTAAATATATATATATATATACATATTATTTCTTTCTTTTTTTTTTTTGAATGTGCGTGTAAGTATTTGTGTGTGGGTTATCAAAGAAATCTCACTTCCCTTTGGCCAAGTCATACATAACCACTGCGAACTTCCCCTTATAAATATTTCACTGCCTCTCTCTGAATCACTTAAGTGAAAGTATCTTTTAAATTTAATGTCTAACTACGTGGCAAACAGCAACCGTGAAATTATACAGCCGAGGTCTGAAGGACACACTGTCACAATAAAGCGAAATGAATACAGTCGTAAACCACAGGGTCAGTTTAATGTTCAGCATACAGTAAACATCTAAGATAAAATGCCTTGTATTTTGACACAAGCATAGGCTTGGTGATGAATTCTTAAAACTGCAGCATTGTTGATGGTTTCTTAAATTAAAAATCTTTTCTAGACATGCTACTTAGTCTCAATATCCATACTAAATTTGGCATTGGCTAGGTCTATGAAATGTAGTTACTATAATTTGCACAATTATTGATTATGCTTCAAAAATTCTATGTATTCTTGCCATAATGTAAATATAATGCTTTCAGAATTTTTAAGTAAATGTGAGTGGCATTTGTACTGTAGGTCTACCCTCTCGCAGGACCCGCGGTGTGGGAGGGGAGATGCTGAATCCACGGAAAGTGGGAGAAAGAAATTTTTTGAGGGACTGATATAGGGCTACACGATTTAATTGCACGATACAAAAAATAACATTGAACTTGATTATTGCTTAAACGTGATTCTTAGAAAGATTATGAAATTGCAAATGCTGCAATTATTTTTTATGCTCAGTTTGTCAATGAAGTATGGCTCCAAATGATAAGTCAGCTGACACAATAAATAATGTCAGCCTTTGCCAAATAGTGTGCGATTTAAACGCGATAAATCGTGCAGACCACTGATAAGAGATGATCAGTAAGTCATGACAGCATTTTCTTTTGAAATTTTTGAAGTTATTCAAGATTCAACGCAGTTTAAGTCAGTATAATATAATTTCAAATTAAAAAATTTAAGGCAGCAACTTTTTTAAGTGTAAAAATAACATAAAAATTACTCAAAAATATATGTCCTAGAATGTTTTTCAGGTTATTAATCCAATGAATGCTAGAAAAACAGTTAAGAAAAAAAAAAAAAAAAAAAAAAAAAAAAAAAAAAAATTTGCTGAATTATTAATTCATGGCCAGAATTCTCAAAAATGGCATCCTGGGATTTTTGCCACCTTTTTGGCTGAAGGAGACTGGTGGCCCTTTCTCCTCTCTTTCCACTCCTTCCAATTTCCCCCTCCTACACAACCCAGCCAAAATTACAAATTTAAAAAAAAAAAAAAAAAAGTTAAGTTTTGGATATTCTCAAAGTTTTTCGATTGTATGCAAATTTCTAAGAACAACCAGCAAATGTGACCCACCTTTTCTTCTGTGTCAGTGCTATACTTACACATGACTCAGCTCTTGCAAATGTGATATTGCTTTTGTACAACAGCTAAATATGAGTAACTTTATATTGAGCAACTTCCATTTCCTTATGTTATTGCTCTATTATGACTATTGTTATTATCCAACAAAGTCACAAAACAACTGAATCTCTGCATAACAAACGATTCAATGACTCACACATTTGAATAAACTGAATGATTTGGTTTTGAACAAATAGGTTGAATGAATGATTCATTGACTCGCTTTTATGAATGAATGAATCAGTGTTGTGAATGAATGGTTCAGTGACACACTCATAAAGGCGGTCACTTATCGCCACCTACTGGTGTAACGACGTAACCTGCAGCGAGAGAGTCACTGAAAAACACACAGACTGACAATCGATCAGGAACGAACACAGACAAACCGAGAGATGCAAACAGTGAAATGGTCATATTATGCTTTAGAGTCATTTCACACGAAGGTTAGCCATGCTACAAGTCTATACATGTGACAAGCTCTGTGGAGCATTGCAGTTCAGAAACGTTCCTGTTAGTTGGAAAAGATGACAAGGAAGAAAGGATGACAAAAGAAGTAAAGCAAAGGGAGGGAAAGAGTGGTTTAAGGAAGGCCAGGGTAGAGAGGGGTAGTAAATAGCAAAAATAATGGCCGCGTGGAAAGGAACAGGACGGTGGTACTGCCTGCCTGGCTCATAGCAGTGATAAGGCAGCTATCTCAGCTCAGCTTATTGAGAATGGTGTCTCCCCATTTATCAAACAGCAGGGAAGATGGAGGATCCAACTCACCTCTCACTTTGTTTTTCGTTGCCGCCACTGGATTCGCAGAGCGTGATAGGGAGGGGAAAGGTGGAGAGGATGGAGGGAGGGAAGGAAGGAAGAAAGGAAGACAGGGAAGGACAGACAGGTTCGGAGGGAGAGAGAAAGAGAGAGAGGACAGGAGGAGAAAACATTCGATTAGAACAGGCCAGTTTCACGAGCGTGTAAAATGTGTCAAACGCATACTAATCCTCCTGTTGTGGAAATCTCATTCGTATCTGTCTGATTCACAACAATGAGCCACTCGAACTGGATGCTTGTCATTTATAAACACTATCCACTACGGACAACAGAGACTCACTATTCACTGCCGATAATATTCAGCTGGAAATCCAGGGCAGTGCTTTTACACCAAGCATACACAGCCCGCCTAATACCACAGAAATGTCTTTGATAAGTATTGTTGAATGAGAGCATATTTACAACTTCTTCTTACTCTCATTTGTGACACGGATCTATAAATGGTACTTTCCACCAGTAAGGTACAACATATGGTCCAAAACTCCTTTTCTTTGCTAAATGTGCAGATCATGTTGTTCATCAACCTCAGGAGGTCAGATTATATAGTATGAAAAAAATAAAAAAATAGAGATAAAACATTACTTTTATTAAATGAACGACACAAACCAAATCCATAAAATTAACCAAAAATAAACAAATAAAAATAGAATGGGCTAGATCATGTGGGGCCAATTGTGGTTTCATAGTTATAAACATTAAAGAAAAATATTTCATAAAAAAAAAGTTCATTTTTTGTTGTTGATCATTGCAACAACAATGCCTTGAAGTTGAGAAAATGGAAAAATATTTTTACTTTCATTTACTTCTTGTTTCTTTATTTCTTGACATGTATAAAAGGATGATATACTTCGTGTAACAATTTTAATGATTTTTTTCCACATATAGCAATATTATTATATTACATAGCATACATAATTCTTAAATACCTAAAATAAATTTTTTTGTCAAGCTTTCAAAAAAAAAAAAAAAAAACAACAAAACATAATTATAACACATTCTAATCACATATATTAATAAAATTTCGGTATATGTATTACAATATAGCATTTATTGTGTGTGTGTGTGCGTGTGTGTGTGTGCGAGTGGAGGGGTGGTCATGCAAAACAAAAATCGCATTGCACATAGCTAAAAGTGTTTTAAAGGCAGATGCATACAATCATTTATCTAACATATGTAACACAAAGTGCACAGTGTTTGTAGAAAACCTGCTTTTGTAAAACTAAGATTGACAGCACTATGAGCACAAGTGTTGGATTGTTTTGCAGATCCGTGTGGGTCTGTCTCAGATGAGTAGAGCCACAATCCTCTGTTATGTTATTGCTTGGTGAATGGCTATTGATCAGACCAAAGAGCTCTCTGCTACAGACTCCCAATTAGCCAGACACAACAAGCTGTCCGTGCCCGCTGAATGACTGAACAAACAAACCATCCTGATTCTGCCCATCTTCTGACACCAGAAGCATCCACTCAAACAAAGCTATCCATTTATATACCATTAAGGTTGAGTGCTTATAATGCTCAATTATTGTATACAACACAATAACACGACACAATACTATAGACAGAAGCTGGAAAATGGCTCCTAAATGTTTCAAATAACACTTTCCACTGAAAACAAGAGCACAATGACAAAGCAGCTGGCAGCATGGTGCATTTCTATACATTCAATGTGCGTTTCTATGAGTTTGACAGACAGTCTGGTGGGGTTAGGGGTCTTTCTGATAATTGTTGCAATCAGGAGGGAAGTGCGCACTCTTTGAAATTCGATTGGCATAGTTCAAAGACGGGCGGATGATGAGACTTGAACCAAAGTGTGTGTTAAAAGTCTAAGAAGAAAGAAATCAAAAGGAGAGAAAACTTCACAAATCTTTCAGCTTCACCCTCCGAGCAGAATCTAGAAGTGCTATCGTGAAATTCACCTCACTGTGAACTGTGAATCATTTGTTAGTACTCTGAAGGCATAAATGCATCAATTGGTTCTACTTGCTTACCAAAAACTAGAAATAAAAAGACAAGATAGTGAGAAAAATAATATTTCACCCCAAACTCTGGTCACAGGAATCAAATTGATCTAAAAGTTTGATTTGTGTCAAAGCATTGTATCTGTCGAATGCAATGCGATCTGAATGACTAATTACAGTAAATGCCTTCCATCGACACACTCTGATGGCAGTTATTTTACGTTTTAACAAACTGGTGGCTAATTCACATGAATTTGAACAATCTCATTCATACTCTTTCATACAATCTGCTTCTGCTCCATTGACGTTTAGGTGTAGGGGTGGACCTTCATGCTAACCTTTTTATTTCTGGTGTAAAGCTGGAAATATATTACCCAAATTGTCATTAAAACTAAAAGAACTGCCTAGGAAGTGAAGAAATGGCCCTCAGTGTGGAGATTTGCTGAATGCCTTCCACTTTAAACCCATTGTTGGTTGATTTTTTTGAGTCTTTTCAGGCCTTGGTTGAAATCGTGGCAAAGTTTTGACTGACAGCGACTAAGCAGCATCCTCCAGGGATGCATTACCCAAGTCTGGCTGGGTTGTGTAGGAGGGGGAAATTGGAAGGAGTGGAAAGAGAGGAGAAAGGGCCACCAGTCTCCTTGAGCCAAAAAGGTGGCAAAAATCCCAGGATGCCATTTTTGAGAATTCTGGCCATGAATTAATAATTCAGCAAACCTGCATTATTAATGCTGAGAAAAGCTCAGATCAAGGGGGCAAAGATCTTCGGTACAATGCTTGACAATTTGTGGTTGAACAAATATCAGCCGTGCACAATGCTACACCGAACAACATCCACGCACGTACACACAAAACAATGAAGGATGTCCCGGTTTGACTGGTTTGTGTATGGATGATTTATCCACTCAGTTGTGAGCCCTAAACTTTTGTTTCAGCGGGAAAGACCTCCTGCTGAATCCAAGTAGTAAATTCTGCTGTCTGTAATACCATTCCGATGATTGAACAACAGGAGGAGAAACAAATGGACTTGATTTAAGCCATGCTGTGGAAATCACTCACTATTGGTGGACTACAGAACAGAACTCATTCCTTAGATGATGTTCCAGAGCATTCATCAGAGGAAGTTCAATATCATACAACTTGTGGGGGGATTACAGGTATCTTTCTTAGCCTACTGATCTTTTAAAGAAGTCTGTAAAACCATTTTGCAGCCATTTTTGCAAATGTTAAATCAGTTTTTGAAGTGACTTTAAGGTTTTAGCGGGACAAAGAGAATGGAAGTGAAAAAGGTTGATTAGTCTGTGACAAAATATTGTGTTCCAAATGCCTGTTACTCTCTAAGATATATAATATCGGCCGAATTATACAGCAGTATAACAAGCATTGTAGAATACATAAAAAAACTAATTCAATTAAAAACTAAACCAATTTTACAAAATATGTGTCCAATATATTTTATATGTTTATTATATTATCAGTGTTGTTATTATAAACTAAAACTAAAAATATTAAAAATATGTTTCCCAAACACATCCCTCCATCTACAAATGGTTGGCTAAATAGATAGCTCCGCCCCCAAACTCAAGTACTGGTTGAATTACAGTAATGTTCCCATGACTATCTGTTTTTCTGGAATTGTTTTTCTACCAATAGAGTTTGATGTTAGCATGTTGTAGGCCTGGTTTACACTAGTGCGTTTTTGCTTTTCTACGGTTATGCCTGTCGTTTACACTATACCAGCAATCTTTTTCGAACCATGAACCCGTTTTAGCTTGAAAACGCTGGGGTTTCGTTTCAGTGTAAACATAGCAAAACATAGACTTTTGAAAACGATGGCTTGGCTGCTCACATTCGCTCTGAGTTTCCTTGACGACGTACAATGGCTCCCCACGTTCGTAATATCATGGAGACTGAGCTGCAATCTTTGCTGTCTTTGTTGTCAATTTTAGCAGGTACTGTACAGTTAAGCGCAGCATTTTTTATATACTGCAGCTACCTACATGAAGCAACTGTTTACTCTTGTAATCCATGCCCAGTCACGTGACGTTTTCGATCGTGCAGTGTAGACGGAGGTCGTTTCTGGAACGCTGTGGAAACGCCAGAGTAGACGAGGATCATTTTGATTTTGATTTGATTTTAAAACGCCATTTTAAGTATTTGTATTATTGTATTACAGTAACTCAATTTTACAGGTTTTTATACTATGGTAACTTTATAATGCCACGCTATCTGACACCTTCATCTTGTATTAGTTTATCAAAATTAGCAAAATTAGTTCAAAATCATCTGCTATTGCAGATATAAATATTTACACTAACTATGTTGCAGATGCACAGTGCTCTCGAATTTTCACGTATCAACTTTGACTGTTCCAATATGGCAGACGGCTTAGGTAGAGCGGCCCATAGAAACAGCCACTAATGAGGAATCTATGTATCGATGACACATAATACTCCAACAGTGTTATTTAAGCATTATTTATATGTTATTAGTTTTAATTAATATTTTGAATTAAATGAAAATGCAAAAATAAAAGCTTTCATTAAATTTTATATTGTTTAGTTATTTTGTTATTTTAAAAGATTTTTGCAAATTCATACACACTTCACCTTTCATTTATGTTCACTAATTTACGCAATGTCAGATCTGCAGACCAGACATATCTGTGATAAAAATGAGGACTAAAGCTTCCGTTACCATAGAAATAAAGTGCTGCGTGTGTTGTATTTTAGCAAATGTATGTAAATAAGTGTTTACAGTTTTATTTACTAATAAACACAAGTAATGTACTGTTTTTTAAATTGTTCTCCAGATAAGTAGTTTAGTTTTTATGGTTAAATCATACCGTATACTACAGGGTGACATAATCTTTCTTTTTATTTCCTATACGACTATAAATATATTTCGATCCAGCATCTTTTTTTTCCTTCGGGCCCTTTAAATATTCAAAGTGAAGTCCTTTACCAGCGTCATGCCACATGCGGCGCAAATCACAAGCAGAAGTCAGCGCTCTGCACCTTTCAAGCGCTTGAGCGGTGGCAGCATGGCAATAGCTCCTGATTGCTAATACCCTGTTTGTGCTGTTTCAGAATGGTAATTTGGCAATTTAGCGTAGCCGCAAGCACTCGCCTGCGCTATAGCGCCCCGGTGAGAGGGAGAAATAAATAGCATAAAATCAAATGAAATAACATGAAATAAAATCAGGAAGATCCAGCGTTTAGGGCTCATTACTTCTCCACTCCTGCAGAGGGTTCTGGTGAACCTAAATGAGGCAAAATAAAATCAGCATCTCTTACACACACTATCTCTCTCTCTCTTTCTTTCTCTCTCTCTGTCTCTCTATTTTTCTCGCTTTAAAGATCTTATGTTCTACCTAGAGTAAGAATATGAGCTGATATCACACAGTCACAAAGTACAGGTGCAGCCGTGAGTGACATCAGACAGGATCACAGGATCAAGATGCATAAACTTTTGTTTAGATTGGTTCAAAGTTTTTTTTTTTTCTCCTAAAAAAAAGTAAATATAGGCCTATGCTTATGTAAAAAAAAAAAAAAAAAAAAAAAAAGTGGGGGCATCATTTAATATATATATATATTAAATGTTATGTTATATTAAAAGATTATGAATGTTACTTTTAAATGTTAGACAAAAATCAACTAAAACATTTCAGAAAAAAACATTCAATGAATGATGCATAAATAATATTTGAGATATGTTTGAGACATAAAAAATAATGCTTAAACTTTTTGAGAACATCATTAAATACCAGATTACATTTTATTACTGTCACTGAAAGAACATTTGTTCAAAACTTTGAGAGAACCTTGAAGAGAGAACCAGAACGTTAACCAAAGTTCTGAGAACGTTCGCTCTTAGTTGGGTTATCACAGTACAGTACAGTAAAAAAGAAAGAAACTTAAAAAAAGGACAATCTAAATGCTTTATATTCCAAATATTAATATGCTACAGTGATAAAGAAGCATTTGATCTTACAGATTCTCTTTCATTCGCTCTCTCTCTCTCTCACACATATCTGATTTCCTTTGGTTACATTCTGTTTGTAGTTGCATCGTCAGTACCATTCTCATTCTTTTATCCTTCTCTCTCTCACACACACACTTCATGTTCCATATTTCATGCTCATAATCAAAAGAGAGCAGTGCCTGACACATACAGAGTGTGATTTGGATCCAGGTTAATCCCAGTCACACACTTGAGATATTATAAATGTCACACGAGGGTTTCTCAGGAATTGCATGGCTTTCATTTAACCTTGTGTTAAAATGCATACAAATGATACGCTTACATAAAGATAATCTTGGTGGAATCTTCCACCATCCATGTGAAGGAAAAAGTCATTTTTATTCCCAGATTAAATTACTTGAACCAGTGAGTTACATCATGCTAACAAATATTTATTAAAGAAATCTGTTTAATGATTCCCATTAGGACTTACATTAGCAAAAAACTGCAAGTGAGATACAGCAAAACATTTTAAATCTATTTTCTGCTTTCAGACAAAAAAACATCGCAATTTACAGGCTGCAACCAACTGTTTAAAGGGCAGAAGTAAAAACATTGATTTTCTAAAAATACAAAGGGTCAACTGCACCAAAAAAACAAACAAACAAAAAAACCTTCTACACAAACTCCTCAACATTCCTAATTAGTTTTTATTGTGATTTTGCAAATAGTTTAACAAACTCGAAAACAACTTGGTGGAATTAAAATGATAAAAAATATGTTGTGCAGTTTCATTGATGTTAGTGATAGTTCACACAAAAACATTGCATGTTTATATATATATGTATGTATATAAGAAATGTCCCTTTTTTTTTCAAGCCAAATAATAGAAGTCATCCTTCAAAATATGTTCCACTGAAGAAAAAGCGTCACCCAGGTTTGAACGACATGAAGACGAATTAATGAAGACAGTATTTTCACTTTTGGCTGTCTATCCCTTGACTATCCCTTTAATGGCTTTTAATATCCTTTTCAGGGTGAGTGTTTGTAAAGGGAAAACTTGTAGGAGGTATCGAATGAAATTATTAATACAATAGGCCAGCTAAATTATACATGATTTCCTGGAAAATGCTTCTGGCACTTTGATTCAGTTTTATTGCAATATCTTTGCAGTAGGTGCCATTGGTTAAACAATGGATGTGTTATGCATAATTTCATTCAAAAACTAACATATTTTTTGCCACATGGAGCAGCAATTAACATAATTGGACACAAATAAAACTAATTGGATGTGAGCAGGTTGATTCTGTAACAAACACCCCCCAGAGCTAACTCATATTCTGGCACAATCCCTGTTTCCGCCCACCTGGGACAGTTGATTTACTGGTACGGCAACAGAATTCCTAAAATATTCCCATCTTTTCATCAAACCTTTATCAAGTACATATATTTCAATTCCATACATGGGACCTCCTGGAATTTATAAACCCCTGCAAGTAATGAATTCAGAAAAATATCCACACACGTTCTGTGTGTGGAGCGCAATATTAATCACAACAACCTAGCTGAGGTTTCATGTACAATCTTGCGAAACCTTAATGCACGGTTTTATGGCAAGCCGTTTTGACTTTTATTCAATCTCAGGATATGAACTTGTGATATCAACAATTACATTTTCACTAGTAAAAACTATCATTCTTGATATCAGGAATTAGATTTCCACTAGTAACAAAGTTCATTCTTGATATCAACAATTCAATTTCCACTAGTAAAAACTATCATTCTTGATATCAACAATTGTATTTTTACTAGTGAAATCTCGCCATAGGCTGCCATTCAAATTCAATTGTTGATATCAGGAATACAATTCTTACTAGTAACAATGCACATTTCTGATATCAAGAATTACATTGTTACTAGTGCAAATGTCTATTCTTGATATCAACAATTGAATTGCTACTAGTAAAAATGTTCATTTCTGATATCATGAATGTGATTGTTACTAGTAAGAAAGCCGTTTTAGATATCAGAAATTATCTTGATATCAGCAATTCATTTCAGATATCAGAAATAAACATTTTTACTAGTAGCAATTCAATTGTTGATATCAAGAATAGACATTTGCACTAGTAACAATGTAATTCTTGATATCAGAAATTGTCATTGTTACTAGTAAGAATTGTATTCCTGATATGTGAAACTGGAATTTCAACTAGTAAGAAATGAATTCTTGATATCAACAATTGAATTTGAATGGCAGCCTATGGCGAGATTTCACTAGTAAAAATACAATTGTTGATATCAAGAATGATAGTTTTTACTAGTGGAAATTGAATTGTTGATCTCAAGAATGAACTTTGTTACTAGTGGAAATGTAATTCCTGTTATCAAAAATTGTCATTGTTACTAGTGGAAATGTAATTCCTGATATCAAGAATTAACATTTTAACTGGTGAAAGTTCATATCCTGAAAATGAATAAAAGTCAAAACGGCTTGCCATACGGTTTGTCATTTTATCATTGACAACTGTATAGCGCAACAAAAATCATCCTGTCAGCGTCTTTTCACTACATGTTGGAAGTCATGCCCTTTGACCTCAAATCAAGTCGGCTCATGATTTCCATTGGTGTGTTAGCATGCTAGCACAGGCCTAAACGATAAGATAAACACTCAGTATCTGAAGTTTAAAATTAGATCAAGCGGAATCACACAAATTGGACTGGAAATGATTTCATCTGGGTATTTTCATGTTCCTCGCTACAAACCCATGAGTCATTGCTTGATAGGCAAACGCTGACCATCTTCATGCAAATGGGCTAATAAATCTAATCACACCCACTTAAACGAGCTTTTTCCGAGTCCTCTTTATTACATCTCGTCGATTCTACCTTGTTGTCTCACATTACAAAGAGGCACTGTTGTGTTTGTTTTTCATTTAATCGTGAATATTTGATTTGCCCTCCTTAAAGTGATTACGCCGGAATTCTACGCCACCAACCTGCTCATCATTTAAATAAACAAAAAGGCCCAGCTGAGCTGTAAACGCAATCACCTCTGCACACAATACGTGACTGCAGGCGCTAGTGTGCAGATAGTTTCCTGGATGAACAAGAAAACTTTACTTTGACCCAACAAATAAATCCTATTCAAAACCAAAAAAAGCACCTCTAGTTTCTCGGATTTGAGCGGTATTCTGGTAAAGGTCACGTCTGCAAAGTTTGAGTGTTAAAATCTTTCCTCAAATCAGTTTAAATCAAGAATGTAAAGAGTCTGTGAGCGGTATAGCATTCATCTCAAGTCCTCGAGTCCTTGTTCTATACACTTCATCTGAGACTTTCTGACATGGGGTCAAAAATTGAATGTCAGAGTCAATCAGGAAGCAAATGATCTTTCAAATGTTTTGAAACTATAAGAAACGAGAAGTAAAACATTCTGGTTTGTCTGATGAAGAAATTATCACTCACCAATGATTTTGTGAAACAGTCACTTAAACTAAAGCCCCCCCCCCACAACAAAAGAATCAATTGTTATATTATGTATTATATTTTTTAAATATACAATAATATATTTTTATGTACAGTAAAAAGTAAAAAAAAAAAAAGGTTAGGGTCAGCCAGACTTTTTTGAAAAGTGAAAATGCTCAACAAGACTGCATAAGTTTGATCAAAAATACAGTATTACTGGAATTTAAAATAATTTCCATTTCAATTTATTTTACAATATAATGTATTCCTATGATGCAAAGCTGAAATTTCAGCATCATTACTCCAGTCTTCAGTCACATGATCATTCAGAAATCATTCCAATATGCTCAAGAAACATTTCTTATTAAGTGGAAACCATGATATAATTTTTTTTTCAGGATTCTTTGATGTTTAGAAAGTTCAAAAGAAGAGCATTTTTTTCAAAAAAATTCATTTTTACTGTCGCTTTTGATCCTTTTTGCTGAATTACATATTTTTAAAATTTTTTTAATATATTTAAAAAAAAATTAAGCAGAAAGATATAGAAAAGGAAAATACTGAAGGTCTAGATATAGACAAACATGTACTGTAAATAGACGATGCTAAAATACAAAAGAGAGATTTCTGAAGCTTTCTACCCAAGAAAAATGACAAGTAATATTTCTGACTCGACAAACGACCAATACAATACACACTCGCACCATTTTGCCAAACATTCCAGTCAATATTCAACAATTCAGCCTGAGGTCACAGTGTACAAATGCCTCAATCATTCAGACATTCTGCCACATTTCTCTTAAAAGACAGAGTGAAAAGGATAGAACTTTGATCTTTAAATATTCTGCCCATCTCCCCAGGCCTTGTTTCACACAGCAGTTCAGAAAACCCCAGACCCCCCACAGCGACTGGTGCAGCCAGCAGCTCTATAAAACACTGACACTTTGGACATTAAAAAAAAATCCCTTATGTGCTGGTGTTACATTTTCCAATTTCCAGTAAGCTGAAGGATATAGAAATCATGAATCTTTCAAACGAGTGGAGTCAAACAGGTACTGCTAAGAATGACAGACAGCTGAGACATGCCCATTACTCAACAACATATTTTTTCCCCACGCATTTCGCTCTGTTTCTTCAAATGAATAGTTTAGAGTGAGCTCGTATCTTGTGATTGATGGATTGAGGGGGAAAAAATGTTTCCACAGACATGAGCAAAAACGCAGCATATGCAGAGGCCCATTGACAATAAAATATAATTTTTCTGCACATCGTGAAGAGGAGAGACCTTCAGACACAATCAGAGTAATACAATAAGTTGAAATGAATAGAAAAGGTAACTAATTGCTCGAAGAGAGATTAATATATATATATATATATATATATATATATATAGAACCTATTAATTTTTTATATTATATTGTGAATAATAAATAAAGTACAATACTTAAAAACTATTTAAAAACCTTTTAATATTTTATACAAATATATCTAAATTGATGTTTTAAAATATATAAAATAATTACTATTTAAATATAATATAATATAATATAATATAATATAATATAATATATTATAACATAGTATAATATAATATAATATAATATAGCTACAGTAAATATCTCCTTTTGAAGAGTTTTATAAAAAAGACATGAGGGTAAATAAATGATGACAGAATTTTCTGGATGAACTATCCCTTTCAAGACTCAAGAATACTTTCAAGAATACTTTTTATAAATATTGAAAAAAATATAAGTTGGTTTAAAAATAAATGGGAGTAATAGAAAAGAGGAAGTGTGGCGTATTCATCTCTTTGGATCTAAAGAGGAACGGAAGACAAAATGAAAACACAGACCATACAGAGCAAATGTCAGACTGTCAATATTTCATAACAAGACCTGGCCTCTCATTTTCAGGCTACTTTTATTTCTTTTCACTGTGTCACTTGGTGGAAACGCGCTAACAAAGACTTCTGAGCGCAGTTTTGAAGTTTGACGACTCCTGAGGGAAGGCTCTTCATCAATGACCGGTGAAATCGATGCCGATAGAGCTGCCATGCGACTGTGTGTCAGTTTTTCTGTAATGAGGATAGCATGAAGCCCTCAAAGGGAAAGACAGAGACGGAGAGAGAAAGAGAGGAGATGGTCCGTCACAGGAGGGAGATGTTTTCTAAGAAAGCGTCTTTTAGATGACAGAGGGAAAAAAATCTCTGCCTTTTACCTACTGTGAAAGTTAGTCTGACTTTTCCTTTCCAAATGCCTTTTACCAAATTGTGGTGTTTGAACAAATCAGCATGTTTTGGCAATTCTCCAGGGTGGTTTGTCAGAAGAGGGATGAAGGGGAAGTTTATCCACCCTCATCCACCCCAAGGCCTGCATGTATAACTCGTCCATATTTCCTTCCACTCCGTCTATTATTCATTTACCACACAGAAGTGCAGGCCCTCGTTCACGGCACGCAATCCACACACAGAATTCATAAATACATAAGGGGCCACTTGATAAAGCAATTTAGTCTGCGTCTGACAGCATAAAGGCACCTGGGATTTGAGCAAGTGTATGGAATCGAGGTCAGCAGAAACATCTTTCCAGTCGTACCGTAACCACACGCAGTGTCGCTGCGAAAACGGACCCCTCAGATTGTGCATTATTCAGGTCTTCTTCCGTCTTTTACGATACAACATTAATCACAGCAGAGCAGTGTTTTCAGGCCAGTCTGTGTGTGGTTACTTGCATAACTTGCCAAACACTTCCTGAATGATCAGGCTGTTCACCATCACCCAAAACCATTGTGATGTTTGGATTGTTTTTAACGTTGTTTGATTAAATTGACCGTTTGCAAAGACATAGCGGAGCAATGGAAAAAATACATAGCAGAGTAATTGTCGGCAGACAAGACAGAGCAGGATACTTTTGATATGAAATAAAGTTTCAAATATTGTAATTTTTTAAGGAAGTTTAAACAGTAAATACCGTATAGTGGCTCTTTATTGTGTCATGACAGATTGCTGTTGCTCCTTCAAACCAACCATCTCGTAAACCAACCATCTCTTCATTCTAGTTCATTTATAGCATCAAATAAACATGAATGAACATCAGAAGGAATGTTGTTTCAAACGCGGAAAGATGTGAGTACACACAATTTTTCTTCTAACTCCCCTGACTGCTTTGTCAGACAAAATGGCAGATTCAGGGTTATGATTGGTCAGATCGCCTGTCAATCAAACTCCCAGCGAAGGGTCAATTCCCACACTTCCATTTGTGCTATTTTACAGGTTTGATGACTTTATTATTCTTCTGAAAATTCATGAAAAATAGCAATGGTCCTGGTTTACAAAAACCAAAAAAAAAAAACAAAAAAAAACTTTTCTTTAGATGCTACAGCAGGTGGGCAGGAAATGCTCTCGTACTGGGTTTTTGTATAAGGGTGGGTGTCTGCAGGCAGCGCTGGGGGACTTTTAATATTTTAAAGCAGATGAGACTCTGAGAGTCTAACACTTGATTCACTCTTTTCAGCCTGCAGTTTCAGTTACTGTAGTCTATGGGGCACTGCTGTTTCGCTGACATCTGATATTGCTTTCAACTATGTGCCTCTAATGAAGTTTGGCTGGAACAGCAGTTCTGAGTCAGGCAGTCCAGTGAGGTTCCACTGTATGTCTAACACTAGTTTTATTGGAATAAAAGACTTAAGCATTAATGCTTAAATCATCTGCGGCAGCAACCCAGTACGGGCAGTATAAATTATTGTACACTGCTTGCTGGAAAAACATATTGCACCTTTGTGAAATATAATATTTGATTATCTCAGACTTAAGAAGAAGCTAAGCATCCCATAATAACACAACTCACAATAAAGGAGCTCATTTACTGTATTGCTTTTAACTCATTAACAACAACTTCATGTTATTGGTTTGAGCGTTATTGCCGATCTGACATTTACGGACAAGTATTAATGATTTAAATTTGTAGCGAAAAGTTCACTGCTACAAATCAGCCCTTCAATATTCTTCAGCACAAACAAACAGTGACCTTTTTGCTGACTTTGTTTATCAGTTTACCATCAGCTTTAACTGGTTTTCTTTACCAGAGGAGTTCTGCCCTCTTCCAACACTTATATCCTCAAGAAACACAGTTTTCCATTCACAGACTCGACATTTATAGCTATGAGATATGAATTCCAGCTGGACGCAGCCTATGTCACATCCTCCACTGTTATGATTCCCACAATGCCTTTGTCCGTTGCCGTATCCTCCTCTAATCGTTGGTTTATTCAGGCAGATTTTTTTTTTCTTTGATACATAGAATTACAACCCAAGCTCATGAAAAACATGTGCTTGTGGCTAAATTTGCAAAATGATAATCCGTTGCCTCTTGCATGTTATGTGTGACATGTCCAGTGAGTGGGGCTAAAAAAGCATGTTCAAATGTCTCCAAAACAGGTAAACGAGACTTGTGCCAACATTTTATTATGTTGGTTCATGTACATTTCTCAGCAATTGAGGGTCTAAAAGGTCAATGCTCTGTTGCATTACAAAACAATGTAGTTCCTCCACTTAAAGGGTTAATTCACTCAAAAATGAAAATTGTCATTAATTACTCACCCTAATGTCATTCCACACCCGTAAGACATTCGTTCATCTTCGGAACACAAATTACAATATTTTTGATGAAATCCGAAAGCTGTCAGACTCCTCCATAGACAGAAATGTTTAACTATCAATTTCAAGGTCCAGAAAGGTGCTAAAGACCACGCGAGTGCAGTCTCCTTACTTTTATAAAGCACTGAGAATACTTTTTGTGCTCAAATACAAAACAAAAATAACGTATAAATATACGTTCAGTGCTTCAAGGTTCTACGTCAGAAAGCAGAATCATGCGTCAGCATCAGTCACATGCGTCATGCTGCTCACGTGAACAGAGTGTAGAACCTGCAAGCACTGAACGTAACCAGTGTAGGAAAAAGACACAGAAGAGAATAAAGAATAAAGTTGTCATTTCGCTTTTTTTGCGCACAAAAAAAAATATTTAAGATATTCTTTTCATATGATAAAATTATGGTTAAACCACTGCAGTAACATGGACTATTTTAACAATGTCTTTAGTACCTTTCTGGACCTTGAAAGTGGTGGTTCAATAGCAGTCAATAGATGCTATAGACAGCTCTCGGATTTCATCAAAAAATATCTTAATTTGTGTTCAAAAGATATACGAAGGTTTTACGGGTTTGGAACGACATGAGGGTGAATAATTAATGACAGAATTTTCATTTTTGGGTGAACTCTTTAACCTTAATCCCAACTGAGAGTGTTAACAAAAGAAAACTTAAGAAAAAATGCATTTGCTGAAACATCTAGGTGTCACATGTGTTCCAGTCTGTCATGTTTTCAGTTACGTCATGTCTGCACCGGTCCTCAATTACCCCTCATTAGTTGACTTCCTCCACCTGTGTTCATCTGTTCTACCTGTGTATTTATACTTCCTGTTTCTGTTCTCCATTTGTCGGTCATTGTTTTGTACTACGCTGTCTCGTTGCACTCTGTTCATTAAAACCTGTCTGTTACTTTAATCCTCGTCTCCTGTCCTCCCGAGTGTGACAGAATGACCGACCTAACAAAGAGAAACTTTTCTCAGATTATGAAGATGGACTTACCCACGGCAGCACTACTACTGAGTCCGGAGGCCAGGCCCTACCTGGCGGGCATCCTCTGGGCGTGCCGTAAGGACTACCGCTCCGCCTCAGCCTGGAAGCCCGGGGTGAGCACTGAGGTCGAGGGGGGAGTCGACGAATTCGGGGGAAAGTCCATCTCAGAGCCAGGAGCGGCCGGAACTTTACCGATCCATGGTCCGCGGATCCAATCCCCACCCAAATCCCCGCCCTTAAAACCTCGTCTGCCCCGTTCCTGTTCGGAAACCTGCCTGTCTCCCCGATCCCGTCTCCTTCACTGGTTACAACCAGCCCCCTGGATCCGTGGCCACCGTTGCTGTCGGCCAGCTCCTCGGCTCTGTCCCCGTCACCCACTCCGTGCGGCTCCTCACCAGCGCCTCGGGCTACCCTGCCACCAACCCAGGTTGAGGCGGAGCCCCGAGCGTCACACCGAGCCTCCAGACCCACGTCACCACCGCGACCCATCAGCCCGCCACCATCGCCTGGGCCTGCGCCTCCCTCACCTGCTCCTCGGCCTGTCTGCCCGGAGGCTCTGCTGGGGCCCCTCGTCTCGCCTGGTCAGCCTGCGGGGGTCGACGCCCAGCCGCCGCCACGGACTTCCGGGATGGCGGCTACGTCACCACCCGTCACCCCTACGGCGCCAGCAGGCTCCTCCCTCCCTTCAACTTCCCAGTCAGCCTCGGTCACCCCAGCATCACCCCGGTCAGTCAGAGCCTCGTCGCCGCCTCGGTCCCGCAAGCCGGCAGCTCTGGGGCTTACTTCCGGGTCGGCGGAGTCGCCCAGGGCTGTCGGCCAAGAAGCTCTGCCGAGGTCTCCACCATCCGCCATGGCTCCACCACCGTCGTTCGGCCCCAGGAAGTCATCCCACGGGACTCGTTGGCCGCCTTCCTGGTTCCGCCCACCGGCAGTATCACCATGCCGTCCGGCCCCAATCTGCTGCCCGCCTCCAGTTCCACGCCCTCCTCCGAAGCCCCCGCCTTGTTTATTGTTGTCTATTGACTTCTTCACGGCGCGAGGACGCGCCTTTTTCGGGGGGGGCGTAATGTCACATGTGTTCCAGTCTGTCATGTTTTCAGTTACGTCATGTCTGCACCGGTCCTCAATTACCCCTCATTAGTTGACTTCCTCCACCTGTGTTCATCTGTTCTACCTGTGTATTTATACTTCCTGTTTCTGTTCTCCATTTGTCGGTCATTGTTTTGTACTACGTTGTACGCTGTCTCGTTGCACTCTGTTCATTAAAACCTGTCTGTTACTTTAATCCTCGTCTCCTGTCCTCCCGAGTGTGACACTAGGCTATTTTAGCTTGTTTCTTCATGACTCTTTTGTCGAAACGTGTTTTACGAGACTCATAACTGATCATTTCACATGGGAAGTGCAACGTTTTATCAGGCAGGCTGCCGAGCAAGTTTACTATTTCAGAAAAGCCATACATACAGAGCTGGATATGGGAAGCAAATGTTAAAATGTATTACTTTACAAACCATGCACTATGCTGTTTGTAGGAGATAACATAGTATAGTTCATTTCAACTGGAAACTTCTGTGAATTGTATGTAGCCTATCGTTATTAATAGGAACGCTTTTGGATTTTTGCCATCTGTTAACGTTCACCGGTATAACGAACCATGTTATCAGATGTATGTGAGTTGAAAAATCTGTTCTGGGCAACACTAATGGAGACGTACCAAGAGAAAGTAAACTAAAGCTACAATGAGAGTTCAAAATAATTAATATAGGGAATAAAATGTGTCTCCTGCATTGAGTCCAAACAGAAGCCACAGCCGTAACAATGATGGATGGCTGCCTTCACCCCTGGCATTTCACATCAGCATAAAGCTCCCACATTACACGTGTGCATGGACCCGCTGGGACCGCGAGACTCCCTCTTGGGGCCCCGCTGAAGAGAGCCTGTCTCATCACTTATGTGAAGCGCTCTCTCTGGTTGTGTAAAAAAGAATGGGGAATAAAGCCGAGGCCTAATCAAGGACCCTCATCAGTGGAGCCGGTGGCATTTTTCCTGCTTTCGCCAAACGAAACAAACTCAATTACCATTAGAAAGCTGCCCCTCTAATGCAGGCGAACAATGGCAGGAGCTTGATGGATCCACGCGGACTGTTAGCGTCTGCCTTCCTACACCAGTCACTCAAACTTCAGCGTGCGGGCCTTCTAATGGCTGCGATAACGGTGACTCATTACGATGTCATATCCTTCATGCCTGACTTCTTGTCAACCCAGACAAAGACCTGATACACGCTCCAGGGTAGCAGCCAATCAAATTGTTGCAAAATAAGCAGGGGCCATTTTAAATTTCCTCTCTGTATAGACAGCGTTTGAGATTGACTGACAGTGAAAAAGTGTGGGAAAGGACACTGAATGTATAATTCAGTATATATAACACTTCACCTGTTAGATTCAATATTCCGTCGCTTTTTGGTACTGAATGGTAAGATGTGACAAATCCTCTTAAGATCATTTATTTCCTATTAGAAAAACACTGTATGAATAATAGAGAGCCTTCTCATTTGTAAACAGTTGTTCTGTTGCGTACATTCATAGTACAAAGATCAACTTCCTCTAATTTGTACTTTTCCTTTGTTCTTGTGAAAAGGGGAAACCACATTTCTGGTTCCGTTATATTTTCATGAAATAACCTCATAGGGCATCACTCCATCCTACAAACTTCATTTAAAATATAGTAAAAACAGTAATATTGTGATTTATTATTATTATATAAAATCTATTTAATATAATATTAAATATTATTACTATTACTGTTTTCAGAAATGTTTATTTAGCTGAATTTTCAGCATCATTACTCCAGTCTTCAGGATCACAAGATGCTTCAGAATTCCTTCTAATATATATATATATATATGATGTTTCCATATTCTCAACGTATTTTGACGCTAAACTGTTATTATGTAAACTTTATTTTGTACATCATGTGCGTTCAAATATCGACTGTATTTTATTTTGATAATGAATAGGCTTCGATGACACGTTTGCAGAGCTTCAATATGCAGTGTGTGTATGAGGAGCCGGCGCGATCAAACAGCAGAAACATAAAATAGGCTACTCCGCCATTCATACACATATCATTCAGTCAGATAAGCTATCATTTGAAATCGCAAAGTGTTTACTTAGTTGTGCATTTACAATGAAAACCGATTATGCTTTTATAACAAATAAAACAAATAGAATGCTTTCTGTCACCTGTTTCATTTCCGTGGAGTTGTTTGTGGTTTTTAATGCTACTTGCATATACATTGTTTTTTTTTAATCATCCTGGCGACTTCACTGGCATTTTTTAAGGGGTTTGAAAAACAGAATTAAAGCATGCAAAAACAACATTACTGTACTGATTAAAAATCAGCTGTCTAAAATAATGTATGCTTGATTAAACAAACAAACAAATACATTATATATATATATATATATATATATATATATATATATATATATATATATATATATATATATATATATATTTGTTTGGTCTGTTTAAAATTAAGCTTTAATTAACCCAAAAACACTTAGTTCTTATTTATATATGTTTTACTTTAAAACAGATTAATAATAGGATTTTTCACAGTATATCACCTTAAGAGACATATAACCCATTGAAGGCGATGACTGAAGCAAAGAGTGCATTTTCAGGAAGATTACCTTTAACGACTGGGAAGTGTAGAACAATGCTTTTCAGTGACATGCTAATTGTTGGGCCTGTCTTTTGCATACAAACATAATGGACCACAAAATGACTTCTGTCACGTCGCTTCAGTTGCTCCGACAATTAAAACCTCAGGTGGGAGAAATTGCTCTGAGAGACGAAGAGAAAGTAAATGACAGAGAGGAGGGAAAAGTTGTCTGACAGTTTAGTAACATAATAGTTTTAGCTGGTTTGCCTGCTGAGTTTGGCTTTTCTCAAGTCGCAGAACAAAGCGACCATGATGAAGCATCTTGACAGCCGGTAGTTAGAGCCGTTCTCTAATATAGAAGAATGTCTGACACTGTGTGCGTTCAATATCTGCTTGATTTAAATGAACCCATGAGTCGCATGGCTTTGAGCAATTGAATAAAAGAGAAATTAAGAGCATTTGCTTCCCAAAAATTATCATTTGAGTTCTTCGAGTCTTCTGTGCTTCATCGTCTGACATTGGAATGAGAAGTTGGGCCTGTCTGTTCATCCTAACTGATATCTCTCAGGTGGATTTATTGTTGTCCTGATGTCTGTCTGTGTGTCTTTGGTAATATTTCATATATTTATACAACAAGAAACTTGCAACATGTAGGAAGTTAACACAAGAAGTAAACATGTCACAAAATTCTGCAATGGGATAGGTGAACTTCAAACAGTGACATTTATATACATATAACACGAAAAATTATATAAAATTGGATGTATCACACATTTGCCTAGCAACCACACTTAAATTTCACCAATCCCAGAGCAAAATTTTATGACATTTTGTTAACTTCCTACATGTTGCAGTTTCCTCTATTGCATAAATACGATACGCAGACAGACATCAGGAGTATTAAAAAATCCGCCTCAGAGAGATATTAGTTAGTTAGGATGAACTTATAAGTTTGTTCAATCCTTCACAATTATGGTTAACAGTTAAAAAGTTGCAGTCATCCAAACTGCACTGGAAATGTCTGGGATTGTGAATGATGGTATGGATAAAAATTCAGTGATGGAATCAGAAGACAGAATAGAGAAGACAGTTGACATCTACATCAGTGCTGAGGCTGTAAGAGACATGAAACATAAGAAAGAATTGGAAGACTTTGACACAACGGAAACCCAAACGCCTCAACACACAGGTAACTGAGATTAACTGCTAATTAATTTACTTATGATAGATGATGTATACTGTTTTCATGAAGAAGAAAATAGAGTAGTATAATGTACAGTATGTCATTTTCAGAAAGTGATTCTGTGAAGATCAGAAGCTCCAGAGCAGCTCCAGTGTGTTTGGTTCTGCTGTGTGTTCTTCTGCTGACTGCAGTCATAGTGCTGAGTGTCATGTTCACTCAAGAGAGACAACAGCTCATATCCAAGAATGAAAACCTGACCAATGAAAGAGACCAGCTCATATCCAGGAATGGAAACCTGACCAATGAAAGAGACCAGCTAATATTCAAGAACAAAAATCTCACCAATAAGAGAGACCGGCTAAGAAATGAACTTCAGATTTGTGGTAAAGTTTCTTTAGTCTATGCAGTTATTTGTAATACAGCAGAATTCTACATCATGATGGAGGTGGATTGTGCTCTCAGTCACTTTCAATGTACACAATCTATGAGTTTACTGAGTGTAAATGCAAATAAAAAGCTAAAAGCTGAACTTGTTCTGTTAACAGATGGATGGATTCACTATCAATCCAGTTTTTATTATATGCCGAATGAGACGAAGAGCTGGACTGAGAGCAGAAGATACTGTAGAGAGAGAAGAGCAGATCTGATCATCATAAACAACAAAGAGGAACAAGTGAGTGTGTGTGTGTGTGTGTGTGTGTATGTGTGTGTGTGTGTGTGTGTGTGTGTGTGTGTGTAGCAGCTAAATGTTAGATGGTCAGATGAAATGTTCCTATTGTCTGTTTATGATATAAATGTGCAACTGTTTCATCTCCTCAGGATTTTGTCAAGAACATGTCTGGTTCTGCTCAAGTCTGGATTGGTCTGACTGATAGTGATGTGGAGGGCAGATGGAAATGGGTTGATGACACCAACATGACCTCTGGGTGAGAAATCACTGAATTGAACTGATTAATATCTAATAAATGATTCTCACAGTCAGTATCATATCACAGAAAGCAGCACTGAACATCTAATGCTGATCTGTATTTTCAGCTTCTGGGGGATAAGAGAGCCTAATGGAGGTAGAGAAGAGAACTGTGTTTTGACTGTGGCTGAGCTTAAATTGCCACAGTGGCCTGGATTAATAGGGTGGCTTGATGAAGCATGTAATAAACCTTATCAATGGATCTGTGAGAAGAATATTTCACATCTCATAATGATATAAGAACATCTCACACTTTTTGTCAAGTTTAACAGTACAAAACTTTTGTAATAATTGATTAATCATCTAGTGCTTGTCTAGTCTTTTATTTTGATTTTTCTAGTTTTTCTTTGTTCCTGTTTTTTCACTCTAGTAAAGTTCCAGTCTTTATTTTTGCTCTATTTCTCCTCAGCCTTATTTTCGATTCTCTTGATTTTGTGACATTATATTTTTTTATTCGTTTTTTACTTATTTTGCATATTTTATTTTTGAGCTCCTGTAACACAGAAATTTCCCCAGTGTGGGATTAATAAAGTATATCAAATCAAATCAAATACAACTGTTTGTTGAATCACAATGAGATATAAAATATTTCACCTAAATTAAGACACGTTTAAGCCTACAGCAAATATGCAGTCCTGTAAGTCCTGTAATTATGCCATTTTAATGTAGGCTAAAATTATATATATTATATATATGAAATTATTTATAAAAGTCATGGTAGCGATTCAGACAAGGGTTTCTGCCCCACGAAAATGTATGGTCACCGCACCAATGATTGTGACAGTCCATGTGACGACGCACGCTACTGCAAAATACACATTTGCAGCACAAAATCACCTGAAGCAATACTTTCCAGCGCAGGAAAACCGCTGGATGCCTAAACCCCTTTCGTTAAAATTCAAAGATGAGGGATTTGCATTCAAATCTATCGGATGACCCTCAACGTCGGCGTATTGACGTGAAGGGGAAATGCCCAAAAGGCAGCGTGTGACGAATAGGGGTGAGACCGTGTTGAGAATAGACACATCTTTTTTCCAAATTTCCACATTATATAAGTAATAACCCCCACCCCCCACCAAAAAAAACCAACCAAACAAACAAACAAAAAAAACACATGAATAAAATAAATGAACAAAACAGAACTCTTTTTCTAATAATGAGTTAGACCAAATTTAACATATTTAACACATCAAAAGACATATTTGGGACACATCAAAAGACAATTTGGTTAAACAAATCAAATCTCACCCCCAATTTCACACCTGTAATAACTGACAGTTCCTTTAAAGAAACCCCCTCTAAAAGTCATTGAATATTCACTGATGGAAGTGCAAAATCATCAGCTGATCAGCTGTCTGGACTTTTGATAAGGAATAAACCTGAAAGTTCATGTAGAATTTCAAAATGAACTAGCCCATGAAGACAATACATATAAACTGTGCATGTGGTTGTGCCTTCATATGTTTATTAATGCCAATTATATTTTTGAGGAAATGCATGAGCAGTTGATCTCAATACCTGAAGTAGGTAAAGGAGAGATTCTATGATAATATATGCGTATGAACCTCATTTAACTCAAACAGCATCATTGAAGTTGAATTTCCTTTCTGAATAAATAGTGAGCACACATGATGAGGAACACGACACAATCCACTCTAAACCATAAACTAGTATTTGTTTTTCCAGCATCCTGACAACACTGAAACTATCAAAAAATAAATAAAAAATACAGAAACGTGTACAAAATGGACAGAGATGATGGAAAAAGGGCTGATGATGAATACTAAATTATTGACGTTTTAACTGGTAAATTTGGAAAAGAGATCACAAACCATAATGCAACGAGAATCCAGTCATCTGAACTCAGAGGTACTGAGATTAATCATGAATATGTTTCATCAAATAATAGTACAAATTTGATTGATAAGGACATGAAGGCAGAAACACTTGCTCAGTTTGCATGCTTTTAATTGATGTGTGCTATGTTGAATGGACACATTAAGAGGGTAGCATCACGTCTTTGGTGTTCAGAAAGTGATCGTGTGAAGATCAGAAGCTCCAGAGCAGCTCCAGTGTGTTTAGTTCTGCTGTGTGTTCTTCTGCTGACTGCAGTCATAGTGCTGAGTGTCATGTTCACTCAAGAGAGACTAACCAACAATACCAACTTCACAGAAGAGAGAATCCAGCTACTAACCAAAATGATCAACTTAATTCAACTAAACGTGCAGTTAAATCAAGATAAAAATGAACTGACAAAGTTGTTTCAAGGTAATATTGGGTAGCACTTTATTTTAAAGTCCAGTTCCGCATGTACATACTATGTACTTATTGTAGTAATTGAAATAATTGTGTAATAACTAGGTACTAACGCTGAACTTATTCATACACCTCACCTTAACTCATGTAGTTACCTTATGTTATCCAGTACTTTCTTAGGTATGGAAGCACATGTCCTGTAGAATAAAGTGTAACCTAAGACTAATCTAAACAAAACCACATAAATATTTAAGGTTAGGTACGTTATGTTATATGTTTATATACTATATGTGACCCTGGACCACAAAACCAGTCACAAGGGTCAATGTTCTGAAAGTGAGATTTATACATCACCTGAAAGCTGAAAAAAATAAGCTTTCCATTAATGTATGTATAGTAATATTTGGCCGAGATACAACTATTTGAATATCTGGAATTTGAGGGAGCAAAAAATAAATAAATAAATAAATAAAAATAAAAATATAGAGAAAATCACCTTTAGGTCCTTAGCAATGCATATACACTGACAAAAATAAATTTAGGTAACACTTTACAATAAAGTTAATTAGTTAAACATTAGTTAATGTATTAACTAACATGAACTAATCATGAGTAATACATTTGTTACTGTATTTACTGATCTTTGTTAAGGTTAATTAATGAAAATACAGTTGTTCATTGTTTGTTCATATTAGTTCACAGAGCATTAAATAATTTTAACAAGATTTTAATAATGTATTAGTAAATGTTGAAATTAACGTTAACAAAGATTAATAAAAGCTGTAGTAGTGCAGTTCAGTATTAGTTCATGTTAACTAATGAATCTTATTGTAAAGTGTTACCTAAATTTTTGATATATTTACAGTAGGAAATGGATAAAATATCTTCATGGAACTTCATATCCTAATCATTTTTGGCAAAAAATAAAAGTTTATCATTTTGACCTATCCAACGTATTGTTGACTAAAAATACCTGTTCGCCTTATGACTGGTTTTGTGGTCCAGGGTCACATATATGTAAAAACGATAGGATTTTTTTGTGTTGTGAATGAGAAAGAGCTATGACTTGAGCTGCTTGTGTTTACAGAGTGATGGATTTACTATATATCCAGTTTTTAATTTTGTTCCTCTAGACTTTACATATAAAGACACTGTGATAATAAATAGATTTGAAGGAACACAAACTGCATTGTAGAAATAAATCTTTCCAGTAACTTTCTCCTGTCAATTAAAAGTACTTTTCTTTATAAACACTTGAAACAATTCCATAAAACAGTTCTTTCTGCATAAATGCCACACAAACACAGATGAGTAACAAAACAGTCGACTCCAGGAGAGAAACTAGTACTAGTTTGTTGGCATCTAGACGACACCGAAACTATCTGAAAGTGTCAATGAAAATGTACAGAGAACATGGGAAAAGCACTGATAATATCTATGAAAATTACGATGTTACAAGAGGTGAATTAACTATAAGCTGGTCTCTTTCATTGGTCAGGTTTTCATTATTGGATATGAGCTGGTCTCTTTCATTGGTCAGGTTTTCATTCTTGGATATGAGCTGTTGTCTCTCTTGAGTGAACATGACACTCAGCACTATGACTGCAGTCAGCAGAAGAACACACAGCAGAACCAAACACACTGGAGCTGCTCTGGAGCTTCTGATCTTCACACGATCACTTTCTGTAGATTAAAAAATGTAGAGCTCTGGAAATGTTTTGGATTTCTAAAGTTATAATTGTTTTTGTTTGGGTTTGAAATGGTGTACCTATACACCAACAAGAATGTTAATGGACTTTGTTTTTTATTTTAGTTCATTTTTATGAGACATTTTCTTAAAAGAGTTTACAAATGTGTATAATAATACCAAGACTGTATTTTGAGTTTTCAGAAAGCGGTATTTTGTCCTATGAGAACTGTAGATTTTGACCCCTCAAGTTCAAGGGGCGTGGTTAGAGAAGGAGGACATGCAGTTTCGCGGGTAGGAGAGATAAAGTTAAACACGAAGAAAAAAGTTAAACATGGGGAAAGTTCCGTTCGGACATTAGACAGTGCTTACGGACATTCTGAGTTGTGACTCGGTGAGAAAATTTGTCTTGGTTGATTTGTGAAACCGTGCCACGCATCGCTTCAAGAGAATTCGGCGAGAGGCCGTGCACTTCACCTCCATGTGCGTCATATTGAAGAAAGAGAGCTTGCACGAGGATTTGCGTGCAAGCGAATTGTTATTTATACAATTATTTGGTTTATTACGTCCAGATTTATAAAGCATCTGGAAGAATATTTCCGTGTTTTATTTTATTTTTTTCCACGTCAGTGTGTAGTTAAAAGACATGTTATCGTTTGTAATCCGGAAGACTACACGCGTTTATTTTATTAAGTCAGTGGAAAATTACCCCAGTGATGTGTGTGTGTGTGTGTGTGTAGTTGAGATTTCACGTGAAGTGCGTGCTTAGAGTATTTAAGAGACGGAGTTAGTTGAGTCAAGATCGGGAGTTCCTTGTGGAATTTCACGGATGCATCAAACCAGTTCGAGGAGGGAGGAGTTCATCAGGATCCATTCAACGCCGTTGTAATGAATGGGCGAGTCAGCGAATGAGATCCAAATGCAGGCTTTATTAAAGCACAGAATGGTGTAACAGGCAGGGTAAACAGGTAGCAAACAGGGATGTAGGAGATAAGGGAGAGACGTAAACAGTACAGAGGCGGGTAGGTCGTAGGCAGGCGGCAGGCAAGCAATAGTCTATTAATACAGAGCAGTAAATCCAATAAGGTCGGCAGCAAAAAAATCAAGAAACTGAACAGACAGGCAGAAAACAAGACCGGGAAAAACAAGACAGGAAATAAACGCTCAGAATTGACAGGATAACCAATATCAAAACTTTGCACGAGTGTGTTTGTGCAATGAGCTTATATAGTGTGACTGAGAAGAATGGGCTGGGTGATGTGATCAGTGATTGGGTAATGTGTTGCAGCTGGTGGAGTGATCAGTGATGGGTGTGTTGCTTCTGGGAAATGTATGTAGTCTGCCTTGGTGGATGAGTGAGAGAGTGAGAATGGTGGAGTGCCCTCTGCTGGTTATTGCGGGCACTTTGGCTGACAATCATTACAGTCGTCGTGTGACGCGTCACGGATGCTGTTTGTCTTTTTGTTGCAGAGTGAGGATTAGAAATTATCATTCAGTAACTGGAACTTCATTTTCCTTGGATCTGTGAGTACGTTGGTTTTGCATCAAAACAGCTCCAACTAGCACGCCATCTGTGTACTGAAAATCCCAGCTTGGTAAAATCAGAGAATCATATTGACATATTATATTTTTTAATTTATTTTTGGTTGTTCTTATTGTGATTTATTTTTGTTATTGGTGACTTTGTGAACTACATTATTTGTTCATTTAAAGGGACATATAAGTGAACACACAAGACAGAAGAATTCTGAGAAGAATAAATATGTTTAATTATTTGCCATAATATTGTGTTATTTCCTGTGGGAAAAAGTTTGTTAATTTTGCATTTCTATTGTACTCCCTGTGAGGGATATGTATTCTCAGATTTAAAGGGGAACACAGTAGTGCCATTTTTAGTCCCAAATAGAAAACACAAATTGAACACTATGAAGTGAAGATCTGAGATCTGGGTTTTGTGGTGGATATAAATGAAGCAAATTTAGAAATTTGTCTCTCACCAGGTAATTATTAATTGGAAAGTTTCCCCTAGACATACTTATTACATTTGAGCCATATTATTGGTGAGAGGGCTACATAAACATGATGTCATTCTCTTTGTTCATACACTTAACACAGATCACATCAACTGAAACCATGAAAACTGAGTGAATTATTCATTCCAGTCGGCCTACCTGTGAATTCAGATGATTTTCCTTTTGCTGAGTCTGTGATCTCTTTTCCAATTTTACCTCTTATAATGTCATAACGTCATCATTTTCATAGATATCACCAGTGATTTGTCCATCTTGTCTGTGTATTTTGCAAGTTGTACTACTTTCTATAATTTTATTTTTACTTTCAGGCAGTTTCGGTGACCTCAAGATGTCAACAATCCGACTCTAGTTTCTCTCCTGGAGTGGACTGTGTTTTGCTCCTCGTACGTGTTTGTTTGGCAAGTATTTATACAGAAAGGAACTTCAACTCCCCACAGAAGTACATTGGATTTTTTTTCTAGGGTAGCCTATAATATTTGAAAAAGCATAATAGAAGCACTTTAATGTGTGTATTTAAATCCCAATAAAATGAACCCAATCCACAGTCAAAAATCCATTGTACTTCTGTGGTGAGTTGAAGTTCCCTTCTGCATAAATACTTGCCAAACAAACAAGGAAGAGGAACAAAACACAGTCCACTCCAGGAGAAAAAACAGAGTCAGTTTGTCAGTCATTTTGACATCACTGAAACTGTAAATAAAACTATAAAGAAGTATAACCTGCAAAATGGACAGAAAAGATGGACAAACCACTGATAATATCTATGAAAATGATGACATTATGACGTTATATGACATTATAAGAGGTAAAATTGGAAAAGGGATCACAGTGAAAGGAAAATCATCTGAATTCACAGGTAGGGCGACTGAAATGAATAATTCACTCAGTTTTCATGGTTTCAGTGGATGTGATCTGTGTTAAGTATATGAACAAAGAGAATGACATCATGTTTGTTAATCTACAGAAAGTGATTCTGTGAGGATCAGAAGCTCCAGAGCAGCTCCAGTGTGTTTGGTTCTGCTGTGTGTTCTTCTGCTGACTGCAGTCATAGTGCTGAGTGTCTACATCCAGACAAAGAACATGAACTGTACAGAAGAGAGAGAGCAGCCAACCAACATCACCAACTTCACAGAAGAGAGAGAGCAGCTACTAACAAGGATCAACAACCTCACAGAAGAGAGAGAACAGCTAACATCAAAGAATGGAAACCTGACCAATGAAAGAGACCAGCTAATATTCAAGAACAAAAATCTCACCAATAAGCGAGACCTGCTTAGAAATGAACTTCAGATTCGTGGTAAAGTTTCTTTAGTCTATGCAGTTATTTGTAATACAGCAGAATTTTACAGCATGATGGAGGTGGATTGTGCTCTCAGTCGCTTTCAATGTACACAATCTATGAGTTTACTGAGAGTAAATGCAAATAAAAATCTAAAAGCTGAACTTGTTCTGTTAACAGATGAATGGATTCACTATCAATCCAGTTTTTATTATATGCCGAATGAGACGAAGAGCTGGACTGAGAGCAGAAGATACTGTACAGAGAGAGGAGCAGATCTGACCATCATAAACAACAGAGAGGAACAAGTGAGTGTGTGTGTGTAGCAGCTAAATGTTAGATGGTCAGATGAAATGTTCCTATTGTCTGTTTATGATATAACTGTGCAACTGTTTCATGTGCTCAGGATTTTGTCCAGAACATGTCTGGTTCTGCTATAGTCTGGATTGGTCTGACTGACAGTGATGTGGAGGGCAGATGGAAATGGGTTGATGGCACCAACATGACCTCTGGGTGAGAAATCACTGAATTGAACTGATTAATATCTAATAAATGATTCTCACAGTCAGTATCATATCACAGAAAGCAGCACTGAACATCTAATGCTGATCTGTATTTTCAGCTTCTGGGGGATAAGAGAGCCTAATGGAGGTAGAGAAGAGAACTGTGTTTTGACTGTGGCTGAGCTTAAATTGCCACAGTGGCCTGGATTAATAGGGTGGTGTGATGAAGCATGTAATAAAGCTTATCGATGGATCTGTGAGAAGAATATTTCACATCTCATAATGATATAGGAACATCACACACTTTTTGTCAAGTTTAACAGTACAAAACTTTTGTAATAATTGATTGATAATCTAGTCTTTCCTGCCAGTCAAGTCTTTTATTTTGATTTTTCTAGTTTTTCTTTGTTGCTGTTTTTTTTTCCACTCTTGTCAAGTTTCAGTCTTTTTGCTCTTTTTCTCCCAAGCCTTGTTTTTGGTTTATCTTGATTTTGTAGCTATCTAGTCTTATTTGTTTTTCTCTCAATTTCACTGCAATAATGCATTCTTGTTTTTTTTTTTCTCTCTTTTGTTTGAAGTTACTTATTTCTTGAATTTTTCTTTTGATGGCTACTTTTGCCTTCATTGGTTATAAGTTCCAGTTATTTCTATCTGATTTTAATTTTATTTTATATCTTTTGTTCATTACTTTTGTTTTCTTTTGCAAGCTCCAGTTGTAATTTTATTCATTTTTTTAGTTTTCTCTAGTCATAGATTTGTTTCCAGTTTTTTTGTTTTGTTTTTCTCTTGTTGTCTTGTCCTGTCGAGTCTTGTCTTGTGTGTGTCTCGTGTTGGTTCCTGTCCTACTTCCTGTTCCTCCATGGTCATTGTCTCTCCCAGCCTGGCAGCTGGTCTGGTGCTACATCAAGTCTCATCCCCAAGTGTCAAGCCTCTGGTTACCTCAGCCGCAGTCTTGTCTCCATCATTGGCCATCATGTCTGGTGCAGTCTCGCCCCCAACCGGCCTGTTTCCCATTGTTTGCCCTGTCCTACTGTTTGGACTGTTTCACCCCTCAGTTACCTTCTTGTGGCTTGTCTACCATATCAATAAATCTTGTCATCACTCATGTCTGCGTTTGGTTCCTCTCTCACTCAAAACCATGACAAAACATCTATTTGTTTAGAATACACACAACTACTCATCCATTATTATTAAAACTTTTTAAAAATGTACACATTTTCTAAGTGATCAAAACAGACTATGACAGAACACAAATCGTAATGTAGAAATTATATATTAACTAAACAAATAAATAAAACAGAACTGTCTATTTTTTTTTCTAATAATGAGTAGGATCAAATTTAACATATTTATAACAAAGTTTAGCTCAAATAGCTCAACTTACACTAACTCTGCTCTGATTGGCCAGATGGCCCAGTCTGTTGTGATTTGCCTACCGCTTACAGCGCGTCGGAAACGAAACACCCATTACCACAGCTGAACTTCAGCTCCAGAGGCTTCCGATAAGCATAGCGATTATAAACACTGTAAGGACAGAAACAATTGTGTCGATTTGAACTATATCAAATCGAGTGCTAGTCCAATGATGAAACATTGGAAGAACTAGTTATTCAACCCAAACCACTGGTAATAAATAATGCTGTATTTCATGAGTTCAAACTACCAAATAATCAGATATTAGTATCCATATTTGGCATGCTGTCCGAAGAGAGGGTTCCGAGCTCTGTATTTGGCCAGAGCACTCCCCCTGTATTTCAGATTAGAAGTAACCAGGCAAGTGTGAGGAGACGGGGTGGTGGAGGGATGCTGAAAACTGTCGAGAAACGTAGGTGGGTAATTGTAGAGCACATAGTATTCACAGCATGATATGAGTCTACAAAACAAATTCAATCTTGTTTACAATGTAAAATTTAAGGAATGTACATATGTTTTTTAAGATAAATATTAACAAATGTATGGAATTCATAGATGATTTTTAGGTGTGTAGGTATAATCCCTATGAATACTAATTAGATTGTGTTCATTGTTTAAACTTCCTAAGTGACGTGTTGAGGTTAATGACTAATTTTAAAAGAGATACCACCCACTGACACTAAACCTCACAGATAACTGAGACCAGATAAAAAGACTGAAAAAAGCACTAATATTTAAACTGCTAGTGTTTACAGATGGATGGATTTACTATCAATCCCGCCTTTACTTCATTTCCTCTAAGGAGAAAAACTGGACTAAAAGCAGAAGATACTGTAGAGAGAGAGCAGCAGATCTGATCATCATGAACAAACAGGGAAGATGATGTGAGTGAAAGTGTGTGTGTGTGTGCTTGTTTTCATGATTTACGAGGACACAAATTTGTATAATGACATTGATATTACACTGGTATTACGACTTAAACATGAAATATGAGGACATTTCATGAGTCCTCATATTCAAAATAGCTTTAAAAACATACTTAATGTTTTATTAAAAATGTAAAAATGCAGAAGGTTTTCTGTGATGGGTAAGTTTAGGAGTAGGCTTAGTATAGTGGGATAGAATGTACAGTTTGTAGAGTACAGTATAAAATAGAGAGGACATTCCATTGGCACAATGGTTTTTATACTGCACAAACTAAGATAGCGAAACAAACCTGTGTGTGTGTGTGTGTGTGTGTGTGTGTGTGATGGGTCAGTTGAAAAGTTGATTTCGTTACAAAAATATCCTGTGGAACTCAAGTCTGGATTGGTCAGACTGACAGTGATGTGGAGAACACATGGAAATGGAATTAACATGAACTCTGGGTGAGAAATCACTGAACTGAACTGATTAATATCTAAGAAATGATTCTCACAGTCAGTATCATAACAGAAAGCAGCAATGAACATCTAATGCTGATCTGTATTTTCAGCTTCTGGAGGTCTGGGGAGCCAAATGGAAGAACATAGAACTGAGTTGCCACTCATTAATCTGGATGGGCTAATTATCAATGCACTAACCTTTTTTTAAATGAATTTATGAAAAAAATTAAAAAATAATAAAATGATATGCAATGTTTATTCTGAACTTAAACATGCAGGATCACTTAAACATCAGGATCTTTTGGGTCATTTTGAAATTTTTCTCTAATATACACATTATAACAGAGTCATTTTTATTATTTCAGATTTGAAGGGATTAACTTGCACATAATCATATTTACTCTCTTCCCTGTAACTCCTATTAATAAGTGTATTTGAATAAATAAATGCAACAGATGAACAGAAGCAGCAGCGAGTTTAGAGCTTCAGTGTCCACACAACAACAGAATACAGTTGTCAGTCCTGTTTTAGACCACATTTACCAAACTCAGTATTTTTGACGCCACCGACTGAATTACCTCAGTACTACCAAGTCCCATTTCACATTAAATCATTCGATGCCAAATTTCAGTACCTGAGAATGCATCTAGGCGCAAAAGTAAGGTTATTGAAAGAGAGCGAGACAATGCAACATCACCCCTGCAACTTGTTCAAACACAACACACAGAACAATGGCAAAACGCTCTTAAGTGTGCTTAAACTTCACAAAACTAGATGCGGACTGACAATCCTATTTGCAATATGCCAATGAAAACTTGAAACGCATTTACTCCAGTCTATATAATGATCCAAGTTGTTAATCTCATCACGGCTTTCCGTGCAGAAACCGTTCTCATGTGCGCTCCCTGCAGGTTGTTACAAATTAAATATTGTCGCAGTCATATTTTCCATGTGTTTTTAGTCAAACTGCATATCTGACATCATTGTGGGGTAAATGAAACAACACTTTTGTGCTACTGTGCTGAGGAAACACACTCATGGCACGTGTTCGAACGCAACGCTGAACTGCACAGGTGAAGAGCAGCTCTGAAATGGTCTTTCGTGACATTTGAATTCTCCACTGTAATGTGATCTCATGCATAGGCCTACTACAGCACACACATATCAGTTTGTCTAGTGTGTAACATTTCTGAATAAATAAATAAATAAATAATATTGAAATTGGGAGGTTTGGCCTTTTTTCCACTGAAGAGAGTAAAGCACCAAAAAAAGTACCCAATATATCTATCCATAATACAGTGTTTTTGGTCATTTGTGCGGATCTGTGTGAACGAAGATAGTTTTTAGTACATCGTTATTGAGTAAACGTACCCTAAATAAGCAAGAAACAAGGAAAAACACCATATCAATGAGAATGAACTTGCTCTAAAGTCAAGAAACCAGATCGATCAAATAATAGTAATCAAATTGAAAATTATTTAAAATTTATTATTTACTTCTGCTAATGTCAGCTGTTATTCATGGCTATCTTCCAAATAAAGGATTATTCCGGGATCAAAACTAACTTAGCTCAAGTTCTGTTGATGAAATTTGTGGCATAATGCAGATTTAAAAAATAGACTACATATAAAGACAGAGTGATTCTGTGATAATGAATTCATTTAAATAAACAAAATCCACATTGTTGGAACAAATATTTCCAGTGACCTTCTGTGCTGAGTTGAAGTTCCTTTATGTATTAAATACTTGAAACATTTCCACAAAAAAGTTCATTTTTGCATAAATACTGCCCACAAACACATGTGAAAAACAAAACACAGTCCACTCAAGGAGAGAAACTAGAGTTAGTTTGACAACAAAACTGTCTGAAAGTGTAAATTAAAAGGGACAAATTTGGAAAATGTACAGCAAAGACAGTTCACCACTGATAATATCTATGAAATTGCTGAGTTAAAAGAGGTAAATTTTGAAAAGAGATCACGGACCGTAATGCAATGAGAATCCAGTCATCTTTTCTCACAGTGTACTGAGATAGATGAATTAATTAAGAATAATTCATCACAGAAAATAGTACAAATTTGATCAATAATGACTTAAAGGCACAGGCTTGCTCAGTTTATATGTTTTAAGTTGATGCATGCTTTGTTAAACAAACAGATAAAAGGAAAAACATGATGTTTGTTAATCTCAGGAAGTGTTTTTCACACTGGAGGAACCTTTTCATACTTCCTAAAACTATTGCCTGAAGTATTCTATATTACTATAGGAACTACCAGTGAGGTAAGTGTATGTTGATTGGTCAAAAGCATGTCAAACACTGGCACCCAGGTTTTTAAAAAGCTATGTAAACATATTTACACCATGAACATGGAAAACAGTGATAAAGTCATTTACCTGTTGTTGACACTGCAAGTTGTCATATGAGATTTCGTCTCTTAGCCCTACTTTTTGCTCTTTCAATTGCATAAATTATGCGTTTATATTTTCCTTCCACTTCCCCCATTCCACTTACATGAAGTTCAGAGGCTTTAGAGTAACTTCAGTGTGTTTGTGTGTTCTTCTGTTGACTGCAGTCATAGTGCTGAATGTCTACATCCACTCAAGAGCAAAACAGGTATAGGAGACCACAGACAAAGAGAGAAACCACAGAAGAAACCACCTTGACTTTACAGACATAGTGCTGTTAGTTACATTAGCTTCTGTGGCATTAGCATTTTCAACACACATGAAAATGTTATGAAGATTTCAAAATGGAACTTGAGATTTTAAGTTTAAAAAAAGAACACAAAAGCACTATTAAAAGTATCATAAAACCTGCATATGACCTGAGGGTTTATTGCAAGTCTTCTGTATACTATAGCTTTGTGTGAAGAACAATCCGGAATTTGAGTTATTTATTGATCATCTTCTCCTGTGAGCTGTTAAACTATGCAACTGAATCAGAGTCAGCGATTACATTTACAAGCACGCTGAAAATGTAATTACAATGCGATCGAGGCAATATCGTGATTATACTTAACCACATGCAAACACAATACTTCAATCACATTGATAAGACTAAGCTCATAATCGTAGCGACTATAATCGTAGTAAAACATGGCTGATTTGAATCAAATTAAAAAGACATGCAAACACTTTAATCCCATTTATTCCGCTCTGACCAAAGTGTGCATGTGCATTTTTGAAGTGCTGAAGTTCAAGTTGACGATATGAAACGCAGTACGTCGAAAACACTGAAATGGAGACATTTAGGTGTATTGGCCAAAAAAAATAAAAACACAAAAACAACAACAATAACAGCAAAAAACTGAGAGATAGGCTTTCAAAGAACCAGTGAACAGTGAGTTCAAGAACCAGAAGAGCCAGATCAGTCTTGTTTTTGAACACATTTTTCAAATCACCTTCATGAACTAAATCAACTGATTGACTGAAAATTAGGATTGCTCTCAACTAAAGATTTTCCTAGTCGACTAGTAGCCGTACATTCAAGCGATTAGTTGACTAATTGTGTGTTTATATTAATACATCATAATAATGAGCCTTTAATTGTGTATATATACATAACTGGCACTTTCACCACACCCTGTGGAGTTTTTTTTTTTTTCTGTGACTAACTGACTAATACCAATTTTGGTAGACTAAGCCTCTGCTAGTGAACTAACGGTTAGTCGAATATTAGGGGGCTGTCCTACTGAAAATACATCTGTTCCTCAAATAAAACTATTATTATCTTAAGACTTGGACCGCCTTTATGACTCTTAATTTTTAAAATTTCTACCAAATTTGAGGTGCATTACTGATTATACATACTCATTGAAAGCCTCATTCTGTGTCAGCCTCATTATGTCAATACAATTCAAAACCTTCACCTCAGCCTAGTGAGCATTGCACCTCGCATGCTTTAGGACTTTATATACTGACCAGATAATTTCCGTTCTCAGTGACATGTGAATAACTTGCATTTAAAAAAAGCATAGCAGCCAATACAAACAAACATGTAACGGAAGAACACAAATGATTTCAAGCACAATTAAGTTACATTTTCTCATCAATTTCGATTTCACTGGATTAAGTAAGGTGACTTTTCTCACATGTCTAATTTTACTGTGCTAATTTGAACCTGGCTGCTACATCTAACCACACGACCACAATAGTGTCCTTTAGCAAGTACTTTTTGTTACTCAAATTAACTGGAATTAACCGAATGGATATCACATGCTCTTTTACTGTGACGTACTTTGCCACATATTGACCTACTAAAATAGAATCTCAAATAGCAGATCACTAAAGAGTAGAGGCACACACTGCTTCCATCATTTCCAGAACTAAGCGAACACAAAAAATGTCTCAGCCTGTTTATAGCAATATAAACATTCATGGAACACAGGAAATGGAGAGGGCCACCAAGAGAAACCAAAAAGGTACAAATACAACACAAACACCACACAATTAGGAAATTAAAAAAAGAAAAAAAGATCTTGATATCTGTCATCTTCAGGAAGTGATCGTGTGAGGATCAGAAGCTCCAGAGCAGCTCCAGTGTGTTTGGTTCTGCTGTGTGTTCTTCTGCTGACTGCAGTCATAGTGCTGAGTGTCTACATCCATACAAAGAACATGAACAACACAGAAGAGAGAGAGCAGATACTAACAAGGATCAACAACCTCACAGAAGAGAGAGAACAGCTACTAACCAAGATTACTAACCAGACAGAAGAGAGGGACCAACTGCTAAACAAGGACATAACCTTGTCAAATGAAAGGGATGGATTAACCAAGAACAATTACCAGACTAAACATAAAGACCAGTTCAATCAGGAGAGAAATGAACTATGGAAGATGTTCAATGAAATGGGTAAGGTTAAATTATAGTACAACTATTCACACAAGCGTTTACTTAAATATTTAAAAGGGGTCATTCCATAAACTTGCGTTGTCTTTATATACAGCTAGTTATATAAACCACAACCTAACCAACACCCCCCATACATATTTTTTGAGTGCCGCTATCATAAAAACATTTCATAATTCAGTACAGGTGAAAAAAGTGTTAGTAGATAATCTGGTTGTGTTTACAGATGGATATATTTATCAATCCAGTTTTTACTTCATTTCCTCTGAGGAGAAGAGCTGGACTGAGAGCAGAAGATACTGTACAGAGAGAGGAGCAGATCTGACCATCATAAACAACAGAGAGGAACAAGTGAGTGAAAATAGATTGTGCACTAAAGGTCATGCTGCACCCTTACAGTACATATGTCTAGTCATCGATGCAGACGATTAGTTCAGCCAAAAAAAAAAAATATATATAATTCTGTCATCTGTTCCTCACTTTCCTGTCTTTTCAAACCCATGAGACTTTCGTTCTTCTTCATAAAACAAATGAAGATAGTTTTATTGAAATCTAAAAGATTTCTGTCACTCCATTGAAGGTCAATTCTATGACGCTATGAACTCTGACGCTTCAAAATGTTCATCGGACATACATAGAGCTCAACCGTTCTTGATTGATGTGCAACAAAGTTGCTCTATGTTTGTTTGCTGATCATTGTTTATATGTTTATAACAAACCCCTAAATTAACTCTTTTAATCATATTAAATGGCAGTGTCTCTTCAGAAGACTTGGATAAAACCTCTCAATTCATATGGATTACTTTTATGGTCTCTTTATGAACATTTTGAAGCATCAGAGTCTTGGGTGAATAAACTTTCAATGGAAGGACAGAAATCGCTCAGATTTCATTAAAAATATCTTAATTTGTGTAACGAAGATAAATTCAAATTGTATGGGTTTAAAACGACATGAGTGTGAGGAAATGATGATAGAATTTTCATTTTAAGGTGAACTAACTTTGTTGCTTGCTGGTTCATTCTATAGGAGTTTGTTAAAAAGATGTCTATTAAAACTGGTGTCTGGATTGGTCTGACTGACAGTGATGTGGAGAACACATGGAAATGGGTTGATGGCAGCACACTGACCTCTGGGTGAGATATCACTGAACTGAACATATTATCATCTAATAAATGATTCTCACAGTATCATATCACACAGAAAGCAGCACTGCACATCTAATGCTGATCTGTTGATGCAGGTTCTGGATGATTGGAGAACCAAATGGATATGAAAAAGAGAACTGTGCTGTGTTATATCCATCAGGGTGGTATGATTATCCATGTAATAATGCTTTTAAATGTATCTGTGTGAAAAATATTAAAACAATAAGCAATTAATTGAAATATATTTTACTACAACATGTGAAATGTGTTGTATAACCAAGTCAAATTTCTTAATATTCTCACCATAGTTGTAAATAATGGCAGTAAATGTATAGTGACAGTGAGTAAAGCATATATAAAATATGATGAAATCTTATTACAATAAATAAACATTACATTTTACAATTAACCATTTAGCAGATACTTTTTAAAGTGACTTACAAATGAGGAGAGCAATAGAAGCAATCAAGCCAATAATAGGGGAAATATTCAAGTGCTCTGACTAGTCCCAGTTACTACACGTCAAGGTTTTTTTAATTATTCTTTTTTATAGATATATAGAATAGTAAGTATTAGTATTAATGGGTTGAGTGTTGACAAAAAGATGTGTCTTCAGCCATGTATTAAAGACTCAATAGCTTGGGTTGAGCTAGGCAGGGAATTCCACCAGCTTGGAACAGTCCAGTTAAAGGTCTGTGAAAGTGATTTAGTACGTTCTTGGGATGGCACCACAAGGCACCATTCGCTTGCAGAACACAAGCTTCTGGAGGACACATATGCCTGAAGTAATGAGTTTAGGGGTGCAGAACCAGTGGTTGTTCTATGAACAAACATCAGTGCCTTGAATTTGATGTGAGCGGCAATTGGCAACTAGCGCAATTTTATGAGGAGAGGTGTGAAGTGCGCTCTCTTCGGCTCGTCAAAAACCACTCTTGCTGCAGCATTCTGGATCAGTTGCAGAGATTTGACAGTGCATGCTAGAAGGCCTGCCAAGAGAGCACTGCAATAGTCCAGTCTAGATAGAACAAGAGCTTGGACAAGGAGTTGTGTTGTGTAGCATGCTCTGTAATGAGTCCAAACAATGGGTTCAATCAAATCATAACCAACAACAGCTTTTACCCAGACCACAAAACTATTCACTTTGATGAAAGACAAAGACTGAACATAAAACCGTTAGATGACACACAGCTCATATACTGAAGATTGACTGGATCAATACAGTGAGACTAGTTAATATGGACATGCCATGATAATTTGCCTTGATCTTTTGACATATAAGTGGTCTTTGTACCATTAAAACATCCTGAAAATTTCATACATCTTAAAACTTCCTCCTCATTATAAACAAAGCATTTATTTAATCGAGCTCGTTTGGCAAATACACTTGCATATGACTGCTTCCAGAGTTAAACACGGCATTATAGGTTCCAACCCACTGCCATTCAGTTGTTTTCGTTTCAGACATGTTAAGTTGCGATACTGAACAAAACCGCATGGAGATGCCCTAAATAAATAAACAATAAGAACCTAAACCAACTGCCTTGACCTGACTGCATTACAGTACACGGATCCATTCAGAATTATTAAACACACCAACATACACATGACAAATCAACACATTATCCCGAATGTCTGTGGAAGCAATGTGAATGTACTGAAATGTGTCTGTGCATAAATACAATGTGCGGTCAGTGAGTTGAGAGTGCATACACTGTTTGTTTGGGCATCATTAATGACGGACTCACACATGCCTTACTGTACGACTCCTGTTTGGACAGGGTCCACAATCGTCTTTTCAATTCACATCCATCAAAACTTTACTAGCGAGAAGCTGGTTAGCTATATCTAGCCAATAAATGTTGTTTGTGTGTCATTTTGCCATACAGTGGTGGGATGTTTTGACATTCCGTTCAGTCTATAACTTGCGATGTGTGAGAGCTCGCACTACTCAGAAACAATCACAGAATGTGACTCGTGTGTTAAAGCTGAACAGACACTGGAATGAACTGACTGAAAACTGGCCACAAGTAACTATTCTCTCTGCCATATCTGATGTAATAAGCAATGTTTTCGAGTGATTGTTTGAATGCATTCGCTTACTGGATTATTGGACTGAAAACCTCCCAGAGTTTAGCGGCTTAAAATGATCTGATCGAAAGCAGAGAAGCAAAATCGGGTTAAGGGGTTAGATTAAAATTTTCCATCAACTAAGTTTACAGGTGTTTGCGCTATAGTAGATGGTGAGTGTGATAAACATTGACAGCCCTAGTTATAAGTAAAACGTACAGAACATTAATAGGTCTCTTAGTCATTTGACATTGTTATTATGCAAATTAACTTTTGTTTCAAAATATTTTGTAACACAAATTGTAGAGCACGGTAGTAGCAATGTCACCTTAGCAAAAAAAAAAAAAAAATACCTTACTAACTTTATCTGTGTGAAGATGAAAACACATCACAAAGCCTTCTAATATAACTTAATGGTAACACTTTACAATAAGGTTCTTTAGTTAACATTAGTTAACATGAACAAACAATGAACAACTGTACTTTCCTTAACTAAGGTTAACAAAGATTAGTAAATTCAGTAACAAATGTATTACTCATGGTGAGTTCATGTTAGTTAATCCATTAACTAACGCTTAACTAATGAACCTTATTGTAAAGTTTTACCCTTTTAACATACTTTTTTACAGAAAAAATGCTGTTGAAAGTATAAGCTTCACACCTCTGCTTAAACATCCTCCAAAAATGGCTCCATTCACCCTCATTGTAAATGTCTCATCAGTCAGGCTGCGAGCACTAGGTGTACAGACAAAAGTCTCACACCAGCAAGCAACTAGTCAGCAGTCGGTACCACAGAAACACACTTAACACGATGCATGTCAAGAAGTCGGACAAAAGCAATGCTTGATATAGTACTGCAGATTAGTTGCAACTAAGATGTTTTTTCTGAGCAATTTTAAATTCATTGAATTCAGCAAGAACAATTTTCTGGCATGTATAATTTTGCTTTTATCAAATTGGAATTCGGCAGCTATTTCCATTGCTCTCAAGTTCTACGAACAGATCAAAGAAGTGCTGAGGAACTGAGGAACACCACATCTCATGAACATCACTTTACCCTTTGTCAAGACTTTCTCGTTTTGACTAAGCTATACATATTATTTAGTAAACAGGATGACTTCACACATGCTGAACTTTGACATACTTTGGAGTCTTTAGCAGAAAATAAAGTCTCAGAGAGCAGACATCTACGGTGCCGAAGCACACACAGACAGCTTCCATCATTTACACGAGTGATTCAAAGAGGCTGAAAATGTCAGATAGTGTTTACGGTAATATAAACACTGATGGAATATGGGAAATGGATAAAGAAAACGAAGAAAAGATGACTAGTGATGCCAATGCTGATGCTATAAAGAATCATGATGTCAGGAGAGGAACAAAGAATCAAATACCTCAATATACAGGTACTTAGACTTTATTCATTATAACATAACTTAAAAAAAACATAATAATAATTTAGTATTAAAACATTTTCATATCTGTGGTGTTCAGGAAGTGATCGTGTGAAGATCAGAAGCTCCAGAGCAGCTCCAGTGTGTTTGGTTCTGGTGTTTGTTCTTCTGCTGACTGCAGTCATAGTGCTGTCTGTCCAACTCTTTACAAACATAGACCTGTTTCAATTCAAGAGCAAAAACATCATGGAAGAAAGAGAGCTACTAATCAAGATTACCAACCTGACAGAAGAGAGAGACAAGCTACTCAGCAACAACATACTCTTGATAAATGAAAGGGATAGATTATTATCCAAGAACGACAACCTGACTAAACAAATAGACCAGTTAAATCAAGAGAGAAGTGAACTGGTGAAGAGTCTCAATGAAACAGGTAATCTTGAACTGCAGCTAAACCAAGACACTAAATGAAAAATAAGACTCTTCTTTCAGTGTTGGTAGGAATATTGAATTAATAGATAAACTGACTGTGTTTACAGATGGATGGTTATACTTTAAATTCAGTTTTTACTTCACTTCCTCTGAGAAGAAGAGCTGGACTGAGAGTAGAAGATACTGTACAGAGAAAGGAGCAGATCTGATTGTCATAAACAACACAGAGGAACAAGTGAGTGAAAAAAAGTGGCGGGAAAGGGAGAAAGGACCAAACAAAAAGCATTGTATACTTTTTACATGTATGTGGATAAGCTATGCGATTAAACAATTGGCTACGTTTGTACTGTAAATTTTTGGGATTTGAGCCTTAAAATGTCCCGTTCATACATCAACTTGCAGTAGCGTCTAGAACACTGTCTGCATGAACGTGCAACGAGAGTCAAGCCCATATTATCTGACCTGTAACCATAGCGACGGTGACTAAAGTAATATCAAAGATGGTGACATCCATTAAAATTGAAAAGTCTAATCATTTTTTGACACAACAAGAGTCCAACTGAGCCACAAGTTCATCCGTCAAATTTTTATTAACCGATATAAGCCTCAATGTAAACGTGCCAGCCGGATGCATTTAACCATTGCACTCACAGTGGAGAACATTGAATGGATCTAAATCCTTCAGACAACACACAGCTCATATATCCATCGCTGTAAGTTACCGAAAGTGAAACGTGACAGACGACTAGTTGTCCAGTGCGGTTCCACTCACACAGCATGGGTTTTCCGAGAACGGGATTGTGAGACCTGAAATTTTACCGGTGTAAGCTCAGTTATAGAATGCAGCGGTTGTCATTCCCTTAAATAACTGCAGGCTACTGTGTGTGCACGTAACCGTACAAAGGCTCAACTACAGGACTAACAAAAGTATTCTGCTGCTGAATGTGGCCAATGTCCATCTTCCTCATTCATCCTTCTAGGAGTTTGCTAACAAGATTTCTGGTCGTAAAGAATTCTGGATTGGTCTACATGAAAAGAACACATGGAAATGGGTTGATGGCACCAACATGACCTCTGGGTGAGACTGAACTGATTATCTAATTAATGATTCTAATTGTCTGTATCATATCAAAGCTCCACTGAACATCTAATGCTGATTTGTGGTTTCAGGTTCTGGGGTCATCGAAAGCCAAATAAGCGTACAGGTCAGAACTGTGCCTTGTCTTATTCATCAGCGTGGCAGGATTATCTGTGTAATTATGAATATAGATGGATCTGTGAGAAGAACTGTGAAAAGTATTACACTTAATGAGAAAAAGTTTATTCAGCACATTTTTAACATGAAAAGAGGATTTTCTGTACTAAACCCCCAAACTTCTTTATACATTTAATATGGTGTTTTGCATCTTACTAATGTTTTTTTTTGTTGTTGTTGTTTGTTTGATTTGTTTCCTTTTTAAAATATTTTTATAATTATTTTATTAAAGTTTTGATGTGTTTAACTTACAAGTGTATTTATGTGTCACTCCACACGGATCAATGTCAGTTCTGTAACTTCAGACAGTGTTTATGTTTTTAAGAATCATATGTAGACGATACAATCTCTTCAGAATCAGAATCAGAATCAGAAAGAGCTTTATTGCCAGGTATGTTTACACATACTAGGAATTTTTTTTAGTGACAGAAGCTCCACAGTCCAACAAAGTGACAGCGACAAGACAAGACAAAGATAATATAAAGAATAAAAGAATAAAAATACAAATATAAAACTATACAAATATACAATATAGACAATTTTATGTACAGTTGTGATGAGTGCAAATTTTTAAACAGTAAACTGAGTAGAATCCAGAAATAAAACACATGTGACCTGCTTTAGAGAGATAACAAGATGTAACAAGATGTGCATGTTTATGAATTATTTATCTTTATATATATTATTTATATTATAATATGTATTATTTATCTTTTAATAAATTCATTTAGCATATTTTTCAGAGATGTCAATGTTGCTTTGAGGTCAATTTGACCCAAGACATTACAGGAGGAGTAAAGGAGGAAGAGAAGCTCAAGAGCTGTGACAGTGAGTGTAGGCCGGCTGTGTTCCTCTCATGCAATTATATGTCTTTTAAGTTAAAGACAAGTATTTTCTTGAGAATCACTGATCTCATTCCCCCTCCTCCTCCTACATTTGCTCTGTATATGCTGACCTAACATGAGGAACCACCATGTCCATCATAATCAGGAAGATATAGTGAACTAAAGCCACAGTGCTTCAGAACAGCAGCAATGTGTGATAAGACTCTGCATCACTGTGGTGTCTGTAAACTCATACATTTCATAAGATGGTCAAATAGTGTCTCAAATGTAATATCTGTCATGAAGACACAAAAGTTCTAGACAAAGTCCATCCTGAACCTTAGATGCCATCAGGTGCTCTTGGAGTACATGTTGTCTATTGTGAGTTTCTTTGGCTATAAAATTTTCAAATCAGAAAGCACTACAAAGAGAAATATGAAAGTGAAAAAGTGAAAGTCGTGACGTGTTGTCAAGTATGGTGACCCATACTCGAAATTGGTGCTCTGCATTTAACCCATCCCAAGTGCACAAACACAGCAGTGAGTATTGAACACACACACACACACACACACACACACAGTGAACACACACCCGGAGCAGTGGAAAAATATCCAGCATTAGTTAGACTAGCTTTTTTTCCACTGTTGGGCTGAACAGCTCTTAGAATGATAAGGAACGGTTCCTGTTGCGTTTCCACTGGAGTTCAAACTTTGCTACAATATGTGATTTGACATGAATTTCATGTATGATTAGTTACTATTTCACCCTTACATCCATTATTTTCCCATGTAATTTTGTTATGTCTACTTGGCTTTCAGGAGGAAATTTTGGAGCCAAAACACAGTATTTTTCATGCTTTCAGAAACATCAGTTTTAGAAAGTTTGCCCATCACATTTTAAATAATCAAAAGGTGGCAGGTTCCAGGTATAATCATTAAAATGATGTCAGTACAAGCCCCTCTGTGGTGAGCTGAACTCCCAGTTTATTCGATTACCTGCATCTGTCCAACGTTTAAAGATATTTCCTATGAATGGCATCAGCACAGGTCTATGCACTGAATCAATGCCATGGTCTCTATGAAGTGAAGCACCAGCTTTGGTTGAGCCTTGTAAAGTGGTGTGCAAAATTAAAATAATTTCAACACCTTGTGTTAGTAATGAATGAATCAGCGTTTTTGAACATAATAGCTGAATTAATTGTTCAACCATTGTAATAACTCACTAAAGACAGTCCATTGCAGCTGCCTAGTGGCATAAAAATGCAACAGCATTGACTGACATCCTGTCTAGAATGTGCAGATACAAGCAGTTCTGATGCTGATACTATTGGGAAATACGAGCCTTAGAAAGCCAAGGATTCAAGGATCAGGACTGTTATAACAATATCCCAACAAGCTTATTGTCAGGTTTATGTTCTGTTATGAGGACCCTTATTTTCTTATTCTGTTCTTTCCTTTAGTTCCTGTTTCCCTGCTCCGTTTAGTTTTGGTTTCATTGGTTATTGATTATATCCTTGTATGTCTAGTTTACTTTCCTTTGTTCTACCTGTTTTGTTCATAAAAATGGTTAAGCAATCACAAACTCAAGGTATTCCCATGGCCCCAGACCTCAACCCAATCAAAAACCTGTGGGGCGAGCTAAAGAGGATAGTGCATAAGAGAGGACCCTGGACACTGGATGATCTAGAAAGATTGTGCAAAGAATAATGGTCAAAGATTCCTCTCTCTGTGTTCTCCAATCTTGTGAAATATTATAGGAGGAGAGATGAAGTGCTGTCTTGTTGGCAAAAGGGGGTTGTACAACGTATTAACATCAGGGGTGCCAATAAATGTGGGACACATGATTTCAAGTTTTTTTTTCCCTAAATGTGTGATTTTTTTTTTTTTTTTTACCACCAAAGTAATGTACTTAAATGAAAGGTTGGATTTTTCTCTTTTTTGCATTTGGGTTCTATGTTGTTTAAAAAAAAAAAAAAAAAAAGAGAATTTTTAGAAGTCCACGACCACATCTTATACAGGGGTGCCAATAATTGTGAAGGGCACTGTATATAGCAAAAAAAAAGAAAAGAAAAAAAAGTTGCATATCACGACATTGAGCGACTCAAAATCACCGCAAGGGAAATTCCTTCACCGTGACAGGCCTAACTTTAACCCTAAAAAAAGTGTTAAAATCTTAACTTCAACCTGGTATTTATGTAATTTAACATATCTTAAAACCCCTAAATTTTATTCCTTTTTATCTCTTTTTCCCCTCGTTTTATATAGACTTTTTTTTTTTTTACTTGTGCAACATGCCTGTCCCCTTTTCTTTAAATGTAAAAAGAAAGGAGCCAATCACTTAAAAAGTCTTTCACAACAGGAAACTGTAACGCTCGGCGGAAGACAGGAAGACGGGAGACCAGGTTGACGAATAACAAACAGGTTTATTCCAAAGACAGGGCAGACACGTACAGAGTGCGTGGCACAAACAACGACCGACAGGGATGAATACACAGACGGGAACTTAAATACACAGAAGACTAAATGAAGGACAGGTGATAGGGATCAACTAATGATGTGGACAGGTGCAGACAATGACAGAAAACACGACTAATCCAAACATGACAAGACTGAACTACACATGACGGCGACATACATCTGACATAGCGCCCCCCTCGGAAAGGCGCGTCCTCGCGCCGTAAGAGGAAGGAGGCGGAGGCTCTGGAGGAGGGCGTGGAGCTGGAGACAGGTAGTGTCCTGGGATAGTTGGGTCCCGACCCCATGGTGGCGCTGACGGTGGGAGGAGCCAGGGAGGAGTCCAGGTTGTGGGGCGGGATGATGTCCTGGGGCCGATCGCCGGCAGCGGAACCATGGCGCAGGTTGGGGGACCCGGCGGAACTTTCCGGCCGACGGACCTGGGCGACACCGCCGGACCGGAAGCTCGACGCCGAGCCGCAGGCACACGGGACTGAGCGGGTGACGAGGCTCTGGCTGACCGGGCGAGGATGGTGGGACCGAGGATGACTGGAAGGTCGTGAGGAGGGAGGAGTCTGATGACGCCAGAGGGGTGACGGGTGGAGGCGTAGCCGAAGTCCCGGATGTCCGGAGCGGCAGCTGGGCGACGACCCCCGAATGCCGACCAGGAGGGACGAGGGAGCCCAGCTGAGCATCCGGACAGCCGGGCCGAGGAGCTGGTGAAGGAGGCGTGGGACCAGGCGCTGGTGACGGGCTGACGGGACGCGGTGGTGACGTGGGCCTGGAGGCCTGAAGGGGAGCCGGGGACTCCGCCTCAAGCTGGGCTGGTGGCAGGGAAGCCCGAGGTGCTGGAGCGGAGCCGCATAGAAGGGGCGATGGGAGCAGAGCCGAGGAGCTTGCTGGCAGCAGGGGGACCGACGGATCCAGGGGACTGGCCGTAACCAGTGACGGAACCGGGGAGACAGGCAGGGGGGCAGACGGAAGGCTTCCAGATGGAACCGGAAGGACAGGAGAAGGCTGAAGGGTGGGTATTTGGGTGGGGAAAGGATCCGCGGTCCACAGATCTATGAGGCGGCGGGCTGTTCCTCGCTCTAGGCTGGGCTCACTCGCTCGTGGCTTTATCGGGGTCCCGAACTCGTCCAGCTCCGCTCCGATCTTGGAGCGCACCCCGGGCTTCCACAATGAGGCGGAACGTTCGTCCCTCCGGCACATCCAGGCCCAGTAGCCCAGGTGTGGTCGAGCCTCCGGGCTCATCAGGAAATCCAGAGCGGGTGAGTCCATATTTAAATCTTTTCTCGCAATGAGAGGTCGGTCGTTCTGTAACGCTCGGCGGAAGACAGGAAGACGGGAGACGAGGTTGACGAATAACAAACAGGTTTATTCCAAAGACAGGGCAGACACGTACAGAGTGCGTGGCACAAACAACGACCGACAGGGATGAATACACAGACGGGAACTTAAATACACAGAAGACTAAATGAAGGACAGGTGATAGGGATCAACTAATGATGTGGACAGGTGCAGACAATGACAGAAAACACGACTAATCTAAACATGACAAGACTGAACTACACATGACGGCGACATACATCTGACAGAAACACTGTGAGAACCTATAACCTATAGTGAATTTTGCCAAACATCAATTTACATACACAAACATGTCTATCACAAGATGGATAATATTCACTGAGACTTTTTCTAATCCACTTTAATAAAACACTAAATGCTTGACTTTTATTGTCTTTTATTAAATAGTTGTATTCTATTGATCAAGTTAACTTACGTTGATTTAACATGCAGCATGCAACAGGAAGAAAGCCAAACCACTATGCCCGTAAGCTTCAGGAAGTTATATAATAAACACCTTATGACCCACTTTATTTGCAGTATGAAGGGATCATTACATGCTTTTCTTTACATTGAACGCTTCAAGTGCATGCTGTTAAAAAACTTAAAACTGCAAAGGATGGAATACTGAGATTTCATTAAGGTATGTTGTATAATTTTGAACTGTTTAAAATATTGTTTTCTATTAAATAAACATGTAAAATCTGTGAAAAAGAGGCTTTAACAAAATTGTGGAATTTATTTCAGAATTATTTCTTGTTTTAGTGATGTTTTGATATTCTCTGTAAAAAAAAACACTGTAAAAATATTTTCATGCTTTGTTATCACAAGATTTTTTATTTTGTCAAATCAACTTCAACAAATAATATGATTCAGCTAATAGGAAGTTTGAGTTTCTGATGATTCTAACCAATCGCCTTTATTGTATTAACTCAAAGTTTTTAATTTCAACGAACTCAAAATTTTAAGGCAACCAGGTAACTTACTTTAAGTTAAACCAACAATTCTTTTTTACAGTGTATCTGAAGAAATCAGTGAAATTGTATTTTTCTAAAACTTCTAACAAAATTATTTGAGCATATTAAGAGCATACACTTTAAATTGATAAACATTGTTTTGAACAGAAATAACCATATAAAATATTTTAATACAGCAAGTTCAAGCAAAAAAAAATAAAAAATATCTCAGATCTACTTTTTATGAAATATGATGATGAAAGTGTTGAAACAGAAGAACGGAGGAAGAATTGGTGAAACATTCAGTAAATTGACCCATTTTTTCCTGTTTTTAAACTATGTTTTGTTCACAGGTTGGATGCCACATTATCTTAAATTTCACACTTTTTACCCTCACCTCTTGAAAACTTGGTCTCGTTCATTTTTAATTTTCCTGCAGTCAAAATCCATTCTTTGTAAATCAACGATATGACTGCTGCTGGGAAACTGAAGATGGCTAGACAAGATAGCGATGAGATGACTGTGGTTATATTTGCTAGTACAGATACTGCAGACCTACCACATGACTTTAGAACAACGTTAGATGACTTAAACCATCCTGAAGAGGAACGGAGAAAACAAATACGTAAGAATGTGTGCTTAAATGCAGATCTGAATTTATCATCTTTACTTTTTGTTTCCTTAATATCTCTGCTGTAGTAAATGGACAATAGATAATTTCATTACATTTTCAGGAAGTGATTCTGAGGAGAAAATAAGCCACTGGCTCACCGCCGTGTGTTTGGCGCTGTTGTGCGTTATTCAGCTGGTGACCATCACAGTGCTGTATATAAAGTTCACAAGGAAAAACAACCTATTGCAAACCGAGAAAGAGGCAAACTATTGGCTGAGTCTAAGTAAAAACCTGACTGAAGAGAGAGAGCAATTACGAAAGGACTTGGCGAAACTCCAATCCAGGGTTTACAAACACGGTAATCATTTTATCTAATTCCACAAGCTTGAAAGGAGCACACAATTGTTACTAATTTAAAAGAATATCTAAACAAAAGCTTATAGCTGACTTGTTGCCTCGCTGCCTCATCCGGCAATGACCTGCAGGCAGCGTTTGCACATGAAGGTACCTCACGAACTGATTTTGGACTTCTGAGGCAGCGTACTGGTTTAATGATCAACAACAAAATAGTAATAAAGCGAATTAGCGCTAGAAATTGGAAAACATTTGTCAAAAATGTACATTTACACAAAAACTGACCACCAGCTGCAACTTTCAGATGCCATCTTTATTTTTTACCTCAACTGTAACGGAATCAAAAGCACAAGATTGTGTGAACGAAGGACACGTACATCTGGGCTGCCTTCAAAAACTCTCAGTAGACAGGATGTGACACAAACACTGGATTTGGACGCACTTTGTTGCCTTCCTACCTTCATATCCTGCCTGCAGAGGCATTTTTTTTCAGCTTCCGGGCGTCGACTAGTACAACAAAAACAACAACAACAACAAAAAATCAGTCTGCTCCTTATTTAAGTAAATAGAAAAGGAAGGAATTTGAAGGAAATGATTTATTTACAATGAATACATTTCAAGTTCAAAGAGCTAATATCTAACATTAACAGATCGGTGCTCTGTAAACCCTAAATGGATAACGTACAACTTCAGTTCCTACTACATTTCCTCTGAGTGGAAGAGCTGGACTGACAGCAGACAAGACTGTTTGCAGAGAGGTGCAGATTTGACGATCATAAACAACAGAGAGGAACAAGTGAGTGAGAGATTGTGTTTGAATCTGTGCTGAAAACTGTTTAGGATCTAAATGGATAACATTTCTTTCTAGGAATTTATTAGAACTGTTACGAGTGGAAACATTGTTTGGATTGGTCTGACTGACATTGATGAAGAAGGAGTCTGGAAGTGGGTTGATGGCAGCACACTGACCTCTGGGTAAGCAGCTTGCTCATACTATTGTGTAAGGAAAAGTGTAGATAATCTAAACCATAACCTCTTCTCAAGCAAGTATCAAAAGCATTTTCTTGCATTAACTTCCAACATTTAGTCACTTGAGCCACATATATTAAATGACACAAACAGGCTGTCGGAATGTCGATCTGTTGTTGTAGGTCTTGGGAGCCCGGGGAGCCCAACAACAAATTATCAAATGAGGACTGTGCTGTATCTATCTTTGATTGGGCTGATTATCCATGTAATTACACCTTTGTATGGATTTGTGAGAAGGATTTAGCGGTTTAACAAAGCTGTCGGAGCATAAAATCTGTACATCCAAAGCAATGAAGTAATCAAATTGATTTGTTGTATGGTGCAAAACAACAAGGTACTTTTTTATGATTACTTTAATAATAGTTTAATAATTAGTAATAGCATTTGACGTTCATTTGAATAAAATTCATAGAAAACTGAGCTATTACATTTTTTCACCATTGCAAAGACACTAAACCCCATTCTCTGAACCAAATTCTCAAAGGCCTAAACCGATTTGTCAAACGAATTACTTTCTACAAAACCTTATACAAGTTCATTCACACAATTTGCAAATCTCATGCAAAATTCAACACATTCTCCCTCACTAAAACACACCCGATGAGTGTACGTTGCCTTGTATGCTTATGCTATAATTAATAGGTAGTCCACAGTAACTCTACTAAATTTTACAACCCTCTAATGTGATTCTTTTGTTTATATACATCAGTATGTCTGACTCATTAGACAAGTTGAGAGAGAAGGCAGCTCTCATGAGTGGGTGTGGTTTCAGTGACGACAGTGGACACGAATACTGCTTTTTTTTCTCTCTCTCAAGATTTTGATAACTTTTTTCATTTACTTGGTGTTTTTTTAATCATTCAATTTGGGCTGGGTGGTTATCACATTTTTCTATGGTGTGAAAAACACATTTTAATATTGATTAACAGGCACTTTAATCCATCCACATTTAAAACATCAGAATACTGCATATCATCTCAATACTATTTACAGTATGAAATTAAATCAATTGATACACTTTCCAAACTTAACTCACAAAACGAGGAGCTCTGAAAAACGCTTGCCTATCCCCAGTGTGTGAAAAACAATAAAATAAAATAAAAGTAAAAAATAAAAGTCCCTAAACAACAAAGAGTGAAATCAACATATCACACAGACATAAATAAGTCAATAAATTAATTAAAAATAATTCTCAAATATAATAAGAATTTTATTGAAAAAGCAAAAAATACACATGTTTGTATTGTATTCACTACAACCCGTTACACTGGCAAACAAATCCGTGACAGTGGATTGTATATCAAGAAGGGTTTGGAAATCATAAGGAAGCAAGGTACTGATTCCTTAAGCACACACACACACACACACACACACACGTGTGCACAAATACATAAAAGATAGCAGCGAACAGGAACGATGGCATGCCAACAAACACACTGGATAATCTTGGATCGAAAAAGGTATGTAAACACTTTAATTGCCTTTATTCCACTCTGACAAAGTTTTTTTAAGAAACTGAGTTCATGTTGGCGACATTGCACGACATGAATATAATGCAGTAAATCAATGGTTGAAAACATTGTGATGGAGATATTTTAGGTGCATCATTGAAAAAATGACTTGAGGCCGGATGCCAAAGAACTGGCAAACGAATCTGTGTCCACTGGAAAAGTTTGTCCAGTAACACACTACTGTATGTGAGTTCATCATTTGTGCTGTGCATACTCATCAAAAGTGTCATTCTGTATCAGCCTTGTTATGTTAATGAAGCTCAAAACCTTTATCATAGCCTCCTTGATCATTGCACCTCACATGACTTTACAAAAATACCTTAGATCAGATCCATTCTCAGTGACATGTGAACAGAGCCAGCGCGTGCCTGTAGGCGAACTAAGCAGCCGTCTAGGGTGGCAGTACAGTCAGGGTGGGACGGAAGAGAGAGATATTTAATTAAATTAATTTTTTTGGGGACATTCGCTTGTAATTATTGCCCATATTATCAAGTTCTCACCCTATTAATTATTCTAAATCTAAATGAACTTTCTTTCATTCTTCTCAGTAGTGCTACTCCCAGAAAACATGCTTGTGTGTACTTTTATTATAGTGCAATTTTAGAAATAAACAAAATCTACAGTCTGTCACATGTATCTCAAAGATCTTATTTCATCGTGTGTGTGAAGTGGGTGTGGCACAGCAGTGTTTTGCAGAGAGAGGCAGTTGAGCTTGTGCCGGCCCTGCATGTGAATGCCTTAAAAGAAGATTTGAAAGAAGCATGCAATGTAAGAACACTGATATCAAGCACAATTCAGTTACATTTTCTGATCAGTTCACAGCATTATAAGACTTCTCACTCATGTATAATTTTACCGTCTGAATTGGAACCTGGCTGCTACATCTAACCACACGACCACAATAGTGCCCTTTTTGCAGATTAATTGGTTTTAACAAACAGGATGTCACATGCTCTTATACTGTGACGTACTTTGCCACCACATTGGCCTCATGCACTTATTTTAGAATCTCAAAAGCAGAAGACTACAGAGTACAAATGCACACAGAAAGTTTCCGACATTTATGCACATAACTGACCAAGCGAAGATGTCTCAGCCCATTTATCTCAATATAGTCACTGATGGATCATTGGATATGAATAGACACGCCAAGAGAAACCAAACACAACAACAAACAGGTACAAATACAAAACACACTGTCAGTAGTGTCTGTAAACATTAAGAAACATTTATCTTCATGTCTGCCATTTTCAGGAAGTGATCGTGTGAGGATCAGAAGCTCCAGAGCAGCTCCAGTGTGTTTGGTTCTGCTGTGTGTTCTTCTGCTGACTGCAGTCATAGTGCTGAGTGTCTACATCCAGACAAAGAACATGAACTACACAAAAGAGAGAGATCAGCTACTAAACAACATTACCAACCTGACAGAAGAGAGAGACCAGCTAAGAAATGAACTTCAGAAGTCTGGTAAAGTTTTAGTCTATGCTGTTATTTGCAATACAGTAGAAATGTTTAAAACACGATAGAGTTGGTTTGTGCTCCCATTAACTTCCAGTGTACACAATCTCTAATATCAGTTATAAGTTAGTGACAAGTGACTATATGGGAATAAAAAGCTAATAGCTGAACTTGTTCTGTTAACAGCAGAACTGACCTGCAATCAATCCAGTGTTTACTACATATCCAAAGAGAAGAAGAGCTGGACTGAGAGCAGAAAATACTGTACAGAGAGAGGAGCAGATCTGATCGTCATAAACAACAAAGAGGAACAAGTGAGTGAGGAAAAAGTGGAGGGAAAAGGGACAATAAAAGTAACATATACTTTTTACATCTATGTGGATAAGGAGAAACAACAGAGAGGAGCAAGTGAGTTGGAAAAAGAATGGAGTAAGCGAGAGAGAGAGAGAGAGAGAGAGAGAGAGAGAGAGAGAGAGAGAGAGAGAGAGAGAGAGAGAGAGAGAGAGAGAGAGAGCATTTGTGGTGTTGAGAAGCTAAATAAGAGATGTTCAGATAAAATTTGTAACTTTTCTGTTTATGTGCAACTGTTTCATCTGCTCAGGATTTTGTCAAGAACATGTCTGGTTCTGCTATAGTCTGGATTGGTCTGACTGACAGTGATGTGGAGGGCAGATGGAAATGGGTTGATGGCACCAACATGAACTCTGGGTGAGAAATCACTGAATTGAACTGATTAATATCTAATAAATGATTCTCACAGTCAGTATCATATCACAGAAAGCAGCACTGAACATCTAATGCTGATCTGTATTTTCAGCTTCTGGGCGTCAAGAGAGCCTAATGGAGGTAACAGAGAGAACTGTGTTGTGACTGTGGCTGTGCCTAAATTGCCAGAGTGGCCTGGATTAGTTGGGTGGATTGATGAAGCATGTAATAAAGCTTATCAATGGATCTGTGAGAAGAATATTTCACAACTCATAATGCCATAGGAACATCACACATGCCTGATTGTAAATACTCGTAATTAACTTCATACTGTGTCAGCCTCATTGTATTAATAAAGTTCAAAACTTTTCTTGTAGCATTCTTGAGTGTTGTATGATTTTAACCTTTAGAAGAATTGACATCAGACCAATTTTGTTCTGCACTTCTGACCAAGTAGTGCTAAAACAGAAAGAAGATACAAGTATATAGATGCTGATGTATACAATGGAAGTCTTAAACCACAACTAATTTTTGACACTTTTTTGATGGTCCACTTTAGACATTCTACTAACTATAAGTAACTATAAGTAACTGTTTTACACGGAAGAAAATTAAAATGACACATGTGTTTGGAACAAAACAGCTTTTTGAATTCCAGATTCAATAATCTATATTCACCATTCAGATTTCACTTCCAAAATATTTGGTCTGTTTAAAAATACAACTTATAATATTAATGAAGACCAGAGCAACGGCAAGAGATGGATTAATTGGTTGGTTGGTTGATTGATTGATTAATTCAAAGAAATGGAGCAATGTGGAAAAGATGATAAAGACACAAGATGTGTTAACGTTTAATGTTCACCTGTGACCTGCATGATCACTTTACAGTTGATTTCATGACTGTAAGTCATTCACTTCAAATGCTACTGAAGTTACAAATGTGTGTAGAAACGAATGTAACTTGAGAGATGGTCCCTAAATCTCGAACGTCTAATGTCAAGCCAACTTTATGCCACTTTTCCAGTTTTATTTGGGAAAGCTTGTTCATATTCTGTGTGTATCTGCTTTGCCTGTGTTTTAAAATGAAAACCATCCTCATCTTCACTGGACTTTCTTTCCACAATGTTTCAGAAACAATATCTGTCTACACGACTGAAAACATGTCGCATTACCGTTCATGCACACTGGTCATCCACGTGCAATTGTAAACAGTTGTCTCCTGCGCATGTAGGGTCTGCAGAAGCAGAGTTTAACTGCAAAATGGCTGCTAAAAAATACAAAGCCAGCAAAGATTGCAGTTCAGTCTCACGTCTTCATGTTATTGTTTACACGGTCGCTGAGGATACACTGAGAGAATGTGGGCAGACACACAGCTGTTTTCAAAAGTCTCTGTTTTGGTCTGTTTACACTGAAATGCGACCCTGGCGTTTTCAACCTAAAACTGAACTATTCAACAATTTTGAGTTAGTCTGTTTCAAAAACTTGCAATCAGAAATCACTGAATTGAACTGATTAATATCTAATAAATGATTCTCACCTTCAGTATCATAACAGGAAGCAGCACTGAACATCTAATGCTGATCTGTTGATGCAGGTTCTTGGCATTTGGCAAAGAGGAAGACTGTGCTGTGCTATATCCATAGGGGTGGTATGATTATCCATATAATGATGTTTTTAAATGAATAAGTGAGGAAAAAAGCATCTTAAAATAAAATCTGTAATGCTATTGCTAATAGGAAGCAAAATAGCCGTATTTGTATTTGGAAAAAAAATATTGTACTTTTTTTTGTAAGCTACAAGTGGTGCTGTTATATTTTATTGTTTCATGTGTGCAGCTTCTCTGCGATTTTCTCTTATTTTAATATGTATAGGCAAGAAGCATTACTCAACATTCATAATAAATCTGTTATACTTCCGATATCTCAATACCAGTGATGCCAAACAAATCAGATCAAGAGTCTGCAGCCTCACATAAGGAACAACAGACAGATGTTAGCGCTAGGTTAACGGCTAAATATTCACTACCTAGACAATAAAAAGCATTGCCTATAACGTTGCTTGAGGACAAAGTAGAAATTTAGGGAATGTTCAGTCTTTATTTCCACAAACCAGTTTATATCTCGTGACAATGCTGATATTGCACTTGGCTACGTTATTTACGTTGCAGCTCTTCTAGGTTCTATGTCAGAATGCTGGCTCAGAACTGGCCAATACTGAGCTGGTGTTCGGACATAAACATGGAAGCTCTTCAGCGTAAAGACTGCAGCAGAATGACAGGGGAGAGAAAAATTTGTTGAATAAAGTTGTTAGTTTTGTTTTGTTTTTGCACACAAAAAGTATTCTCGTTGCTTCATAATATTAAGGTTGAACCATTGTAGTAACATTGACTATTTTAACAATGTCATTACTACTTTTCTGGACCTTGAATGTGGTAATATCCTTGCTTTCAATTGGATTTCATCAAAATATCTTAATTTGTGTTCCAAAAATGAACAAAGGTCTTACGGGTTTGGAACGACATGAGGGTCAGTAATTAATGACAACAATTTCATTTTTTGGTGAACTACCCCTTTAACGTGGGTACGGAAAAAAAGTAAACTGTATGTGTGAAACGTCTCAGGTTACGTATGTAACCCTGGTTCCCTGAATAGGGAACGAGACGCTGCGTCGCTTTGCCACACTCTCTGGAAGCCTCCGAGCGCTTTGCTTCATCCAGTTTGAAGCTGCCATTCTTTGTTTGGAGGGGTGCTTTATAGTTTCCTGGTCTGTGACGTCACCATGACGTTCCGTCACGCCATTGGACAGATTTCACATGTGCTTCATGACACAATCACGCAGAAGCGTTCCCAATGCGTCTCGACGCAGCTCGAAGTTCCCATGAAAGGGAACGTCTCAGGTTACGTATGTAACCCTGGTTCCCTGAATAGGGAACGAGACGCTGCGTCGAGACGCATTGGGAACGCAATGCGTCTCGACGCAGCTCGAAGTTCCCATGAAAGGGAACTGGCGTTTATGTAAGAAATGGTCTCTTAGTGACAGAAACCTAAGTACACTAAGTGTAGTTTCACTTCCTCTAAAATGTTTAGCGCTGCTTGTCAAAACTTTCCCTTAAAGATGCACTCATTTTAATTTTCGTCTGCATCCAAATATTATACAGAAATTAATAATGAAGACTCTAAGATAAGTATTTTAATAATAAAGCCTGTATAGCTTCCTAATGCACAAACGGTCTGACCGACATGTAAATGCTCATTTTCAATTCAGCATTTTACTTTTCGACTGATATCCTTTGTAATAAAATAAATAAATAAATAAATAAATAAAAAATAGGCTTATTAAATTAGAAGATAATATAAATAAGAATGATCAAGTGAAAGCCTCATTAACAAAATCATTCAAGAGAATCAGCAACACCGCAGACCATCAGACAACATTCAACACGCTTGATATTACCACTCGGTGGCCATGAGCAATGAACTTTAGCTCACACTGATAGACTGACAGTTACAGAATGTACTTCAGACACCACAATACAAGGGATGCCAAGGGACTAGGCAACTTGGTGTTTGCATGAGGCTAATGGTTAAACCAACAAGGCCAGCTCAAACTTAACTATTACTATACCTAATATTTACAATCTGGCCCATAAAAAATGACTGACTATGGCACCGCATAGTCAGCAGAGTTTGATCTTTGTTTTTTATACTCTGCTAATGAAGTACTAAAAGTTTCCATAACCTTGCATTTAACTAAACAATGGGTCTCTCTCAGGGGTTAATGAAGCACACGAGACATGAGTAGTGAACTTCATCCATCTTGTTTACTCATCACTTCTGTTCTCCACACATTACATCTCTTCAACTGCTCTGAGTTCCTCTTTCAAAATAGTAAAACACAAACGCCACACACCAAATGAATTCCTACGTCTGACCAGAAGATGGTGCTTGCAGATGAATCAACCTTCCATCCATTTCGCAATGTGGTACAGCGTAATATCATACAGGTTACAGGTAAAATTTCATCTTTACTTGATTATTAAATTGTTTAAACAGCAAGCACAAACTATGCAAAATCGGCAGCCCTTCCACTAAGTGTTCAAAGTCACTCAATCGTTTTCATCCACTCCCTCAAGTGGACTAGGACGTTAGTGGACTAATGTAGGGAACAATGAATAAGGGTATGGGGCAATTTTGAACACAGCACTAGTTTTCAGTTCATTGCACTGGTTTCTCATTGATGTGTGTGTGTCTAAATTTTTACTCTTGTTTAATATATTTGGCATAAAGCTTGTGTTATAAAAGTTCAAGTGTGCACAGGCATTGGCTATGTCACTACAGCAAATATCAGACTAAAACACTCTTCTCTGCAGCTCAAATACATAAAACATTAGCCTTTACACACATCATTTTTTAAATAAAGAAAACACTGCACTTATTCAAAGAACCAGTTTCTATTATTTTTTTTTTTACTTATTTACCCTTGCAATGCGAACAAGCAGAGACAGTCTCCAAAATGTGTGCAGCACTTTATTCACGACTGAGGTGGGTTGATACTTTAATTTACGAGGGAGGCAAGAAAGACGTGGACTCCCTCAGTAACTTTACCAGCTGGTGTCACTGTTGGACAATGTTACATGGGTAAATGAACCTAAATTAACAACAGGTGTAACACATAACCAAATCAATGAGAAACCATAGCAACGTACAGAAAACTAGTGCTACTTTACGAGGTTTTGCCAACAGTCTGAGGATCTGATGAAGTTACGAGATTTATTCACAAGCTCTAGTATAAAGTATAGGCAAAATAATAATAATAATAATAATAATAATAATAATAAATAACATTATTAGCTTGTATTTTTTACTAAATGAACGCATGAACAGAAACGTTTAAATTCCGATTCTGCTGCTTTCTGAGTGCTTTTTCATTTTTAAGCTCGGTGCTAGCTGTGAAATTACCATTAAATTTCCATGCTGATGCAGCTAGATATTTCTCACTTTTTTCAGAAAACCTTAACCTTAACTACTCTACATTTAACATCTAATCTTTAATTACAATAATCAAAATCAATAATTAATCAAAAATCAATGCTTAGCATTCACACACAAAGACTGAACTCGTGTAGATAAATAAATCCCAATAAAACATCCTCATATAAATGTGAATGATGACAGAGCTTAGCGGAGAGCAGTATATTGAGATTTTTATGATGAGCTGACTGTTGACTACTGAGAAGGGTGTTAATGAATTTCCATCTGTTGTGCATTATGCAAAATGGCTGTCATGGCACTATAAAATCATATGACTTCCTGTAGATGCTTGTTTAACTGGAAAGAAAAGGCTGACAAATTGATGAAATGACCAATTGATTGAAAATTGCTGAGCATACATACAAGAATATGTCACCAAAAACAACACTTCTGTAATCGTTTACTTGGAACTTCTCATTTTTGGTGAATTGTTCCTTTAAGTTTAAGCCAAAATAGACTATCCTCTCATCTCCTGACTTCCTTTAGCTATGAAAGTCTTTTAAAGAGGAAAGTGTTCAGATCAGACTGTCTCTCTTGATTTTAGACATACTAAATTATATTTTGAAGGTCATTAGAATGAAGAACATGGAGGGGAAAAAAAGATTTTTTCTTATGTGACTTGGCCTTTAACCAGCCTACAGACAGCTGGTGTCTCATAGCAACCGCAGGTGATACAATGTTTCTTACATTATAAGTCTGTTTTGAGGTCTCTAAGTTCTGGAAATGAAACCAGACTAAAACGTATGATAATCAATTCCAGGCAACTGTTTAATACATGTATGCATTAAAACACGTGTAGAAAGCCTGCAGTCACCAGCCCAGGAGGGTGTGTATGTTCATTGTGTGTGACACACGTAATGAAAAATGTGCTCATAATATCTCTGAAGCCATTTGAAACTCATCTAGTCTACTCATTGGGGAAATATGCTGTGAACACACACATTTAATGCCAATACCCAATCAAGTCTAAAGGTAATAGAAACCAGGCACAAGTATTTGGGACCATGTAAATGCCCTCTGAGGCCCTCACCTCTCTGCTTCATCGATTTACAACCTTTTCCAGGCCTTCAGCAACCTTTATTGATTTTCCACTTTGTTATAATTATTGGGTATTTGTCCTGTACTTGAACTGAGAGACATTCAGGGGAGAAGTATTCATAGATGAGTTTTGGGACAAAAGAAATTAAGAAATGGCACTAAAGACAGAGATGAAATGAATACACCAAAAACTTCTGAGCTTTAAACATGAATATTAATTACATGGCAAGACACTCAGCCACTAGTACTAACTGAATCACGTTGTATGAACATGCCAGCCATTACAGCAGTACTAACACTTGCCACTATGTATAAAAAAGAGACCAAATGTAAACATTTTTTTTTTTAATTTAGTAAAAATATTTTCTTCCAACATGTTCTAGAAGAAAAATATAATGCAAAAAATAATAATAATACTTAATTATTAAATAATTAATAAATACTAATTAATAATAAAAATAGTAATAAAAACTAATTAAATATGACTTATTTAACTACTTTATAATTTAATTTTAAATTGAATGATATCAAAAATGCTGTTCTTTAAAAAGTAAACAAAATAATAAAATAAATTGCTGAAAAAACTGAAACATTGAAATTCATTTAAAAAAAAAAACTTCGCTTCAAAAACATTCTTTAGCAACAACAACAACATCAACAAAAACAATAGGGGAAAAAACTCCAAAACTTTCTATAATGATGTTGTTAAATATAATGAAATTAATGAAAAAAAAAAAAAAAAAAAAACTACTTTTAAAATGCTTCCGAAACAAACAAGCAAATAAATAAAACAAATTCATTAAGTAAATAAAATTTATTTTTCGCCTTAGGATCAGTGACAATATCACCACTGCAAGTCAAACTCTGAACTGCTGGCATGTTCGGCAAGACTGTAAAAAAATAAAAAAGTATCGTGATTTTCAAGCCTTGACAAGGTCACAGCAATCAGCATGCGCATTCCTCCAGCGTTCTGTGTAATCGTCTTAACCTGAAACAATTTCCGACAATAACATGCGACCATAAGCCAACACTATTAGAGATAATGAGACATTTATTCAAATGTGATTGCATGACTCTCCAACCTAATCTGGGTTAAATACAAACATGCATTAAAAGGCCCTGCAGTGGCTTTGTTTGAACGAGATTGTGACTATGGTGACAGAGTGTGTTGGGTTAATTACGGACGTCGTCCACTATTAGCGGTGACGAGGCCGCATTCCACCGGTCTGTTCTGATAACTTTCGGCCATCTGTGTAATGAATTGCAATTCAGCGCGGAGAGGAAGCTGTGTATCAAAAACAATTAGACTTGATCAGACTGACTCATAATCACCCTAATTATCTGTATTTGCATCCTGATTAAATATTTATCTTCTATGATAAGATGCCACACTGTATTTATTTGAGACGGAACGCAGCGTGCGGTTTAAGACAGATGGAAGATGGTGAGATAAAGAGACAAATAATGGAATATCAGGAGGATACAATGACCCCGCAAGTCCGGGGCACTTTTCTGAGGCCTCTCGAGCCCTCGTTGACAATTACTGACAACTAAATCACAGCCTGACAACAGGAAATCCTCTTACCAGATCATTCCGTGTAACACCTCATGATTTGAGGCGGCCTGGTCACTTTGTGTCATTCAGTAACTGTCAAGTTCCGACCAAGCAGCCACGGAAATTGCTAGGGGAAAACGGGCATGGACAGAGGAGAAACCTGATTCCATCAGAAAGAGGAGAGCTAAATGGATTTTATGTAAAGATTGTTGAGAGTGAAGCGAGAGAGAGATACACAGATAAACAGCAGCACACGTGTGAGACAGACAGAGTGAGAGAAACAGGAAGCGCCTCTCAACTCTGTGATTTAACAGTCCGGAGAGCCGTGCCCGGCAGCAGACGGGGAAACAGTTGGCATGCCTCTCATTACGGTGTCATGCCAGTGTCCCTCTCTCTCTCTTTGCCACCTGTCCAGCATACCTAATGCCACCCTGGCAGTCTGCCACCACCATTGGCTGACATCATCAAAGCGAGCGAAGGTGGGGCGTCACCCCAGACTGGCAGCAAAGAGATAGGAAGTTGTCTACTGCCATATGTTTTTGCCCTTCCAAACCACAGGTCATTACTGCCACTTTTTTTTAATTATTTAAGTTTAATTAACCCGTCTATGTGGTCCCTCTTTATGGGCCAAGAGCTTGATCCTGACAGAAGCTGAGGGTCTTTAGAAGTGCTAAGCGTTTGTGAGATCACAGAAAAGCAGTCTGTAATCACATCATCTCCACAGAATGCTCAACACCATGTCTGACAAAACTGTTGGATGGCATCAAACCCCAACAGCTTGACATGGAGACAGTACCTTCTTCACAACGTGCCATTGTAATAAATGTTGGGAATCAAGAACCAATTGATTTTCATGACATATTTTAGGGCAAATGATTCACATGCAATAGACTTAAGAGCAGTTTTTTTATTGTGAACCAAAGCATGCCAAAAAAAAATCTGTTTCCCAAGTTAATCGCTTATGAGTGATTCTTTACATAGGAAGTCTAATTTTATGAGCATTTGTTTTTTAGTGAATCAAAAAACAAACAAACAACAAAAAATTTGACTAGTGAAGTCTGATTCCTGAGCTAATGACTCTTACAAATGGTTCTTTTGAGAGAATCATGAACATACAGCACATCCAGTGAAGTCTGATTCTCTTTAATGAATCAAAAGCATACAGCAGGATTAATTCTCGAGTTAGACTCATTACAAACGGCTCTTTTTTAGGGAATTATAAACATTCTGAACAACCAGTGAAGTCTGATTCTCCATCAAAAACATACCCATATGAAGACTGACTCCTGAGCGGATGCCTGTTATGAGCAGTTCTTTTTAATAGCCAAATCAAAAACATACAAGAAGTCTGATTCCTGACTGAAAAGTGGTTGCTTTTAGGAAACTCTTATTCCTGAGCTAATGGCTCTTAGGAGTCGTTTTTTTTTTTTTTTTCAGAGAATCAAAAACAAACAGGAAATCTGATTCACGAGCAAATGACTCCAACAAATGGTTCTTTTTTTAGTGAATCATAAATATTCAGCACAGCCAGTGAAATGATTCTGAAGCTAATGGCTCTCACAAGCCAGTGAGCCACTTTTAGTGATTCAAACAACATACAGCTCAACGAGTGAAATTAAATTCCCAAGCGGCGAATGACACTCACAAATGGTCCATTCAGCATGAGCAGTTACATCTGATTCCCAAGAAAATGAGCTTGACTGGTAATGGTATATATTTGTGATTTTCTAAAAATAAAAAACACAGCACAACCAGTCAGTGAGTGTGTGCTTTTTTTTTATTCCATTCCCTACAGAAAATATAATATATGGAAAAATGCTACAGATGCTGTCAAGAAAGGACAAGATTTAGCCAGTCAACAGCAGGAGTTTGTAATCTAACACTAGTACAGCCTTTTAATAACCTTCCCACAATCAATATGCACATTAGTACTCCTGTATAATTCAATACGAATATAATTCAATATGTTCCTTGCGCTAAAAAGCCTCTTTGGCTGAATTAAGAACAATATGAAACCATATCATACATTTCAGCTCTTAAATTTCACCCCCTGTGGACATCCACATCCAAGAGTCCATGTAATTAGAAACGTTTTTTGTTTGAACTTTCTGCCATGACCTTTTGATGGCCTTGTAAACAAATGAACAAGCATTCCCTCCCCTTCACTATTCCCTAGCAGCAAGGCCTCATGGGTAATGTAGTTCATACTTGTAATACTGAAGAGTCTGTCTTCTCAGGTGTACTTTTTTTTTTTTCATTCTCTACAATATTCTGTAAGGCGACGCTGTCCTAAATGCAATTACTGTACACAGCAGAGCGGAGCGGAGAGTGTCCGCGGGGATCGCTGGTAAACAGGATGCAGTCAGGGGGTGCGGGAGTTCTGCTGCTACCTAATTTAATTGGCGCGGCTACTCAGCTAGCCCCAGGTGACTGCTACATGGAATCTTTATAAAGAATACGTTTAAATCACCCTAGGCTATACTGATGCATCTTTTTTTCTCAAGATCTCTTGGTGCTGACGTTTTTTTTATTGCTTTCGCTCCGTCCCAGGGAGGAACTGTCGTCGCCATGATGAGTTTATAAGGAAGATATTAAGAGTGTAAACAGTGATGGTACCGCTGAGATGAAAAATAAAGAAGAGAAATGGTTTGCAAGGAAGAGAGCATAGATAATGCTAGAAGACAAAGAAAGAGCGGATAATAACCAAATACAAAGCCTGTTGTTATTTCTTAGTTGTATGATGTGCACAAAAAATATTGCACCAAGGAAGCCCACTGAAAGTTCTCTTTACTATTTTAGCATCCAAATCTATATGAGGAATAATTTCAAATGCAACTATCTTACAAGTGCAGTTAATGTGCACAAATAAACAAACAAAAAACAAAAACAAAAAAAGATTAATTCAACACAGCCACTTTTTGATTAAAAGTGACAGTAAAGACATTTCTGAAGGATCATGTGACACTGAAGAAAGGAATAAATTATGTTTTTAAATATATATATATATATATATATATATATATATATATATATAATTAAACTATAAGATTAATATTTTAAATTGCAATAATACTTCACAATATTATGGTTTTAACTTTTAAAATTTTTAATTAATTTAAATGCATTTTTTTTTACTTTTAAAAATATTTTTGATTAAATAAATGCAGCCTTGATGAGAAGAGAGTCCTTTCAAAAAACATAAAAAAAAAAAAAAAATTGAAAACCAAACCTTTGACTGATATACACAATCCTAAAAATTAGTTTGGTGCAAGTCCTGCTCTTCAGATCACACCCATAGCTCTGAAGAAACCTTCATACTCATTTTATCAACTCTAAATGCCATCTAAACACAAAGAAGGAGGGAAGGAAGGAAGGTGCCAATTAGTAGCGCCAAATGTGTCCATTAATAAAATCACATCCTCAAAACCACTGGCACATTCTTTACCAACTACATGTACCAATTCATCACACAAAACTCATTTGTATAAATTTTTAGAAAACTTCAGAAAAAAAAAAGAGCAAAATCTCACATGCACGTTAATCTCCCTGACAATGAGAGTCAAAACGTGGAAATAATCGGGCTGTATCCTGAGTAGGCTCATTAGCTGATTCTCTGATACGTCTAAACGGAACGCCGGATGATCCGTTCACGTCTCATCTCGAGGCAGTGTCGGCCGTCACACAGTCGTGAGCCCACACTCATCGCTGGATCATTCCAATTACCCCAAGAACAAACTCATCGCTCACATCACCAACTACCTCTAATTTGAGGTATTGTCAGATTAGCGCTTGACTTCTTGCCTTCCCTAAGTGCCATTCGTAAAACAGCTTAAAACCAGTACAGCCACAATACAGCCTTAGCAGCCGAAGTCTGACGATGTTTCAGCAGCATAAAGAAGGATTTGAAACTGTGCTTACCTGAAACGGCGAGAATATCTGATCAGCCAAACAGCACATAGAGAGAGAGAGAGAGAGAGAGAGAGAGAGAGAGAGAGAGAGAGAGAGAGAGAGAGAGAGAGAGAGAGAGAGAGAGAGAGAGAGAGAGAGAGAGAGAGAGAGAGAGAGAGAGAGAGAGATGATTAGAGGTGATTAGACCAGAGGTAATCAATCTTAAATGATTATCAGCATTAGATTTAATCACTGTTAAATTTAATTAACTAGCCATTAAAGGGCTTCTTCAGGTGGTCAGCATTCCAGGGATGAAAACTGTCACACAACTCTGGTGATATTACAAAAGTACATCAATTATTCCTTGTCAAACTACTTCATACAATGTATAGGAAAAGGAAGACTGCTGTGTGGTGAAACTAATACTTCATTTAATGAAATTAAACATTATTTCCTGTGGAGAGCTCTTATTTATTTCTTAAAAAAATATATATATTCTGCGGGTGACGATATATAAAATTGAAGTTCATCAAAAGATTTGCTCTCCAAGTTTAGATGTTGAGACGAATAAGCAGGGAAATATGCATGGCGACCCCTTGCGATTATGCAGATTGCAAATTGAATTTAATTTGCTCATTAACTGAGGTGAAGTCAATGTGTGTCTGTTTGGGTTAGGGTTAGTTTATGCTAATTATAATTAGCTGTATTTACATTTTAACACCAGCGATACAGACTCATCAGAGGTGAAAAAGGTGAAACACAGGAGGACCAGGGGTATATTTCCAGTATGAGCCTTTATAAGTTTGAAGTTTATTTTAAATAGTTTTAATTATTACGTATTTAACTATACAGTTTTCGCTAACATAAAAACATTATACATATATGTATGAATATACAGCATTCAACAAAGAATGCATATCTAGAGAAAATAATAATAATAGATAGATAGATAGATAGATAGATAGATAGATAGATAGATAGATAGATAGATAGATAGATAGATGGATAGATGGATAGCATTTGGATGTAAACAGAAGCTTTGCAATGCATTCACTGCGCCAACTGCGTAACAGACTGACAGGGAAGAGGAAAATTGTTGAACAAAGTCGTTATTTTTTATTTTTGCGCACAACAAGTATTTTCGTCGCTTCATTAAGGTTGAACCCCTATAGTCACATTGACTATTTTAATCATGTCTTTACTACTTCTCTGGACCTTAAATGTAGTAATTTCATTGCTTTCTATAGGAAAAAAAAACTCAGATTTCATCAAAAATATATTAACTTGTGTTTCGAAGATGAACAAAGTTCTTATAGGTTTGGAATGACATGAAGGTGGAGTACATAATGGCAGAAATTTAATTTTGGGTGAACTAACCATTTAATCTACAGCTGTCAGGCGGTGCAAGTCAGAGCTCTTTAATTGTAAACCCTTTAACGTTTATTTTTATTGTAATGTTGTGTGCACTGACACTGTCGTCTCTCGTGATGCTTTGTAGACTCTGCTCTGGCTCGGCGAGTTCATATGTTTTGAAGGAGGTGTGGCTTTGGATAGCGCTCTGAAGGTAGAGTGGGATCATATGCTTTCAAAGCTATAGCTTGCTATTATTGGTAGCCTCTCTTAAATTGCCTACCCTACCTATAAATGGCCTGTTACAGTGACAAAAACTGATGCAAAAGGACTAAGAATAGCCTTTAGTGGGCAGGTGGGGGTGGCAATACCAGGACATCAGCCATCAGGGTAGCATGAGGTCGTCATTAATCAGATGGATAAGGGTGGAGAGAACTGGACAGCTTGCCACAAATTTGCAAACTCTGACAAGGTTCTGCTAGACACTCGTTCCAACAAAAGTTGAACCCAAAACACAGGGCCGTGTGCCCTGACACAGCAATTACTACAGCCATGATTAAATAACAGACTGAGAACTCACTGATGAGTGCATTGTGATGCATAATAAATAGAGATGCAGTGATACTAAATGTCTCCACCGATGCCAATTATTCAGAATGATGTCTGCCAAATAAAACTAGTTTGAATCTCTCCCAACTAATGTTGTAAACTATACTGGGAACCCTCTCATTTGGTTCATTACTATAAAATTACAAGTTAAAATTAACAACAGAGCCCAAACCATTATATTCAATTGCTACATTTTATTTAGATATAATAATGTTAATTTTGTTAACATTATTACAACACAGAAAAGTTAATATATTGTGTTTATTTATTTATGTTCATATTCACACACACACACACATATATGTTTGAATAAATTTGTCATGAAGACATTTTTTTATGAATCAAACCACAAAGCTCTTTGCGATTATTGGATGGGAGGAATGCAACAAAGAAGTTTGGCGTAAGAATAGGGAAGTATTGCAGGCCTGGCAGCCCTGGTTTGAATTACGGGTGATTCATAGGGTCAAACAGAGTTTTTTACCAGAGAATTGTCATGTATTCTTCGACAGCCCTATATTCAACCAGAGATGTACGAATTGGGACAAAGATGGTCTTACTATTGGGACTATATAAAGAGCGCAAATTGCTCTATTTGCTGCAGATTACTGGTCATTACTACATGCCTAAAACCACACTTAAGATTAGATTTGAATTTGTTCATGCTTTATTGGGCATAGGTAAGCTGATACTAGTCACTAAAAATGTAATTCTAATTTAACTGTTGAAATCTGGAAGGCATAGAAAGAATACGTTCGTTAAAATCTGTATATTTTGTTCACCGTCATTCATTTAAAAGGGTTACATCATTATTAGGCATACACAGCAGTTATACATCATTACAATTCAAGTCTAATTTATCTGTTGAAACCTGGAACACTTTATTTCATTAAATAACAATATAATACAATATTTATAATCAAATTATTAAATTTCTCTTTATTAATTAAAATGCATTATATCAGCATCATAGGCATGGTTGTCATAGCCATTACAATTCAAGTCTTTTGTTATTGACAAAACCTGAAAGCCAAAGAAAGAAAACATCAATATTGTTTATTTTCTTTCGACAGTATACAATATCACTTAATCACCACTACTACACGAGTCCTACTTTTAAAATAATACTTTTATAATAGTAAAAAAAAAGTATTGTTAAGCATAAAACATGTTGAAAATTAATGATATTAATTATATATGAAGATAAATGAACTAAATTAATAATTCATTATTTTTACAATGGAAACAAATAAATACTGAACTTACTGGACAATGACTATTGTCCTCGGTGCAATACGGCCAAAACAAACTTTGCAACATTATTTTCCTGTTCTCACTGTAAAGCTGTTTTGAAACATTGTCCCATTCTTCTCTTCATTCCAACCCAGATTCCTTTACGATCTTATAAGAGTCATAGATCAGTCTCATTTCTGTCTGCCTCTTTCAGCAAGACTGACAATCCAAAGCGATCTCTCATTAGCATGAGTAACATTAGTTACACTCACACTACTGAAGTGACCGCACCATCCCTCAAACCTCACTAAAAGGACGTTAGCACCCTCACTACACATTCATAATGAATGGATATGGATTCCAAAGGATTAGGCAGACTTCAAGCAACTGCTTTCTCCACACACCACCACAAACACCAACACAAACACATTTGCACTCTCTCACGTTTCACATTCTCAAACTCTTTGCAAATTCATTTTGATGCTAATGAAATAGTAAAAACGAGGAAAGAAGTCTGCTCTGCACACAATGGCAGTGGTGTTTAGGTCTTGACTGATATTTCTTCTAACACTAACCATATAATCACACACGCTGAGAATAAAGGAAATGACCCGTCATTTCAGTGATTGTGCTGCCATTTTCAGAAGATAATTCCATTTCCCGTGAACTCTCAAAGAGACTGATCACACACTGAGGAAACCGCTCAGAAATGCCCAACATGTGGTCTTCAGAATTACACAAGCTCACAGAGATTCAAGGTAAGTGATTAAAAAAATGAGCACATACTTCATTACTTAATTCTCAACTGTTTGGTAACAACCCTTGGCTTGGATAGTGTCACAGTCAGCAGATAAATAATACAATGCAACTAACCATATAATTCACGTCTCAAAAGTGATCAACCTTTCCTTAACACAGTGGGAGAAATCAAGCATTCTCCATTTCTCAAGCAAATCAAGCAATCTCCACTCTCCACTCTCAAGCAATCTTTCTTTCAACCACAGACATTCTCTACTACAGTACATTTCCTTTCTCTTTCATCCCTGGCTCCCCATAATTCCTATTGGCAGAGCCATTACATTGGGCTGGCAGTGGCAACAGTGGATTCTGGCTGGCACCAGACATTTCATCAAGACCAGCAGTGATTCTGAGAGGGCGAGGCTAAACTGCCCATTTCCCACCATGAGCTGGCACTACTGTCAATGCAAAAGGTCTCTAACAGGCGGAACCTGCGCCAAATGGGGTCCGCTGGAGTCCAGGAACACTGAGCGAGACGGAGCGAGGCTCAGTCCCACAGAACACAGCACCTGCTGACTACTGCATGGAGGCGCAGCGGGACACTGGGTGACCTTTGAGGGTGGAGATACATCACAGCTGCTGAGTACGCAACACTGATGCATTATTTCAAAGACAACCGTATGAATACATCAGAATATCCAAGTAAAAAACAACAACAATTCAATGATTTTAACATTCTATCTCTATATTATGTTAAAATATATGCTACAAGGCTGTTGAACGCACTGCTGAAGTAGTTCTAGTGCGTCTTGGCTGCATTGCAGTTCCATATCACTTTACCAAATGATTTCAGTTATCTCAATAGCTCCTTACAGCCTACAGCAGCAAAAGAAACAAATCCCACAATGACACAGACCACACAAACAAATATAGTAAAAAATAGGATGAAAACGACAATTTTTTGTCATGGTTTTTGCCACAAAATACGTTTTATTGTGTGCTGAAAGTGCATACCCTCTCTCTCCCTTTTAAATGTACACATGTACTGTATAGTGAGGACACACATTCACACAGAAACGTTTTGTCAGCGCTGCTTTGACGAATTAATCAGTGAAATAGTTTAGCAGCTTAAAAGATACATGACTCACCAGCGATGTAATAACTGCGTTTCTTGAGGAAATAGATAGCTTGTATTTTCGCTATTAGTAGAGACACTGCTCTATCAAGCCTCCGTTACTAGTTCTGAAATGACGTTTTGGGATGGACTGGGTGCACAAGATGGGGATGTGAGTGTGCGCATAGCTACTACTCATACCCTTCTGGTCTTATCGACACTTGCATTTGGTGCAAGAACAAACTTAAATATGCAACTTGGCTGGATGTAATTGATGTTTTTTTTTTTCATTAAACAGAAGATGGTGGTTTATTAGAGATGAAAGAAAACATCCTTCTTGAATTATTGTACATCTCAGAGTATTTCAAGGAGCTACTTGATCTTTCAAACTTTCTCCTGTTGATTCTGCAGTTCATGCTCAGCGATGATCCACAGGGATCTCTTTATCCATACAAAACACTCAAGTTTGTAATATACATTTCCAGATTTTGTTCTAACAACTGGGGGACTAAATGGCTCAAAAGCTGCCTTTTCTTTCTGTGTTGAACAACACTCGACCCTCATGATGATCTAACATTTGCTACTGTCAGCCGAAGTATCAATCCTCATCAGAGAAATAAATAAGCAAGGGAAAATGATATGCACTCATTGCATGCTTTAGTAACTTTATTTGATAACATTTTTTACCATTAACTGTATTATTTAGTAGCCAATGTAATTAAATTGCATACAATTTTCAGTGTTTGAATTTCCCCTGTGCATTTCTGTAGTATTTATTTAGTTCAAGTGAGTCGTGAAAGAGCATCTGTTGCATAAATCATTATCTGTCTGGTCTATAAGCAGCAAAAACAAACGTAGGCCTACTTATATGTTTATGATAACTACAGTTAAAAATGTAAATTAATCAGTATTTTACAGCCATTGTTTTTTTCTAAAAATATAATTGATGTAAACAAAACGTAAAACATGTAGTGATCATATTGATGGAGCAATTGATGTAGCCTGGGTATGTGAAAATATGTGCAGAATTGAGAAAATAGTATTTATGGAGATAAATTGTAGCCAATCATAGGGCAAACATATGTTCACTAGGAATTTTTTACAAACAACTCTAATCGTAGTTGTATTACTGTAGGCATTATTGACATTTTACATTAATAGTAGGCATAATTGTATATGTGCATGCACCATTCATAAATTAATCTAACCCATGCATGTGTGCGTTTGAATGCCATTGGCTAATATGATAGAAATATATATCTTGGTAGTATTTTAAGTGATATAACAGATTCTATAAACAACTAAAAGAGATCATTTTCGGCTTTCTCGGGCACTCTGCACCGGTATAAATCGAAACCGAAAGTGTCTAAGCGTACACTTGCTGATCGGAAATCCAACATGGCGGCCACATACAACTAGTCCATTAGCAATGGAGGCTTGGGATGAGACATGTAAGAAATTAGTTCTACACACAAGATTGTTTTAAGAAAAATCTGACTCGTCTTGAAACATCAGGAACAGTGTCTTGAGGTGTGGTAACCACAGTATCGGCAGAATAATTGACTCAGGGCTGTTGAAATCTTAGTAAATAGTCGTGGCTGCACTAATGCAGGTGTACAGGTGTGCATTATTTTCTAAGAATTCAACGGCCCGTCATCCATTATTCCTTGTGTATTTAGTTTCAAGTTCAAGTGTACTACAAGTGGTAACTAAATACATTTTATTTCATATTTATGGTGTCTCAAAATAGCACAGTTGAGTAAACTTAGATGTTCTTAAGATTATCTTAAGATGTACTAAAGAAGAATTTAGAGTTTATGAAGCACAAAATAAGTGTGTGAAAATATAGCACTTTATAAGTACATTATGGAAGTGCACTTTTTTCGCCTGGAATGTTATGAATACAAAGACAAATCTGATATTCAAGTTGACTGTATTCATGACAGTGTAAGCAGCCACGTCAACCTTTCAGATACATTTTCAAGGGTTGTTTGGGAATTAAATGAATCCCAGTTTTGAAATAATACACAAAGATGAACCGCAATTTAGTCATTCAGACATAAATAATGACTCTTGAAGCTGCAAGAAGCATAGAAAAATATTATATGGAATGTGATAATTACTTAATTGCAGGTTTCTAAATTAAAACAAATTGAGATTTTCATGTCTATATGCTTTTTTTTCCTTCTTTCTGGGAACTAGGAACGTTCCAGTCGAACGATTGCTTTAAGTGCATAGTTATGTAATCTCTCTAAATGACCCCGCATAACAATAATTAAGCAGCAATGTCATCGTTCACATTTCCCAAGGCCGAGGACACAGCAGCCAGGCATACAACCACACACTACCGAAATGAGTCATGATAATAGCGCTAATTAAGCTTACATACAATCACAAGATAACTGGAACTATCATTCCCACTTCATTTCACAGGTTTAATGATCTAGCTTTACAAGAGGTGAAATTTGTCCTTTAAAATTATACAATGCACACAAAATTAGGTTCAACTGCAATATGTTATATCAAGTCACATACTAGTTTTCGATTAAAATCGACAGAAATATAATAATTGAAGTAAGTGTCCATTAGCAAACCAGATATTTAGAAGCAAAACAATAAAAAAACAAAACAAAACAAACATACAGCAAACTTCTGTGCTGAAGACATACATATAATGAAAAAGTAATACTTTTCTCTATAGCACAAGAGGAATGTTTGCCTCCTGGTCACAAAAAGTGACATTTTCTTGTGTGTTGGTTATCCCCATACTTCCAGAATCTGATAAATACAGCTTGCAGACTCATTACAAGCCTTAATGTGCCAAACTGTATTTATGATGTGTCCGCAACATATTGATAATAAATAAATCCCACATAAAAATGATCCATCAAAATGTATAAGTTGCCAACCATCAACAAAACAATTGTTCACGTCAAAGCACCAGACTGATGTTCTCTTCTTATCACGGCAAAAAATGATTTTGCTAAAGCCGAAGAGTCGAGCCGCATAATTGATTTGCTTCTTTCGCATCATTCCATTTGCAACAGAAACATAATGGGTTTTGTGAACAACATTGCAAATGGGGAATTACATAAAAGTTACTGAACGACAAACAAACGGACTAGCGAGCAAGCGAAATCTCTTTTTATTAAAAGATTAGAAGGACTGAAAAAAGCAGAAGGGATCCAGATTTATGTTCTGTTTTCAATATCTCTAAACCGCACTAAATACAAACACGCTTTGATTTCACTGGCTTTAATGGCTTGTGGGGAAACAGGTCTTGCGTGTTCAAACATGCTCTGTTTAATTGTATTGACTTAGGCGCTACTTTTCCATTAAGGGCATCTCATCTCTGTATTCTATTAGTGCTGCGTGGTTGGGCTGGGTCGGGGTGGGGGATATTACTTTTCGGGCTGCATCGAGCAAGACATGCCACATTAGTAGCAATCAAAACAACATTTCCTTGAGATGTGGGGAGACATGCTTCAGACTCTGTGGATAAATCCACAACAGTTACATAAGATCAAATGGGTTGAACTAAACAAACAAAGACCTGGGACGATCTTCAACTAACTAATCACACTTCTGGCTGATGTCAGGAGACCAGACAACAGAGCAGAAGAAACTCAAGCTGTTCTTGTTCTGGATGATGTTTTTACATGCCTTTATAGACTGGGCCTGTTCATTTCCTCTTCAGAACACTTTATACTGTCAGTTTAGATCAGCAGCAGATTCAGTGGTGTTCCTGCAGTGAAAACGGTTCACTAAGACTGAGTGGGGTCCCAAAAAATGAAATGACATTAAAATATGTTCATTAAATTAATTATAATATATGTTTTTTTAATTTCTCACTCAAACTAAGTAATGCTTAAATGGTTAATTATTTATTTCATGAATCATTTAAGAACACAGAATGTATATATTTATATATAAAATTCAGCATACCATCAAAGAAATAAATAATTTTAAAAATACATATATAGGAACATTTGTAAATTTAAAAGTATTATTATTTTATTATTATTTAATTTGATTTTTTACTGTAATATTGATCAAACAAAAAATATTATTATTTCCCTTTATTTAACCGGATAAAACTTTCTGAGAATAAAAATCTCTTTTGCAGACGTGACCTGGTTGCAATGATCAGCACAATATTGTCAAAAAAGAGAAACAAAGAAGATGCAGCCTTAGTGAGTATAGGAGACTTTTTTCAAAATCAATTAAACATTAAAACCAACTATAGCGATGCATACCCTTGTCCTTGTGGACATTTTTTTGGTCCTAATGAGGAAAACAGCTTAGAAATAATCCTTTATTTTATTTGGAAAATGTAGAAAGTTTGCAGTGATGGGTATAGGTTTAGGGGTAGGGTTAGGGGAGAGAATACAGTTTGTTTAGTATAAAAATCATTATGTCTATAAAAAATCCCCATAAAACATGTAAACCCAATGTATCTCTGTGTGTGTGTGTGTGTGTGTGTGTGTGTGTGTGTGTGTGCATATGTGCAAGCATATAAACATGTTCCCAGACTCACCAACACACACAAGCCATGAGGACAGGGGCCAGGGGAACAGACGGACAGGGCAGAGGAGACCTATTTGCTGGGGACGTTGCCAGGTTCACCCACCGCTGGGACACATGGAGCATTTACTCTGACGGAGCTCCTTCCTTTGATACCACCATGTACTTTTTCCATGTGCTGGGGGTTTGCATATGTCAAAAAGCAATTAATGTGGACGTTTGGGCCACATGACACCTGCACCAATTTGCCGTTGTTGGCAGGTAAAGCCGATCTCGGCTGGGGCTTCCTGTATGTGAGCGTTATCTGTGACTTTCTGTGACCACGTTAATGTCTTCATAATGTTCCTGTGCTGATTAATTACACTGACACTACAAGAGAAAGCCCCAGACTAGAGACATCTAAACTTTGGAACTGCCAAATCTAAATGAGTTTATGAAATACCAAATGCCAGAATGGTGTTGGCTTTCTCTGTCCTTTCAGAAAGGGCCCTCAGCTCCATCATTTTCTCGAACGGTTATTTCTCTCCCTTTCTGTCTCTCTTTTTTCCACTGGTCTGTCCTTGAGGGAAGGAAATTAGCTACAATGATTTACTCCTGTCATGTCTCCAGGGCTATTCTGCTTCTAATGGACTAATTTACCTTGCTTTAATCACAAATTCACAGCTTGGTCTCCTCAGTCCCTTGACGCACTACAACTTCCATTGCTTTGATATTTTTCAGCCTGAGAATGGTGGGATAGGACAGTCCCCCTCCCACTGATAGCTGGAGTCTTCCACATGAGCTTTTATAAATATTCTGAATTAAAGTGAAGAGGATATTGGATAAGTTATAAATTATCCCATCTTGTTTGCCTCTGCTTATTCAAAGTTAATTTTAATATTCACAAATAATTTGCTTTTTGTTTTCTGAATGCACACTACCGTTCAAATGTTTGAGGTTGGTAATATTTTTAACGCTTTTGAAAAAAAGTCTCTTATGCTCACAGTAGAAACAGTAATTTTGTGAAATTTTATTACAATTTAAAATAACAGTTTTCTATATTAATATATTCAAGGTGTAATTTATTCCTATGATGGCAAAGCTGAATTTCAGCAGCAATTTCTCCAGTCTTGTCACATGATCTTTCCGAAATCGCATAAGCAGAGCGCAAGCAGCATATATATATATATATATATATATATATATATATATATATATATATATATATATATATATATATTCAAACCCTTGAAATGGAAAGCTTTTGTAACATTATGTTTAGTAACATGTCATTATATTTTTGTAACTTTAATTATACATTACAAATGACTTTCCCGTTTTTATATATATATAATTTTTTTAAATTTATTACAAAAAAATCTTACTGACCCAAAACTTTTTTAAGTGATAGTGTACATAAGAAAATATTTTTTATTCATTTGCATTCCTCCAAGAAAACTAGAACCACTATATACAGTTTCGTAATTAATATGAATAATGCATAATGTATAATTAATTCTAAAATGAAGGTCATGGTAACCCACTAGTAATGACTGGAGTATTACCAAATCCTTCAGAAGGAATTACTAATTATTTGGATCAGTATTGTAAAGTGAGAAACATGATGACTAACTACTGAAGTCATTGTAAACTTTTGAGGGTTTTGAAAGGTTTTTGATAGTAATGACTAGTAGTGAATGTTTTATGAGGATGTTTTATTTAGATAAACAAATTTGTCAGCAAAATCACGCAGAGCCAAAGCACAACCAAAACAAAGTTCTTACAAAAATTTAATGCAGTTTAGTTTTTTAACATCTAGGGGGGCAAAATTTACATAGTATACCTTAAGTTTGAAACCCTTTTTAAATTAAATTAAACCTTTTTATCCTGCTGTGGATTTAGATGGAGGATAGTAGTGCACATGCCTAATCATTCTCTGAAAAAAAGGTTTGATCAAGGCTACTTCTCCTGATGGCCGACTTATCCTGAACTCACATTTCTGCTTATAAAACAGAAGTACACAGATACCGTGGCAGGGTGCAGGGTGAGCGATGCTGATGGGGCGTAATTCTGAAATAAAGCTATATGGGCAGGAGGAATCAATGGCAGGATTTAATGTAGCAAAAAGCTCTGTGAACATCATTGTCGAATAGCAGCTGCCTCTGACCTTTTTATGAAGCGGTAGGCTAAGATGCGTCAAGGAAAAATCTTTGTTTATGTCTCCTCACAACACAGTCCTTTTAGTACCCGACAGCATTGACATGTTAGACATGAACATGATGACTGAATAGAGGCATGGAGGGATTTTCTAAAGGATCCCAGTTAAGCAGGGGATCACTGCTAAACCAAAACAGCTTGTCAGTGCAGGGCTGTATTTATATTCTTTTTGGAACCTCTATGAAGATGTCTGGCAGCATTATTCACTCCATACTTCTGGAAGGTATGTCTAAATTCTACAGTAAAACACTCTTGTAGACGATGCTTGGTTTTCTTTAAAATAATGGTGTGTGGTTTGCTGTTTTCTTTAAAGAAAGAAAGAAAGAAAAGAAAGGCCATGCAAACTACGAACAGAATCTGTCAATTGTAAATTTTCTTGTTCGGATGTTCCCTTGATGTTTGTCACTGTAGTGAGTCAAACTTACATTCAGACATGATTTCAAATGTGCCTTGATACAACAGATGCTACTGCAAAAAAAAAAAAAAAAAAAAAAAAGATTTTCCCTTAAGAAACAAGTTACTACATTTATCCATAATAAATGTTCTTAGGAAACTGACAGGAACATAAAACAGCATGGAAGTGTGCTTACAAATCTAATGTTATCAAATACTCAACAGTCTCAGCCAATAAGCAACATAAATGTGATTCATGAGTTCTGATCATCATTTTACCCATATTTCACAGATTGATCAACCAACACAGTCTGAGTCATTGTATCCATCTTTTTAAGCTGACTGCAAACACTACAGCATCTGCCATGTTTCTTCTGATAAAACAACCAATATCTCAGATATTGTCTCATAGCCTAATTTTTACAATACTATGTAGATGATATATATGTATATATACAGTGGGTACGGAGAGTATTCAGACCCCCTTAAATTTTTCAATCTTTGTTATATTGCAGCCATTTGCTAAAATCACTTAAGTTCATTTTGTTTCCTCATTAATGTACACACAGCACCACATATTGACAGAAAAAACACATAATTCTTGACATTTTTGCAGATTTATTAAAAAAGAAAAACTGAAATATCACATGGTCCTAAGTATTCAGACCCTTTGCTCAGTAGTAGAAGCACCCTTTTGATCTAATAGAGCCATGAGTCTTTTTGGGAAAGATGCAACAAGTTTTTCACACCTGGATTTGGGGAATCTCTACCATTCCTCCTTGCAGATCCTCTCCAGTTCTGTCAGGTTGGATGGTAAACATTGTTGGACAGCAATTTTTAGGTCTCTCCAGAGATGCTCAATTGGGTTTAAGTCAGGGCTCTGGCTGGGCCATTCAAGAACAGTCACAGAGTTGTTGTGAAGCCACTCCTTCATTATTTTAGGTGTGTGCTTAGGGTCATTGTCTTGTTGGAAGGTAAACCTTCGGCCCAGTCTGAGGTCCTAAGCACTCTGGAGAAGGTTTTCATCCAGGATATCCCTGTACTTGGCCGCATTCATCTTTCCCTCGATTGCAACCAGTCGTCCTGTCCCTGCAGCTGAAAACACCACCACAGCATGATGCTGCCACCACTATACTTCACTGTTGGGAGTGTATTGGACAGGTGATGAGCAATGCCTGGTTTTCTCCACACATACCGCTTAGAATTTAGACCAAAAAGTTCTATCTTGTCTCATCACACCAGAGACTCTTATTAATCACCATCTTGGAGTCCTTCAGGTGTTTTTAAGCAAACTCCATGCAGGCTTTCATGTGTCTTGCACTGAGGAGAGGCTTCCGTCGGGCCACTCTGCTATAAAGCCCCGATTGGTGGAGGGCTGCAGTGATGATTGACTTTCTACAACTTTCTCCCATCTCCTGACTGCATCTCTGGAGCTCAACCACAGTGATCTTTGGGTTCTTTACCTCTCTCACCAAGGCTCTTCTCCCCCGATAGCTCAGTTTGGCCGGATGGCCAGCTCTAGGAAGGGTTCTGGTCATCCCAAACGTCTTCCATTTAAGGATTATGGAGGCCACTGTGCTCTTATGAACCTTAAGTGCAGCAGAAATGTTTTTGTAACCTTGACCAGATCTGTGCCTTGCCACAATTGTGTCTCTGAGCTCTTCAGGCAGTTCCTTTGACCTCATGATTCTCATTTGCTCTGAGATGCACTGTGAGCTGTAAGGTCTTATATAGACAGGTGTGTGGCTTTCCTAATCAAGTCCAATCAGTATAATCAAACACAGCTGGACTCAAATGAAGATGTAGAACATCTCAAGGAAGAAATGGACAGCACCTGAGTTAAATATATGAGTATCACAGCAAAGGGTCTGAATACTTAGGTTTTTATTTTTTAATAAATCTGCAAAAATGTCAACAATTCTGTTTTTCTGTCAATATGGGGTGCTGTGTGTACATTAATAATGGAAAAAATGAATTTAAATGATTTTATCAAATGCAATATAACAAAGAGTGAAAAATGTAAGGGGGTCTGAATACTTTTCATACCCACTGTATATATATCTTATATCAAACAATTTATATACCTTATTATATTAATAATATTGGTGTGCATTTTTTTCTCTATGACTTCCCTCTGATGCAGTCAAAAACAGAATTCTAGGTATATAAAAAAGTTCTTTTGCATTGCATTTAAATGAGAAAAAAGATGCCTTTTCAGCTTGAAAATCAAACTGCTGTATCTGCCTTCACACTGAGATAAACCAAGAGCCCGCTGTGGAAAATGACTTCCCAGCATCCTCTTGCAAGCCACCTACTGATATCTCATATGTTTTTTTAAAGAAAAGAAAAAAAAAACACTTTGAGACGAACAACCACTCATCTTTTCCCTTCCCGTATAAATGATTGAATAAGCACTTTAAAATGGCCGTCCCAACATGTCAGGCTAGATCTGGTCATTGCGATGAACACAGAGGTCTGACATAAGAAGCAATTGCCTACTCTCTACTTAGACTATGATAGTATATGAACTTGGATAGAACTACTGGAAAATTTCAGCTCTGTGTGGTTTCGGGTTTGTGTTTTATATCCGTGGTGCAACTGCAGCGCCTCTAATTACAGAGTCTTGAATTCACTCGCATGTTTCCCCAGCCAATATAATAATATACAACAGCTCTGGTTTTGGACAAAGAAACAATTGTGAGAGGAACGTCCCTTGACAGAAGCAAACCAGAGTTTTGGGACACTTGAATTGTTCAATGAGAAGAACTAATGTTAAATCAGTTCTCGATGCTGATTTTAGTCTTGGGTTTCGCTCCTCTGCCTCTATGTTTGATAATATGAAGGGGAGGAACTTTGTAACCAAAGCAGAAAGTATCAGCACTCACTTTTCACTTCAGATTTCACTTCTGTGGGTCTGTGGTTTATGCTGGATGTGACTCTGAGTTCATGTGATAAACAAAACAGAAAGCCAAAGCCACAACTTGAAACTGCAGATCATCGTTTTGCAAATATATATATTTTTTTTCAAGAAATGTCCAAAATGCTAATTACATATATTTCTTTTTTAGTTACAGTATGTTTGCCCAGTTTAGAATCCCACAATATAAAAAGTCACAATATAAATAGCAAGGCATGACATCTTTTTAATCTCATTTCAATGGCAGCGTTCCAGGAAAGCACTTTATATGTTCATTAGCTTTACATGTGTACTGAACAAGACCATTACCAACTCAATGTACTTTGCCTTGTCTTAATACAGTAACTTAATGGCAAGAAAATAATAGCTCTACAAGAGGGTTTTAGTATATGGCTAATTAGTTCATAAGTCATGTCTTCTCATACTTTTTCGAAACAAGAGGCTGCAGTCCTTTTATAATGAGGCAAGCAGCTATTGGTCATTATTTTAATTCAGAAAGTGTCAAAAATTAGTCTTAGACTTAACAAAAGGCACTGCGGTTGATTTTCTTATTTTCTGATTAATCTAGTAGGAGCTAAATGGAAAAGGGAGTTCATACAGGGGTTGGACAATAAAGCTGAATCACCTGGTTTTAGACCATAATTATTTATTAGTATTGTGTAGGCACGGTCTCCTTTTCACTAAGATTCTATCATTTTAGACTGGCTCTGCTACAAAGGCCAAAGTCTGATATTTGTGAGGAAAAGCAGAGTCCTCTTACTGATGTCTTCTTTAACCCATCATCACAGGGTCGTGTTCACAGGTCGGCACCCTGTGCAACAGAGTCAGAAATAGATCATGTGAAAGATGATTAAACATGGATTAGCTGCAGTGTCACGCTGGACCACTTCATACCTCACGCTGAGAAGATGAGAGGAGTGAGGGAGGGAGAGAAGGCTGGTCAATAGAGAAAATACATAAGTAAAAATCACAGCTCGTTCAAAGGGAGACTAAGAGGCAGTTTCAGATAACTCGTTTTGTAAGCTGATGAAAAACAGTCGAATTGTGTCTTTGGTTAGTATAATAAACATTCAGCATATCTAAGCAGTAAACCAACAGACGGCTGCTCGGATTCAGCCCGAGGGATATCAGAGGGAAGAAGGTGTATGGCGGCGATGTTTCACAAGCAAACGTGTCACATGTGCTTGATTGATCACATGACAATTGCAAAAAAAACAAGAACAATGGTGTATAGAAACTGGTGTGTAGGCAGTTCTTCGTTGTTTTCTGGGACATATCCATGTTTATACTATTTCCTGGCTAACTCTTCTCAAATGTTATACAGTTGTGTTCAAAATTATTCAACCCCCACTGAAATTGATTGTTTTGGCCGGTTTGACATTGATTTTGATCATTCAGTCATCCTGCTTACAATTAAATCAAAGAGGCACGTGTAGGTCAGACAAATATAACATAACATTTATAATGAAATAACCACAAATGTCTTTTCTCTGCTCACATCATTATCAGTTTTATTCAACCCCCAAGTGACATTCAATCTTAATACTTAGTACAACATCCTTTTACAGTTATAACAGCTTTTAAACGTGAAGCATAGCTTGACACAAGTGTCTTGCAGCGAGCTACGGGTATCTTCGCCCATTCATCATGGGCAAAAGCCTCCAGTTCAGTCACATTCTTAGGCTTGCGCACTGCAACTGCTTTCTTTAAGTCCCACCAGAGGTTCTCAATCGGATTTAAGTCTGGTGACTGCGATGGCCATTTCAAAATGTTCCAGCCTTTAATCTGCAACCATGCTCTAGTGGACTTGGAGGTATGCTTGGGATCATTGTCCTGTTGAAAGGTCCAACGTCTCCCAAGCCTCAGGTTTGTGACGGACTGCATCACATTGTCCTCCAATATCTCCTGGTACTGAAGAGAATTCATGGTACCTTGCACACGCTGAAGCTTCCCAGTACCTGCAGAAGCAAAACAGCCCCAAAGCATGATTGACCCCCCGCCATGCTTCACAGTAGGCAAGGTGTTCTTTTCTTCATAGGCCTTGTTCTTCCTCCTCCAAACATAGCGTTGATCCATGGGCCCAAACAGTTCTAATTTTGTTTCATCAGTCCACAGAACACTATCCCAAAACTTCTGTGGTTTGTCCACATGACTTTTGGCATACTGCAGTCGACTCTTCTTATTCTTTGGAGACAGCAAGGGGGTGCGCCTGGGAGTTCTGGCATGGAGGCCTTCATTACGCAGGGTGCGCCGTATTGTCTGAGCAGAAACTTCAGTACCTACATCTGACAAATCTTTTCTCAGTTCCTCAGCAGTCACACGGGGACTTTTCTCCACTCTACGCTTCAGGTAGCACACAGCAGTCGAAGTCAGCATCTTCTTTCTGCCACGACCAGGTAGCGTTTCAACAGTGCCCTTTGCCTTGAATTTGCGAATGATGCTTCCTATGGTGTCTCTTGGTATGTTTAACATCTTTGCAATCTTCTTATAGCCATTGCCCTTCCTGTGAAGAGTAATCACCTCTTCTCTTGTCTTCCTGGACCATTCTCTTGACTTCACCATGTTTGTAACCACACCAGTAAATGTCTAGAAGGAGCTGAGTATCACAGTCATTTTAAAGCTGCCTAATTGGTGCTTATTAGGCTTTATTGCTGCTCCCTGACATCCACAGGTGCTTTCAATACCTGATTGAAAACACTTCAATGGACCTCTGTTCTTCAGAGTGGTAGTCTTTAAGGGGTTGAATAATTGTGTCAATGAAGAATTCACAAAAGAAACATTTACTACTGTATTACAAAACCAATTGATGTCATTTTAGTTGCATATGCTTCTTTAAGAAGTCCTTGTAGGATTTCATTCTGATTTCAATTACAAATGTACTCTAAATTCTCTAAAACCATTTACAGCATTGGGGGGTTGAATAATTTTGAACACAACTGTACCTGTACTATAGTAATCCACATCACTCAGATCTTAATACCAGATGTAAACGTCAAGCTCAAAAGAAAAGTGAAGATAAATCCAAAACTCCTGTCGACTTTCTGAAGGAAAAAGTGAGATCCAATCTGTCTTTCCTCTGAGAAGAGTATGAACTGACATTTTGACATGCTGCAAAATGCTGATACAGCAGGAATGTCAAAATCAAAAGTAGTTTAGGTCCTGTGAAGACATGTTTCACTAATGAGGTGTTTAACAAATTATGCTTTCCGCATTCTAAATAAAAAACTGAAGGCCTTTGGACTGTATTCGTGGCCTAGTGGTTAGGGAGTAACCTTAGGGAGCTTGTAATCAAGGTTGTCGGTTCAATTCCCATGCTGGCAGGAATTGAAAGTGGGATTGTGAACAGCATCTCTCCACCTTCAATACCATGACTAAGGTCCTTGAGCAAGGCACCTAACCCCTAATTGCTCCCCTTGTAAGTTGCTTTGGATAAAAGTGTCTGCTAAATGATGAACAAAATGAAATGAAAATGACTGTAGTCTAGCTCCAGCTGTGGTGCCCAACTACAATGACAACCTAAAAACAAATTAAGCACTGGTTTTTACAGCAAATAGTAGATGTACTGCACTAGTACATTTCAAGTGCCTCTATTTTGTTCCTATAAGCTCTCCTACAATGAGTTTCATGCATCCAAGGTCAAAAAACACTTTAATATTCTCATAATATGCACTGCAGCATCAGCTCTTTTCTCACAGTGTCTAAAATGCCTCTGTTTTGAGAGCCTACTCTGCTCTGATTAGTTAGATGGCCCAGTCTGCTGTGATTGGTTTACTTTGCTCTGATTGGTCAGAAGGCTCAGTCCATAGACTGCAAAAAAATATGGATGACGCACCTTCACTCTCTTTTATTGTAGATATGTGAAGCCACCAATGTCCAAATATGGCGCCGATATCTTGAAGTAGTGAACTCGGAGCCCGAGTCTGCGCAGCAGTGAGCGTGAAGGTGAGCCGCGGTATTAAGGCCCCACACACACTTCAGTAAAATCGATAAGTGCAGTTTACTGCAGAACAACTCAAAATGTCAGTATGAAATAAACAGTTATGGAAATGTACAAATTGAAGCTCCAATCTCTTCTCAAAACTTCCGAAAAAGTCGGTGCCTCGCAGACTACAGTTCGGAAAATTTCTCAATCTCAGCTGTCAATCATGATGTCAAACCCCCATTTTTATAGCATCAAATAACTTCTAAACACAAACTTATTTTAAAAACACTTTAACTTTCATCATAATACATCATGATAAAAAATACAGTACATAAAATGACAGAAAGCACCTTTGGAAAAAAAAAAAAAAAAAAAATATATATATATATATATATATATATATATATATTTGAAGTGTAACTTGATTGTTTAGTCTGTCTCACATTGTTTCGGCTTCACTTTTCAGGACTTGTGCGGCACACTCGGCCCAGTCTGTTGTGATTGGTCTAATGTGCATTTTGGAAAATCAAACGGCCATTACCACATCTGAATTTCAGATCCTCAGAACTTGTATCCACCTTATTTTTCAACGCAGATGTAAGGTGTTTTCTGTGAATGTGCGAGATTTATTAGCCACTATAGTGAAATAACGAGAAGAATATCAAAGTGCTGTAATCAGTAAAACCAGTGTGTTTATAATTAAGAAAATAGATGACACCAGAAGCCAGGTACATAAAACTTACAAATGGCCACACCTGCTCTTACCTGAAAAATAAGGTGGATACACAGTGCGTATCACTGTAGCGATCAGTAGCGATGGCGTCTGTTTTACCATATCAATTCCAGCACGAGTCTTTGGAAGTGCATGCAAAGTGGATTTGATTTCTCAATGCCAATACAAACCAAACTCTTCCAGGCCTCAGCAATCACAGTGTTTAAGTAAACGTTTTTCAAGGGCAGCCAATGAAGACCATAGGCTGGCGTAACAAAAATTCAGGAAGAAAAACGCTGATGACTCATTTCAAGTGGTTCTTTTTTTAGGAGACAACACTTTGATTTTTGAAACTTTGCACACCTTTGTCTTTCACACATACCTATTTAAGAAGTAAAAGCTAATAACAGGGGTACTTTAATATATTTATTTGTATCATTGTATATGCAGACTGCTAAAAAATAAAATTACAGATTTTTTTTCAATCTAAAAATTTCTAATCTAATCATTTTCATTGAACTTGTTTACTTTAAGTACTCTGGAATAAACACTGTGCTGAAGGCCTGTTAAAATGTCTGTTCTTATGATGGGTGTGTAATTGCAGGAATTAATGCAAGATTAGAGTGTTTTAACTCAGCAAGGGTGCGAAGAGGACAAACCTCTTGGTTCCTCCTTGCTGATGCCTCTCTGCAAGGAGTGCCATTATCTCCATTAAGAGCATTAAGCACATTGTCACCCATATACATAGACACTCCATCATAACACTCACACATACATATGAGCAGTCTGGTTGAAATATTACAGCAGAAATATTCAGTTTACTCTTTTATGTATACATATATATATATATATATATATAAAAAATTTTCTGGATTATAATTTTTTTTTCCTTTAACATGAAGAGAATGTAAAAAAAATATTACCTGAAATAGAAAGATTTTGTATCATTATAAATGTGTTTACTATTACTTTAGATCAATTTAATGTATCCTTTCATTATAATAATAATAATAATAATAATAATATACTGACCCCAAACTTTTCAACAGGTTTCTTTACTGGCATTTTCCTTCCGTACAGGTGTTATGAACAGCTCTTTTCAGTCTCAGCTATTGGCCTGAATTGATTGTTCGCATGGTGTTATAGAGTCCCGCACGGGTCATGTTTGATAAACCCGCACCCGCCTAGTGGTGAGGGAGTTGGGCTTGTAATCAGAAGGTTGCTGGCTCGATTCCCACGCCGACAGGAATTGAAAGTGGGGATTGTGAATAAACAGCACTCACTCCACCTTCGGTACCACGACTAAGGTGCCCTAATTGCTCCCCTTGTAAGTCGCTTTGGATAATGATAATTTCATCAGCGTCTGCTAAATGAGGAAAAATGAAAAATGAAAAAAATACCTGACCCGACTTGTCCCACATAAAAACCGCGACCCGACCGCACCCTCTTTAAATCTCCTACATGAGGTAGACAAAAATCATTCTCTCATGTAGCCTAACACAAGAAATAAAAACAATATTAGGCATTCTATGTCCCTTCATTTAATTAAACATTGCATTAAATAACACAAGTAAAAAATAGAATGTTTTAGTGGGCCTATTTAACTGTGTCACATGTTTGGGTCATTTGTTCATGTTTATAGTTTGTTTTGATCAATTTTAATTTCCTTTCTGTCTTCCGTTTCTTAGTCAACAGTTCTGTTAATTAGTTGAGTTCTCATTTGCCTGTCTGTTTGTATCCTAGGTTACTGATTTGATTAGTGTCCTCAGTTCAGGTGTGTCTTATTAATTAGTCTCAGTTAGTCCTCTGTTCTCCTTGTGTTTAATCCATCTGTTTCAGCTAGTCCCTGGTTTTCAGTTGATGGTCTTTATGGCTGTTTATTTCTCCAAGTTATTCTCCTCTTTGTGTGGTTTACTGAATTAAAAATTCTCCTTAAGGATTTCCTTCATTGTCCAGCTACACACCGTTACAGTAAGCTTAAAGCTAGTAAATATTTTATTAGATTCACTCGGCATTTAAACGCGGTTGAGTCCTCTGAAACTCTGCGTTTACCTGGCTGCTGGTCTTCTTTGTAGCAGCGCGAAAAAAATATTCTACAACTTTTATTCAATGCGTGCAGGACTCCGCTGCGTTATGAAGGATGACCTTGTTTGGGCGATTTGATGGCGCTTCCAGTTCTTAATAATTGAACCAACAGAACCCACTGGGAGTTGAATCTCTCATGCAGTACTTGTTTGTTTACTTTATCTCCGACTTCTTTGGAATGCTCTCTTTTTCATTTTCACAGCTATCTATAACATTCACAACTTGAATAATAATCCTCTAACCATGGGATTTTACTAAGAAAATGAAAGGTATTTTAATGATTTACAGGTAGATGCCAATTGTTACTCAACTGTGGTGTCCTTCAAGGGATATTGTGTGTAAACCTCTTCAGGGAATGAATGTTTATGCCAACAGCACGTTATTTTTATTTATTCAGAAAATTTGAAAAAAAAAAATGCTAATGAGTTTCCGTACTTTGAAAAGAAAAGAAAACAAAAAAAGTTTATTACACACATTTCCAGAGTCATCTAGTCCACTTGATAGACGAAGCACAATGGAATGGAACAGAATGCGAGGATCTCAAGATGGTGTCCTAAATATGCAACAGCTAAAAACATCTGTGTGAATCAAGTCCATTAAAATTTGAAAAGATGATGTCATAATGACATCAAAATGTAGTGTTTTAATTCTCGTAGACAAGATGTAAAAATAGTAACTGAAATGAGAAAATGTTCTTCATCTCTTAGATGCATATTAGATCCCGTCATGATGTAAACATGTTAACTTCTTAACCATCAAAATCGACCACGCACTTGTACTCATGAAATATAAATTCTTTTCTATTTCTAAAGTCACAGAGTTCTGATGTTTATTAATAATACATCTGTCTGCCTCTCTTCCTCTCCGAGCTCACAGATGTAACACTCGAGACGCTGTGAGAGCAGACAGGTCAGGGGTTCACTTCTCCAACCCTTTTCATTTTTACTTCTATATTGAGCTGTATTCTTCAGGAGGAAACCAGCTCACATTGCCCACTCTCCAACTCTCTGCCTCTCTTAGAGTTACGCCCACTTACATAGAATATGAGCAAGGTTTACAGCACAGACAGTTTCAGAGCTCTTTCATGCGCTCAGACCGGTGGTGTGAATGCCAAGATCTGCAGCATTCCCCAGGAAAAAAAAGTGTATGACCTTCTGTCTTTAAAAAAGGAATGCAGACAGAGACAGAATACATGGCATTCTGAGACACTTGTATTACTGCTTTAAAACAGTTCTGCATTAAAACGGTTCTTCAGTATCTTTACTGTCACATATGCCACAGTACACAAAGGCCCCATGAAATTTTTCATGTGCTGTTTTTATTTTTCCATGTACAATTCATAATGAAACAAGACGTTTGGGTGGAGCTTAATTTTAGGCAAGTGGGCACTAACCAACCATATTAAACAAACAATTTGAGACAAACTGTCAACATTAATATATAATATAACAATCAAATATATAATAATATAATATACTGTTTGTTTGTGTGTGTGAGAGAGAGAGAGCTCAGGGGGCAATCAGCGGCCGTTCAGCACTCATGTCGGCCAGTCTTTTGGGAATTTGTTGCTGGTTTTCATTTGGGGTGTCTCTAATGGACAATCTTTGGTCTTATTAATCTGTTACTTGTTCCAGAGCAAAACAACTTGAGTTAAGGGGGAAAGCAAGTTTCATAACTTTATATTTAGGCTATAGTTAACTTAAGTCCTGTACTAGAGCGTTACTTTTATACGCTTGACTGAATTGTTTGCTTGTAATAATTTATGAATTGATTGCTTGAATAATTTATTTGATTGTGTTTATTGTTTTCTTCTGTTTGTGTCCTTTATTATGGCTAATGTTTATTTAAATACTGTTGCTCAATAAATATTATAATAATCCGTATTTGGTATTGAGAAAGGGTCCGTCAATAGTATCAGTGAAAGTTGCATTATTACGTCATTAGATGGTGCCAAAGACTCTCTTTACGAGTGAGTCAGAACAAGGAAGTTGTTTCAGCATTGTGGGAAATCCGCTTAACTTTAAAAGGACAAAGACAAAAGATGTTGCTTTCCTCAGCGGACATTCAAACTGATTTTTTATAACAGATACAATATTATGGGTATCGAGCTGAAGAATGAATATTAAATCAGATGCAGGTAATACACTCTTTTAGTCTATATTACCACAATTATCTACAAAATACGATAAGCCTCAATGAAGCAACTCAACGTTCCTTCGTTACTACAGTCGTTCTAAAGTGACGTTTTAGAATTAGTAACGGGGGCTTGAGCTCAACCGTTACACTGTAAAATTGAGACTTGTATCCATGGCGGAAGGAGGTAGTTTTGAACAAAAGTTTTATTTATTTACACACTTGTGCCGTTGAACTGTTGTGTGAATGCAATATCACACTTGCCAACAGTGTTCAGAATTCATTTGTGAAAGGACAAAACTTCACACAGGAGATCAGATTCACTTTCATCCCATACCTCACAGTCTAGTGTTGTAGAGAACACTAAAAAAAAAAAAAACTCCATCCCTTTTCCACTAGGTCTTTCCTCTCACTCTGTCAATAAAGGTGTGTTAGAAAGAACACAGAGTTGCCACTGGCTGAATTACATTATTGACTTGACGTGGCAGTGCAAAATGTCCGAGCAGCGAGCACCGCTGCTGTTTGCCAATGATCAGAGCTCTGTTCTGTGCGAATCAAATAGCTATCGATTTGTCTTTTCGTATTCCTTGCACTCGTCTCACCTTCATCCCTGTTCCCAGGAACACACACCTCTCAGACGAGGTGGATCCTGCGACGACAAACACGCAGATGTTTAATAGATAATCACTGTGCAATCACAACATTGGCAGCAAACTATTTGCAAATTCCAGTCTGAGGTAAATACCAGCTAAATCAGAAGGGCGACGCAAGACTGAATTCTTATCTACGTCGTCTTATTATCTCCGTCAGCTCAGTTAATGACTAAATTAGCCCAGCTATGAACCCAGAGTGAAGGCCCGCTGTAAGGCTCACGTTCATCTCCCTCGAGACGCCACTGTAGATCTTATTTTCTCCTAATGAAGATGTGATTCTGGCACTTGGCTGAAGGCTGGTGCGTGGAGACCGGGCTGATCCACTTACAGAGCGCTGCCCAATGTATGTCAGATAATCCGAACCTCTTCGTTAACCGCAAATGAGCCTATTCCAACATCTGGGTCCCACTGGGAGTCTAACTTATTAGCGTCCACCAAGTGTTAGTTCCAAGAAGGTGACAATGAGCCTTATGAGGACCCAGTGTGTGAGATCTTACAAGGAGATTCCAAAGGTTTTTGTAACACGCAGTGTCACACGTTTGCTGTTCAATGGTGAAACTACATTGATTTGACCCTGTATAAGCCATAATGCCAGAGGTGGTCTTATTATTGGGAGATACGATCCTCAGAGGCCCACCAATGGAGAAAATGTTGTCATCTTGGATCATGTGTGCCTTGATAACCAATCACATCACAGCCTTGACATCAATGAATTTGAGGCAGTCAATCACTGTTAGATATGGATAATGGATATTAATGACTGTGTTGGAAAACACCCCCTATGTCCTCATTCGCTATTCCCTACATTAGTGCCCTAATATAGTTCAATTGAGGGAGTGGATAAAAACGAGTGAGTGAATTTGCTGAGTGTGCTGGAAGATCTGCTGCATTTGCATAGTTTGTGCTTGCTGTTTAATTATTACTTCAAACTTAGCAAACCACTCGGTCAGATGAAAAGATTTAACTTCAGCTTTGTCAAACAAAACAATTGTATAAACATTAATTAAGCAATTTAAAGGGTTAGTTCATCCAAAAAAGAAAATTATGTCATTTATTACATACCCTTATGTCATTCCACACCGTTAGACCTTCGTTCATCTTCAGAACACAAATTAAGATATTTTGGATAAAAATCTGATGGCTCAGTGAGGCCTCCTTTGCCAATAAGACAATTAACACTTTCAATGCGCCGAAAGCTACCAAAAACTTTCAACTTTAAAACAGTTCATGTGAGTACAGTGGTTCAACCTTTATATTATAAAGCAACGAGAATACTTTTTGTGCGCCAAAAACTCAAAATAAAGACTTTTCAACAATATCTAGTGACGGCAAATTTCAAAACACTGCTTCGAAGCTTTCGTTTCAGTGGTTTTGATGCTTCATCTGTGGGCACCATCTTCTGGTCAGAGACAGGAATTCATTCAGTGCACAACTCTCACAGTGCATCATTGGTATTCTATACCAATATATATATTTATATATATATATATATATATATATATATATATATATATATATGTATATATTATTGTGTAAATGTTTTGTTACATTCATTCATTCAGTTAAATGTTTGTTTGTCTTTTAGAGTACCTATCAATTAATAAACCGATTATTAATAAAAACAACAACATAAAACTCTCAGTGTCATTCTTTGTTTGCAGCAATCAAGCCTTTCCTTTCAAACTAACAAAGTGCTCCTCAAGAATCAGCAAACACATGTTGATAATTTCATCATAATTACTAAATGTGGGTCACAAAGAGAGGCCATGCATATGCATACACAAATGGCCCCAGTACAGATCATATTCACATATTAATAATAATACATATTCAGGCAGAGATTCATATGTCTTGAGACTCTTTCAGGGAGATAAAACTCAATCAATGCCTTTGTTGACTAATAGCCACCTGTGACTGAATCCTCAATGTAAATGTGTCAGCTCAGGGTCAGCCACAAGAATTCTCTGTAATTGGCACCATTGAATAGAAGGCCTCGTCAGGCAAGCAAGGCTTTATTTCCATAGAGACGGCTCATCTGTTGCTATAGTTTCAACACAACTTAGTGCCTCTTTTTAAAGCTGAGGAGAAAACACGGGTAGTGTCCCTGAGGATGTCTTCTGAAGACGACGGGAAAAAAACAAATATGTTTGCTCTGTCGGAGCCGGGACGACTCATATAAAAGTCAAAGGCTTTCATGGATTCAAAGGACCAAAAATGAATACTTTGATAAGCCGACACAACACTTTCTCACACAGTCCACTATTTTTGTATTATTTTTTTCATTGATTCTTCAGACAGCTATTGGCAAAGCTAACACCTACAGTGTGGAAATAACAGGATGAGATTCTTTAGAAAGCCAGACAAAATTCCAAAATTCAAAAAAGACAGAAAAATTCAAACAGAAATCTAGATTCATCAGCTTTTCAGAAGTCGATCACAAACCAGTGAAATTCTCGATTCAAACTCACTTGCATGATTCTCAACAGCAAAACAGTTCAGAACAATTAAAAGTTATTATTATTATTATTATTATTATTATTATAATAAAACTAAAATTAATTAAACATATTTTAAGAATTGTTAAAAAAATTATTTTAAAATAGAAAATGTGATGTAGCCACCAAATTATTTAAACTGATAAATGCTTTTAATAATAAAATAAACACAACAGTTTCAATTGCTCATTTCAACAGGCAGTAATAAAATAAAGACCCAGGAAACTAATTACAAGAAGAAACAATATTAGCAACATAATAGATAGTCACAGGTCTATCCAGGATTTATTCTTCAAGGCCTAATGCACAGATCCACATTTTGTTCATATGTTTAAATTGACTTAAACCAAACAACTGTGTAGACATTAAAGTTCGCCTGGAAATCAAAATTTTGTAGCTAATAATAAAAGTAAATAAATCAATAAATAAAACAAAAGCACATCCAACGTTTGAGTGCAAGTCATATGAGTGAAAGGGATCTTCATCCACATAATTCCTAATTTAAAAATTCACTTCAGCTAATGCCCTGTGCCATGTCTCCAAAGGTGGCAACAAACTAACTAAATGGAAATGGAAATCAATGCTTCATCATGACATAATTAGAGAGGAACAAAGCCACAGGAGTTAAATGAGGACGTGATAGGTCAAACGCTCAATTGAGGAATAAAGATCATTGATATTCAGGTTTGTCAAACGCCTCATCATCGCGTCTGGTTGCCTCCCACAAATTGCTGGAAAACACGGCAGTTGCTGTTTAATGGCCATAGGGGATACAGTCAAACAAATGGAGCACAAATGTCACACTGGGCGCATGCATCCAACAATTAACTACTAAAATCATAATCAAAGCACTGGTGATGAGCAAGTGGCACATATAGGACGAGCCTGAAAATGTCACGTTATTTAAGACAGAGCTCAAACGTTGACCTTGCCTTGATACATGCAGACATAATTGCATTTGAGCTTAGTAAAGGAAACTGAAACCGAGCTCTGTTGATGTTTAGACCACTGGGTGAAGTCTCATTACATGGCTATTATAATTCATAAGGAGAGCAAGCTTAGAGGAGTGTTTGAGAGATTAGTTAATGACACCCGGCTCTTCGGACCGCACTGATCCGTAATAAACTGACTGAAAGGAAATCTGGAGCCATTAATGATGTTGATGTGCCCATTTCCCAGAGTTCCCCAAGGCAATGTCTGGCATGGAAGCATTGCCCTTCGGAAATAATAAAATAAATAAAGGAATTAAACAATGTTTGAACAAAGTGCACAGTTACAACATACTTTTTGGTTACACTTTATTTTGAAGGTCCACTTTAGACACTCAACTAACTAATTAGTAACTTTGCAACTACATGTTAACTAACTCTCAGAATATTAGTAGACTGTTGGGTTACAGTTAGGTGTCAGGGTTTGGGTTAGAAGCATAAGTTGACGTACTTGTAAAGTTTCGTATATTCTGTAGAATGTCTGTTGGCATAAGTGTAACCCTATTTTAATTTCAGAAGTTAAAAGTATACTTTCAGATAGTGTGTAATTAAATGAAATATCACCACCATGGTTTTAAGAGTGTATGAATTGAGGTTGTAGTTGCTTTATCACTACAGCTCTTACAAAATAACCTTAACATTGACTCTTCACTAAGTTATAATAATGCACTCATAAATTATAAAAAAAAAAAAAAAAAAACTAATTGCGAATGATTATTCTAACAATGGATAGAAAAAAAACATGCATCACAAAGCAAAGGTGTAGGTGAACAGAACTGTTCCTTGCAACTACAACCTAACTGAATTCTTTAGTCACCATGGTGACATGAATCGATACGTAAATGAAATAACATCAAGTGAGAAAACTTGCCACTATGATGTGCTCTAGTAACAATGTTTCGACATATTTTTTGGCTTATACAAAGTTCTTTCATAAAACTCTAGATGGCGCACACTCTTTAACTCAATCTGCTTGCAATCACATCATTCTCGATAGGGCATAGCTGATTGGTTCCTGCTGTATCAGTAGCCAATAAGCTTGCTGCTCAACTTTCAAATACTGGTCAGAATTTGCTGAAGTAGTTGCAGCTTGCTTCCAGAAACCCTTCACCCTCCCCAGCTCCACCTGTATAGATCTTTTACAGGTAATTCATGTGCACTATATTGCACAGCAGCAGCATGTCTTATTTGCTCACAGCAGCATGTCGCGCATATAGTGGCAGTACAAAGTCCCGCACTTGCTCTGCAGCAGCAGAAATAACAGCAGCAATGTAGCAGATCTATTCCACCAAGAACAAATATATCATACATCGTGATACCCATTACTATACCAAACACTCAAAGTTGTCATGACAGAACTGTAAGAATCTGCTTTAAAATGATTCAAACACACAAATACAGCAAACTTACTTTAGAAAAGAGTAAATGTTTACCTGATAAAATGAGCGAGGCAACAGCAAGATAGGATTAATCAATAATAGTTTAAAGGCAGTGCTTAGTGAAGATAATTTGTGATGAATAACAGTATTATATTTAAAAGACAATGTATGCATTTGCACATTAAATAGTATCAAGCTATTTGCTTTTTGTAAAACAAGTATGTACTTATTTACAGTGAAAAACAAGTGAGCATTCCCTGAAGCCCCTATGCGACTCATTCATCATTTGTAGATTTGTTAATTTAAATACTTCCTTGTTAGTTGTTATTAGTCATGTACCTCAGGGTGTATCTTATGTCAGACAGATAATGTTTATTTCATTATATTTGATTTGTGCATTACCCCAATGGTGTTTGTTTATAATTGCAAACTATAAAATATACAGTACGGTATACAACATGTCATGCAGTGCCAGCAAATATTCTGTCATTTCACTCTTATTGTAGAGTTCTGGATAACACAGCTGGTTTTTAACAGTAAATTTAACATGATTTATTTCCCCTACAGTATACAAATAATACACCATGTTCCATAAAGTCAGAAAAAGAGTGCATGTTTTACCAAACAGGGAAAAAACCAATTGCATAATTGCCTGCATCGCCTACTTAGCACTTAAAAACAAACAGAATTTGGAGGGTGCTATTTTCTTGAACTCTGCGGTAATGTTTTCAAATGGGTTTAGTTGCTATGGTGAAGTGAAGGTGACGAGAAGAGATAAAAGAAAGAAAAAAAAGAGAACTAATGTAATTTCAGTAGCGTTTCCTTTGAGTGATGTGTGTTGTAATAGGGTGGTAATTGAAGAGGCTAGCTCTGAATCAATAGCAAAGCGGAGCATGCGGCATGAATCAGCCAAATCGTCCTTTATGACACAGCCACCGGTCTTCATAATGAACGAGCAGCGATGCTTAAATTGGCATCTGATTTCGGGTGTTATGGATACAGAGTACGCCTGCGGTGTATGGAAGTACGGGATGTACACAAACAGGGTAAATTAATAGAAAAAAGAAACAGAAACCACAAAATAAATCCCCAGACAAGGTGTTCGTCCTACATTCTCTGACAGAGAGCAGATGGGATGTACAGTATAGAGCTGAAAATCAAGTCCAGACTGCTGGTGGTTCACATTAAGCCTATGCAAACAGTATTTGTCTTTCTGTTCGGAACATGAGCTGCGAATAATCACAATGCATTGTTCCGATGAAGTTTAATGCAGTTAGCTCCTGTTCTGTGAGCTTTCTCATCCGAAACTGCCGTCTGTTGATGTCATTTGTTTCTCCAAGTATATTCTGGAACAGGTGGCTGCTGTTAAAATGGCATCTCATCCTCTCTGATCAGCAGACACCAATAAGAAGACAAATTAAAAGAGACTATGAGCAGAGTTAGAGTCAGACAGTCTGCTATAGGTCAGTTTTGCCATTCCTTCTTTGATTGGTTTGATCTGGGTTTGGTCAACTGGTTGCCAAGGTGAGAAAAACAGACTGTGAAATGTTAATACGGGAAGAGATTTTTGACTATCAGCATTTCAATATTTGAAATTTGAATTGACATGAGTGTTAAGGTGTGATCACATGCACCTTTGCTTGGCGAAATTTCTTGGCGGTAATCCAGTTATTTCAATTGGAATTTGCAGGATTGGGAAAAAGTTCACCACACATATTGGTCAGACGAATTTGAATTAATTGATTTGAAAGTGACTTCTGTGAACAGACCTTTTTTTGCCCACAAAATTTCGCTGAAATTTCATTACATGACTGCACCTTTAGACAGTTTTACATTATGCAAATTACTTTCATGTTATGCAAATCATGAAACTAGCAACCAATAACAACTCAATGTCAGAGTGAATGCTCAAAAGCTCCAAGAAGTGGCCAACCAATCAGACTGAAATGTGAATGTATGTAAATTAGATGTAGATTTTTTCTGAATGTGTTCATATACTATTATTTATCCATCTCCCAAGGGCATCGAGGAGGCTGATCTCTCCGTCATCTTCAGAACAGGGAGATTTCTCAGCCTGCACAGCTTATAAAGCAGAACTTTAAGACTGGAAGTATCTAATTAAAACAGGAAGCAAGATCTGTGACTGAATCATATATCAGCCTTCGGATCTAAGACTGGTCGTTTCATTGGGCCAGTGGCTAATGGTGACCCTGGGTTGGACTTCCACTCAAGCATGAGGGGGTAGAGAGTGAGAGGACTTTTTTTTTTGCCCCTTCAGATATAATTGGGAAGATAATTCGACACGGTTGCCACTCCACTTGGCCTTACCTGGGTAATTGCTCCACATTAGTCATCTGCTCAGAAATGTAACTAGGCTCATACATTTTTCAGACATATATTTTTTTTTATCAAGGTCTGAGTTTGTGACGCTGCTGTTTGGCTGACTCAATTGAGCAGATGCTTTTAGTGATTTTAAAACAGAGGATAACTAGTGCAGTCCAGTTCACAAACAAGCAGACTAGTTCTTTTAATGAATCATTCAAAAAGATTGTCATTTGAATCAGTCAGAAAAAAATTCTTCACTAAACTCATTGAATCCATCAGAGTGGTTACGAAATCAATATTAAGTTCTTATTACTTTTAGTGGCTGAATAAAATGTTAATAAAATATAGAAAGTATATGCACAATACACTATAGCAAGGACCTATTAAAATGATCAAAATGAACTGTAAAGACATTTATACAACTGTATACAAAAGTCAACTGTTGCAAAAGATTCTCCCAAAAAAGAAGTAACCACAAAAATATGTTGAAAAAAAAATGTTTCTTAAGCAGAAAATCTGTATATTAGAATGATTGCTGAAAGATCTTGTGACACTGAAGATGCTGAAAATTCAGCTTTGTATAACAGAAATAAATGACAGTTTAAAATCCAATAAAATGGAAAACTGATATTATAATTGAAATATCCCCAAACGAATCAGAACTAGAACAGAATCTGAATCAAAATTGAGTACAATCAAGTGCTTGTGAATCACCCTAACCCTAAAGTGCAGACTTTTAACTGCAGACTTGGCAAAACACATCTTCTCATGCTGCTATTGGAGGTGAACTGATCGATGGTCCATGTGGTGCAGTTCAAATCAGTAGCGTAGTTTTGTTCCGTTTTAGGCAAGTAAACTTTTTATTGATCAAATATTAAACTTTATCGAGTAAAATTATATTGTGATGATTATTTTTATAATTTTAGTACCCAGCTGTACTAAAAACAAACTTTCCATAAACAATGATTTTAATAGGCTACTGTATGAACTGTAAATTCTATCCCCTAAGCCCAACCCTACCCCAAAACCTACCAGCCACAGAAAACTTTCTGCATCTTTCTACATTTATAAAAAACATCACTTACTATGAAGAATAAACTGTTGTCCTCATGAGGACCAGACAAAAAAAAAAAAAGTCCCCACAACGTAAGGCTTAGGAGGACCACACACACAGTCTGAGGAGTAATAGCCTCACTGAAAGATTTACAAAATGAGATCTTTATGTCCCAATTGCCGCTCTTTATCTATATCAATCGCTCTGTCGGTCCCCTTCTTACACACATGCCATGAGAAACCACTAATCTTAAGCTAAATATGTGAGAAAAATGAATTGCACGTGTCATCTTGGAGCTTAAGACTCTTCATCTAAAGTACGCTTCCATCAACACATCACACTGACGCCCCAAAAAATGTCTAACTACTGTTCATCATACACCACCTGCTAATAATTCACACTCTGAGAAAAAAGTATTTGTTGCTACATCTCTTACACACAGCTTCTGTGTGCGGTGTGAAACAGTCCTTAGAGTGTTACGTAAGAATGGTTCACATATACAGCTTATCTTGTGATGTGAAAATCCTCACAACTGCATCCGAGCCCTTTCTGTCCTCACCAGCAGGGGCTCGCTGCTGAAACACTAACACAGCACGTCTCAAACGTTGGGCTCAGCAGGTCAATACCAAGAGTGCTTACCTGTCAAGACAAAAGAGAAAGAAGAAAAAAACGTAAGATTTGCAGTCAGGCACGTCATAACATCAACTTTTGAGATAATTATAAGGGTTAGATCAATACCAAAATTGATGAACAAAACTGGGGCTATCAATATATTTAATAATCCAATGTCAATATTCCACAATTCAGCTATTTTAACCTTAATTCTAAGGATAGAGGGTATGCATTGACGTCACTTTCCTGCCGGAACCCCCCTCCCCCAGCTGGACTGAATGGCAGCATTGATTGATTGATTGATTGCTTGATTACTGCCACATGATTGGATTTAATAGGGGAAACTGTGAAAACATGAGTAAAACAAACGATTAGAAGTTTAAACTAAGGTTTGGATTCGTGTTCCTTAAAATTTATTAAAGATCCATGGATATTGACATGCAGCCAGGAATTGTATTTCCTGAGTTCTGACATTTATATGTGCCTGATTTCAACGTTGGGAAAATACATAAAGCATATTTGCCTGTGAATGCTTTATATAAATACAATATAGGTAGGTCTAAATCCATCTAGTCCTACAACTTTTTTTTTTTTTACCAATGTTTATTCAAAATCATCCATTTATGCAAAAGATAGTAAATATTTATATACAATATATAGTCACACAATATACAGTGTATGATTTTACCTCAAAATTCAACATATTGATACAAAATCTGCAAATCAATGTTTAGCTGCCTGCAGTCCAGTTGTTTCAGTGAATTGCAGCGATCCAATTTGCTTCTCTTTTCTATAGCTTTTGGCAGTCTGTAAAAATAAACCTCAGATTTCTTGTCAAATCTATTTGTACAGTCAATCGCAAAGCCCTTTCCCATTTTCCATGAGTTTTCTGTTTGCTTGTTTTTTTCGTGGTATTCACGTTGAAAATCACTGCCCCCACTTACCGTTTTTGCCACTCAGTGGGCGTAACCGCAGTCACTTTATTAACCCTTTATTATACATGTAATTTTTCATATTACACATTTCTAAAACTGCATCAAAAGCAATAGCAAAGCACATGTATTACTCAAAATATTTGATGAAGATAAAAAAAAAGAACAATCAAACTATCAAATTTCCACTCAGACAGATTATGAGATAGATAGACAGACAACTCTTATGAGCGGATGCTTTTTACATCTCGATAACAAATTCCACTCTCAAAAATGTATTTCTGCTAAATGCTTTTGACGTTTAGTGTTTTCCAATATTTCTGCTCTCTCTCTCTCTGTGTGTGTTTGTGTGTGTATGAGTAGCACACACTGTGCTCTCTGGGGCTGCTTTAGCCCTCGGGACAGCCCATGTACCGCACTCCTGCTGCGGTCACTCTGTGGAAATGGTGAATAATGACCATGAATTTGGTGGCGTTATCAAAAAAACCTCCCCTTCTCGCCATGACTATAAGCCAGCTGTTACTCTCGCCCCACCAGCCGACATTAAAAAAGAAGCGTGCAGCCCCTTAATGAACAGTGACTGTCACAGCGGCCCGAGCATCCATAGAGCATGCTAACCCTACGGCTGCTCAACAATCCTCCCCGCTAGGCTGCCAGTAACGCCTGAGACCTTATAAAGGGCACTTTTTTTCCCAATACATAACGTCACATTAAAGCTTTGTAGGGCAAAAGGTACCCACACTTATCAGGACTTGGCATGCTAGCTAACGGGAAGCCTCGAGACGTGGAAGACACCTATGGCATGCATTTTTAATGCGCTCATAACTGCCACCCAAAGCCACAGAGTGGATCTGGGCTTCTACTGAGCTAAAGATTTACAGCCCTACCTTCCGTTCACATGCTGGAAATTAATGCTTTAACATAATCCATAAAGAAACAGCAATAAAGGCAAAGTGTTAGACAGCATTCTATTACTTAAGCATTTGCCTGTGAAATTTGGCTATTTTCATTAGTTGCAGTAAGAGGGATGATGGGTTATTATAAAGCAAAACAAACATTAAAACAGATATATAGATATATCATGGTAAAATATATCTTTTGAAATAAAAGAACGATGTGACTTAAAAAAAATATTTAAAAAGACAAAATGTACATTCACATCACAAATACACAGATACATGCTATAGTTATGATAAAACAGCCAATGTTAAATTAACATAATGATGATTTTATATTTTATATATCATGAGAGGAAAACCAGTATTTGCTCTTTTGAAATAAAAGAGGCTGATACATCATTGAAGAAAAATGACAAATTATGAACATTTTGAGAATCACACAGTCACGGTCTATGCAATTCCATGTAAGAGTGAGGGTGGAAAACGGTCATGTAAAACTAAATCACAAATCACTTTTATCAGCAACGGATATTATAAATGTGCTTCAGGAAAAGGAATTAAATGTTACAAAAGCGTAGCATATGGCCCTTTAAAAGTACAGAAGGCATTTTGGCTATTTGCCATATTAAAAAAGAAAGAAGGCAGGCGCATTTTCTAACAGGGAGAGGGAAATCTGGAGTTTGTGCACGATGTGCTTCTCCTGGCTTTGCGGATAGCTTTGGGTTTATCGATCGAGAGGTGTTTTTGGATGTTTGGGAGCAGGCTGTGAGGAGCCTATGAAAGGTTATGTGTTGGAAAAGGTCTCGGCACTAGAGTGGAGCTGCAGGTTTGTTTAGCTGTGCTCGTTGTGAATGCTAAAATAAGATGGGCGGCTGCAGAATTGCTGGAGCCACTATCATCGCTGTCAGACCCGAGGCACTGCTGGAATTCTCAAAGTGTCTGTGCTACACAAGCCAATACACAGCAAAAACCAGCACGCGGCTGCATGCATATACATACGGTAGCTAAAATTCAAAACTTCAAATACTAAGTTCAAATGGTTTGATGTGCAATTCTGTCCCACCTCTACAGTAGTATTGCAGCAAATCATGTGAAAGTACTGCAATGAGCACACTAAACCTTTAGAGATTTTCACATTTTCTTTTGAAAAATTGAATATGTATCCGTGAAAAACTCTAGATGGTTATAATATAATGCATAGTATAAGTGTATAGCACAGGGTTCCTCAAATCCAGACCTGGTGGATCAGAGTTCGAACTAAACTCTGCAGGGCAGTGGTTATAGTATGCCATTTGGGAGCTTCTGTACTATGTTAAAAGTTTATCCAGAGTCACGCAGGGCACACTTAACGTGAGATCATCATCATTAACTGTGCTAAACACCTCATTGAACTCGTGAATGAAAAAGCACATATATGCAACCTCGACGTATATGATAAATCTTTACATAAACATTCTCCTCGGTCCAGAAGCATAGGACTCATAGGCCCTGTTTCCACCTGGTATTAAGTTGCGTTCTGGTCGATAGGATCACAAGTGGACGAGGGAGACACATACCCATTTCTTTTGTCCACATTCACCACTTTTGTCCTGATTTATTCGAGGGGAGGGTAAATTAAAGTTTATTTATTTTTTCAGAACTTGCACAATTTACATATTAACGTACAACGGAAAAACACACGGAGAGCAGCAGCTTTCGTTTTTACTCTGACAGCCACAAGACCAGACGAACACAGTGAGTGTATGTTACAAATCAGGGGTGGAGAAAACTCATTGTGCTTGATTCGTTTTAAAGCGTACAAACTTTAAATCCCAGCAAGCAAGCGTGCTTTCCATAGTGTTGACGCGTTAAGTCGTTAGGCAGAGAGTAGGCCTAACGACTGGCTGTTTGAACGCATTCAACCACGTCACCTTTAACCACAGATCAAATGCGTTTTCGACTTCCTCTGGAAGTGGTTGAAAGTGGATAAGCGCAAAACATTTTACACCCCATTTATACCTGTATTTAATGTCGTCCTCTTGTGATCTGATTAGGGCTGCCACCTAATAGTCGACAAGAAGAGACACGGTCAACCAAGGTTTTATTAGTTGGTTATTCGCAGAAGAAAAAAAAAAAAACTCCACAGGAAGTGGTGAAGTCATGCAGTTCATGAGAGAGAGATCGTTAACGCCTATCATTCATCAACCTCAAAAATGGCTTATGACATATTGAAACATGCAAAGAGTAGCCTAGAGTTAGCCTAGTCCTAGATAAATGTGCACTATTATTAGCATATCCATGCTTGTGTGGGGAACGCTTACTGCATGACATGGAGGGGCCAGTGCGATCACTCGCAATTAACTTAAGATACTCATTGTGGTCATACAGATGAGAGTAATGTAAACTGTAAAGGGTCCAAATTTATTTCTGTGAACTCACAATAACAGGAAATAAATATTCTCAGATTATGTAATTCATATGAAACATGCATATATCTGAAAACACAGAAAACATTACCAATACATTTTTTAAATGTTTAGAGAGTCTCCTTGCTGTTTTATCACAACACACTCACAAACTTTATGCATGCGTATGTATTATATATAGGCAGCTAAGGGCCCATTATTATGATTCATGACTTATTAATATAAACGTGTGATTAGTCGACTAATGGCTTAAATGAGAAATTTTTTAGTTGAGGACAACCCTAAATCCGATTGACCAAAATGCATCTTAATACCAGGTGGAAACAGGGCCATAAAATACATGTGAAGTGGCCTTTGAGCCTCGATCTCATCTGATAAACAACACCTTTTGGACCCTTGTGAAATCTAGGACTTCACAGGAAGATGGACAATTAGGAGGATGGGGGGCGGGTTGGTGGAGAGTCTAAGGCCATCCCGTGTTAAGTGTCACATCAGATAGACCCCCCCCCCCATGTATCCCGCTGAATGACTCGGGATAGGTTACTGGCCTTCCCCTCTGATTGGTCAAGACAGATAATTAAGTTGTCACCCTGGGCCCTCAGTGCAGCATTCTGGGAGAATGACACAGCAGGGACTCTTGCTTGGCACTCATACAGTTGATGTGGCCTTTTCAAACCCTCTCTCTCTCTCTTTTTCATGTGTGCGCGGATGTGTTGAGTGAGTATGGAGCATGGACAGAGAGTGTTTGACTGCGGCGTAAGGTACAAATTGTTGGAAACAATTTTTTATATCTCTGCAAATTGTGTTAGTTATAAGGACAAGGACAAGTTAGAAGCATTGTGTTTTTTGTTTGTTTGTTTGTTTGTTTGGTAATGTTAGTAAAAGAAAAGTGGTCGGTTGAAGGGAGTTTTTACTGTGTACCGTGCCTGTGTACTGGGAGTATGCCAGTTCCAGGTCCAGAGAGCTTGGAGTTTCTAACAAGACATCATGGTGTGAAAATGGTTATCACTGCAAGTGTGGAAGAGTGTGGTTTAGCGTGTAGGTCAACATAAGAATGTGTTATCAGCGTCATGGATGAATAACGCTATTGTTCTGTTTGTTAAGGCAATTGATTTAGCAAACTTGTTGGTATAAAGTGGTGTAGAGATTGGTGGCATTTTCACCTCAGTGCTTCCTCTTTCTACACCTTCAAAGAGGTACTATTATCTAATGTGCCATTGTTGATTAAGAACAAGGTTCTAGTCAGAATCCTCTCTAGAGCAAAACTGATTCCAATCAGAAGTAAGTCCTCTTTACGGTGCGTTTTCGACTTCCTATGGAAGTGGTTGAAAGTGGATAAGCGCAAAACATTTTACACCCCATACCTATATTTAATGTCGTCCTCTTGTGATCTGATTAGGGCTGCCACCCTATAGTCGACTAGAAGAGACATGGTCAACCAAGATTTTATTAGTTGGTTATTCGCAGAAGAAAAAAAAAACTCCACAGGAAGTGGTGAAGTCATGCAGTTCATGAGAGAGAGATTGTTAACATCAGGAAACATATACCACATACCATACTTTATGTGTTACGTATATATGGTTCTGAAAGATAACGTGGATGAACTTGATCTGACTCTTAATTTCCATTATGAAGATTTTAATTATGTGATCTAGGCCACTACAAATACAAGTAATATAAGTGTTTTAGTTGTGGTGAAAATGAACATCTTGTTCATACTTGGATTAACAGTGGATAATTTAGATAAAATTATCAATTTCAATCAATGCATCAATTGGCATTTCCAAAAATGTAGCTGAAGCGTGGAATGGTATCGCCCAGGATGCTGGGCCCAAACAGGATTCTGATTGGAAAAATGGTTGAAAAGATGGAATAGCTACCACTCGGGTAGAAGAGGTCAGAAGTTTCCCGAGGGCAGAACAAGCATCATGTAAATCGGATGAGTTAGAAGGTAATAGTGAAGATGAGGCAATGGTAAGTGTGAAGGTAAATCTAGAAGTTGAGTGTTCTGCATTGGGAGGTGAAGAATGTTTAACTCCCTCAAAAAAGGAAGTTGATAGAATGTCATGCTGATAAACAATCAAAAAGAATGGATGGTAATGTTGTGAGCCAGACTGACACAGAAAGCGAAGGTGACATTTCAGAACGCAGTGTCACTGCTAGTTTGCCCCAGAATGGATTTTCTAGCTGAACTTATACTGTTGATGACAAAGTCTGTTTTTGAAAGTGACAAAAATTGTGAGGAAGGTAAAAATAGAGTCCTCTCCAGAAATAATGCAGTCTATTAAGAAAGTAAAGATTTAGAAGTAAACGTTGCTTCATGATCAGGGCTGCGTTCCCCAAAAGTATTGTAAGCCTAGTAGAAAACCATTGCCATCAGTGCATTTGCTTACATTGCTTTTGAGAACTGTAGCCCAGAAATTTTACTGTCTAAAGAAATTTTTTTTTTTTTCAAAGCTAAGTGCTCAGTCAAGGAGCTAGAAAACAGCTAGAATGGATAACTTGGTACATCTTTTTTATAGTCTCTTTTGCTCTTTTCTTTTATTCTTAATGGGAGAAATAAATCTTGCTTCCTCAAATAAGCTATTAATGGAGCAAGGGATTTCAAGAAGGGAGCTCAAGTATTTGAAACAATAAAACATAAAAAAATGGTTTTGTTTGTACAAGAGACTCACAGTGATGTATCAAATGCAGCAAAATGGGCTGTAGAATTTGATGGCTTAGCGATTTTAAGCCATTCCGCTTCATTAAGTGGTGGAGTTGCTGTGCTATTTTCTAAAAACTTTATTCCATATGCCTATAATGTTGACATAATTAAAGGAAGGATGTTGAAGGTCAAAACCTCATTTGAAAACAGCTCTTTTGTTTTTGTCTGTGCACATTCTACAACTATGGTAATATCACTTTTTCTTTTTAATGATTGTAACACTGATGATTTTTTGAAGTTAGGAGGAGAATTTAATTGTACTGAAAATGTTATGGACAGGAATCATGTTGAACCACACATGCAATCAAGTAAGAGGTTAATTGATCCTTCACAAAACCCGCCCCCTGTTGATATTAGGATTGATTAGATCGCCTGTCATTCAAACTGTTTGCGAAGTGTCAATTTAGTTGATAAAGTCTCACAGCATTATTGATATAATAGTGGGATCTGCTTTTAAGGTTGTGACCACGATTGCTGAGCATTTAGGACTCAAATCATACCGTATAGTGGCAAAAGCAGTTGAAAAATGGAGATCGGACCTTCCTGGAGAAGAAACAGAACTATTAATGTAAATTGTAAGGATTGCTTTTTTGTCTCATTGCTGATTGCTCATTGGAGAGTGCAATAGTATTTTATTAGATTGTAAAGAGTTAATGTCTGAGGGTTAAAATTTTGCACTCAGTAAACATCTGTATAAGAGTTGTGTGAAAGCATTTAATAAGACATTTCAGAATAATAAATGTGATACATCATGGTGAAATGTCCTCAATTTGGCTGTCAATGAAAAAGTGGAGAATTACAGCGCAATGTGTTACAGGGTGCCTTTGCAGTTAATGCTCTTGTCTTTTGAGAAATTCTGATATTACTGAAGGTTGTGTTTTTTTGTTTTGTTTTTTTTTCAAAAAGAGACACTTTTTCATTGGTTTATCCATTCTGAAAGGTTGAAAACTTTATTGAACATCTTGGAAAAGCAAAGAAAGTGTTTATTTTTTGTTTTTAATACATGAGAAAATGTCATCAACTGTAGTCTCAATAGTTAAATTTCTTTCAAAAATGTTGACAAGAAAAAAAAGACCAAATTGTTTGCAGTTCACAGTTTAGAAGCTGCTTTTGTGAAACTAGTGAATGTTAATTAATTTATTCATTATTCATTATTATAGATTATTATTTATAAATTATTATATTTTTGCATTTTATTATTGCATCATCTTTTATCTTTTGATGCAATTTGGTATTTAACCCTTTAAGACCTGAAGGCATTTTTAGAGTTGTTTAGACTTGTTTATTTCTGTCATACACAGTGACATACACAAAAAGTAAAGAACTCCAACTCTATAGCAAGGAGAATCAAAAAGTAAGTATTGTTTGATAGAACACTTTTATTATTTATTCATTTTTTAAAAAAAAATATATATATATCACATTACAAAGAGATGCAAAAATTAGGTTTTAAAGGGTCAAGTGGGATCCTTTGGGAAATTGTTGAAGAACTGTATTTTATTGTAGTTTAATATCAAATGTTTTTTTTTTTTTATTTGTGTTATTGTTTTCTCATATAAATTAAATAAAAAAAAAATGTTTCAAAATCTCTTTCTCCCGTCTCTCTCTGGCAGTGTGAAAGGTTCTGAAAGGCTGAATGAAGACAGTGACAGCAATAAGTGCAGGATATTTGCTGCTACTTGGATAGCTTCAAGATGTGCCATTAAATCAAATCTAACAGTGCTGCATGTGTAAAAATGTGTGCAAACCGTTTTATTTTTCTGTCAACACACTTCTTGTCAATATGGATTTTGTGACTGATTCTTAATCTACAGCATCTTTCTCCATCCACAAGTAAGTACTATAGAACTTTTACCAGTGCTTGATTATTTTTGGAGGCCTGTAGAAACTGTGATAATGAATTTATATAACTAAGCAAAAACTAATCTACTGGTATTATAGACATCCCTTCTATAGGAGGCTTCTAAGGTGTTAGTCATTCTGCATCGCCCCCTGTAGCTCAATGTGGGCGTTGCATGATAACAACATGCAGGCAAAGCACACTAGGCAATGAGCCAAAAGAAATCTCGTGCCTGCCCTGATGTGGAACAGCCTTTAGGTATTAGAGCAGTTTATCTGTGAGCCCTCAAGAGAAGGACAGACTGTGAGGTACAGGGCGAAGGACATTCTGAGAACTGAAATTGCTTTCTTATAAGACTGGACTCAAAGAAAGTACCTTAGGAAAAATAACTACCATAAACGTGAAGAAGTCTGCGAGCTGTAATCTCAGAAGTGGCCAAAACAGCTATAGAAATCAACAGCAGCTAGCTATATAAAATATGTGTGTGCTCAATCCTGAGAGCAGAGAGGTTAAACTGTGCCTGGCCAAAACGTGGTCACATTTACATAACACTCATTCAAGACATACAGAACAATAGACAGACAGGACAACAGAATGATTAGAGAGATGAAAAATATAGAGAAATATATAGAGTATATTTTAAATATACATCAATCACAAAATTCATTCTGGCAAGTGTGACTCCAAAAAACAACTGGATGGATGGATGGATAGATTCTATATAAAACAGAACTGAATGAAAACACAATAGATAGACAGACAAAGTGACAGAAAGATTGACAAATAGATATATGGATAGTGTGGCAAGCAGGGTAGGGCTGAGAGCCGTGGGAATGGAGCGAAGCCGGCGGCGCCAGTGTTAATGAGCATCAGCTGCATGCCACACCAGTCCCACAGAAGAGCTCCGGAAGGATACAAGGAGAAGCGATGAGAGTGCAAGACAAGAGAGGACCCTGCCTGCACTTAGTTTATGCGGTAGTCATCCGTAAGGGGCTACCGTTTTACTTTTCTTTTGTTGTTACTTTGTGATTAAAGTTATGTTGAACGTTCAACACTTCTTCCCTGAGCCTTTAACATTGTTACATATAGAAAGAACGATGGATAGATGGGACAAACACAAATGTGTGAACCCACACACAAACACAAGAATCACTAAAAGAGCCTTGAGACACGCACACAAACTATAGTGCATGCAGACAGAAAGCAACCAATAGTACGGTAAATATAAAAACTACTTATGACAAACCCCACACCCAAATGAACTGCTTTGTCACCTCAGAGAGAGAGAGAGAGAGAGAGAGAGAGAGAGAGAGAGAGAGAGAGATGGTCTGAAAGAGATGGTTGCTGCATCTCAGACACAGTGGATAAGGGTGTGAAATGGTTTGCTTGTCTCTTAGCACAACAAGCTCTAACATCTCAGATATTTCATTGCCTCAAGTTTTTTTTCTTCATAAGTGGTTTCTTTTTCTGCAGTTGTGGTTGCCATAGCAATGGTGGGGATGAAGAGTAAGGGAGCATGGTGTGCGTGGGGTGAGTGGGGGTGGGGGGTGTTTGGAGAGAGTGCTGGTGGGATTGCCAAGGTGCTATAAATGTAGGTAATTTCTGCACCTGTTTTAAATGATAACACACATGGTCCGAACACATAAATCTGCATGCGCTCACACCCATTTTGGCACATCTGAAACAGGAAAAAGGTTAAATCTGACATAGCGTCTTCACAGGTATTCCCACTTTCCTCCAAACTCCACGTATTTCACAACCAATAAGCTTAGCAGGAGGAGGCTGGATTTGCTCTTGATAGAAAATCACAAAGTCATTAAATAATACATCAAGTTGTAAGTAAGTCCCAGGACGTCTAATCACACAACAGCTGTGAAATACATTAAACTACAAATTGTTTTTTTGTTTTTTTTGTTTTGTTTTTTGTTATTTATGCTACACTATAAATTATCAAGAAAATAGAATGCAAGACAACAAAACATAAGGAGGGAAAAAGAAAAGTAGAGACAAGATGATGAGCAGAGAGGAGACAATGAAAGATTAGACAGGTCGAGACATGGATAAAAATGTTGAGCAAAGAGACAACATGAGACGAGAGGAGAAAGAAAAGATGATAGAAGATGATAGAAGGAGGGGAGAGAGAAGAGGAGAAAAGAGGAGAGAATAAAATAGAGAAGGACATGAGACAAGATGACAGAAATGAAAGATGAAAGGAGAGAAGTGGTCAAGAGAGAAAAGGAGACAAGACTAGATGAGAAGAGACAAGAGAAGTAGATGAAAAAGTTGAGGAGACCTACAAAAGACAAAATGAGAAGAGAGGAGACATACAAGGAAAGAGCTATGAGACAGGTAGAGACAAGATGAGAGAAATGGATAAACATGTTGATGAAAGATAGAGACAACAAGAGACGAGGGAAAATTAGACAAGATGATAAACGAAGAGTGGAGGCAAGAGAAGACAAAGCAAGAGACAAAATGAGACAAAACAAGGAAGAACCAGAGAAAATGTGGCGAGGAGAGAGAGGGGACCTACAAGTGACAAATTTATTGGAGAAAAGATGAGCCGGAAAGAGATAAGAGGAGACAAGAATATTCTATTCCATTTTTACATTTACATTTCATCATTTAGCAGATGCTTTTATTCAAAGTGACTAACAAATGAGGAGAACAATTGAAGTTAATCCAAAGAGAGCAACAATATGCAAGTGGTGTGGCAAGTCCCAGTTAGTCTGGCACAGTACACATAGCGTTTTTTTTTTTTTTTTATAGGAAAGAAAAAAGGAAAGAAAATGTTCAAATTAATAGTTCAAGTGTTGACAAAAAAAGATGTGCCCGTTTCTTGAAAATGGCTAAAGACCTTGAGTTAGGCAAGTTAGTCAATGTTCTACTCAACACAATTCTACTCTATACAGAGAACTCTCCCTAAAATAGATTCAGTTCCCACACTTTTTGACCATATTTTTATTCATTTGTATCTGTAAACTGGGTGGGAGGTGGGATCTATTTTTAGTTTTACATGAGCAATTATTCTACTGCACCACAGTAAAGTGTGTAGTCAATGTACATTAGTTAAACTCGCACACACAAACATACACAGTCATTAGAACATATATATCGCAAAAAGCCCTGTGTCAAAAGAGCTTTTGCAGCTGATCAATGTAGCAGAGAAATGTTCTCTATATAGTCAGAAAAAGCAATTATTTCACTTAAAAAGCAGCATTACTAAAATAATCACCTATTAGTCACAGAATACAACACTGTGTTTTACACAGACCACTGGGAATTGATCCCGCGTAACTCTTTTCCATAATTAAAGTGCGAGATGGCCAAAAGAGACTCTCTCTCTCTCTCTCCTCATCTAGCACAGCAGCATTTAAAGCTCACCACCTGAGACACAAGACAGCTGAATGTGAGATAGTAACCATGTGTGTTACTCAATGCTGAGGGAGAGAGAGTGCAGTCCTGGCACACTGGCCACACCTGAGCCCCGCACACCTGAGTCTCCACTCCTGGGTCACACATTTTCACTAATACTTCCTTTTTTGGGCCTGGTAAGGACAAAAGGAGAACAGGTTTGTGAGTGATTTTCCACGAACGACCGGTTTTATGAAGAGGTAACATTTTTAAAAAAAGATTTTTCTATCAATAAGTTACTTTTTGTAAGAGTATCTAACAATAAAACACATTGTGGTACCAGTTTATTTAAAAAATCTTTTTAGAACCGAATCAATTGCCTAAAATAAATGGTCAATTCGACTCTCTACTTCAAAAATGCAACTAAATTTTGCACTAGGCAACTAAAAAAATATGTCATTAACCGCTGGATAACAAATTGTTAGATTTTACTCGCTAGTGATTGAATTAGATGCTAAAAACAAGTTTAGCACAGATATATTTTCGTTGCATGTAGTGTTCTGACTTCGATACCAAGTTGATACTGAAATTTTTAAAATGCGTTGCTTTGAGCGCTGTTGAACAGGTTCTGATTGGCCATTGTGTTCACGTGCTCATCAGGTATGTCTGTGATTGGCTATAAAGATCAACGCTTCAAAAGATGTTATAAATGTACATCAATGATGCTTTTCACTGAACGCTGGCACAGATACACACCAGAAAGTCTGAAAGTAGGCATCAACGCCTGCTTTCAAATGCTCCCGCTTTCAAATTTAAACCCTTCCATGTGTTTTCAAATGCTCCCGTGAATTGATCATTGTAGCCTATCATAGACTGTGGCACTTTTGTTCAAACCAGCAAATTTCTGGATGCTTTGAGATTTCATTTGCATGCTCATAACAGCACAGATGGTTGATAGCTACTATACCATAAAAGAGAATGTGAGAGAAAGAAGGGGGCAGAAAGAGATAAACAGAGACAGAGCAGCAGAATGAGAGATAATGACAGTGTCTCGCACCCCAGACTTCCCTACAGTATCAACTTATGTGAGTGCAGACTCCCCAGAGAGCAATCAGTGTCTAAAGAACAAATATAAGCGCACAATCGTTCTTCCTCAAACAGCAGGGTGAAGGTGATACCCGCCATTTTAGCCCGCGCTGACATCACTGTAATCAGACACTCTTGAGACCTGCTCTCAGACCAGTCATTTTCACATATTAAAAAAAAAAGAGCCAGTAAACATCTCCCCTTCCCTCCTACTCTCTCATTCTCACACTCACTTCCTCTTGTCAGGAACTAACACTCCTGCAGAAAGGCAAATCACACCACAAGACCTAAACATTTGCATCCCCCAATAACATCAAAGCACAGCATCATGAAACTAAAAGCTTTGTCCTGCTGTCCCACAGGCTGGAAAAGCATTGAATGTAATCTTGTTAATCTGGGAAATGCCTGATCTGTTGGCTCTGATAATCTCATCTACAGACACAAACCAAATTTGGCTCAGCCTTCCTCTGTTAATTCTGTTATCATAATACCACAGAATGCAGGAATCCAAAACAAAGAATCAGTGTACATTGTCTGAGATCTTGATACCTTTTAAAGCCCCAGTCCTGGTATTTACACTGTTTTGAGGTTTCTCAGATTAGATTGACTTTTAGGATTGATGTATAAATATATATAACATATAATATACAATATACATATATAATATATATAATATTTATATATCCTAAATATATATATATCCTATATACAAGTGTCACAAAGGGATTTCTGAGAATGTCAATTTACAGTTTTTCAGTTTATAAGTTGACTTGTTCTTTTTCCATTTCTGAAATCGCCAATTTAACAGTATTTTACAGTAAATCTATCATGTTTTTTTTACCCTATGTGGTAAGGAACTGACTGTTCACTAATTAACAGGATTTTACATTAGCATTTTTTACAGTATTTTACCATTATAATTATGATCTTTTTTTTACAGTGTACCAACAATCCAGAACACCCTCACAATAGGGCTTCATAAAATGTTTAAACTTACATTTACATTTACATCTAGTCATTTAGCAGACGCTTTTATCCAAAGCGACTTACAAGTGAGGAAAACAAACAAGCGATTCTTCATGAATTGGCAAATAACACAGGAAGTGCTCACGATACAAGTTTCATACATTGCTCAGTACCATAAGCTAGAGTAGGAAGGGAAAAGGGAAGGAAAGGGTTTTTTTTTTTTTTTTTTATGAGGGGATCAAGTGTTCACTGAAGAGATGAGTTTTCAGCTGTCTCTTGAATATTGAATATATTAAACTGATAATTCTGATCAATTTAGTCAAAATTATAGTCAAGATTCAGGCTTGAATTTATTACAGTTGACTACTGAATGGTTTGCTCACTGATTTATCAGCAAAAAGGACAAGCAACATCACGAACGCATCATTACAGCAAAATATCATGCTGGAGACTGCTAAAATCCAACATATATATATTTGTCTGTTTTCATATCATTAGTGCTTTTTCCGCAGTGCAGAGAAAGTGTGTCTGCATGGTTGCCAGGTTGGGAAGATTAAGAAAAACACCAGGCAGAATATGTCTCCATTTAAGAGTGAAGATCTAATTAGAGGATTTAAACTCTTCACATCTGGAAACCCCAAGCATGAAAGCTTGTAAATACTAGTTACCAGTGGACAATAATGGATTTCAAATGAGACAGAGAGAGAAAGAGAGAGAAAGAGAGAGAAAGAGAGAGGGGTGGGTGCGGGGGTTCAGGATAAATAACCAGGGGACAGTTATGCTTAATACATCAAGAGAAGTAGAAATCGTGATTGAGATTAAAATACAGCCCTAATTCACAATCACCCAAAACACCTAGCAAACACCCAGAACAAGCTATTTTGCAACATGCCAGAAGAAATCCAGCTAACCTAACTGTAAATCCTTGGAAACAACCTTCAAGTCTTGAGATGGCAGGGATGTTTGCATTAACAAACACCACTCATTTTCAAGTGTAAATCTAGTTTTTAAGATTGTCATCAGAACATTTAATAACTTGAGACTCTTAGTGAGAATACAGAGAACACCGACTGCTAGAATTCATAAACTGCAGTTCACAAGTTCAAATCCAGTCCAAATCTGCAGGAAAGGTGGAAGAAACTAAACAGCTTATTCCAGATTTATCTGCTGTAGCTAATCTGAGCCACGTCCCAATGCCAGGGGAAATATCCTCTTCCTGGCAGAGTTAGCACTTTCACACAGCAGATTGGAAAGCTTGGCATGCATTTACACACATCATCATCCTCAGAGAGATTCAAAACACCTGCGTAGTCAAACAGGTGACAGTAATTTGGCCCTGTGTTTATAGGTGAGGTCAGTATAGTGTGTGTGCGACTCCAACTGGGTGATGTACTGAAGAGTCACAATGGCTTTGTCCGAAATTGCTATTCCTTACATTATTCCACTAATATAGTTCACTTGAGGGAGTAAATAAAAACAAGTGAGTGAATTTGGACACTGAGGCCTTGTTTACATCTGGTATTAAGATATGTTTTGGTTGATTGGATCACAAGTGGACAAGAGAGACACATACCCTCTCTTTTGTCCACTTTCAACCACTTCTGTCATGATTTCTTTGAGGGGAGGGCCTATGGGCAGGTAAATGTATGGGCTTCTTCAGAAGTTTTGATTTAATAGGTGAAATAATCATGCACGATTCGCATTTGAACCACAGACAACGTGAAAACATACAGAGAGCATCAGCTTTCATTTCTGCCACGAGACTGAACAGGGTAAGTGCTTGTTAGAAAAAAGAAATGTTTAGAGAACATTGTGCTTAGTATCTTTTTCGTCTTCAAACCAAACTTTCAGCCAGCAAAGTTTAAATCCCATCTGTCTTGCGCACTTTCAATAATGATTAACGTGTCAGTAGGCGGAGTTTAGAAGCTGTTCGAACACTTGCGACCACATGAGCATTTACACCACAAACGCAATCTGGTCGAATGCATTCTCGACTGCCTCGGGAAGTATTCAAAATGATTGTACACCCTGTATTTAGCGTTGTCCATTTGTGCGACCAAAATGCATCTTAAAGGGGTAGTTCACTGATTTGAAACAAAAGATTTGTAAAACTTTGAAAAAGTGTTTTGAAATCGCCCATCACTAGATATTGGTGAAAAGTCATTATTTAGCATACTTTTGGCATGCAAAAAGTATTCTTAGTATTCTTAATACTTAATAAATTTTGAACCACTGTTCTCACATGAACTGTTTTAAATATGTTTTTGTGGGCATCTGAGAGTGTTAATTATTTTCCTGGTAATTGAGACCTCAGCGAGCCTTCAGATTTCATCAAAAATATCTTAATTTATGTTCCAAAGATGAACAAGGGTTTCACCCTTTAATACCAGGTGTAAACCAGGTCTGAGTGCACAGGAAGTGCTGCTGCTTTTGCATACTTTATGCTTGCTGTTTAAAATCATTTATCAAACTGGCAGCTCCAGCAGTAATGAAAAGGTTAACCTTGAACTCTGTAATAGAAACTAAGTATAATCTTAATTATATATGTATATATATCTTAATTATATATAAAAATCAATTAGAAAGGAATTTATAACTGTATGAAATTACACTGTAGCCACATTGGATCAGCAAAAATGTATGGTTTATTCATTTGTGGGTGCCATCTTCTGGTCAGAGGCAGGAATTCATTCAGTGCAACCCTCACAGTGCATCATGGGTATTCTCTAGCCATTAAATATACATCAGTTGTACACTCGTTATTGTGCCAAATTGTGGGATTGAAGGAGTGCACTCGATAACACCCACTATGGTTTCGGACACCACTACAAATGGCTGTTACCTCATATAGTGTCCAATTTAATGGTTTAGGGGGTGATGTTGGACATAACCAATGATTTAGCTGGCAATACAAAATTAACCGACATGATCAATATTCTGCTGATTTTAAATAGCTTGCTATTTGGCCATACGTTTCCTGTTAGACTAGTTTTATGGTCCTTCCTTTTATTTCATGACTGATAAATATCAATATCATTACGGCAGATAGGTTTTAATAGTCTCAATTTCCAATACCAAAAAATAATTGGTTTTCTTAAATCATTCCTGTTAATCAATTCACAACTCTGATTAAAAGATTCATTTAGAATCTAGTTTAGATTTCTAATTTCTAATTAGAAAAAATAGTTTGCATCAATCAAAAATGTTTACTGCTTTGCTATACATACAAAATAATAATAATACAATAAATGTTTTTTTATATATATATTTTTTAAAATGTAATTGATTCCTGTGATGGCAAAGCATTATTCATTCAGTGTCACATGATCCTTCAGAAATCATTCTAATATGCTGATTTGCTGCTCAATATACATTATAAACAATGTTGAAAACAGATATGCCGCTGAATAGTCTCATGGAAAATGTTTTTTTTTTTTTTTTCAGGATACTTTGAGTAGAAATTTCAAAATAACATTATTTGAAATAGATTTTTATAACAACTGTAAAAGTCTTTACTGTCACTTTTGATCAAATTCGATTTTTGAATGTGTCCTGAATGAAACGAAAAAATCTTACTGACCCCAAAAGTGTGAAATTGTGTGGAAAATGTCAAGACAGCAGATATACAGCACAGCAAGTAAATATGTTTGTGTGTTTTTGGTTATTTATAAGTGTGAGACAGACTGTATGTTTGCTTGTATGATGAAGCCACCAGTCACTGTTTGCATGTGTGTGTGTGTTTGTATTTGTATATGTGTGCGGGTTCTCCTCTCCTTGGTGTACATACTCGAATTTAAACATCTGTCTGAGGTGATGACTCTGAGGAAGATGGATGTGGTTTAGTGCCAAGCTGTCCAGCAGCCAATGTACACAACCGTGTCCCAAAGCACCTCACGCACACACTCACACACACACTGAAACAGCTTGTCTGACAGCTACAGGCCTTCACTGGACAATGCAACATTACAAAGGTTTGATAGAGTCTGTGATGCACGGCACCCACAGAACTGGCAGCGTTCCAGCCGGTGAATGCCTGCACACCCACTGCAGGACACCCATATGTCTTTCTGCATTGAGAGACTACAACAGAGACCCTCGTCCTGAAGGAAATCCATTCGCCATGATGAAACTCATCAGTAAAGGGTTATAACGGGCAGAAAGAGAGGGATGACGCATGCCACGCTGAATCAGACACTTGCCAATATGTGTATCTGTGCAGATTGTTTAGAAGGCTGGCGGGGTGAGAGTGCTAGACAAAGACAAGGAAAATAAAGGAGAACGTATAGAAAAAAATAAACGATTTGCTTCCCCATCTGTGGCTTTCAACAGCTGACGGAATCTGAATGCAAATACAGTTCTGTCCGTTTTGGACATGATTTATCATTATGGTGCTGGTAGGGCTTCTGGCACGGTAAAATGGATGCCTTTCCTTTTATTCACAGGTAGACTGTTGACAGAAATTAAAAGAAAGAGGATAAACAACCGAACCATGGCTTAGTACATTGAGTCAGGGTTCGAATCGGGCTCAAACAGTTTCTGACCAATTCAACCCTCTGCTAGCAACTGTCTTTCTAAATATGATGTTTTAGAGTTAAAAAAAAAAGGGGGTATTGAAGTAAATTTTACTAACATCTAAAACACTCTTTCAGTCTTTCAAAATGTCAATTGCTTACTTTGTAATTATTTGTAAAATTTACTAGCAATCCGTACTGGTGATGTCCAATAAGTGAATACATTGTTCTTTTGAGTCATAAAACAAGATGAATCAGAAAAGAATCTAGAATAGAACTAGAATAGAAATAAATAAGTAAAATGTACTGGAATGTGTTTATTAATCAATTTAATAATGGTTCAATCAACAAATGTTAAAATAATTGTTTTAATAAATTACATTTTCTCCAAATCAGCTAAGAGTATTTTAATAAATTTTGAATAAACACTGAGCTGAATCACGACTGCAACAAACTGAATTTATATGCATGAAATTACAATAAAACAGCCTCATTTATAAAGCTAACTACAATTACGCATTCATATGGCTTTATTGGACACAAATGAACATTATGGTACAGAATCAAACCTGCTGTGCTTCCTACTAAAAGTGAATTTTTCCAAGCAAATGAATGGCCAGCTTAAGCTGGAATGTTTTTTTTGTTTTTTGTTTTTTTTTGGTCAAAGCACCACATGCATAATTATGAACACAATACAGACCCCATTAGATGCAGATATTGAATTATGCATCTTTTAATGCGACAGTTCTGTGTAAGGGAAAATCACGTAGGCAGCAGAATAACAATGCAATTAAGTTCACATCTGAAGGAGAAAATACACTGACATCAACACAGTTCTAATGATGAAGGCAAATGGATAATATGAAGATAAGGTAAGCCATAACACTACAGAAAAGCCACGGAGAGTCAACAACAAGACATAAAGAACACTAATGGAATTATAAATCCTCAAATCCTTCCCTGAGGAGCAACACTGAACCCAGATCAACTTTAATATGGCGGTCTGATAAACTACAGCATAACTAATGATGTAAATGCTAACTAGAGTATGTAGTAAGAAATCTCTGATTAAGCATTCATATACTAACTACAGTTGAAGGGGTATCAGTTTATGAATTCAAAAACAAAATAAATGTTCATTTCAAAACAAGAAATGACTAGATTTAATTCATGTTTAAAAATGTAGTTATTTAACTGTAAAATAATAAATTAAACATTTTTAAATTGACAAACAATATTGAAAAAAAACATCAATTTTATTTACATATATAAAAAATAATAAGACATTACATGAACATGAACTTTCCAATTCAACAGTCTCTTGGGTATCTTGTCAAAGTGGTGATGAATTTTAATTTTAATTTTAATATGAATCAGATTATACAAATTAATATGAAAATGCCAACTGGTAAAATAGTTACATTTTCTCATGAGATAGAGTTGGTCAAATTTAATTTGTTAAAGGTAGAGTAGGAAATGTCTCTGATGAACACTTTGAAACTCTCTTCACATCCTGATAGCAATAATGTGGTTTAAAAAATGTACATATATCTTCAGTTGAAGTCTCAGGACCAAAAAAAATATTTGATCCAAATTTAATTATAGGATGTTCTACCTGTCTGTCAACCTATGTACTTCCACACCATCACAAGTCATCAGTGCGTTCCGTGAGGCTATACAGATTTTTAGACAGGCAGTCCCCGAGCCACCTTGTACACTTCCTCCTGAACCAAAACAATGAGCTTATGCTGCATTCACTCCATATCATAACTACCAGTGATGTTCTACCTGAAGTACAGTCGTGGCCAAAAGTTTTGAGAATTACATAAATATTGGAAATTGGAAAAGTTGCTGCTTTTTATAATAGCAATTTGCATATACTCCAGAATGTTATGAAGAATGATCAGATGAATTGCATAGTCCTTCTTTGCCATGAAAATTAACTTAATCCCAAAAAAACCTTTCCACTGCATTTCATTGCTGTCATTAAAGGACCTGCTGAGATCATTTCAGTAATCGTCTTGTTAACTCAGATGAGAATGTTGACGAGCACAAGGCTGGATATCATTATGTCAGGCTGATTGGGTTAGAATGGCAGACTTGACATGTTAAAAGGAGGGTGATGCTTGGAATCATTGTTCTTCCATTGTTAACCATGGTGACCTGCAAAGAAACGCGTGCAGCCATCATTGCGTTGCATAAAAATGGCTTCACAGGCAAGGATATTGTGGCTACTAAGATTGCACCTAAATCAACAATTTATAGGATCATCAGCAACTTCAAGGAAAGAGGTTCAATTATTGTAAAGAAGGCTTCAGGGCGTCCAAGAAAGTCCAGCAAGTGTCAGGATCGTCTCCTAAAGAGGATTCAGCTGCGGGATCGGAGTGCCACCAGTTCAGAGCTTGCTCAGGAATGGCAGTAGGCAGGTGTGAGCGCATCTGCATGCACAGTGAGGCGAAAACTTTTGGAAGATGGCCTGGTGTCAAGAAGGGCAGCAAAGAATCCACTTCTCTCCAAAAAAACCATCAGGGACAGATTGATCTTCTGCAGAAAGTATCGTGAATGGACTGCTGAGGACTGGGGCAAAGTCATATTCTCCGTTGAAGCCCCTTTCCGATTGTTTGGGGCATCTGGAAAAAGGCTTGTCAGGAGAAGAAAAGGTGAGCACTACCATCAGTCCTGTGTCATGCCAACAGTAAAACATCCTGAGACCATTCATGTGTGGGGTTGCTTCTCATCCAAGGGAGTGGGCTCACTCACAATTCTGCCCAAAAACACAGCCATGAATAAAGAATGGTACCAAAACACCCTCCAACAGCAACTTCTTCCAACAATCCAACAACAGTTTGGTGAAGAACAATGCATTTTCCAGCACGATGGAGCACCGTGCCATAAGGCAAAAGTGATAACTAAGTGGCTCAGGGACCAGAACTTTGAAATTTTGGGTCCATGGCCTGGAAACTCCCCAGATCTTAATCCCATTGAGAACTTGTGGTCAATCCTCAAGAGGCGGGTGGACAAACAAAAACCCACTAATTCTGACAAACTCCAAGAAGTGATTATGAAAGAATGGGTTGCTATCAGTCAGGATTTGGCCCAGAAGTTGATTGAGAGCATGCCCAGTGGAATTGCAGAGGTCCTGAAAAAGAACGGCCAACACTGCAAATACTGACTCTTTGCATAAATGTCATGTAATTGTCGATAAAAACCTTTGAAACGTATGAAGTTCTTGAAATTATATTTCAGTACATCACAGAAACAACTGAAACAAAGATCTAAAAGCAGTTTAGCAGCAAACTTTGTGAAAACTAATATTTATGTAATTCTCAAAACTTTTGGCCACGACTGTAGTACTCTGAATAATGCGTGGCCATGCCAACACTATCAACTGCGAAATTAATCTACAGCAGTCAGGTGATAAAAGTCAGAGCTCTAAGTTGCTTATGTTCATTATTATCGTAATGTCATGTGCTTTGAGACATAATTTAACGCCGTCTCTGACTCGGCTGTGCACGTTCATGCGTTTTAGAGGAGGCGTGGCTTTTGAGAGCCCTCTGAAGGGATGGTGGCATCACATGCTTTCAAAGCTAGCTTGTTATTGCTAGCCTCTCTGAAATTGCCTGCCTTACATTTAAAGGCCCTCTGAAGTGCCTTGAAATGTGCAGCATTATTCAATGTGTTGACGTAATTTCCAATGAAACAAGAAGACAGGGAGGGACATATCGAACAGCTCCTCCCCTTTTTAAAAATAGTCAATAGTGTTTCATTTATATCACATCTGGTGATATAAATGAAACAAGCCGCAGTTTCTCTAACCGCTCTCCTCCTACTCTGTTTAGAATTCAAATAGATCTGATATGTTTTGTGGTCTGCATCGACTCGTACATATGATCCAGACTGCGTGCGCGCTGCGGTGGTTCGAATGACACTAACGTGAAACCAGACTTCAATTTTGATTTCATGAGGACTTTAAGGCATGGAAAGTTTATTTACATGGAACATTTCAGGCACAGTGGGAATTCAAAATGTTCGACAGAAAAAAAGAATCATTGCAAATAACTATAAATTTAACTCAAAATGGATAATGAAAAGTATTTAACAAATGTATAAAGCTCATTATTAAATGCTTTATACAAAGCAACAACACTGGGATCTCATCTTAACTAACTAAAGCCTTGAGCTGATTAGTCCTGATGTAGTGTGGCTCTGTGTCCTGCTGAGGTAATGACCGGCCACTGAGAGATCAGTGTTAAAGAGAATGTTGGCAGAACAGACGGAGGCAAATCAGAGACTCTGCAAAGCCGAAAATGACTGAATCAGTGAGCAACGGTGCACTGTCCCAGTGCTAAAACCCACATACACACTTCTGTTGCTTGGTTACATTTTGAGTGATATCCCAGCTTGCTGTCTTATGGCTGTGGGATATTTTTTCTTCATTAAGCAACTGAAACTGATAACAATGACAAAAATACAAAATCATTAACAGCTATTTCACGGGAAGACACTACTCACTGAGGCACTGCGGTACACACGAGTGAGTTCACGGCTGTGAGCTTGCTGACGGAGCTCAGACACGTCAAACGCTTCGGGTCATGTTCTACAATTATGCAAACACACAGTACCTGTGATTTTGTTTTGCTAACAAGACAAAATCAACACACTGCTATGACAACTTTTGCAGGTTCACTGGCAGTTAAACATTTGACACATCTGAACTGATAATTCTTGTGATATTAAAAAAAAAAACTTGTCTGAACTCTATTTGACTATGCAAAGAAGTTCTTTACAAAACGTAATGAGTCGAAGAAGATGCTGAAGAAAACACTTACAAATAAAACGACAGAATCAACTATCAATTTATGAATTAAAAATGCACATAAATCTCTTCAAAACACAAATAAATAGGCATAATTATTTGACTCATGTTTTAAAATCTAGTTATACAATTAACAGTAAAATAATGAAATCCTAAATCACCTTTTGAAATGACGACATTTAAAAGTTTTTGTTTTAGTAGGCAGCTGCAGTATTAAAAAAAAAGCAGAGTTTAACTGCACAATGGCTGCTAAAAATTACAACAAAGCCAACAAAGATTGCAGTTAAGTCTCCATGTTATTGTTTACACGGCCATCAAGGATACACAGAGTGGGCAACCACACCATCGTTTTCAAAAGTCTCCGTTTTGGTCCATTTATACTGAAAACAACCCCAGCGTTTTCAAACTAAAACGGGGTCTGCAGCGTTTTAAAACGAAAATGCACTAGAGTAAACGGGGCCGTAGTCAAAATAATAATGCTTTTTAAATAGTTTATTCACTGTTCCCTTATATGCACTGTCCAATTCAACACAATTCGTGGCAGTTTGTAACTATTTCACGTTATGGCGTTAACTGGTGCTGAATTTGTATTATTTTGTAAAATCTCATTCGTACATTTTAGTACGATCTGCATACGCCCTAATGAAGATTAGTTTAGGAGTGGATCTTCACACTTTTTTTTTTCTAAAAAATCATACGTTTTCACACATATCAGTTGTGCAAAGCCATAAAGAATTGTCAACTCCTAAAATAGTTTAGTTTTTCAATAGACTGGTTTGGGTAAATTTAATTTTAAACTTAAAATGGATAAAGAAAATGATTTTTAAATTGTTTATTGGCTGTTCCCTTGCATGAATTAATGGCAATCCGATCGTACAATCTACTTACACCTACTTCATGCTTTTCGTTTTCATTTTGATCAAATTTCTTTGGTCCAATTAATTTTTTTTACCATAAAATGGATTAAAAAAAATATCAAATGGATAAATCCAATGTTTTAAATCCAATAACATCCTAGGATGCACCTCATGAAGTTTGATGATGGCCAGTGATGGATATTTGAAGCATTTTGTCTATGCAAGTATACAACAAATACATATGCATCAGATGACGTTTTTAGTGTCTTTGCCACAAAAAGTAAAGCAACCGGCAAAACTTAAGGCTTCATATTTTTTTCATAATACAAAGACTCACTGCTCTATCTAGCCTCCCTTTGTGGTGCTGAAAGTTTGAGTGAAATGTGAAATTTCTCTCCAGCATCCTCCCGGCACTTTCTTTCACTTTCCATCACAGTGTTCCCTCTCCTGCCATCGTTGTAAAGGCCATTTGTCTCGTTCGGCAGCGATTTATTCTATCCAGATCAAGTTACAGAGCCACGTGGCCTTGGCGCCCTCCCATCTCTCCCCACAGTGCTCTTGTAAGGGGCTTATTTACAAGCTAAACAACAAGCTTCCTTTTTCGATTCCCTATAAAGCACACAAGGGGCTAGATAAGATGGCGCATCAGAGATAGAACGGAAGAATAAAATAAATAATGATACCAAAAGGCTTTAAAGTGAGTGCTGCTCTTTTCAGTATACTCTGAGGTCCAGTGAGGGCCAGATCGTAGGAGGTCAGGGAGCCTTAGAAAGTTTTCACAACGAATAAAAGGTGTGAAGCTCAGAGAGCGACGATGCCCTGAACTCTACACACAGTTTTATTCTGTAGCTTTTATCTGATGACCCCAATCTGCCAGGGTCGAAGGTTAATCAGGGTCATTTGCTCTTCTAATTACAGATACAGAACTCATCTGCCCAGACGCGCACACAGGCCAGAGGTGCCAGACACGCAGGTACACACACGCATAAACACACTTCATTGGCACCTCTAGATGCTCGTGTATTACTAGAATGGAAAATGCATCCTGTTCTTTTCTTTTGCTCTGATCTGCATTCATTTACATTTGCAAATTAGCTTCTGTCTTTCATCACCTGTTAGCGGTACTGAATCCGTGAGCGGGTCTCTCTCACAACCTGGAGTGCATCTTTCACACAGGGTGGCACTGTGTAATAAGCTGTACCAATGATATGTTAGAATTTTTACGTTTTCTGAAGTATTGTGAGTAGTGTGTACCTGTGCAAACCTAAGCTAAGGAAGTTTAATACCCAAGGTTTAATACTTAAATATATGTGGGGTTTGGGACTGTAAGAAGAAAATATATTTCGAATAAACGCTTTTATGTTGAACTTTATGATCATTGAATAATTATAATAATACAATACCACAGTTTCCACAAACATATTAAGCAGCACAACTATTTTCAACATTAATGAGAAATGTTTCATGCGCAGCAAATCAGCATATAAGAATGATTTCTGAAGCATCATGTGACACTGAAGACTGGAGTAATGATGCTGAAAATTGAGTTTTGCCATCACAGGAACAAACTAAATTTTAAAATATTTAATATAATATGCAATGTTGTATTGTAATACATTAACACTTTTACATTTTTACTCTATTTTTGATCAAATAAATGCAGCCACGGTGAGCGTTTTTTTCATAATAAAAGAACTTACTAACTTCAAACTTTTGTATGGTTGTGTACAATATATAGACTGTGAATTAATGGAATCTCATAATAATTAATATTAAATTACATAAACACAAGCAAAAAACATGTCCCTGCTTCTGTTCTGAAGGATGCATGTTACTCAAAGGCTCTAGATTTAAATTTTCATTAAAAAATATAGATATTTTTACTGAAAAAAAACAGTTTTCTTTTCATATATAATGAATCAAATGTAGATGTTTGTATGAAAGAATGTAATTATAAAATCCATTCAGTGTGTACAGTATCAACACTTGGCATGTTTTCTGTAAAATAATGAACTCAATTAAATGTTTGGGTTCTCTATGCATGCTGGCTATAAGATTAAGCAGTATTTGTGAGATACATATAGTCTTTAAATTATCACACAATTATGAATGACAAGCTTTATAACAAAAACTTGACAGTCATCTTTAAGCTTGAGCACATTTGTCTGCAGGCATACAGTTTCTTAATTATGAACTTCATTTGCGTTAAACGTTTCATAAAATAGCACTCACAATTAATCACTTGATTAAATTCTGCTGTTATACAAATTTTATGTTTAAGACATAGCAAATACATGAATGCAAATGGTTCCATATACACAAGTTGGAGATCACGTGGTGTTGTGTTCTGCAGTCATGAAATAAAATTTATAATATAACAAATAGAAAGTTTCGTCATGAAACTCAGGTTAAAATCTCCTTAACTCAAAGTGTTTGCAATCACATCATTCTCTATAGGGCAGCTGATTGTTTCCTGCTGTATCAGTAGCCAATGAGCTCGCTATTCAACCTTCAAATCCTTGGTCCGCATTTGCTGTTGCAGTGCAGTGTGCTTACAGAAACCCCCCACCTTCCCCAGCTCCACCTGTATAGATCTCATACAGGTATTTAATGTATGCTACATTGTATACCAGTAGCATGTCTTATTTGCTCATAGCTTCACGGCATGTATGCATTGGCAGTAAGTCCCATACTTGCGGTGCAGCAGCAGATCAATTCCTACAAGACCAAATATATCAACATTGTCATACCCATTATGATCCCAAACACTCCCTGAGTTGTCGTTTTTGCATTCTCAGTGTCGCCACAAGATGCAATATAGCAATGATTAACATAAACTGTATTCTACTTTCGTGGTGGCATTTCCTGCATTATTTTTTATTTATTTGGACTCTGTGATCCGCCATTTCTATGCATTTATTTTGGACAAATTAAAGGTTACACATAAACGTCATAGAATGAGCTCTCAGGTGAAATCAGATGTTTTATAGTAATTGCCTTTTGCCCTGGAATCGTTTTTGCTGGAGGCAGTGAATCTGCTTTCAGAACTGGACTCTTTGTTTACTGCTCAGCGCCTTTCCTCACCTGGTCTAAAGATCAGCAGACCTCTCTGTGATTTACTGCTCATAGCTACTCACCTCAAAACTCAGTCCTCTCTCACACGCACACACAAAACACTCCAGGCCTCACATCCGTAATCTCACTCACAGACACTACAAAAGACAATCTGATTATTGCAGAAAGCCTTGAGCGTCACAGGAAGTAGGCAAATCAAATGTAGTGGGCCCAATGCTCTTTTCTGATTCATGACAGCCGTAAAAGAGGCGGGTGAGTGTGTGTGTAATCATTTTTTTTCCTTATGTGGCTCTCATATCAGGCCTGCTCAGGAGCAGGAGACATCAAGCAGTGTAACACAAAAGAGAGAGAGAGAGAGAGAGAGAGAGAGAGAGAGAGAGAGAGAGAGAGAGAGAGAGAGAGAGAGAGAGAGAGAGAGAGAGAGAGGATATCGTATAGCCTCCTAGTTTCAGTATATTTGAAAATGAAATGAAAATTCTGCCATTTGAAATCACTGTAGAGGTCTCAACAATAATGGGAACTGATAATGCACTTTTCTTGCCAACGTAAGCATTTGGTTTCAAATGATGTAATGCTCTTTCATTGTAATTTAAAATGATCTGATTTGTAACCAATGCATTGTAGTCTAGCTGGTAACAGATAAGGTTTAGTTGAAAAGACAAAACCAGTAATGTTTTGCATTGTATGGCATTTTATATATATATATATATATATATATATATATATATATATAGAGAGAGAGAGAGAGAGAGAGAGAGAGAGAGAGAGAGAGATAGATAGATAGATAGATAGATTTATATATAGATATATATATATAGTATATCTAATATAGTCCATTTATAATTGAATTTATTTAAAGAGAGAGACACAATTTGTAGAATTATCTACATTTACTTACTGTTGGGTTAGGGTGTGGTTTTTAGTTAGATGTATTTATGCACAATTTATAGTAATTTTACTCTAGTAACTACATGTAACATGTAAGAAAGACACTAAAACCACTTTTTTAATATAAACTTTTTTATAAATATAATACAACTTCATTTTAGTTACACTAAAATTGCACTTCATTTACACTTCATTTTAGTGTCTTTCTTACATGTTACATGTAGTTACTAGAGTAAAATTACTATAAATGGTGTATAATTACATCTAACTAACCCTAAACCACACCCTAACCCAACAGTAAGTAAATGTAGATAATTCTACAAATTGGGTCTCTCTCTTTAAATAAATTCAATTATATAGTGTAAAAAATCACTATATCTTAGCTAATGCTGTAAAGTATATTTAAGGAGCCCTTTCCTACTGTACCTTACCTACTATTACTATAATATGAAAGGTTTCAAATAACAACAGAGCCCAAACTATTACATTCAGATGCTTTTTATTTTTAGATATAATAATAAACACTTAAATTAAAAAAAAAACATGTAAATTGCACGTAAGTCAGGTTTTGAATTAACTTCCAAATCTAACCATAAAATTATTACTCCAATTCATTTTTTGAAATATAATCATTTTCCCTGTTAGTCATAATTTGTTTTCATTACAAATTTATTTAAACATATATTAAATAACAAGGTAAAGTAAATATAATGAATATATAAGCTAATTTAGTCCATTCAGTGAAATGCTCCCCTCTAGAGTTCATTTCTCTAGTGAACCAACATGCTGTGGACACTAAATGACTTGCATGAGGTAAATGTAATGCTACATGAGATATTATTCTCAAGCTGTTTCATTGATGTCTTTCCTCCTTTGAAAAACTGATTGAGAGATTACAAGTATATCTAGATCTATAGGTCTATTCTTTTTCCTATGTGCTTTTTCCTGTTGTGGTAGTTATCAAACAGTGTTGCATTACTGCGCACGTCCCCTTCTGGATAGGGCTAGTTGGGCTAGTTAAATTGTAACTCCAAAATTTGTGCGTTCACATCTACACCAATTTTAGACATTTGACAGCTCCAGCAGAAAGAAAAAAAGTTATTTAAGAGAATAAGCTAAATTTGGATCATGAATACCCCTCACAAGAAAATTCAATGGGTTTGCAATGACACAAGGATGAGAAAATTATGCACAATTTTCATTTGGATGAACTAATCATAAACAGTTAACTAAATACAAAAGAGTTACCTAAGTGTAATTTTGCGATAACTGCCCTCTAAATCCAGCAATGCAAGAGCTTAAAAATAACTATCAGGCTTGGTATCGCAATTCCTTTGGGGGTACGAACACACAGCAAGAGAACATCTTGTCTACAGCAGTGACTTGAGTGCACTGTCAAACCACCAGGGACAGCTGAGGGTAGTAACCACAGCATCCAGATATCCTGGCTCGCTCTCCCAAGATCTGAGCACCCTCCATGGGCCACTGTGATTCTTAGAGGCCATGTCTGGCTCCAAGCACTCCTGGAGGACAGGCCACAAGCCTCTTCACCATAATAAACCGGTGATGAAGAGAACAGGGCACTGGCACGAATTTCAGTCCAGGCGCGCACTGAAGATTTCCCTCTACGAGCACCTCTGAGCATCTTTCCAGCCCAGAATTCCAAATGCTTTCTGTGCTGTTTTCCAGCACAGGGTTCCGCAAGGTGAAATCGGGCTCGCGAGTGCTATAAATCTCAACCCCGCAGAGCAGGAGGTCATCGCTAACACTGTTATTGCCTGTTTCATACGGAGGAACCATTTTGTGCTGTTGTTTACTAGGGAAGAGGAGTAGTTTAGCTTCCTGCTGATGGAAGCACTTTAAAAACACAGCACTTAAAGTGAAACAAGCTCAGGTGCAGAAAAGTAAAAGACTAGAAAGCTCATTACTCATAATACTGAAGGTCTAGTGTCGGGGTCAATGGTGTTTTTTTTTTTTTTTCAGATCTATTCATTTATACAAAAATCCATTAAAAGTAGAATAGAAAACACATTTATTCAAAAAACCTCATTAAATGGATGAAATTCTTCCAAAATAACATTTTTGTAAACTTTTGTACACCAAATCAAAGTTTTGCATGTCTCTAGAAAAAATAACTAAAAAACTAAATGATAGAAAAATGTGTATACACATATGTATTCAGGATGTAATGTTTTAATATTATGTAATAACTAATAATAAAATGTAATATATTAGTTTTTACTTGATGGTTACACCACATCTAATGAAGGTTTCTTAACCATATCAAGCCAATTTAGACACAAAAAGTCCATTTATTTGAATCTGCCGGATATGTTTTAAATGATATTTTTCTTTTTCCTCATAATGGACACTCTAATACATCAGTGACCCATCAGCTCCAGCAGATAAACCCCATAATAACAAAAATAAATCACTCACATTGCAAATATTTACTCACTGAATGAATGAATTGCTTTATGTTCACAAACCAGCTCAGGGCATTGACATTTACAGAAGAGATGTATAGCACATCCGTCGGTCATAATCTAGGTAATTCCCTACAGATGGAGATGAACACAGTGAGAGTTTAGCATTACAGCATTTGAACCAGTAATAAGTTAAAATTTTGATGAAATATCTGATGTGCTTTCTATTTGTTTGCTGACATTTACCAAATACGATCTACAGACATTTCTGCACAGAAATATTTAGCTTATGTGACTGCTTAACACGGCTGGTTCAATTAGCTGAACATTGTCAATTTATAACGCACACAAACTCGTGGAGGTCACATAATGTCGGGCGTTTTTTCCTTTGACTGAATTCTGCAATGCATATTCCGCTCCTCCACTTTCACTGCCCGTAGACATCAATCAAATTCGGCAGTTTCAATTATCCAGCAAATGGAATCCCATTTCTTTCATCATTTCTGATCCTGCCAACGGAATATCGCAGAACATACGTTCAAGGTGCTAATCAAACCCGGGACGGGAAGGCAGACGTGGATGGCGAAAAAATGAGTAGGCCTACCTTTGGATTTTATGTAAGAGTGTGTTTTCATAAAGCTTTATATTACAGAAGTCAATGCATAAATTCTGATGAATGTCACCCTAAAGAGTCTTGGGAATACATTTGAGGGACAGATAACTAGAAAATGACAGAGTGGGAAGACAGGCTGTCAAATGCACGAACGAGAACAGAGGTTATGAAAGCATTTGGGGTCGTTGTCTGTTTTCGACTGAACAAAATATTTCATTATATAATTTTTTTGGCAACTTGTCTCAAAAATGCACAGAGCCAATGAGAGAGAAAGAGCGGCAGTGCAAATGTGTGTGGCCGTTTTGCTGTTTTCCTGATAAAATGGGTCGTGCTGAGCGATGCCTTCAGCGGTACTGACAGTTTCTCTAATCAGACATAACGGTATTATATCATATGCTGAGGACAGAGTCTATAATTAGAGCGCGTCTCTGTAATGGTTCTACACCACTGTCTCTCTGACATGCTTTATAACAAGCTGTGACATAGTAGTGGCTGCTGCTGCTGTTGCGAGAGAGAGAGAGAGAGAGAGAGAGAGAGAGAGAGAGAGAGAGAGAGGAGAGAGAGAGAGAGAGAGAGAGAGAGATAGAGAGAGAGAGAGAGAGAGAGAGAGAGAGAGAGAGAGAGAGATACTTCATTTATACTCATGCTGACCTGAGCAGCCAATATGACGGATGTTTGCTCAGGACATCTCACATGGTCGCTCAAAGTGACGGCAATAATACAGAGCATTCTAGCTGAGGCATTAATCTTAGATACAAGAAATTTTGCTACTGTATATACTTGGTGAAATTTTACCAAGTACAACATGATCCTGGATCAGTGACTTTGTTGATCCTGGAACAGTATTCTGATCAACCAATCAGATTTGAGGGACAAGTTTACAATTTGTGTCAAGTTTAGGTTTACAACCGCATCAGTGTTATTCCCCAATCACTGTCAGAGATAAGTTAGGTTTAGGGGTAGGTACAGGACTAAATTTTTTAACCAGTAACATGTCTCGCCTGGCAAAATCTCGGTGATTGTATATACTTATGGCTGTTTATTGAGATACACTGACAAAAAAATATTATAGGATTTCCTTAGAAATAATCTTCACTCAAAAAATCGCTAGTTTCACGAATAATTAATAAGGCCACATATACGCTACAGCTAAATTTGGTTGTCAGTTCAACATTTAGTGCTTTGTCCTGTTTTGTAAAGACACAGTTCCGTAAGTTACAGGAGTGAAAAACAAACAACCAAATTAACCCCTAAAAAATGCAGTTCAAGAGTTTACACTTACAAATAATCAGATAGAGTAATTAGTATGCATATTTGACGTGCTGTCTGAGGGGAGGGCTCTGAGCTCGGTATTTGGCCCGAGCCCAGAGTACTCCCCCGGTATTCTGGTTTAAGAAGTAACCAGGCAAGTGTGAGGAGACGGGGTGGTGGAGGGATGCTGAAACTGTCCAAAAGCATAGGTGAGTCGACTGCGTCAATATATAGGTCTCCGTTCATACTGACTGGACAGACAAGATGATTGCTGATTAATGATTGCTGGTTGGAGTGATGTGATGATTAGTTAGATCATTTGAACGTGTTCCTCCTGAACTTTGTCAATAAAACATCCTGTAGTGACAGCTGCATTTACAAAAATACTATGTACCGTAGTGTGCACGTAACTAAACTAGTTGTTAATGACGATCACAGGCAAAGTGATCCAAGACTTGACTCATTTGTGTTAATAAAATAAAATGAATCCAAATGCTTTGTATCTAAAATAAGACCAAAATATAGAGACCTGCATAAACTTCATACTTTATGAGCCAAGCTCCAACAACAAGCCAAAATATGTCTTATAATAAACAGACATGGCAACACTGCAAGAGAGTGCTCTGTGAAGCAGCCTTACAAACAAACAAAACAAGACAGCTGTGTCGGCGATGTTTTAGTTAAAATTCCAGAACCATTTGTTGCTGTAATATTTCTTTGGTCAAAAAACAGAGAATACAAACACATGAGATGCCAGTACATTTAAGGGATTTAGTATTTGTATGTTTTTCTTGTAAAACATACTCCAATTATCTTTTTTATTTATTTATTTTTACAGTATCTAGGCACTTTTGACCATTTGGATATTAAAATTAAAGTCTTTTAAAGCACATTGTTTCACATTCCCTTAGTCGATGAACATCAAATTATGCATGTGTATCATTCTTTCCTGAAATGACGTAGCGGAAATGACATTTTTGGTATAAAAAAGCAGACTTCGTCTTGCTAAGGCTAATTCAGAGCTAGTATAACTAGACAAGTTTACAGCTTTACTTGAAGTGACAAAACACCAAACCCAGGCATGACATTATTGTTATTATTATAATTAAATTGTTTTATTGATGTGTAATTTTAGCAAATCAAAAAAAAAAGTTAATGTCAGCTGTCAATTAGCCTTAGTGAGAGAAATAATATAGGGTGTAATGACTAAATGTATATATACATTGTGATTAATCTATACACACCAAGATACCAATAAATTATGAATGCATAGGAAAAAGTTTGTGATGATAAAAGTGCTTATAGTTGAAGTAACACCCTTACAAGGAATTGACATCTGTGGATCTGAAGGCAGTTTCAAGGAACATTGCGCAGGCTCATTCAAAGGTGTTGAGCGGGTCATACCTGCTTTATCACAGGACGGCTGCCCATCCATCTCCAGACTGCTCTAAACAGATTAGCTGGCAATTGGGACTAAGGCCAGACACCTGCAGTGACGGATCTCTGAAATAGCAGTTGGCACTTCCCACCAAGTTTCAAATGGAGCTTCTCTAAAATATAATGGGGTCACTGTGATTTTGCCAAGTAAAATGTTCCTGGGTCAATGTATTTGGTTGATCCTGGAACAACATTCCTTTTTTTTCCGAAAATTTACTCCTAACCCTATATCCCTATCCCTAGACCCAACCCTACCCATAACCCACATCTCTAAAATCAAGGGGAAATTAGAGGCGAATAACACTGATGTAGAAGCACCTAAGCCTAAACTTTTCCCTCAAATCTGATTGGAATGGTGCTCCAGGATCAACAAAAATGTTGGACTTGGCGAAATCATGTTCACCTCATAATGGCCTGACTCATCAGAGCTGAAAGTTTTGCTGCTCTTGTTCTACAGTGATGCAGCATCGCGGTTAAACCAGAATGTTGCTCATCTCGTTCTGGACATTGTTAGGTGTTTGGTGTTCGGTTGCCTTAGCAAGCACCACCAATAATAGACATTATGTAAACAAAAAAATCAATCCTAAAAGCTTCAGCTGAATTTAGAAACTGGCTCACTGCTGTGTTCATCTTCTCTTGCCTCAATATATTCCTGTGGTCTTTGGAAAGCAGAGTCTATATCCTGCTGTGCCGCTCTTGGGTGATGTACCTGAGTCCTGATTCACATCAAAGACAAGAGCAGATCCCCAGGACAGAATGCCCCAGTGTGCCCTAATCCCACAAAGACCTCGCGGTCCTGCTTGTGTCCTGGATTCACGTCACACGCTCCATCTCAGCAGGACCTCATGGAGAACAACCAAATGTTCAGATGGCTGACAGAAATCAGTGTGTAACTCAACCCATAGCGTTTGTGCTACAGATATGAATGATACTTCAAAATAATGCAGCTTGTTTATCAATCGGACATTTTAGAGAATGGTGAAAAAACCAAGACATTTACAACAAAGATTTAGAGTGCAACAGTGCTCACCCTCTTTTGGCACTGGTTCTAGAAGTATTGTTTTCATTCATTTTTCCTATCGGAATTTTAAAATTTGTTAAAGAGTAGTACTTTGATTTGAAGCGAATAGTTTTTAAAATCAAACAAAAAGGCAAACGTACAAGACCATGTACAGTTTTAGTGAGGGAAAGAACAACAATCCCATGAAGTATTGCGAAGAGCATAATCAAATTAAAAATGATGGAGAAATTTAAAACTACTCATCGATATATGTTGATTATATGTATAAAAAGAATATAATTTAAGTTCACTGCAAACATGCATATATAGGCATACATTTCAGTATTTTGAGAGCATATAGGGAGATCGACTCGATTACATCATTTACGGTGTCTAATGGGAGATTGCGGAGCTAAAAAGCAATTTTGAAGCGTGTTGCTTTTTTGACTCTAGGACTGGTGTAGTTTTCGGTAATGTGGGTAGTTTTTCACCACGAATTCCACTGTTAAACCTGATTATTATAAAAATGAGCTGAAATAATGCAGGCTGATGGATATAGCAGAAGCAAATACCATAGAGATTAATAACCTCGTAGCTCACAATAAGGCTGCCTTTAAAGGTTTATAAGTCAATGTTCAAAATCAATTTCCTTATGGAGAAAATGAATGGATTTTTCACTTGTGGAACCACTCTATTAGGATTGGATCTTTTGACAACCACCTAGCAATACTCCGGCACTGCCTTAGCAACTATATATTCAGTCGCCATGGTATATAGTTGTTAGGGCATTCACCCACACATAGCAACATAGCAATGCTCTGGCAATCACCTTAGGCCCCATTTACACTAGTGCATTTCGTTTTAAAAACGCATAACTTTTGCTACGGTTACGCCCATCGTTTACACTACTCTGGCGTTTTCAACCCTCAAAAAACTGCGATTTTTGAAAATGCTGCAAACCCCGTTTTATTTTGAAAACAAGGGGCTTGCGGTTCAGTGTAAACAGACTAAAACAGAGATTTTTGAAAAAGATTGCGTGTCTGCCCACGTTTGCTCTACGTACTTTTAACAACCGTGTAAACAATAACATGCAGACTGAACTGCAATCTTTGCTGGCTTTGTTGTCATTTTTAGCAGCCACTGCTAAATTTTTTAATACTGCAGCTGCCTACACGCGAAAAAGGCAACTGTTTACACATGCTCAGTGAGCACGAGCGGTCATGTGACATTCGTTTTCGGTTGTGTATTGCAGAGAGAGATTGTTTCTGAAATGCTGTGGAAACGCCAGTGTAGATAAGACGCTGTTTTAAAACAAAATCATGCTAGTGTAAACAGGTAAACACACAGCAATACCCTGGCAACCAACAACAACAACACCTTAGCAACTCCATAGCAACGCCATGGCAACCAGTCAAGCATTTCTTCAGAAAGTTCAGCTTATTTGTAATGTTACATTTACAAAGCTGCTGGATGTGCCACCCATGTGTCTAATAATAATTACCTGAGGAAATACATCTGTAGTGAGGGTCTCTCCTCTCCCACCGTGTAGTTTTGTAAACCAATTTGTTGCATGCAAATGCTTCTGCGAGTCTCAAAAGGAAAACAGTACAGAAATCCCCACCTGAACATAAACACACCCCCCGATTAAAGACTTCACTGTTCATCGGAACAGATGTCATCCTGTGCACACGCGAAGATCTCAATCAATTATCAGCCAACGGTGTCTGCAAGCGAACATCATCAATTTCCTATTACGACATGCCACTGAGCTGTCAATCAAGACAAATTACTGCAGGAAATCACATGTCCCACCCAGAACACCTCTCATATCCAATTGCTCCCTATCGCTTGATCTGTTTTTTTTTTTCTTCCCTGTCTGTCACTAGTAATCGTAACTGCATTACACGCATCTCTCTCTCACACACACACACACACACGTAACGCTATTTCTGAGCCAGAATCCCTTGACACCGTTTCAAATTGCAGCTCTACATTACTGTGTGACATAAACATAACCTTGCAGTGACAGAGCAACCAAAGCTCAGTGTCTCCCACTAGACATCAGCCTCTGACAGGATATGACACAGCCTTTCAAAAGGGCCTTACTGGCAGATATTAAAAGCTGTCATTAAGTCTTAATATGGAGCATTGTTTATAGACAGTAATAAACAGCAGGGGTATAATCAGATGAAAATGAGTGTTTCCTGCTGTGGTTGATGTCACATTGAAATGACAAGTACAAATTTCGGGGAGCAATACCCCGAAGGCATGGCATTCTGTATGATATCAGCAATCAAATACCTTCCCCCTCATTAATTAAAGCCTCTCACGCACAAACTTTTTTTTAAAAAAGAAGTTATGCAGCCAAACAAATGGGAAGGAAAAGTCTGTGGGTTGCCACACATGCACAAAGGTTACTTTAAAGTGAAAAGTGCTACTGGTTGAGCTTAAAATAAATTATTCAATAAATTTAATCAAAATTAAGTTAACCCTGTTAATAAATAAAATTAAAATAAATAAATAAATAAATATATTTAAATAAATAAATAAATAACAATCAAAATAAATTATGAATGAATTCCTCATGTAAAACACATATGGTTTTTGCAGCAGGTGATTCTTTCTGACAGTAATTGAATTGAAATTTATCATTAAAGTCAGTAGATGTGTTACACAACTAGTGTTTAGATGGTTGTAGCGGCTGTGTTTTAAACAGGATGAATTTAGAGTTTACCATATAGACAGCCTAACAGCAAAACACACTTCTAGGAGGCCAAAACTCTCTCTGAGAAGTTGCGCTTCGGAATCCATCTCCTTTAATAGGCAAATTCACCAAAAAAAAGCTACAAATCACCAAGAAGTGGGCTAGAAGCGAGCTAGCAACACTCAAAACACCTTAAAAGCACCTAGCACTGCCAGTTCAGTTTTGAATTGATAAGGAGCACTTTCATCAAAATAAATTCTGCTTGTTTAAGGGCAGCACTAAGGATCTAAAAGCAAATGTAGCATGCAAGATGTACTTAACCTGAACCACATAACCCGAAAGGGGGCTATGCGCTGTGAACAGCCACCACTGTTCTGCAAATAAAGCTGATTTAATACCAGGGTTTTATGACATATCTGGGGAGGAGGGAACAAAAGCAAAAAAATCCCAACTGAAATGTCATTAAGGAGCTTGTGTTATTCTTTTTTATTCCATTTTAGACAAAATAGTGATCTGAGAGTCAATAACAACCACTCTTTTTTCACAGTTTCTTTCATAATACAACACTCGGCATGTCAGCAGGTGTTCTTTAGTACACAAATATACAATGGAGCTAAGTGGTTCGCTGCAATAATAGTTTTTTTTTTTTTTTAAATCACAAGTAAGAGAGGAAAATCTCTTGATATTATGGGCGGAGAATAATCAATGAATTCATAATTATAAAAAAAATAATAAAAACTTTTACAACATTTCAAACCTTTCAGTTCTCACCATCTCGAAAAGCTAAGCCAATGTTGATTCTTGTTTTGTTATGATCTCTGTCGCATTTTTTTTTTTTGGTCCAGCAAACACTTTTTCACCCGCTTTCAAAACGATTTGCATGTCAAACCTTTTCCGCCAGTTGTGACAACTAACCTATGCCACTCCCACACCATATATACGTGTCGAAGTAGCCGGAGCAACTTTTCTCCAGAGATGCACACCGGAGAGTGACATACGTATTTCCTGCAAAAATGATCTCAACAGGTCTAACATTTAAACACTTAAAGCAGGCTTATCATGGTGAATCAGGGTAAGGCAAACATGTTTTGGAAAAGGATTGGAGATGTATTGACTCCTTTAAATTCTGTTCATTTTGAGAAGAAGAAAAAAACATACAAATGCAAACAAATATAATACAAATGCATTGCACAAAGCACAAGTTCCTGAGCCTAGAAGGTGCATGGGCTCTATGAAACACCATCTGCTCTGATTTCAGTTCTGAGAGCTCTTCGCTTTCATGTAGGTGTCTGCCTGGGCACAACAGCACAAGCCCATCTGCACACACACACACACACATAGATACAGGCATACAGAGAGACAGGTAATTATAAGTAAGCAATGAGAAACCTTTTGTAGATCACAAGTGAAATGAGAAGTGAAATCAGCATGCACTTCCTCTGCGCTATCCGCAATGTCTCATTTGGCCGCCCACTCCCTCTCGGAGCCTGCAACCAACGCACCGGCTAAGCGGAGGAGGAGAGGGCAGCACTCTGAGAGAGGAACAACTTAACAAAAAAACTGATTTATACTTTTGTCTTCATATACTGTTTACACTCCAACTAAACCACTTAGCCATTAAAAGCACACTCCATTATGGTGCAAAAGTCAATATATATGGAACATGCGTTTTTTTTTTTTTTTATATCAGTCTGTCAGCATCACTGATAATGCCTGAAATTTTAATATATATCTAAAAATAATGTCGAAATTGTAGCAGATGAAAAGGCCCAAAAAAATCATGAAAAGTTATAAAACATGAAAATATTAACAAATATATTTAAAAGTATAAAAAATATTTTAATCCACCCATAAATTATTTTATTCAGGATTCAATTAAGGCAACAAAGACAAGATTTGACTTTTCGATGGTCCACTTTAAACATTCAACAAATTATAATTAATTTGTCAACTTACCCACATTAGAGTTTTAGTAGACTGTTATGTTAGGGTTAAGAGTTAGGGTTTCGGTTAGTAGCATAAGTTGACATGTACTTGTGAAGTGTCTTATATTCAGTAGAATGTCTGTTGGCGGACCATCAAAATATATGAGCAGATATTAAGCAGACAGTCTACTGATACTCTAATGAGAGGAAGTTGATGAGAGGAAGAAAGACATGAATTTTCAAAGTTATTTATAGTTAGTAGAATGTCTAAAATGGACCATTGAAATAAAGGGTTACCAAATTATGTTCTCCTCAATCGACTGATTGATTTGAATTGCTCACATACATATATTCATTCTTAGAATTCAACTTAATCGATGTATTATGCATTTACAAGCCAACTGCATTTTATTGACATGGCAAAGCCAATTGTAATTTAATATTAGTTCATTTTAGATCCATGGCTTTAAAGTCCAAGCGAACCAAAAGTTGAAACTGGCATATGCTGCATTCATACCAATTACCGAAGTCCTGAGATGACAACACGTGACGTTACACGTGACTGGGAATTATGTGTTTCTATGGCACCACGGTCAACGCATACATGAATCTACAGCGGTCAGGTGGTACAATGGCCACGTGGAACACGTGAGAGCTTTCGGAAATCTCCCAGCCGCCAAACTGTAATTACATGCTCTACGAGGATGTGAATGCTTTTTACGAGCAAGAATCTCGTAGTAACAGTAATTACGATATGGCGTGAACGTACCTTTTACTTATGCCTTGTGACGTATTTTCAAGTGAAATGGAATATTGAAATAGAGGGTCTTGTTTTATTTTAGTGCACTTCCTCTCCTTCTCTCTCTCATAGCAGACTGACAGTGAAGTGGTTAAGGGTAACGCCATTGGTAACGCCATTCCACAGGATAAAAGATTAGAACGACAAGCATTTTTTTTTCTCCTGTGTATTAACTTGCATGGGTTAATTGTTCACCACAAGACTAGTAATGTGCGCTAACAAAGTAAATAGTGTCAATTTTGATTTCATGCCGGCTATAATTTTAACCGGACATATTCTTCATCCATCAACTTAGACAGTTGTGCAGTCTCCTGGAAATCATGCCTGGAGTGTAGCTGCCACATATAAGTCATCTTTCTTTCCTTCCCGCCCTTCTTCATCGAGGCATCCTTTCTCAATATTCTAAGAGGCCTCCAAGGTCACAGCGGAGCAGCTTGACGCCATGTCTCGTCTCATTACTAAACATACCCACTCATCACAACACTTGAAATATGAATCATTATCCAAAGATGTACGGTAATTATTACTAAGGAGGTGGTATTTTTAGCTGGTAATTAGCCACTTGTCCTAGCGAGAGCCCAGCATGATGCTTATCTATCAAGGTGGGAGAGAGAGATGATGGAGGAAGAGAGGAAGAAATTACTGTCATTGGATACGATGTGTCAAAACAATATTATGGCACACTTCCAATGTTACTCACTGACATTCAACAAAAAAGCAAATGGACAGATGTTTTATGAGCTTAAGTTAGAAATTACTATGTTAAAATCCCATTAAAGCAATTACACGATTATGTCAACCACTATCAGCTCTGTGAAGAATTTCTCAGGGATGCTTTTGCCGTATCGCTGCACGCCCCTATCTTTACCGCTGACTGTAGAAACTCTGTTGAACACACACTGATTCAGACTTTATGGATGCTGCGTGTGTATGAGGGAGTGTGCGTAAGCGAGAGTCATGCAGGAGTGTGTCTGCAAGTGCTGTTTGTATTAGCGTGTCTATTTGTGAAGATGTCACTTATCGCAGGCTGCAAACATCTGTGAGGCCAGACATGCTGTTTTTTTGCATTCCAGTCAGATGAGGTTAAGCGCTCCCGTTCTGCAGAGATTGACAGTAATGTTTAAATGTTTCATTCCCAAAAGACTAAAACAAACAAACAAAAAATGGTAATTTCACAATTAACATTTTGTTCCTTCAAATTGTTTTAATAAAATAGTCTGTCCTAAGCAGTTATTTTATCTCTCTATTTTGGCAAAATGAGTGAAATGTTTTAGCATAAGACATAGTAGAAAACACTTAATATTAATATTAATAATAATAATAATTTATTATTATTATTATTATTATTATATAAATGCATATGCATTATTTGATAAATAATAGATCAATCAATCAATCAATCAATCAATCAATCAATCATTACTTTCATTAAGTTTTACATGTGGTCTCTGAAGCCGTAAAAAATGGTTGAAGACAAGTTGTTTGGAAAATAATGAAGATAAAAATAAAAATGAATACATTATTAATAGGGATGTAATAGACTGAAACGTGACGAGATTTCTCATCGAGGTGAAAAGTTGTCTCGTCGTGCTATCAGTGTGAGGATGAAATTATTATTGAAGATGCCCCCGCCAATTTCAAATCGTTTGTGTGGAAACATTTTGGTTTTCCAGTAGAAATAATACATGGCAAAAGAGTAACACACAAGACACAAACAATATGTAAACTTTGTAAGAAAATTATGCCGTACGCCTCGGCCAAGGTTGTACAGACTCTTAGTTCACATATCGCGCGCATTTTGCTCATTTTTTCCTGGAGCGCCCGTGCCGTGGCGAGATGAAAACACCTCAACTTTTCAGAATGCCGCAAGCGCTCCGCAGGTCATGTGACAAGAACCAAGATCATCTTCGACCTTTCCGTAACAAAACACGGAAAGCTCAGCCGAACAGCTGATCATAGCTGTACAGGGGGGTTGTTATAGCTCATCTCCATAAATATATCTAGTAGTAAAGCTAAAGCAAGGGCTAAAAATCAATTTATCCCTTGATGAAACTTCCTCACGGTCTTGGAGAGCACAGTTCATGGTTGCATAGCAACGACAGACACAACAGAAGTGCGAGCTCCCGAACGGTTGCAAAAGTAGGAGTAAGCGACGCGGCCGCGCTTTACACAATTTTTTAGGCGCGATATGTGAACGGCCCCTAAAGAGGCAGGAAGCATCGCTATCACTGCTGACGGTTGGACTTCTCGGTGTAGGCAGAGCTTTATAACAGCCACACAATCAATAGTGACTGGGAAATGGTCAACTTTGTACTGCAGTTAAAGTGACACTTAAAGTGTAATTTGAATTTTTTATTTATATGTTTATTTTATTTATACTGTTTAATTTATGTTCAATGTGTAGAAAGAAGTTCAGTGAGATTTCTCATGTGAAATTATACAGGGCAGAAAACAATGGTTGATTTTGTGGCAAAACATTTAGCAGTGTTTGCATGTTGTTTCATGACATGCATTAAAAGTTGATTTCAAAATGCACCAACATTTTTGCATTTTATGATTTTCAGTTGAATAAAAGACTATTTTCCCTTCATATGTTTCATTATTGAGGATTTCTTAAAAATACTATAAAAAATCTCGTCTCGTGAACCCAATCTCGTGTCTCGTCTCGTGGGATAGGGGTCTCGTCACACCCCTAATTATTAATATGATCTAATTGTTTAGATTTTTTGTTTGTTTATTCATTGATTTATAAATAAATACAGAATTTTAGTCTTTGAAAAATAATATATTTAATTAAGTTTTATATCTGTGGTCTCTGAGACCTCAACGAATAAAAATTTACATGAAGGATGGCTGAAGTGCTTTTTATATTTAATATTAAGTTTATATTAAGTTTTGTTAATAATCAATTCCCAAAAATAAATAAATAACAGTATATAAGTATATAAGAAGAATCAACCTTATACATTTCCCAAGCTATTGAAAGAATCTCAGGCCCCAAAAAGAGAATGAGGGTTAAATAAATCAAACAAAAACAAATAAAAGCACCTTTCACAGTGTTCTATCTGGCCTTGGCAGTGGGAAATGGGGGCAATTTGATGTGTTTGGCTATGGGCCTACAGACAGGGGATTCTCTAAAATGTTGGTGTGTTTACAAGCAGAAAACATGCTGTTCTCCCCAGCAAGCAGCAGTAGCATGAGGGCTTCGTGTTTCTCTCAAAATAAACCCCAAAACAAAACATTCACACAAATGTTGAAGGTCAACGTGTCTTTTGGCAAAATCGCATTACTTTCAACCTCCAGTTGAAAACAGAGAGAGACAAAGCAGAGATGGATTGAAAGCATTAGAAAGACAAATGTAAAGTTGAATATACAAGTGAAGAGCAGGTGAATCAGAGAGTAGTTTTGTTGAAGGGCATGACTTGTGCTATCTCAAGGCTCCCCATTATCCTTGTCTATGTGTGTGTGTTGAGCTCTGGTAAGCGTACACACGTTGCATTAATATACCACACACTTAAACATTCACACAGAGGTTCTACAAAGAAACAAAAGTTCAGTTTGCACTAACTCCACTTTAATTTGGAGAAGAAAAGGATTAATTAGGGCTAGATTTGACAATGTCATGCGGCTCATAAGAGTTTGAATCTGACTTGCAAAATGTCCTAAGCCCTTCTCATCCGCTTTCCACGTCCTCTTTCTACTATAAATGAAGAGAAAAAGTCATTGGTAGTGTTTAATATACATGCTCTGACACTAAAGGTCCAGGCATTCTTCATTTTCCATGTTCTACTCTATCTCGCGTACACGGGCCTTTGAAAGTATACTCCTTTGGCGGTAAGCACGGAAAGAAAACGGTCACAAAAATTGGGTAGCATGCAGATGGGATGTGCGGATGTCCACGGATCATCCTTATGACAAAACTTACGTTATGCGGACAGTGTGTGGACGCGGATGGCCGAAGTATTGTACAGTTTCATAAAAAATTTTATTGTACAATTTCTGTATTGTACTAGTTACATAAAAAAAATCATTTTAATTTTATTACTGAGGAATCTATTTTACCAAAAGTAGTGTTACATTGTAGAAAAACACAAGTAATAATAAACAAAACATAATAAGAAGAATAATAATTGTATTATTTTTTTATTTATTGATGTATAAAATAAATAAATAAAAACATGTTTGCACTATGTATTTGTTTCCTAAAACGTTTGTTTTATAAAAAAAAACTATTTAAATGAATAAATAAATGTTGTTTATTAATTAGTAATACATTTTGTTAAATAAATAAAATTTGCCAAAGTAAAATTTCAATTTATTGATGTATAAAATAAATACATAAATAATTCTTAGCATTATGTATTTATTTACCAAAACATTTGTTTAATATGTGAAAAATATTTGTTTATTGATTCAATAAATAAATAACAGTTTGTTGCCAAAGTATCACTTCAAATTTTATTTTAGTTCAAGTTTTTTTTATCTAATAATTATTTTATTTTATTTCAGTTTTATGTCAATTAACAAAAAGGTTTCAACAGAAACATTTTCACCTCTTTTCTCTCATTATTTTCTCTCTTAGCAACTTTACCACAAGCAGAAAGGTTGGAGCCATGGCCGAGCAGTTAGTACACTGAAATATTGAGAAATGGTGCTCATGTGGGGGATGAGAGTTCAAATCTGACATGTGATAATTCCTCATTTTGTTCCCATTTGTTTTCTATCCTTTCTCTTATACACATTATTATAAAAGAGACATAGCCCAGCAGTCAGCCCATATGCTCTGAAACATTGAGCCACGGTGCTCCTGCGGGCAACATTTCAATCAACATAAGGACAAAATAAAATATAAATTAAATACGACAACCTTGTTTTGCATGTCATGAAGTGTTTTACAATGGTACATTACATATTGTATATATATTTTTTTTGTCAGTGTTGCAGTGTTACACACTTTAGATAATTAAACAGTTATGAGAAATATAATAATGTAAATAACGACAGAAGGCGACTATCCCGTGATAACTCCAATCGCTACAAGGCTGTTTTCTATCCATAAATGGGGGCAGACAGGTTAAGAATAATTCAGCATAATTAACAAGCAAAAATCCTCAAAAGAACGGCCCAGAGTGCGGAGGTCAGGTTGTAGAGTGAGGTACCTGCGTTCCTGCCTTCCGGCTGTAACTTTACCCGCTTAACACAAACCTATTCACCCTTCCCCTCGCGCCACCCTTCACGCCTCACCTCTAACCGTTCCATATTTCAGATGTAATTTGGCACATGGGAATAAAATTATCCTTGTGTTCCGAAGCAGAAACAGTGAAAAGGGCAGAGAACAGATAATTGTTAACAAATCTGACTTGCGTGGAGAGTGTTTTTCCTGGCCCGCTGCGTTCTGTGTGCGCCGTCGTGCCGATCTCTAGAAAATCTGCCTATGCTTTGGCAGTCGCCCCAGAGCAAGCATCTGTCAAAACAAATGCTTCTCGTGTTGGCAATAAATAAATGAAAGAATAAATGAATAAATGAATAGATGACACAAGGGGGGAAGACAGACACATCAGAGACAGGAGAGAAAGAGTGATCTAATGTCATCATTTAGCAGAGGAACTCTAAGAATTAGTCTAAGAGTCCTGCCAGGTTAAACATGATGACAGTATTAATTCACTGTCATAAGGACAACTGAATAAAGCCTGTTCACAGTCAGTGCCTCAAATATGAAGGAAAATTATACGAATAACTAGTTTTAAACTTTATTAAAATCAGAGTGGTGTTTTCGCATTCCGAATCAAGTGTGTCGCACACGTCCTGAGAAGTGAAGCCAAAGCATAGCCTCTGGTGGCTAACTGCAGTATTGGTCATAAACCCCGGCCTATCCTTGTAATCGAATGAGACGTGAGCCAAACTAAAAAAATGAATTACATTTCAATTTTTTTTTTTTTTTTTCAAAAAATGGTTTCTGTCATTTTAGGTAGTTCTCATCACGCATTCAAGTGTTTCTTTTCCCAATAAGTTTGGTTTTAGTTTGTCTTTTGATGGTATAAAAATGGGGTGTAACATCATAATTGACAGCTGTGCTTGTGAATGTGTCTGTGTGGGCAGGATGTTGATGTCGTGGCTCCACCTCAGGATCACTACTGCGCGGACTCGGGGTCCGAACGACGTAATCGACAATGGCTGTTACTGGGATGTTTTTGGCTTCACTTTTCTGCAGTGGAAGGAAGCGGAGACACGCGGCCCAACTTTTTTAACAATCTCTGTTCCAAATGTTTTTTAGCTTGTTGCAATGAGGCTGCTAGGGTGTTTTATTGGCTAATAGTGAATACTTTCTTTTTGTATTAGGGATTATAATCTTAGCTAATGAAACACTTAACATATTATTCAAAATAAAGTTATGAACTGGGTATATTTAAGGTCATCTGATCAATTGTTGACATTCAGGGATTGTTCATTCACTCTTCTAGGCCAGTTTAGAAAGGTAAACACACAAACGAGACATCTTTTTACACTGCCACAGCCAGAAAGAAAAAAAAAAAATCTTCAAAAGCTTTTTTTTTTTTTTCTTGGCAAATTTAAAGGATGCTACCATCTTAGTGAATAATGCATTAAGCTATCGGAGACTCCTTTACAGTGCTAGACTCCTCTGAGTCATTACACTCTGCCGGTGAGGATCCTCTTTTGATCCCGTTAAAAATTCTATAAAACATATTAGTTATATTATTCATTTGTCTGTCCGAATTGTGCTGTTTGAAGCTTTGAACCCAGAAGAATTAGCATTTCATGGCTAAAGCAAAAGCGGAGTGAGGGACACTGTAAGGGAACACTTGTGATATCAAATTGAGGGTAGCGTCCAATTGCATTATTTATACATGCCAAAATTACCCAAATGAGTAGCTTACAAACAAAACACGACCCAACCTAAAATACAGTCACTCCATAGGCAATGGGGTAACAACCAACTTAAGGCCTGTTTTTTTCCCCTCAAATGGTTACACATTTACATATATGATGCCTCTAGCCCATTTCAGCTTCGTGAGGATATGTGTCCTGTCTCTACTACCCATGAGTATAGTATTGATTTAGTCCAATTTTAGGTTTAATTGACTGAATATGACCACCTTCACTTACATTTGCTGTTATCATCCTAAAAGGCTTTCCAACTTAAATGAAGCTCTATTCAGTTTAGACGTCATTACAGACATCATTACTCTATTTGTAAACAAAATTATCATTTAAACAAAACAGTTTCTGTTCTAGTGGGTCGGACTAAGGATTTGTATGTCAGTGTGATGTCTAGTGAAAAACATGTGCTTTCAGGAGAGCAACATGACATTACGAAATGAAGAATTGATTGAAGAGTAGATATTAAAACGTTTTTTTCCTGCTCTACAGATTAATAATAAACAAGGATGTAAATGATGATGAAAAGGAAAATCAGTAACATTTCAGTTTAGGGTCCAATTCTCACTACTAACTAGCTGCATAATAGCATACACATAACTAGGATATTGGCTGTTTATTAGTACTTATAAAGCCGTATGACCACCATTCTACATCCCTTAATACATACCCCATACCTAAACTTAACAACTACCTTACTAACTATTAATAAGCAGTAATTAGGAGTTTGAGGCAAAAGTTGTAGATAACAGTTAGATCGTAGTTAGGATTTGACCGCAAATTGGCTGTTTATTATTTTTATAAAGCCCTTATTAATGCCTTATGACCATGTTCTACAGTACATCCCTTAAACTATATACTCTATAGCTAAACTTAACAGCTAGCTTACTAACTATAAATAAGCAGTAATTTAATAAAATAATAGTGATTGAAAAAATAAGCAGGCACAAGTCATAGGTAATAGTTAGGTAATAGTTAGAATTTGGCCCTAAACTAAAGTGTGACCAGAAAAAAAAACAAAAAAAACTAAACAAAACAAAAAACTCATTTGTGTAAAGTTCATTGAATCATGTCAGTTGATTTTGAAAACAAATATTTTAAATAAATGAATCTAAGTTCATCTTATCAATTTGAATCAGTCTTTATATGTCTTTATATGTTGGTTGCACCACCCTGACAAGTGCTTTGGTGGATTTTTATGAAAAAATCATTTTAAAATACTTTCTATTGAAACTATTTCAAGACAACCATACCACCCTGACATATTATACAACCCACACAAATATCAGAATGAATTCTAATTCAGAAACACATTCCCTAAACACCCAGCTCAGGCTGAGTAGTACATTTAATAACTGGTGGTTTCATTTTCTTCTGTTTTTTGACCTTGCAACAAGGGTTGTCTACATTGAGAAAGTCAGCTGGCAAACCCCCAAAACACTGTTGATCTGCAATGTTGATCATCCCATGTAGCTCAGAGAAGACAATCATGCTAGCTTTCAAATTCAAGGATTGGTTAATACTGGAAACTTCAGAGCAGTTTTTAATAAAGAACCTTATCAGTAGCTCCAATCAATGCCGCCCAGAAAGAACGGGCCCTGGAACCTTGCTTTGCAATCCCATTCACAAGCACACAACTGAGCAAATACATAAAATGCTACGTACTTCGACCATCAGGCATTTCAGGCAGTTCTTACCTAAAAGAGAGAAAACAGAAAAGAATTAGTCAAAAAAAAATTAGACACCAGACTTCATCAGAACAAGAAACGACACAGAAGAACAATGGAGATGGTGTGAAACGTCTCCTCTTAATTACGAGTCCATCACAGCCAAAGACCCGTTTGACACGCAGCAGAAAAAAAGGATTAAAGATGAATTAATCTTGCTCATCATTTCCCTGACCGGGAGTGTGACGGCGAGTTAATAAATGTGGACTCCTGAGAGGCGGTGGAACCCTGTGACACTCTGAACAAGTGAGGTCACTCCTCCGTTTCATACCCATTCGTCACGTCTCGCCACTGGCTCAGGTGTGCCGGCGTCGCGGAGGACCGCACGCAGATGTCTGCTGAGTAAGACGGATATTGGAGATTGGCCAGTCAGCTAGCTGTAAAGTAGAATATGAGGGGACAGCAGGTCGGGGACGTAAGCGCGACGGGACATGATTAAGGCAGAGGTGAGAGGTGTAAGGTTCTTCTGGACGTCAATGATAGATAGAGACCACAGGACTGTGACGGCAACATGGAGCTTGGAGTCTCCCAAGTTCTGTTCTAAGACAGACATGCTTTTGAGTTTTGATTTTGGTTTTGAGACAATGTTGTACTTCGATAAACATATAGTTTCTGTTTCTTCAATTATGGGGACATTTATTTGGACAAGTTCATTGTCCAGTAATAATGTCATGAATTTCACCCTCATCTCATTATTTTGTGGAAATGTTGTGGAAATGACAATTAAACATTTTTTCGTATGAAATGGCCAACTTATTCGTGCTAAGGTTATAAAATCATAGTTTTCCAATATGACAGCAATATTTTTTGCTCACAATTTATTTTTGCATTGATTTTTTTCACACCTCACACCAAATAAAATAAAACTTATCTTTCTATTCATCTATCCATCCATCCATCCATCCATCTATTTTGAAAATAATAATGAAAACAACTTTACAAGTCATTTTAATTTGACTTTCGTATAATAAACAAATATTGTAAATAAATAAATCTATTTTTCACTACGTAAAGTGGCATTCACACTGACAGCGATTTTGTAGTCAAGTAGGAACATGTTCTAGCAAGTAACAGGACAGAGATTCTATTTAATCGCTGTAAGTGTGTTCGCCCCTTGAGTATAACTTTGTTCTCATCTTCCTAAGCAGCAGGTTTCAAGTAAAATGATTTACCCTCTCTGGGGCGTAAGTCTCAGTCTCGCATTCACATCACTGGCACGTGTTCACTGCGGGAATTCCGGCACTAGATTAAAAATGGACCATTGGATGATCCATCTCTAAAACTGTTCATTTCTTAGACTCCAAGAGTGATGACTGATGTCTTCCGCTCCATTTGCCCCAGTAGGGTCACAGAAAAATGGCACTTTTCTAAAAAGGGCCACAGATGTTGCATCTCTGTATCCAACACCGTTATCACTGGCCAAATGTAGGCCAGCGATAAAAGCACAAGACTGTAACGTCTAGTCAGAACATTAACTTGACTGGAAGAGTGATACATATCAGAAACTCACCGAAAGTAAAGCTTAGGTCTCTCATCTGAGATAAAAAACAAGGACTGTATCTTGAACATGAGACCAGCTGTTTTTATTCATCACATATGGTAACCTTAAAGCTTATCAAATGAGTAATTCTTCACTTCATAATGCTATTGCTAAAGCTAATATTGCTTTCCCTCTAAAAAGATGCTAAAAGAACAGTGATTTCTCACTACTTGAGACTCGTGTGACATTCAGAATTACTTTCTAAAAGATGTTTTTGAAGTGTAGTATTGTAATAAAGACTAGATGCAGTCAATGACAAAAAGTAACAGCTTTTCTTTCTAGGCTGCTTTAAATAATTATCTGTTAAATGAATAAAAGTATATAAAAGACAACTTCATCTTGCACATTAGATCAGCCTTCTCAAATGTACCATTTACATCATAATGCTAATGCTAAAGCTAAAGTTGCTTTTCACACCAAAAAAAAAAAAAAAAATGCTGAAAAGAATAATGATTTCTAACTTCCCGGGACTCATTTATGTACAACATTTTCTTTTTCATAGATGTTTTTGAGATATGTTAGCCTAAAGGATAAATGCTAATGAGAACAAAAAGACCTGCAGTTGTTTTCTCTGCAAGTTCATTTGAATAAAGTTACTTTTATTCATTTGATAGAAAAATGTTCAAAAGGTTGTTGGAAATACCAAGCTCAGCTCAAGCCTGCAGTCTCCAACAACGCTAATTCGACTGAAATCCAGGTTTATTCCCAGCTCCAGAACTGCTGTGTTGAGCGTCCTAACATTTCGATTCTGTATGCAAGGTCATGTCTGCCATCTCCCCCTCCTGCCGTTTTACACCTGCCATACTTTATTTGCTCCCACATTAACTTTGCCGCCGAATTTCCCTTCCCATCTAAAACGCATTTACAGGTGGGAGAAACGTAAACAGGCTGGCGCTGCCTCATTAAACAACAGCACGCACTCTCGCCACCCAAACAAACCAACTTTTATTCCTCAATCATCCCCTCATTCTCTCGCCTCACAAACTCGTTTGTCCTCCATCCTTACGTCTATGTGACCTTTCGGGAGAGCTCTGTAGGTCAAGTCGTGGGCTGATTCTGATACGGCAAGTGTGGAACATGTGAAGCGCGCCTCGCTCGACCACCTTCCCCCATCCCAAAGGGGGACCCAGAGACAGTGATGGTGTTCTGACCAGATAACCTTCCCTTTGCTAGCCAATACTTTCAAGGATAATTGTGTTGATGTCAGCTGAAGGCACCGACAGAAAGAGAGAGAGAGAGAGAGAGAGAGACGGACATTACAGACAAATCACAATATTGCGTCTACTACACTAAAGACAGCTTTTCGTGTGTACATAAGTGTGTCTGTACATCCCTGGCTGGAGTGTGAAAGGCCGATTTAAGTGTATTTTAATGGCAGTGTGATACAACGTCAGCTGAAAGTCTCTGTGTTGCTCTGTGGAGATGAGAGAGGGAAGGAGAGGCACATAAGGAGCTTTAATGGTCTGTGACAACTCCAAACCCCCTCCGCTATCTCTCTCTCTCTCTCTCTCTGTCTCTTGCACCCACATTCCTTGCTTTGCACAGACTTTTACCCCTTTTCTTTCCCTGTGTTTCTCTGACAGGAATCCATAGGCCTGCCTCACTCTCAGTAAAGGTGTCGACTATAAAGCCCCTGAGCACCTTATCTGCCCCCTGCGTCTGTCAGTGAGGATTTCTGATCAGTTTCTTCTCACACTTTAGAGCAGCTCAAAGCCACTTCATCTCTTTGGCTGAGAAAAACAGGCCTCAAACTTTCACACTGAGAGCAGGACCCTTTTTTAGCCTCCAAAAGCCAAATTAAGCCCCCTCATGGCTTTCTCTTAGATGCCTATGTGTGTCTATATATCCTGAAAAGTTCTTCAGAAGACTCATATAGCATTCTGTTTGTCTGTCTGTCTGTCTGTACACACATCTGTTCACCCATCCAATGAGATTCACCCATATAATACTCACTCTAACAGTGATACTTTGAGGTCATCTATTTGCTAGTGGTTTTGTATTATTTAAAAAAACAACAAGCTACTCAAACTACCTGTTGCAAATGGAAATATATGTTGTTATACATGCTTGTTTTGCAATGTTGCACCTATGTACGTGATTCACACAGTTTTACCAGTTATCAGAAAGCAAAGCAAGAAAAGTTTAAAAACAACTTTAAACTTTATAAAGAGATCTTTTGCTATTTCTAGTGCGTCAGTTCTTGAACTGATTTAACCTCGCCAAAAATATCCTGTGACAGTTTTCTGAACCCACGCAAGGCTCCTTTGTGTCTCTATGATACATCACAGCAATCGTCACTTTTTCTGTTCTAAGCTTAAATATATTTCTAGCTTTCGTGCTGTCTGGCAACCTAGTAAATATGATATCCCCTGATGCTAATTGCATGGGTTTTCATGTGGAGGTCGAAGAACTGCAAAGTCCTGATGCAAATCAACCCTATATATCTGCTATATACAGCAATAATTTGTAGTTAAGAACGATGCTTTAGGACCGTCAAAGTATCCAAGAATGAAAAAACAACACTACTGTTTGGTTAACAACATTCTTCAAAATACCTCATTTTGTGTTTTGTAGAAAAAAAAAAAAAATCATACATATTTGGAACTACACAAGTGTGTGAAAATGACAGATTTTTTATTTTTTGGGGTGAGCTATCCCTTTAAACTTACAAAAATACCATCCATGCATCCATCCATGTTTTTAACTATTCAAGGTATCAAAGTTCAAGATAGCCTAATTTGTCTCAAGCTGACAAACTTGTCAGATATTTACAGGAGAGCCGTATTCAAATCAACAAATTCCTAAAAGACTTGTAAAGTTGCGCTGTTGGTGGTCTAATCTGAATCCCACCACAAATTGAATCCTAATATATTCTCCCTAAGGATAGTTTTTTTGTTTGCTCGTTTGCTTTTGGAAAACCACTTGATTAGACGAGTGCAACAGGCAGATAAGAACTCATGAATAAATGGATATTAATGTGGTCTTGCAATTTCTGATATTTCCACATTTTAGGCTGCTTTTTTTCTTTTTTTTGTAGCTGACAGGAAAAAGTGTTGACATATCAATTCAACTTTAGAGCCTAACTATCACAGATGACCAGCAATATTGTGACACTACTTAATTAGACTAAAGCAAACAATCATCCAGGAATTAAATGTTGATGTGTGACTTAAATAAATATCAAACTCTCTTGAAGATTAAGGCCTGGTTTCACAGACAGGGTTTAGATTAAGCCAGGATTAGGATCACGACATTTAAGTAGCTTTTATACATGTGCCTTAGAAAAAAACAAAAAAAAAACATTGCTGATGTCCATCTTTAGAAAAAACAATGGCACTGACATATTTTAAGATATGTCAGTGCATATTACTTTCAGTTAAAACAGCTCAAACATGCATTTTATTTTGAGACGCGTCTTTAAAACCGAGGGTGAATCTCTCCATTTAATCAAAGCGACTCTTTTTAAAGTACAATCAGTCCACAGCAAACAGGAAGAAGGTGCTTTGCTAAAAGTGATACCAAAAGTCAGGACTCCTCTACTATAAGTTCAAGAATCCTCTACTATAGAGGATTGAACCAGCAACCTTTGTATTTTAAACCCAGATGCTTAGCCACTGGCCTGTATTCACCCTTCAAATGCTGATTTTTCCCCAAGTCACTGCCATCAGAGCCTATATACTCAGAGAACACAGCCGTTTCTGAGATGTCCATCACAGGTGAGTGGGCCGCTCAAGTCTCGATCACCCTATTGTCAGGGAGAGCTTTTATACGAATGAGAGTCCACCTTCTCCCAGGCCCTGCAGAACAAATAGAAACTCTCAACAAAGGCTTTCTGCTTTTCCCCCAAGTGAGAAATAATCAGTCCCTGATCCTCAGTGCATCTTCAACTCTGCTTGGCAGCAAAAGAAGTCTTGTAAGATGAATTACGTATAGGGAGGGGAAAAAAAAAACACTGGAGAGGGAATGTTTCTTTTTTCTCAGAAAGAATTTCTCTCAGATAAGAAGTGGCCATATCCTGACAGCTCTCAAATCAGCCATTCTTGTTTCCCAGGACACTGTTACCATGTCAACCGCAGGAGTTGTCTGACCTTGCACTGGTGTTTACAGACACCAATTAAAAGTAGACGTAACGACTGAGGCCCGCAGTGGCCTAGACAGGTTGCTGAGTCAGCCCAACAAAAACTTGAGAAGAAAGAAATAAACAACGTAAAGTAATAGCAGTAAGTTGATCTGGGCTCAAATTCCAAGCTTGGAGCTCTTTCCTCAGACAGCATGCCAAATACGCATATTTTATACTATATCTGACTATATAAGTATGAACTCATGAAAAGTGCAAAATCAACTAAAGCTTACAGAAATGGATTTCTAGTGTGAAGCTGTTTTCACACAAGAACGTTTGGAGCGTTTGGAACTAAACAAATTTACACAGTACAATACCGTTTCGACTGAAACAGTAAAATACCAATGTGACGATGCATTCTGGATAATATGTTGTTTTAAGAAAAGAGTCATATAGGCTACTTTCTCGAATGTGACGAATAATATTACCCAGAATTCATTGCAATATACAGAATGCATTGTAATATACAGAAGTAATATACTGTAAGAACAATGTATTTTGGGTAATATTTGTTATAGGCCTCATTTCCTAAAATGACACTACCCAAAATGCATTGATTTATGGTGTATTACTGTTTCAATGGAAAACTGTATTTTTATTTTTTCAGTTATTTTTTTAGAGTGATTTGGCCCAGCAAACTGCATATTAAGCAAACTGCATATTAAACATACTTAAAACATCGCTACAGATAAGTGAAACTAAACCAAAAACGCCTCGGTTAGAGGGAACGTCCCTGAAGAGGGAACGAGATGTTGTGTCGAGAGTTTGATGCATTGGGAACACTCCACGTGAGTGTGTCATGAAGAACATGTGAAATCAGTCCAATTGTGTTGCGGGATGTCAGAGGCGGGTGACGTCACGACCAGGTAACCATACAGCACACTCAAACAGTGCAACGCTAGATTCAGAAGTAGTCGCTGACAGCCATGCTGGAAGTATGGAGGGCGATGCAGCGTCTCGTTCCCTCTTCAGGGAACTAAGGTTACAGTCGTAAACAAGACGTTCCCTTTCTCTCGAGTTTGATGCATTGGGAACGTCTATACCCACGCAGCCATACTGACCAATGACAGTCTAGTGTGATAGAGTGGGCCAAGGACGAGAGTACCCGAGCCCCCAGAGTGGAGTCCAGTTCATAAAATCTGACGAATGTGCAGCGAGGACCAGCCCACCACATCACAGACGTCCTGCAAAGATACTCCAGAGAGCAGGGCTTTAGAGGCCGCCACACTTCAAGTCGAGTGGGCCCAGACCGCCATCAGAGAGGGCTATCCGTCCGACTGGTAAGCAATAGCCAAAAAATTGAAATAGCCACGACTATGCTCATTCTCTGCTTAGATGCTGGGGATCCCTTAGCTGGGGGTCCGAAGCACACAATCAACTGCACCGGGCACAGCAGATTCCTTCTTTCTTGGTCAGAATCCCGAAAGGGAGGAGGACAAAATGCCTGCAGCACTACAGATCTCGCCACATTCGCAGGGACCTTAGGGACGTACCCTGGTCTGGGATGAAGAAAAACTTTAACCATATCAGGCGCAAATTCCAGACATCACGGGGCTACCGACAAGGCTTGCAAATCTCATATTCTTTTTAGAGATATAATAGCGAGGAGAAACAGAGTTTTCAGAGTCAGGAACTTAACTGGGATCTCCTCCACTGGCTCAAACAGGGGCAGAGAAAGAACCTGGACAACTATGGTCAGATCCCACGCCAGTACCCTATCCCATTCTGCTGGCCTAAGCCTCAAGGTACCACGGAGTAAGCACGTTACAAGCGGGTCTCTCCCCATGCACCTTCAGAGTGGAAGGAGATAACCATGCCGTGAACCGTTCTTGCAGAAACTACAGCACTGTACCGACCGGGCAGCTAACTGTGTCTGACTGGCGAACCCTACACCTAGAAGTGTACACCAGCCTCCACTTCAGGGCAAACAACTTCCTTGTGGAGGGAGCTCTAGAGTGAAGTACGGTACTAACGACCTCAGTCGAAAGACCCGAGTCTATAAGCTGGGCCCCCTCAGAGGCCAAACTCACAGCTTCCATAGTTCTGGCCAGGGGTGAAGTATTGAGCCACCTGCCTGGGACAGAAGGTCCCTCCTGACCGAAATCTTCCACGGAGAGCCGTCTAGGAGAGATATTAAATCCGGGAACCACACTCTTCCCGGCCAATGCGGGGCAACCAAGGTGAACCACACCTGGTCCCGGCGTACTGTCTCTAGAATCCCCGGAAGCAGAGCGATCGGGGGAAATACATACAGACGCAGCCTCTGCCATTTATCCCATTTCAGCTTTATTTTTAGTTACAGTTATGCAGCATTTTCTCCGTCATACAATATGTTTTAAAATTAATTGCATGCCATTTATCAACACAAGCCATAGAGCATTTAATATGATATTCTAATATCGATCTATCTTACTGCAGTGTGCAACAAGTGTCTCACAACAGCCGCCGAGCGAACGCACAGAGTAACGTTATAACATCATTTTCAACACACTCATATCTAATATGATAAACAGAGCTGCGTTACCTCATACTCATGGCCGGAAAAACAGAAGCGGCACCAGCGACTATGGCATGATGATAGCCCCACTACTCACAAGGCTCCAGCAGCCTCATTTAAATCCCACAACCCTCAGTCCTGGGTGTAAGGTGAAGACTACATGTCCCATGATTCTGTGCTTAAACTTGGCGTCATCATTTATATTTGAGTGGACAAAAATTTGTATATGCCCCTTAAAGCTGGATGAGTCATCAGAATTTTCTATTTGATCTTAGTGGAGAAAGACCACCAATATTAAATGTGTGCATTATATCTGCTGAAAGTGAATTGAGAATGTTTAGGAGCAAGCTACCTTAGAGATGACCTCAAAGCTATGGACGTGAACTAAAAGCCACAAAACCCCAATTTTAAATCATTGGGGTTATAAACCCAATCTAACTCCAGTGGTACCCCTATCCAAGACATGGCCATTCTGCAGAGTGGTCATTACAGCACGTTGATTTATTATGCTTTCCCCATGATGTGACGATCTCCCATTTCAATACTTTGTGAGTGAGATTGATGGGTTTCTGCTGCGGCACCTGACAGAGAGATTTACAGCGTCTGATCAAACCTGCAGCAACACCCACCTCTGTCTACTGTTATTGCACTCTGAGGTCTCTCAAAGTTTAAAATAAATTACTCCGGAGATGGGCCAACCTGCTTGTGTGTGTGAGAGAGAGAGCAAGAAGGAGAGTGTATTTCAGACAGACCCATTATATGTGCCGTATATTTACCTTTCTTAGTGTTTTTGTGAGTTTAAGACCCATCTGTCCTTGGCTTTGTGAAGTGCTCCATCAGTTAGTCGGCTAAACTTGCAATCCACAAGAGCGCTTTCTCCACACTCAAAGTCAGAGTGCACTGACATAACCTCCATGGGAAAAAAACATTGAACATGAGCCAACAGGAAGTCCTAATCTAATGAAGCATGAATGCTCACCCAACAAACAGAAGCTCAATTCAGACGTCATAAGATAACCTCTCTTCCTGGTTCATTATATTCACACAGTGTGCTGAGTAATTGGCATATAAGCAAGAACGCTCCCACTTTCCCATGGAGGACTCGATACTCAACCTCCCACTTTTACTGATCTTGCTTTGGACAAAACAAGCACAGCACACTGTATGTTGTTTTTTGGCTGCCTAGTTTTCCTCAATGTCTCAATCTAAATGGACTGATCCTCTTCAACGTCTGTTAAAATGAAATAAAGGTATTACCTTTTCAAGAGTGCATGATGCTTGGATTCATAAAAATAATGGTACTGAAAAATTTGGCTGGACAACACTAATTCAGATGTCACGCGTAGAACAAATGTGTTTCAGACAGAATAGAAGAGACGCCCAAAAGGAGTTGAATTACTTTAGAAATACTGTCGAAACCCACTTATACTCATAACCTTCCATTATCTGACAGACCTATGCTGCAGTGAGAAGGTTTCTGGTTCAGTTACGTGTTCTCAGATGCCTCCAGACATTGAGAGGATTAGCTGCTTTGAAGCTGCCCAGTCATGTGAGCTAACAAAGTAAACACAGCAGTTTTGGGGAGGACAAATAAATGGGATCAGAATATTTGGAAATGCATTGAAATCTCAGAGACAAAGATAGGTAAAATAAAATAAATAAATAAACTGAGTTGGATAAAAATATGCTTCTTTTGTTTTTTTATTGCGATTTATTGCTCATGCATACAGTAAGTATGGAATCAAGGTCTCCCATTTAAACGTGTTGATTTAAATGCAAAGCACAAACAACAATATATTTGTTAGGGGCTGCCTCATTTAATTAACATGAAGTGGCTTTAGCAACCCATTTATGTCCGTAATGTTACATTTGCTTATTATCTAACAAAAAAAGCAATAAAATAAACTTCCAGTATACAGAAACACAGCTAGACAAAATATAAAATGAGATAAAATAAAAATAGTCAAACTTTTATAATAGTACATCCATACATCCATTCTTTGAAAACGTATAGGTGAAAGATTTCCCCACACAGATTCTCCTGCGAGCTGCATAGATGTGCCACATTGACCAATAGAAGGCTGCTTGATTTGAAAGTCACTTGAGATGGAGATGGCGAAACTACAGAAACTACAAAATTTTGCAAGTAAAAAAGGTCCATTATGAGTAGTATAGCGGTATGAATCACAGCTCACACACAAGTCATTTTTAAACAAAGCAGTTTTCTGTTGATCAATGCGAAAAATTCATGTGACCAACTTAAATCTTATGCAAAATTTGCAGGAGGAAATCTTTCGCCATCACATGAAATTCCCATTTGCATGGATTCCAATTGAAATTGCTCAGTTTTGACTGCAAAAATTCAGTCAACAATGGTAAATATGACGCCACCTTCACTTCACATCCTAACCATCAAGGAATCTCATAAATGTCTAATTTGGAATACTCTAGAAGGGCAGAAGCTCCTGTTTTTGTGTAACACACGAGAATAGATTTGCAATACAAAAGCGTGTGATGCTGGCATGATGCTAAGCTAATGCCACGATACTCTAAGCATGAAAATAGATCAAAAGAACACACAAAATTTGGATAAAATAGTTTTAGCATTAAAACATATGTTTATTTATAATTTTCGTGTATTTTACCATCTCAGATTTTTTATTTAATCTCATTGCATCCATTCTGGGACACATGTGAATTTGTCTTACACCGTGTCTACACCAGCAGTGAGTGGCACGATGTGATGCAACAAAGGCAGACAGAACCCATTATAATCTGTGATGCTGTCTATACTGCACGCGGCACGTCGTGACGTGACACAAGAAATCTCTGGTACTCCAACCACCCATGCTACTTCTGACAGGAAGGACAAATTGATTTGCAATGATCGCTATGTCACGTCCAGTGACAAATAACTTGAAGCAGTTTCTGTTGCGGTGCTGTGCGAAGGTGTTTATTCAAAAGGAGATATCAGAGAAGGCAATCTTTTTCGTGCCAGAAGTTTGCCTATGATCGCTCAAAATACTACCTCTGTAGCCAGTAGTAGGTTTTAATATGGGCCTTATTTCTCCTATATAAGGTCATTAGAGAGCAAAGGGAATTATGGGTAGACAACATACATCAATGTATCTACAGCTAGGTCCCGGCCACACTGCAACTCACAATAATGACTTTCAGCATGTAATACGGCTATGACAATGACTAACACAGTCTCTTTTGGGACTTGTTAAGGTGCTGCCGTCAAAGTCTGAATTGATTCATTACTACCTGAGGTCTGAACACCTTGGGAGAACCATGGGAAAACCTAGACAAAAAATAAACAAACAAATGAAAGGGAAGAACTTTCTATTTGCTGAGCACAGCGGTATGATAATTGTCATGATTCATTTCATGTTACCCAGAGAGAGGTGATGGGGTGGTCCTCTGTGTAATACTCATGCTTCTGCTCAGCAGACCATGACAGAGCCAAAATTACTAAACCCACCACACTAATTTATTCAACTTCGTGTGTGAGGGGACTAAATCAAAGAAAAGCTACATATGCAGGTTGAACCGAAATAGGAACCATGCAACTCCAAGTTTTTTGTAATGAGCTTTAGCATTGCCACTAACAACAGACATTTGGCCTCCGCAGGTAATTACAGAAACGCATTACATTACCAGCATGGATAGTCTCTCTAAGCTTTCAGCCCTGTCAAATTGATAAAGAAAAGCAGAGAAAAAAGAAATATGACGAGGGGGAAGAAAAGCAATAAACGCACAAATAACTCTTAGCATGGTGTTTTGCTTCGAAAGCAAATTATTTTGCCTAAGAATTATTTACTCCAGTGCAATGTCATAGCCTTGAATAAATAACATACTGTAAATTAAGATGAATGCAAATAAGGCCAGGAAATAAATATTGAAAACCACAGAATTCATTCATCTTCGGATAGTCTGCTGTCTGTGATTAGCGGCTGCTAGCTGACTCAGATAACCATGAGATGTTCATTTCAACAACAGAGACTTGTGGGAACCAGCAGAGTGATACCAACCACCTGAAACTATGTGCCAAACTTGACTCTGCAACAATCTTCTATTTGCTTCTATTTGATAAAAAGGGAGTAACCTGAGGTTGCTTTCCTCAAGGACACAAAGATGATGGCTAAAGTTTTACTCTGTTGACGAGTTTAAAGCTATGCCAAATTGGTTACCAGCTTAGATCTTTGACCACTACACCACAGTAATGCCTATTATCATCAAATATGCATGCTAATTTGCATTGCAAAACCCTGTTATAGTTCAGAACCGAGTATAGGCAGAATTGGCCAGTATGGCCATTGGCACAATAGAGTTTAATGTCTAATGTCCAGCTTATTCGAGTATGAGTCAAGGATGTCAGACTCAAGAATCCAAGATAATTGTACACCCAGACTCTATGCAAAGTCCAAGACCATATTTTTTATGGTCTTAGTCTAGTTCTTCATGTCCAAGTCCAAAGCCATGAATATATGGTCTTCGTCTTATCATGAACTCGGCCTTGACTCAAGCCTTTCTAGTCTCTGTCTTAGGGTTGGGTATCGAGTTTAATTATTTTTAGGCACCGACCAAATTGCTTCGATACTGTCATGCTCGTTGTGTTCAAGAGACAAGAATACAACAAAGAAGAAGATCAGATAACTGGTTAGTTTAATCCACAAAATAAAGTTCAATACCGTTAGGCAGTTCTACACAACTTTATAGAGACGAGATCCAACAAAGACACACAAACAGAGCTGAAATTAAATAGGGTAGATAATGACACAAGCACACCTGAACACATCGACTAAATCAAATCCGTGACCACAACGAAAAATAGGCAAGGAGAAACGGGGAACGAAAACAAACAGGGTCTTTGGTGGTGTTAGTGTGTAACAGATACCTTTGATATCAGTGCAACTCACTTGGTTCTGGAAAAGCTCTAGATGGTCTCTAATAGGTAAAAAAAAAGAAAAAAAGAAAGAAAAGGAAAACATTGTTGCTGCCCATGGAATCCGTTGACTGTCAATAGCTAAAATCCTTTAGGTTTCACATATGACATATAGACTTGGCTTGAGTTCACTCCACCACACTTGTTTCACCTCATATGCACATACACACAGATGTGATTCAGTGTGAGGAACCAAATGTTTTTTTTGTTGTTTTTTTTGCTTTTTTTTTCATGCCAGTGTCTGAGCTGTGTCACAGAGCCACCATGCTCAACGCTTTCTGATCAGAGGTATGTGGGATTATGGCACTGCCTCCCTTCCTCCATCTCTTCTCTTCTGCAGGTGAGTGTGGCTTTCACAGAGATGCCTGGAGAGAGGAAGGGATATGAATATTTTCACGGCAGACAATGCATATTTCTGACACATAGCGATTCGGTTCTCTGACACGACTGACAAAATGGAAGAGAAGAGGAAAGATCTGCCTCAGAACTGGGCTGTAAATGAGGAGCCCGACAGTGTGCGCTCTCACACACACACACACACACACACACACACCCCTCAAAAACCTATCCTGCTCATATCAGAACACAAGTAGAACTTTTTAGCAACTTTCTGATGAGGGAAAAGGATCTCAGGAGAATTCAATGCTTCAGTCAGGTCCGCTTTTACTTTCTGAATAGCACAGCGAAAAATGTGAGTTTCTGAATTTCAAATGAGGGAAAGAATTTGAATTAGAGAAACTGACAGTTTTGGCTCTAAAATCTAATTGGATAGGCCAAATTCAAATAGTCAAACACATTGATTTATTTTAACATTAACTATAGACAATAAATACTACTAATATATAACTAAAAGCTATCAACTAAAAAATAACAACATTTATTTAGCTTGAAAAAAAATAGCAACTTTCAATTATAACCCATTATAATAAATGTCATATTTACCTTTGGCCTTAATCCTCTAACAGGTAGGAAATATACAGAAATTGAATAAAGTTATCAAACACTTTACAGTCTTCACTGTATAAATTATAAATTACATATAGATTAATCCTAATTAAAACTACAATTTTATTTCTTAGCTTTACATTAGATACTGTGTCACACAGACACTACATTCACATACATAACTATTGCTTGCATATTATGCATTACAGCAATGATTTTCCGGTGAAATAAGGAGACAGATTCACACATACAGTATATACACCTCTCACTGTGCGTATTGATTCTATATATCAACGTGCCAATTATCTCACCTCAGTGACCAGCCACAATGGTGTTTTATTGCACAAACACTCAATATAAAACACGGTCCTGCTATTTCCTGCCAGACAGAAAACTTGTACAACCAAGACTGAAAAGGCAGTTTTGTTCCTCTTTTTACAATGTTTCCGAAGCACCAACGGGGGCACTAAAACACAGAGTTCTGACCTTATAAGAACTAGCTGGAAAAAGCAAACGACCCCTCACTTCACGGTCCACACCTCACGGGAGCTAAACCTCCATAAAACTCCTGTAAAACATCACGCTACAGAGCACAAGCAGTGTGCAGTCAGCGAGAAGAGAAGGGACTCTGAGGCCGTAATGCCTCTCGAGTGGAGACAGGGCATGATCTCGGTGTGCTAAATATTTAAAGCAGCCCTGGTCTGCTCCGGGCTAGTCTGTTACTGACAGGAGCAAACAGACATTAGTGGCTGTGTTATGTGTTTGTGTGGGCAAGGGCCGAGCTTTTATAAGTCCCACAGGAAAGTCTGAATGCTGTTCTGACTGACATCACACCCTCCATCAAACACCGAAACAGGGAGATGAGATGAGAGGGTAGCATTGTGTCAAACTCACAACAACAAGACAAAGAACTGCCTTATGATAAAGGCCACAGAATGATAAAGGCCTTTCGTGTGACTTGCATCAGGCCTTCAAATGCACCTCTCAACACTAGCGCCACTTTGACCTCCACATGAAAAGTGCAACAGATATAACATCAAAGATGGCCGCTTTTACAAGGTTGCTGACAAGAAAGTGAGAAGCATAAAGTAACCTGGTAGCCAACCTGGTAACCTGGTATCCAATATAAAGAATAGCAGAGTTTTCTGATTCCTTAACTTTCAAATTTGATACTAAATCTTGAAGCTCCTATACTTGAATGGGAAAACTTCATATCAGCATTTCAGATCAGCAGTAAAATCACGTTAAAATTATAAATGTACTATTAGACCAGGTATTTTCAAACTTTTTAAAGCCAAGGAAGGATGCCAAGGCAGCTGCATGTTTTCATGTATAAAAATACATTTCTAAATTGTGTTCATTTATAAAAACCATAATTAATATTTTTAAAGACAACACAAGTAAATAATTGATTCCAAAATGAAATGATTCATTTTTGTTTATAATCGCCAATTATTTAATTTAATATTTCACTAAAGGAAATTTTGTGCCAGCTACAGTTTCTTTGTATTTATTAAAATATATGGAAAAATAAATTAAGGGTTTTTTAAAACTGTGCAGAACTTTTATTTTCCTTACCGTTTGAAAAAAGTAGTCAACGTGTAAAATAATCACTTTTTTTCTTAGAAATTAGAAGGAAATATCAAGATGTCAAATGGAAAGTAAAAAAAAAAATATTGAATTTATTAATTAATTGAATTTTCATTAATTGATTATATCTTATTAATATGACTGATATCTTAAGTGCATGTTAACATTGACAGCCCCAAACTACATTTGGTAAAATCCTATTTTTGTCTTAGATTTAGATTTTGTCTTAGACCCCCATTGCACACACTTTGTAGACTCCCCGACCCAAGTTTGAAAACCAGTTATGTATACAATTGTTACGAAAGGACAGAGGAGAGGGATCCAAATGCAGGCTTTATTTAAACAGTAGTAGCCACACAGAAAAATGGTCAAAGATCAGTAAACAGGTATGGCAGAGGAATAGCAGAATTGTTGTCGGTAGACAGGCAGAAATGTCAAGGCAGGCAGCAAGTTAACACAGTCCTGTAAAACAAAGCAATAAATCCAAGGGCAGGCAGAGAACGATCAGAAAATGGGAGGAATCAGGCAGGATAAATAGAACAGGAATACAAGACAGGAATACACGCTTAGAAATGTTACCCATGGAAAACAAGACCTCGCACTGTGTGCAGGTCAAAGGGGATCTTAAATAGTCAGGATAATAATCTACAGCTGGCAGAGGTGATCAATGACTAGGTATGGGGCTTCTGGGAAATGTAGTGCCTGTGTGTGAGTGAGCGTGTGATACAGAGTCCGTTGGTGATATGATAGTTCAGGGTGGAGAGCCCTCTGGTGGCCTTTAAAGTGCACTCCAGCGGATAATCAGATAATCATGACAATAATGTACAGTCCAAACAGAGAAGAATAATATTAATGAACTTATTAAGAGAGCCTATTATGTAAGGGAAAGCGTGCAAAATAAACGCATTTAAAAGGGGTCACTGTCTTATTACAAGATCCGCTGTAAGACAAAAAAAAAAAAACGGTAATTACAACCATGTTCAAACAGTGTCAGAAAAAGAAATAAATTTCAAAATCGTGGCCTGTGAGAACAGCAACGACAGTCCCAATTACAGAATCAAGGAAACCAATTAGCTCAACAAAGCCAAAGTGACACTAGAGCAACAATGATAAGTAATTAACATTCAGACGGCAGGGGTCAAAGGTCACACACGGACACGGGACTCCATGCTTACCGTAACACAGGGAGGGCCGACAAGAGAGACAAAACGAGAACGAGAGAGAGTGAGAGAGAGAGAAGGAAAGCAGAGCTAGAAAGAATAATCTTTCATTTCCTGTTTGATGAAAGACCAGAATAATTACCTTGACATGAAGGCTGAACTCATTGAAGTAGGACCTGAGACACACGCAACTAATACCTCACCCGATACGCAACAAGCCAGCGTCTCTAAATGACTGATTTACTGACACATATTGCAAATGCAAATTGAGAAGAAAAGGCTGACATCTTCACTCAGTGCTTATCATAAAAAACATAATGGCCTAGATACACATATATAAATATTCGCTTGCCAAGCACATCCGTCTTAATGGAACATCTCATATGCAGAAATACGCCATAAAAATGCATGACAGAGCCTTGTGTGCGAGATGAGGGAGTGGATTAGCAGATCTGAGGTCTAGGAGAAGACAGGCTTGGACTTGGCTTAATGTGAGCAGGCAGGTGGAGGAAATGCATAGATCTTTCTGAGAGCTTTCAGGAAATGGCTGATTGAGACATTATGAAGAGTTGTTTGACTTCTTCATTCCTGATGTCTCGTATTCTTTCTTCATGAGATGAATATAGATAACCTTATCAACTGGTAATTACCTCATTACTTTAAGTTCACTTGATGAATCAGCAGGATGAAGCCTCGCATATGAGAAATGTCTGCTCATCATCTCACTTTTTTTGCTCTTTTTTTTTCTATGTTCTAGCTCAGAATCAACTGTCTAACTCAAAGAAGTCTTAGATTGCAAGTGGAACGAAACGTCTCATTTCATCATCGGCGTCAATACACGCACACAGCAGTAGGCAAGCATGGGATGAATGGATAGGTGATGGAATGAATGGATGGATGAAGAATGAGAGAAGATGGAGTGGTATTTAATCTATCATAATTCCACGGGTGCCTGGGTTTATTGATTACGAGCTGCTCAAGCAGAGACACCCTTTGCAGAGGGATCAGAACAGATGTTGAACATGGAATGCCGTGGTGGGGAACGCTTTCAGTTCACACCTGTATACTGTACCAATCTGCTGGTTGTTCAAGATCCTTGTGCTTCTGTCACCAGACGGAGAAGACTAGTCATTCTAAGAATTTATTGTCTATCAACTTGAACATTCATTGCTTTAGAACCTTTGATTTGAAATGTAAAACAACAACTTGGCAAAATACAAAAGCTGAGACTTTTAAAGGTACAATATGTATTTTTCGCCGCTAGAGGTCGCTTATTCAAAACAAAGGTGTAGCTTGATGATGTCTTGATTTCGTGGAATCATGAGATGTGTTGTCTTCATGTTTACAGCCGGTGGAAAAGAATACAACAGGGTCTGACAAGAAATCATATTAATAAATGAGATAATGTATTAACGATTAACAATAACGTATTGAACGAGGCCGCAGGAGCGATTGCTAATGAGAGACAAACGCGACACGCGGCCCGAGAGCAACGGGGCTTTTATTATGCCGCGGACGAGCACTTCCGCTTCTTCCCCTAATGTGAATGTGGGTTAACACAGCGCTGTTTTATCATATTAGATACATTTGTGTGTTTCAAGTTGTTATAGTGCTACTCTGTGCGGTCGCTCGGCGACTACTATGAGGTACTTGTTGCATATTGCAGTAAGCTAGATTGATATTAGGCATGGTAAAACATGGTACTCGCGGTACATCAAGAAAAACTGATTTAAACAATAAGACTCTCAGTGTTGAGCTATGTAACAGTGATTCGTTTTCTGTTGATTAATATATCCAAACAGTAGCTCACTTGTCAAATAAAACACAAAATATAAAAATGCGTTTTCGGTGTTTCCATGGTTTCTAAAAAATAATCGGAAATCGAGGGTAATGATGTCATTAAATCGCTTATTTTTCTGGATGTAAACATTCTTGGAAACATGTGGGATAATGTAAGCACACAAGTCAACTAAATACTGTATATAGCATTGTTCTAGTGGTTTTTGTATATGTTCATCCAAAAATATTATATATTGTGCCTTAATACAATCATATGTACAATCATACAGTGATTCTTAAGAGGCAATTACTTGATGCATTTTTACTGATTGGAGAGCAATCGGATCAAAAAAGTTATTAAGCGCTCTAAATACATACTCTAAAAGACACAGTAATAGCAATCCGAATGCTTAATCCTCAGGAAGTGATCAAAGAAACATAAAGGACATGACACTCCCGAACAAACCTATAGCTGACTACAGAGCTAACAAAGCCCAAAACCCACTTGTGAGCAATCAATCATACAGTAAATGAAACAAAAGGGTGAAGGAACCCCAAAATCTAATTGCCATATGAGATGATGAGAGCATACAAATTTCACTGCTTGGCATTAACATAATCACGTTATTGAACACCGTTATATTTGCAAATTTATCATGAATTCATCCGATTTTTATCAGTTTTGCAAAGAGTAAATACAATGTACACCCCAAATCAGGCCAATGAAGACAAATGAAGTAGTTAAATGTAAATAGTCACAGTGAATACATAAATATTAGGCTTCCTATTGATGCAGGGTTGACTTGACCCTTCATATCTCATTGTACTGAAATAGCAGAGCTTACCTGCGGAATCGCTTACCTATGCATCTGCTGAGTATATAGGCTTTTGAGCTAGAGTGTATGAGTGGTGGGTGGATTACCTCAAACTCTCTAAGCTCCAGCAGTAACCTCTTCACAAACATCTCATCAGTGTGGACAGGAGCAGCAAGTGGGTGGTAGAGAACACAGCCAAGTGCAACTCTCCCTGTCCTACTTTAAAAGTTGGGCAAAAAAATGTGTGTGTGAATGTATGATAACAGCAGTACTGCATCTTTGCCTGACTGTCTGCTCAGGTGAATCTTTCTCTAGTATGGATTCTCCAGGTTCTCCTCCAAGCGAGCCCCATGGGGCTTTACCAGCCAGACCCACACAGGTGTCAATCAAACAGGAGGCGCTAATCGCTTATAATGGCAGATCTGTATTGTAAGTGTGGGCTAGAAAGGTGAATGAGGAGAGGAGTGAAGAGATACAGGGTTTCTGTGTTTCCTTCAAAGACCCCCAGACACTCCAAAACAAACCCACGGCATTCATAAACACAACAGAGTGATATTAAGATTGACATATGAGCAAGAGAAATTTTAGCTGTCAGTACATCCATAATTCTAGCTGCTCAGAAAAACGTTCCTACTGTATCTGCGCAGCAAGTACTGTATCCCACAATACAACGTGCTCAACCTAACCTCAAAATGGTATTGTACAGAAGAATGTGCACATCTTATCAGAATGATCAAGACAAATGATCATTTGTATTGTGATGAATGCACCAAAATAATAACTCATACTTTTGAGATTTCAATTGAATTTTTTTAAATATATACTTTTAAATATATAAAAAATAAAATTATTAATAAAATAAATAAATAATAAAATTAATAAAAATTAATTAAATAGTGATACAAATCATTATTGCCACGTTCACACAGTAGCAGAATACGGTTGTAACTTTGGTTATTTACAAGTGACAACCACGTTCTATAACCAAACTCGCACCCGTAAATGTTCAGTACTCACAACCACATTCACAGAAAATCCAAACGGAACCGGACTGGACAACTCGTTTTCTGTCACGTCACACAGTGCGAGAGAGCCATTCTTTATAAGGGATTTCGTGTGTTGATTTGCTTTTGGTAACTTAGCGATGGAGATATGAGCTGTGCATATATTCACATACACTTGCATACATGTTTGAAGTGTTTAGCATATCTCATATACTTAAATATTAGCTATACATTACATACTCATTATACAGGAAACACTGCTAAACTTTTTTCGTAACGTCTATTTTTGCTGTGTTGGCAAAAATCTGACAAGCATTCAGTGACAAGTGTGAAGGAATGTCATCACCCATAGCAAATGTGTTTCTATGAGAGACATAATGTGAAAAGCACAAGCAGCAGGTATGAGTTGAGGCAGCAGATGTGAAGCCTAGTTTGAATTTCTTAGAGACACTCATGCACAAAAAGAAACATAGCCAAAGGCAAGAGATGAGTGTCGTATATCCCGCAAGGTGTACAGGAGAAAAAAAAGGGAAAGGAGATGCTGGAAAAAAAAGTGTCAATAACAAGACGAATAAGAGCAGCAGGCGTAATAGCAGAGATACTAAAACCAGTGAAAAGCATGTGACACTTGTACAAGCACATTAAACAGTTGCACCCCCTTTGTACACAATATCACAGATAACAACTCTCAATCATTTAACTAGGTTCCAAACGTGCTGCAACTTATTTAAGGAATCAGTGTCATTATTTTCAATGCAAACACTTCTTTTCTCAAATTACGTTCGGCACAGGCGCTACAATAACGCAGGCAAGCATGTGCCAGTAAACAACACAACAAAGAACAAAGAGTCAGAATTAGAAGAATAAGAATAGGGCAGGGGTGGAAGAGAACGGGATCCTTCTTTTAATGCGTTGTCAGCCCGGGCTTGTGTCCTGACAGACCCCTGACTGGGCGAACAAGATCGAGCCCCTGTTAAAAATAACTTCCTTCGTCTCTGTTTCTTTCCCTCTGTGTTTGCTCCTTCAATCCAGTTAATGCCTGAAATGGATTTGGAAGCAAAGAGACGAGAAAGGAGGAGATTGTCACATCTGCATGCTGCTTATGAATGAGATTCATATCGAGAGCTTGCTGTGTAAATATCCGCTTTATTTGTAAAGAATGTTCAAAATGTTCAGCTGAGCTGCTGAGAGCTACATAGGACTGGGCTGAATATTGAATATCTCAGAATACATTTGCAATAATTTCATAAATGTATACAATTTAAATTTAAAATATTATAATTCAAAGTTAGAAATTCAAACGAACATTACTTATGTAGTCATTCATTCATTTATTAACATTTTGTGTGTGTGTGTGTGTGTGTGTGTATATACATATGTACATATATAATTAAATATAGCTGCATAGCATCATTCACAAAGTAGTCACTAAACCATACTAAACCAACATGCTCGAGTTTTTGAGTTCACAGTTATAAGATGCATATAATCCTCAATAACATTTGAACTGTAAGCGATTTACCCGTAGTGTTTATTTATTTATTTTATTTGAAGGAACAGCAAAAAAAATAAAATAAAATAATAGATAGGCAGGGGCCAAATGACAAAGTGAAGGTATGAGAGAACAAAAAGGAAAAAGAAAAATAAACCCTCTGACAAATCCAATTTCAAAGGGCCAGGCAGACTGCATCCGGACAAAGCCAGATTAGTATTAGTTATATCATCCACGGCACCAGATCCATCAAGTCCAGCTGTGGAAGTGAGAAGAGGCCAGCCAATTCCCTGCCTTCCTCGCCTCTCTCACTCTGCTTGTCATCATTTCGGGCATTTTCACACTGGCTTTCTCAGCCTGATGCCACCCGGGGGTTGAAAAGACGAACGTTTTCATGTTGAAATTTTTAACCCGAGCCAACCTCACATTTCGAGTAGAAAAAATAAGCTTGTATTGACCTGGGCTGAACTTGAGCTGAGGATGTAAAAGGGCCCAGAGAATCACATTTTGATTAGTGACTTTATGATAAATGTGTTTGATCACAAAATCCACTGATCCTCTTAGAAAAAGATGCTCTCAGCAAATAGGCTATGCAGCATAAACAATGATAACAGCTCAGCATTTCAGAAACACTAACTCCCATCTCGCATGAACGGGTTCAGGTTTATACAGTTATGCTTGTAAGTTTGCATATACCTTGCATAGTATCCTAAAGTAAAAAAAAATAAGAAAAAAAAGTATATATATATATATATATATATATATATATATATATTCAACTATATTTTCAGATAGTCTGATAATTAAACTCAAATAAACACTGACATGTTTGAAACATCGATTGAATGATTCCATTTTACATTACATTTCACTTTTGATGGTTTTTTTTTTTTTTTTTTTGTGCCATAACTTTTTGTTTTGTTTGTTTTGTTTTGAAGTGGAAGAAAAGACTCACGCTCCATCCTGCTGCTTCAACTGAGGCTGCATTGATCCGTCATGTCACATTTAAGGAGAGGCCATCACTGCAGAGCCATGGGTGAAGTATAACCTCCAGCTCCCCCTCTCTGGAGCTCCAGCTCCCACTCTCTCAACCTACTGTGGGCATGATGGGTGGAGCTGCATCCCCCAACCACACCCTAACCCTACCCATAATCCTATCTCTCCACCCATTACACAGGTTAAGCTCCACCCTTGAGGTCATTTGGCTCTGCAGCGAGCACCACTTGCATTTAAGAGTGAATTTTGTGAATTTTAAAATGAACACAACTCGACTGCTGAAACTTTGTTTCTTTTTAAAAGTAACAAAGCACAAAGCTCTTTGCAAGTATTGGATTGGAGGCATGAAGGTCTTGTATAAGAAAAAAAATGCAGATATGGAAACACTGGCTTGAGCTGCGGGTGATCTATAGGGTCAAATAGAGCCAGATTTAACGTCAATTTTTTTAACTGTTAATGCAATATTGTTGTGTGTTCACCAGAGAAATTCAAGAGACATTTTCTTCAGAGTTGCAGTCTGATACGCTTTCCCCTTTTAATATACAGGATAATCAGCCCTGCTGATTGGCTGTTTTTAAACATTTTTAAAATGATTGATTCTGGTGTGAGGTTTTTTAAGTATTTCTTTTTTCCAACGATTATGGCCAATCAATCAATCAATCAATCAATCAATCAATCTGAATATTCTATGATATAGCAAAAGTTCCTTTTTCATTAAAAACAATAGTTTCTTTAAGGGGAATATTAACTTATGAGCAAGACTATATTCGAAGATCTAATTGAGTGTAGATGCAAGTTGCATCCTCTTTGTTGTTGTGGAGGTTTTCTGTGGCCCCCAACCCTCATTCAGTTCATGGGGGAAATAACCTCTTTCAACCTGCTGACAAATCAAAAGCCATCTAACACGACTCACAGTGAACAATGAACCAACACCCCACACAAACCGTCACCCTGCATAGACATCACCCACCCACCCACCACGGATTCACACTTGCTAAAGTGAGCATCAATACTTTATTGGAACTCAATCAAGATTACTGAACCATGAGAGTTTACGGAGATGATCTTTTTTTTTTTTAAAAAGAAAAAAATAAATAAATAAGATTAGGTCTCGATTCTCTGATCGAAACTAGAGGGGCAGTGCTTGGAGTTTCTTTCAAGTATCTCAAGGTCATCAAACTGATGTTAAATGCGAGTCTAAAGTGAACAGGATTGTGCAGTGCAGGAATGAAATCTATATACATATATTCATTCAAATATTCAAATATATATACACATATTCATATAAATATTTCTTAATATATAACATATTTATAAATACAGTTTTTTTTGTTGTTTGTTGTTGTTGTTTTTACTGTCCTATCAAGCTAAAACAAATTGTATGCATTTCAAAATGAAAATGATGCACAAAACCAAAAAGAAACAGGAAATATACAGATCAAGAAACAAATAACACCATGTGTGTCTGCAAGGGACAAAGAGGTGTGGGATGCAGCAGGCCAGAAAAAGACAATATGTTCCAGCCGCAGAGTGTGAATAACCCTCTTCCACCACTGTAACTACATTGTCACTCAGAGCGAGGAGCACAAATGCATGTTAGCTGCCATAGACAGACAGCAGACATGTTAACAGAGCAGCAAGGACAAGGCTGAATGCAATGAGAACTTCTGCTCTACTGTCTTACATGGGTTATTTTGACAAACAGCCTCTGCCCTTTGTCTCTCGGAAAGACATGCGAGAAATTGCAAAACATGGATACACACACACACACACACAATCATTAAGAGTCCATCCATCACTGTGGCTGAAAGATCTGATCATGATGTGTGGAGTGAGACTAGTATAATGCATACACATGGTACATTAGCATTCATATTTGTTTGTCAGGGTGGAACAAAGACACACAAATGCATGTACGAACACAAAGTATTAGCCTTTTTTATCATCTTCTAAACATTTTGGGTTGAGTTTTCTGAACTTATTTTTGTTTTTATAGGTTTTGGTGGTGGATTGAGGTTCATTGCACCAAGGGACCACCCACAATTGAACCACTAACATCTGCAACTGCATTGTATTTCAAAACTTGGATAGTAGATCGGCGAGGGCAAGCAAAAGACATACAATTGCAGTCAGATTAAAAAGCAAGCAAATGTACCAATATTATACTTAAAGAGCACTATTATGCTTTTTTATTTTACCTTTCCTTTAGTCTGTAATTAAGTCTAGCAGTGTGCATTAAAGTCTGTATTAATACATTTTAAGATGTAATTTATTTCTGTGATGGCAAAGCTGAATTTTAAGCAGCCATCACTCCAGTCTTCAGGGTCACATGATCCTTCAGAAATCTGTGTCATTGTCAGCCATTAGTAAAACTCAATTGGTTACATGTTGCTAAAAAACACTTATGCAAAAGGTATTGAAAGGGTTACTTGCATTTGCAGCCAAAAAGACAATATTTCCAACTTCTCTCTGTCTTCTTATATATATGTAGACTAGATGTTCCAAATTTACCCTTCAGAAGCCTATCTGATGAACCTCAGTTAATGGCAGAATGGTGTTGCGTGTTTGCCGCCATCCTTGACAATCAGTGAGTTTAAAAGGAATTCTCAGACACAAGGACACAAGTGGACAAGGTTTTCCTCTTAGCAAACTACTGGCAGGTTATTTCTCTCTCTCTCTCTCTCTCTCTCTCTCTCTCTCTCTCTCTCTCTCTCTCTCTCTCTCTTCAGAAAGCTATGCAATGAGCAACTTTTCACACTGGCTCTCACATAAAATTTTGGTCACCTTCTCTTTCAGTCATACTTGAAAGACATCTAAGCACAGCTCATAGACCATGAGCTAGTAAAACAGACCAAACCTTGCCCTCATCAAATCGAACTTCGACCTCCGTCTGCAAGCTTGCTGGCTTTCTCCAGAGACTGTTTATCATCATCCCAGACCACTAATGAAGGCTAATCAAATCCTTCATCCATCTCATTAGCATTTATAACTCCCTCTGTCTGCTTGTTAACTCATTAGATTCATCAATTCCCTCCCAGCTTCACTGGAATGGGAAAAAAATATCCCATTATGTTTCAGCACTGTGAAAGAAAGCAACATTAAAATATTTATTCGACTTCAATCAAACATCAATCTGTGATGAAGTGTCACAAAGCCATAATTAGTTGATTATGCATTATAAACCATTTAGTACTTCCACCCATTTGCTTTTGCCTTCCCTTTTTTTGCCCTGTGAAAACCGAGCTTTTTGAGGACACTCTTCAAAATTTGAATGTTGTTTTCACATTGTAGTGTGGACTGTAGTGCTCTCAAAAGTATCGACCGCAATACCAAGTCGGTTCTGAAATTTAAAAAACGTGACGCTTTGAGCGCTGTTGAGCAGATTCTCTGATTGGCCATTTTGTTCACGGGCTCATCAGATATGTCTGTGATTGGCTACAATAATCAACGCTTCAAAAACACGTTGTTATAGACATCAATGATGCTCTTCACCGAGAGCTGGCACAGAAACACAGAGTTTGAAAGCATGCCTATTTTAAAACGTTCCTGCTCCCATTTTAAAAAGCTTTCAAATTCAAACACTTCCATGTGCTTTCAAACACTCTCATGCATTGATCATTGTGGCCAATCACAGACATATCTAATGAATGCGTGAACACAAAGGCCAATCAGAGGTGCTCACAAATCCGCTTAACAGCGCTCAACAAAGTGCTTCATATTTTAAAAATTTCAGTACTGACTTGGTCAGTACTTTTGTTGACAACAGTGGACAGTGAAAATGGAAGTATTTGAAAACGATGACACATTTAGTCATGTGATGCATATATTAGCAATAGATATCTGCGTTTATACTGATATGTGCTATTCACAGTGTTGCTAAAGATAAATGTTACTTGGTACAATCTTCAAATTACATTCCTGCAAAAATGATAGAAAATGTATTGGCAATTGCTGTGCTTTAGCAGCACAAGGTTAGGTATTTTGATAATAAAATGATTGTGTCAGGAGAATAGTTATGTATGGTCTCTTGGTAGTGAAATTTTATTACATTTTACACATGTGCAGTAAGATAACTTTAGAATATTTTGATGTTTCAGTGTGGACGAGAAGCTTTTGGAAAAAGCTTGAAAGCGCCAGGTACATTTTCAAATGTATCTGGATTAATGTAGATGTAGACCCAGTTCCATCTTCTCAAAAGTTTTCGAATGTGAAAGTCGTTGAGTGCGTGTCCCTGGCGGCAGTGACCCCGGTGCAGTTGGAGGACTGCAGGATGCTGCTCAAGTTAATGTTCACTTACAGATGGATTCCCAATTCTCTCTATTGAGCCATGAAGGTGCTACGTGTAGCCTGTCACCCTGGCCAAAACGCACCCAGAGCAGAAAATTAGCACGAGTCACAGCTTTCCCCTGAGGTACAAGAAAGGTGGGCAAACTTGTTGAAAGCAGAACTCTTGGTGGAATGAGCACACCGAGTTCATAACAAAATATATTTTCATGAGGACAACCAGAAACTTTTATAGAGGAAACTATGAAACAGCAACCATCCTGTTGGTATTCGATGGGCCATGTCTAAATTAGTTTTGGCTAAGCACATTTAATGGGTCCTAGTCAACTATCTTTTCAATCGTTTGAATCTTATTTCTGCAGTAACCCCTCAGCCTGTGACTTTCACACTGCCTCACAATTTCCTTCTGGCTGATGGTTAGTTCTCCTGACTAGATTCCGTTTTATCGATCTGCTAAAGGGCACTGGCAGCCTCTCCCACAATGCAATGCGGGTAAGTGAAATGGCTATCTCAGAGAATGAACATACTGTACTTAGAGCACAAATGAATGTTGTCTTTGTACCTAACTCTACACCTCACTGAATGAAAAATAAAAAGTGAATGGTGCTTGCAGAACTCACTGCCACATATATATATACTCCAGTCTATAATGTCACATGATCCTTTAGAAATCATTCTAATATGCTGATTTGGTGCTCAAAAAATATTTCTTATTCTTATAATGTGGAAAATGGTTGTGAAGAATATTTCTGTGAAAACAGTGATAATATGTGTGATATATAGGAATTCTGTGATTAAAAATGTTCAATAGAACAGAATTTATTTGACATGGAAATCCTTTGTAATATTATAAATGTATATCGTTGATGAATAAAAGTATATTTTAAAAAAAAAGCCACTTTATACTTTTTACACTTTCTAACTACATTCGATTTATATTTGTAAATAATAAAATATTTCTCTTATTCAAATATTCTTTCATTTTCATTTTGTAACTCCAACTTTCTCAATTAAAATATATCTCAGAAACCACTTTTGAGTGGTTTGAAGTTTGGCTTTAAAAAGTTTGTGTATTGTGTAAATAAAAATGTTATATGTGTTTCAAACTCTTACTATTATCCCACTATTAGGAAGTCAATAAAATTGCAGGGTGGCACATTAATAACGTCAATATTTATTAATGTCATCGATATCTGTATCAGTTGACCCTCGCAGCACATTTCTATGAGATTATATGTTATTCAACATGAATCCTATAAAAAAAAACACAGAAGGGAAAATTCACTTAAAAGAAAAAAAATCTGTTCTAAACAGCGTAACAGCGTCAGCTAAAAATATCCTGTTTAAATTTGAAAGTTGTGGTCAATTTCACCCATCTGGCGTGGAACTGCAGCGCAGCACACACCGCCACATTTCAGGCGGTGAGAACCCTCTCTCCAAAACAAACGACCCCCCTCCCACAACGACTGCGCCATATCCTTCAACCACACTTGCTTTGATCTTCATTATATTTCCATCTGTTTCGCATCTGGGTCTCTTTAAAGACGGAGCGAAGGACATATTAATGCAATATAGAAGCACAGTACCCGTGCCAGCTCAAGCCACTGAATGTTTTCACTCCCACTCCCCGAGACTGTGGCTTTATTTTGCTCTTGTAAAAACGGAGTTTGAGAAAGCTATAAATACGCACACATGCACTGCTGGTTATCTGTATTCGATGTGGCGTTTTGAACTTGGGATGTGAATCTCATTTGAACTACTAGTTACCAGCCCTGAGACGCTGGAGACTGTGGCCTCTTATGAAATCGCACTCAGTGTGTGTTCCAGCATGATCGTGGTTATTTGTCTCAGAGATAGGGAGAATATGGGACACGCTGACCTCTCTCCGAGGGTCTGTGCCGCTGCCCTGAGGGTAAACGGAATGACATCATACACCATGTGTGGCTCTGTGTAGGCAAGGCGTCTGTAAGGAAATAATTTTGCAGAAGTATGTCTTTTAGTTGGATGACAATATTCGCCACATTCTACCGACTTCAAGCGCCACGTTTAAGCCTCAGATATGATTTTTGTCTTTGTGAGGCAAACACTTGCTATGTGTTGACCAATCAGGTTGTCAAGATAGCTGCAGTGTTTATAGAAGATACAATATTTTACCAGCTGTAAAAAACAAACAAACCTATAACACAAAATAATTACATGTTTATCAATACGTAGAGTACCAAACTGTCTTACATTATTGGTCGATTAGGGAAAAAAAGAAGACATGCTGTGTGATTCTAGCCGAAAACCACTTTTCAAGCTTGTTTACTCATAGTGTTAGTTATTGCGTGCTTTTGCAGCTCCATCCCTGAATGAGGAGAACAAGGCAAGCGTAATGCAGTACATTCCCAGAGAAGAGTGCATTCCCATCTCTCCTCATAGATTAGGTGTGCTGCTGTGTGTGTTTGGACTGAGGGAGATGAGCTGGAACGACGTAATAGACTAAGCGCTCATGGATCTAGTGTGAGAATAGCAGAGCAGTTTAAAATCGTGTGGTGATCGAGTGTTTTAAAATGATCCTTTGCTTTTGTGGCAAGAGCAAAAAATTCACTTCTATATCTCCATCCAATTCATATGTGTACACCGCTGCATAAATATAATATGACTCTATTGAATCTATTTATATATTTCTAAAAAGCCTAATTATTTTATATTACAATTTTGTTACTCATATTTTTGCTTTAGTATAGCTCAATGCTGGAGTAAAAAAGGCATCCAAAATAAATGATAGTAAATTTTCCACTAAAAGAAGAAAGGGGACAGGGCGTGGCAGATGTTTTGTTGATGATTTTGTCTTTGTTTCCAGTTTAATACATCTCTCACATCTGCAAGTCAGATTATTGTTCTTACAATTTGATTTAAACTTTATATTGCCATTCCTAATAAAGTTACAGACACAACACAAGTAACTCAATTTTATTATCTCGACAATTTTATTAGGTTGTCGCGTATTCCTTTTGGACCCTGGCTTACAGTCCCTTTGTGAGTGTGTGTGAAAGAAGAGGCTGGCGCTATAGCTGCTCTTTCAAACATACTTCATTACTGTATACTGTCACCTCCAGCAGATTGAACACACTAGTCTCTTCGAGCAGCAAGGATGTGAGCCTGTTTACTGTTTACCCGGCAGATGAGATACGAAGATATTGATTCCGAAACACAAAGAAAAATGCTGTAAAATATGGCTAACATATAAAAGTCAAGGAAAATCCAGAGAAAAGCAGCCATATATTTTCACGCCTTTGAGACGACAGGAGGCTTTATTGAAGCGCAAAATACTTGTGCTCATCAATGGGAGAGAAAACAATATTTCTCCCCAGCCGTTTCATCAGCTTGTGCTGCTACAGAGAGACAAGCCTATTGTTTAAAAAAGCATCACGATATCCTTTACGAGGCAGACGGCATTTGGAGCCATGAATCAGAGCTGATGAGAGTGAGAAAATGCAGAGATTTCCCTGAGAGGATTAGAGGCACATAATGGAGATTATCTATTTAGAAACTCCTACTAGCTGAAGGAAAAACTATGAAGTATGGAGGATACTATACAGACTCGTTCAGATAAACAGCTTTAGAAATGAAGGATCTTATGGATCTGCTTTTTTGTGCATCTGCAAGAGTATATTATCATATTTGTGTTGTGTAACTTGCACAATCCTGCTTGTGCCATGCTGAAGTATGGATTTATGAAGGAGAAAGCTGTGATTGGATGAAACATAGGACAGAGGAGGGTCCTAAGAAAAGAGTTATGTCATTAACAAAAAAAAGTCTCATGGGATTGAAGGAGAATTTCAATGGGCTAGTTGAATTACTTTTATTTGGGGCAGTTTCATTACAGTTTGGAGTTGCAGAGCCTCAGAATGTAAATTAAGGGTCCTTTTATTTGGGCCACATGGGTGGGACATCTGACTGCAAGTAAAGTAACAGATACTGAAGCTATGTTTGGAATAACACACATTTATTTCATGCACTTAATAAGGTCATGTGACAAACTTAACTCTATAAAGCCTGCAGCATCATATTTGATAGGCAATTTTTTTAAGGCCTTTAAATGATCAAAGTGATCATAACGTCATTGAAAAGCCTGTTGTACACAATCTTCTGTCACTTACTTGATAGTTTATATTTGTTTAACAATTAAAAATATTTTAGTATAATTAAAAAAATGTCCACCTTGCAGGTTGTGGTTCATGGGTCTTTTTCCTAGATTTTTATAAAGTCTTACACTTACTGGACTGAAGCAGCTTAGGTAGGGACTGTCCATGAATTATTTCTAGATAAGTTAAAATGTGAGTATCAAATATGGTATCGGGATTTCAGTATTTGTACATCTTTCAGTCATCGTTTCATTGTACTGCATTATACGTTTTTGCCCCCCTAATGAAAACTACAGAGATTTAATCAAATATCAACTTACAATATTAGGAAATCAAGGGAAATACAGAGTGATTTTTGTATGCATTTTTGGTAATTGGTAAGTAGTCTGCTTTTTAGGTAAGTATCCTTTACTGTTATAAAGATCGCATTGATTTACATTACAAGCTATTGGGATATGATGTTAGTTTTTGGTCATATAAACTTCAGCAACTGCAACAAATTGCATACTTGTGTAAAGTTCGTGCCACTTAATAAATTTTAGGTGTTTTTCCTCCTTGAGTATGAGCTCAATATTTTCACTATATCATGCTATTTGTGTCATAAAAGACACTTAAAGGTGCACTATGTAATTTTTTCGTCTGCTAGGGGTCGCTAAACAATTCAAAACAATAACAAAGGCGTAGATTGATGACGCAGTGAATATGGAATCATGGAACTTGTCATCATGCCGATGTATCTAATAATATTTATGGGGAAACAATGTTTATGGATGAGTGAATGCATGTTTTTGTGTCAAGTCAAAGTTTGTCGCAAAGCTCTTGCCACGCCAATATTGATCCTCGTTTTACTTCTCCTTTTGTCCCAAAGTTTGATTGCCATGGTCCATAATGTTTGAATTAAAAAAACAGCAGCATGCTACTAGACGTTACGCACCTGTACGTGTCTGCTGCCATGGTTACTGTGCAGCACAAGAAAGCAGGGATAATGCTGATATTACGTCATTGACAGGCGCAAGTGACAAGAGAGGGACGGGCACTATTTAAAATTGTGATTTTCTCTGAATTTACAAATTCTTGGAAACATTTAGGATAATGTAAGTAAACAGCTGAACGAAATATATAACACTGTGCAAGTGGTTTCTGGAAATTTTAATATAAAAAATTTGACATATTATACCTTTAACAAAAAACACACATGCAGACTTTTAAGGGGTTTTTTTAGGACTATTAATTCATGCAAGGCTTTACAGGAGTCATGTGACAAATATTCACCGCTATACAATGCTGTGTCAATTGTATACTGTAAAGTATGTAGTGTCCAAGTATTCCATTCCAAACAGTGAGTAACAAATTACACAAAAGCACACAAGTCACAAAGGGGGGCAAACTTACACGGAAGCCCTCATCTCTGTGGGCAACATTGATCAAGTCTTTAATTCTGATTAACAGCCTGATTCATGCCCTTTGCTCGGTGCTAATTAGCAAGCACTAACAGTGTCAAAGTGGTGCCATTCAGCACAATAAAACGGAGAGGGCTTGAACAATTACACACAGCAATTACATGTGCGATTCAAGCCATGTCTGCAAGCTCTGCAAGCCCTGTCAACAAGGTCAATGAGACAATGGCATCAACAAAATTAAACAAAGGCACAAAGAAATGACGGAAGGTGGATCATAACTCGGACGGCAGATTGATAGGGACCTTTATCACCTCATTCATCAACTGATATTACGCAGGTCAATGCCGACGCTCAGAAAGGGCATTTGTGAATTGCCTGACATGGTAGCAACAGTGCCCAACGACCAATGTGCTGTCTCTCTAAAGCATTTTAACAAGCTAACGACAAACTCTGAATCTGAAAGTGTCATTTAAGAAATTAAAATATTTAACAATAATTTACTTTTTATATAATTATTTTTCAAATTATGTCTATGTTATAGTTAAGCAATATCACACAAGCAACGACTTCAAAATCGCAAATTGGGTGATTCAATGGAACAATGATTCAATGATTGCAATGATTCAATGGAACATTCATAAAGAGAGCTATTTACTTAATTCCTGAATGAATCTGCCATTTGAACGAATCGAATGAATGAACGTCAGTCAAGTCTTGTATGTATCTAACTGCATTTCTGAGCATTTGTACCCTGGTTTTCTCATGTCTTGGTTTCGTGTCTTTGTGTCTGCCTGTTCCCTCAGCTTTCTCTGTTTGCCTCAGCCGTGAACTCTGTTTCGATGGTTTACTTGGTGTATGACCTTTTGCCTGGGTGTCGATTTTGATTTTGGATTACCCTTTCAATAAATACTGCGTTTAAATCCTCAACCTTTGTGTCTCGGAGCAGTTCATGACAGTGTAATCAATTAGATTTAACATTTTAATTGCATGACAACCCTAGTATATAGTATAATATATATCAAATCTTTGACCAAATAAATGCAGCCTATGAGACTTTTCAATGATAAATATCAGACCAAATTCAAACCTGTATTTCCTGTGTGAGCACCAAAGCTCAATATGTCTTAAAGGCATTAATTAAGCACTAGTCCACAGCTACTATGAACATTTTACATTTTACTTTGTTGCACCAAACATTTCTTACAACTGGCTTTTAGGAATGGCTTCAGTCATGGATGGATGGCTGAATGATGGATACAAGATAGATGAATGGATACGTTTGAGCAGAACAAATTTTGTGCGGATATTTTAAGCCTCTGAATATACTCTCCATGAAACAGATGCAGCACCACATTACTAAATCTAGAATGAGTTCAAGCATAAAAGGAAAATAAACCACAGAGAGCATGGTCAGTGTCTCTACGCCCACAAGAGCCATACTAAAATGCCTATACAAACATAAATGCATGTTTTCCATGTGAGACGTGGCCCTTCGTGACTGTGTTCCAACACAAATGTCCTTTAAAAAAGACACTACCAACTGAAAGATGGGGGTGAAACTGTGTTGTAGGGAAAAAAGACTTCAATTTTGAGTCTTCTCACACTGTGTGAGGGGGTTTGAGTATGCCTTGTTGCACCCTCTGCCCACTCATCCATCACTCCTCTGAAACAGCCCTGCACTCTAATGAAGCCACAAGGGCAGACACCTACACACACCCCGTTTGGACCTCTAGTACTGTACCCCTGGTAAATGGCAACCTCAAGCCCCCTAAAAAATTCAGCAGCAAATACACGGACAAGGATCAAGTTGTTCTTTTCATCTGTGATTGAGGCGGTCCAGAGGCATGACTGATCAGTTCGAGAGGAATGAAAGCTTATGGTTGCGGCTTTTAAAACAGCCCTGGAGCCCACAACAAATCCCTAGAAGGGGGCTTCGGTTCTCGGCAATGTGAGTTGCACTGGAGAACGGGTAGCTTGAATTTAGAATGTGGTCATGGGAGGAGAAGAGAGAGAAACAGGCATTCACACTGCCATCTCATCGGAGCCCCCACCCCAAATTAGCTCTGTGTGGTTGGGGAGCGTTCATGGAAAAGAAATGCAGTCCAAACCCCAAGCATACCAATTCAGGCTGTTTTAGAATATGAAAACATTTCAGGCCTCAACCTCGAAGACATTGCTGGAAACGTCTGTTTCACTCTTTTTTTTTTTTTTTTTTTGTTTGGCATATGGTTCCATTTAAAACCTTTACCATCCATGAAAACTTTACATAAGGGAAAAACGGGTCCTTTTAAGACAGTGAAAGGTTATTTTGGGAACCCAAAATAGTTATTCTTCCTTGAAACAGTTTGCCACAAGTGAAATATGCATGGGGATATTTTTCACCCTCATGCAAAGTTCCCAATCGTGTGGGTCCCTGTTGAAGTGACTGGACTTCTTTGTGACTATTGACTATTGTTTTTTGGGTTTTTTTTTTTTTCATTTAAAGAAATGTCATCAAAATTTCTCCAATGTGACCATATGTTAACAGTGATGCTTGCTGAAGCAAATACAAAAATAAAACATATAAAACTGCCAAAACTGATGAAAATAACACATTAATGAAATTGTTTTTTTCTTTTTTCTTTTAGTTTTATATATTCCAAAGGGTGTTAATGTGGATTTGCAATGATTACAAATCCATGAGCATGATTAAGCAGGAGTCTGACCTGATAAACGTTTTGTTCTCTTTTTGGAATTAATTCATCCATGTGATGTTGAACTTCATTAACAGTCATTTCATTCTAATCATAGCATATTAATAACTCAATCCACAAACACCACAGACCATATAAACATGCACACTCTGGGTTTATATGTGTGGTTTCACAGTTACAGTATAACTCTCACAGGAAGTGATATCTCTCCATACAATATGAGAAAACAAAATACATGCCAATGTTTCTTAAGTCTGAGCTTTCCATTTAACACAGTTTTGGCAAAGGAAGGTTCATAGGGAGAGGCACTGAGGGTTCTTTTTTTTTTTAATAGAGACACAGGGAAGGGTCAGGAGAAAGGGCACTGCAATAAGACAGTGGACTGATAAGGTTTATCTGTGTCAAAGATTCAATATGGCCAGGCTTTCACAGGAAGAACCTCTTAGCTAGCTTTGCCACACACGTACACTTGTGTGTTCGCCAAGACAGTCATGTACACAACACACAATTCACTAAGTGTAGAGTTCATACCACTAGCCCTTTGTCTACTCTGAACAGAAAATAAACACATGTGCATACACAATCTGATGCCGCAAACCTTCCATGTTCAGTCTGAGAACGATGGCATTATGAAAGATAGATAGATAGATAGATAGATAGATAGATAGATAGATAGATAGATAGATAGATAGATAGATAGATAGATAGATAGATAGATAGATAGATAGATAGATAGACTTCTTAAAGAGTGTACTAAAGACTCACTACACAAGTACCGTGTGATGCTTCATAAATCAGTCTGTACCCACCTAAAAAGAAAAGAGAAAAAAAAATAGGTTTAGTGATCAAATATTGTACAAGGTAAACAAAAAACAATATAATGTAGATAAAACAAACATTTGGCTTCATGCAACAATTAAAAGTTTAATTAACTTTTTCTGATACTAAACCAGCAGAACTTTAACCATACCCAATAATTCTATATGCAAATGAATGCAAAAAAAAAAAAAAAAAAAAATATATATATATATATATATATATATATATGGCCAATCACAATCTAGTATGAAAATATCAAATTGGTGTCATTGCTAGCGATACTAGCTGGGACGCTTTTAAAACAGCACTGAAGAAGTTTCAATCATTCATTAAAATAATTAAAGAAAAAACTATAAAAGAAATTCAGATGCAAGGACTTTATCTTTGTCTACAAAATTAAGGGCAAAAATAGAATTGAGAAATATCAATCCAGTGCCATTTTGCATACTCCACTTGAGTATAATTTTATACGCCATACAGCAAAGAAAAAAAAGCATAAGGGAAAGAACTTCGCTCTAAAGAAACAGTTCACCAAAAAACTCTATGTGTGCTCTAAGCTTCTGTTTACCGCATTTGATTTACGTTGATCAATGTTTATATATGAACCTTCCTGTTATGATGTCTTTTTATTCTTTTTGAAGGCTGAAAATGTTGACTGCTTAGGCAAAAATGATTAAAAAAAGTTAATTTGTCTTCTGAAGATGAATAAAAGTCTTATCGACATGACGGTACTGAATGCCAGTTTTTTGTTTTTTTTTTGTTTTTTGTTTATTTGTGGGGGTGGGGGTCGTGGTCTCCCTTTAATAAGCCCCCCCCAAGGGAAAATGTATCCACCAGGAAATGTTGTTCGTGACAGAGGTGCACAAGTTCTGCAAAACATGTTTGGACGTAAAATGAGCAGAACAATAAATGAGCCTGTGATTGTTTACATTTTGTCAGGCTTTTGTATCTTCTTGGTTTGTAGTGGCACAAACTCTATTAAACAAATAAAGCACATAAAGAAACCGAGATACTGCGTCGTACACCACAATCTTATGACATGATGAACATAATTGTATCATCAGGGTAAAGGCCTGTCATGTGTTATAAATGGCTGCTCCTTCTCACTCTGACAAACTGATAAAAACGCCTTTAAAAGAAGACTTTTCTTTTCCCTGAGGGTTTTGCTATATAAGTTATATCTGCGTTATTGTTTTATTGTGTTCTTCACGCTCTGTTTAGTCACATTCGGGTTGATATCACTATGTACACAAACAATGAATTCCAAATACAGAATTAGCATAAACATCACCAACATAAACATAAAATTATTAAGAGGAGGAGGGGGGGGGGGTCGCTAAGAAACTATTGCGAAATGACGCCGTTTCCATTAATCGATGCTATGCAACTTTTTTCCTCGCACGATAAGTTATGGCAACGGGGGTGTTGGTAGCTTTACGTATATTCCAGCCGCTGCACTAGCCATTATTTTTAATTGAAGGAGACATAGGCGTGTTATCCAAGCATTTATGGCAAGGAACCCCCTTATACTTTGGAGTGACCATGTATGAGGTGTTTCTGGGTGATTCTCCCTCCTATCTGTTTCGAGGTCTTGATAAATTAAAATTGTGGCATTTCTATGCCCATAACACTTATCTGTATAGTTATTGTACTTATTGTAGACTTTGTATATTCTGCACTTACTGCCTATTGCACTTCTGGTTAGATGCAAACTGCATTTCGTTGCCTTGTACCTTACATGTGCAGTGACAATAAAGTTGAATTTAATCTAATCAAATCTAATTTTTGTTTAGTTTAGAATCCAGTAGCCCTGTAATACTTGAATTAAATGTCTTTTATGAGTTTAATAAAGAACTCTCGTCTTCTGCCCAAACATACCACGCCATCTTAGAGAATGATCAACTTCTACATATGGCAGGTGACCTCTAAATGCAAAAAAAAAAAAAAAAAACTGTTTCCATTGCAGTTTTGTGAAATATTCCCTTTTTGCATTGCCTGAAAAACCACCTCATGCGAGCATAAAAACATTTTTTCGATATATGGGAGTTTTTTGCAAAATTGGCCCGTTTCCATTGAACGCATTTTCAATTCGCAATTTCAAATTGCGCAAATGAAAGGTTAATGGAAACGCGGCCAGTGTCTACAGGAAAAAAATTGAAAGTTTGACCACTTAAAAGGTGATATCGCACACCTGCCCTCAATAAGCTACACAATTTGTGGTACGAGTCGTGTTTTGTATATACAATAGTAAAAGTAATGCTAGGCTTAGCAATTAGCACTAAAAAACAAATCTTATTTTTCACCGAAGGTGATTCATATTGATGAGCTCCTTGGCTCTATTTGAGCGTTGCTCTTCTCACACTTACAAAATGAACATGAAGACTCTTTTGCCAGCAAAGTGATTTCCCATGAGGCCCTGGCTGGTAGTGATGTGATAGCCAACCAAACAATCCTACCTCTCTGCCTGTTCTGATCACACTAACGACAGTTCATTGCAGCCCCCAAATTGGAGTCTGCAGAGGGGTCGGTCTTATGACCCCTTGATTAAGGTGACAGCATTCTACTGCAGGAGTTGTGAGTCTGGGAGCCCAAACTCTCCTGTTTCCCTAGATCTTCCATTGATCTGCTGTCACCTCGGACAGACTTGTTTTCACACAGTCATGCCGCTGTGCCCACGCTCCCCCTTCTCTTTCTACAGAGTACAGTTCCACAATATGTTCGTGGGACAACTTTGACAACTTTGACAAAAAACTATTAGATTTGAACTGCAAAATTAAAACTTTTAAAAAGATGGGTCATCCAAAAATAAAAATTGAAAATGAAAATCATCATTTACTCACCCTGATGTTCTTCTAAACCTGTATGACTTTTTTTCTTGTGTTGAACAAAATTATATGAAAAAATAAAAACAATAAATACAGTACAGTACAGTAAAAGTCAAAGGGGTCCAGTTTTCTTTTGGACTTTCACTGTAAGGCCAAAAATAGCTGAAAAATTGTTTAAATCATCTTTTACGTTTCACAGAAGAAACTCTTGTACAAGAAACAACCAAGTTATCTTTGCCTTCACACTGGATCTGGATTTGAAAGTGAACTCAGATCGTTTAGGTCCACTTTAGTTGTGATCCAGTATCCAGTCCACTAATATTACACCTTATCTTTAAATAATATTGGCTTCTCATAGCTATATTACACTGTGTTGCAGGAATATGGTATCATATCCAGATTTCAGTTCGATTAATTGTGCAGCCTTACTTTAGAGGACAGAAAAGAGAGGCATCAGCGCACAGTAGGTAAACATCACCTCTCTCCTAAATATGCACCACAATGACTTGAAACTACAAAGACAGTCTTCTGCCTGAGATCTGCTTCGGCCGGCAAGCAAATGTAATTACAGCCTGTGGCCTGGCACACACAATGGGATTTAATTGTGTTGCGGCAGAACAGCTGCTGAAGTGAAGCCGAGTATCAGTCTTCCTGCTGTTTGGACATTACACAGCCAGCGGGTGAAGCAGGACCTCCCGCCAGCCCCTTGTCCCAAGGAAAGCCACTGTACCTCTGGTTCACCCTGAACCTTCCCTGTGCCATCTGCTTATTGAAGGGAGTTGGTTTTTGGACCTCAAACCAGGGCTGTTCAAAATATTTGATTAAAGAGGAAAAGACAGCTATGCCCTAAGGACATGACCAGAGCGAAAGGTGTGGAGCGAAGGGTAGAGAAGTTACTTATGTATTTTTTTTTGTTTGTTTGTTTGTTTGTCTGTTTTTTTTTTACCGTAAAGATTGGAAATTGGCTTTGAGGTGCTGTCAGCATATGCAGCATGTTAAAAACAAAGCCTTTGATCCCTGGGACCGGCAGCATATTAAAATTGTCTTTGCGTTCATGGGTAAATAACAGGTCATTGTCCATAATGACTGAGTAAACTGATATTGTCACCTACGGCAGTGACAAGACCTCCCCTTACAGGCGAATGTGGCGTAATTTCTTACGTTGACTGACATCAGAAGATCTTGAGCCCAGCAGACACTCAATTAGACTCTCTAGGAAATGGCATCATTTCCATAAATCTGCCAGACTGCTGTGGAGGACAAATTATTGGACAGTCGGAGTCTGTGATGGCGACTGAGGCGCGTGGGTAAACAATGAGGGTCCCTGCATTAGCCAACCATTTATTCAGACCTGTCAATAAGACCTGAATGCTGAGAATGACCGATGCGCCGGGCCTTTCGCTCGATGGAAGACTATACACAATTAGGGCTTGGGTCAACAAACTGCCCAGCACCAGAGACATTAATGTGTTTGCCCAGGTCGAAGATGACTCAAGGTTAATGCTCAGCACAGGCATTAAAGTGCTTACTTAAGAAAATGGACAGACTTTTACTATAATGTGCACAAGGCGGCAAGAGTAAACCTAGCAAGTCTAATGTTGCGAGATAGATGGAGGAGGGAGAGAGATGGTGAGGAAGTACAGTATCTGTGGCTTTACTAAGGTGCAATACAATCTATTCAGCAAGGAGGCATTTGTCACGATCATGTCTTGTTTAGTTTTGCTTTCTTTGTCACTGTTTTGAGTTCTAGCCTGCATCTGAAATTGCACTTTATGTTTTACCGTAGTAAAAAAAATAGCCCATCAAATGAGTTTAATGCAATTAACAATCATCTAATTTACTATCTTTCAATTGTAAGCATATAAAATTTATTGAATTGCAATTACAATAACAAACATCATGTGCATAAGACGTGCAAAAGAGACAAAACATACCACAGCTGGTACATATCATCAAAGCTGTAATAGGGTGTACTATTAATGCTGAAGAGGGACAAGGGACAGATAACATTTCTTATATCTTCATTTATTCCAGATTGTGCAACTGTGTCGGCCCCAGCAGGCCTCTCAGCCGGAGAACCCTGACAGTCAGAGGTCCCGGTACACCTGAACCGTAATCCCTCCTTGAGTAACTTCTCACTCCAGCTCGAGCTGTATACCTTCGTTTGGCTTCTGTCTAGCAGAACACAGAGACTGAGACCACTCAGATACAACTCTCATTTATCGAACACAGCAACATCGGGTGAGTCTGCTTCACGGCAACTGCTGATCTACCATGCTCTCAGTGTGAACCACGAGACAAAAGCTAAAAAACAACCATATTTACCAGTTTATATACATGCATATACTAAAGTATCACCATTGCAGCCATGTATGCTTACAACTGACTGACAGCAAATTGGAGGGATGAATGAAATTAATTACATGGGTTACATTTATATAAATTATTAAAATGCACCCATCACATCTCGCACATTAAAGAAAGTCAATTGCATTCAGTTCTTTGAAAAAGTCTAATGTTTATGGATGTACATATGAGTTATCAAGCAGAAATATAAAACGCCTTTCATGATTTTTGTGTATAACGGTTTCCAACCTGAGATTTGTGCAAAAACACCTGATTGTATCAGTTTTTTTTTTTTTTTTTTGGTCCTCTAGGCCATATTTAAACAGCTGTATTGTGAGTGTGCCACTTGTTTTGTGCATTGCGTGGTGCTCTATGCCTCCTCTGGCTCTTCATGTCAACCTCAGCAAGCAACACAAAAGCAATTCCCAAAGTCCAAAATATATCTAAAATAATTGCATCCCTGAAACCATTCTGATGTTCTCCACAACAACAGCAACAGGAAAAAATCTCTTTGTGTTGCTTTCAATTTAAGGAGTTATTTTCTCTTCCAAGATTCCTCACATAATGGCCGTGAGTGTGTCTGGGTCTCTCCTTGCTTCTTCAAAAGGCAGCCCGGCTGTTTGAAGTCTAGTTAGCATCCTGGAAAGGCTTCATAACTCTCCTCACATGAGCGCACATGTTAGGGGACGACAGGGCAGTGGGGAGGAAGAGAAAATCGTGACCCTTTTTGTATATTTGAGAGTGGAACGATCAGTAGAATACATAATTAAAAATGCTCTGTAAATATAAAGTATGTTATAAAATGTCAGTAGTAAAATAGCCAGACTTAAACAATTGCGAGCCCACGTCAGTTGAATTCTATATTTCATCCTGTATTATTATTATGTAAATATAATTTCTTGAAAAAATATTTGTGTGTTTGTTTAATGTGTGCATTCTTATTTTATTCATATTTTAATTAAACTAAATTAATTGTGCTAAATTATCACATAAATCTGACAGCCCTAATTATTATTAATTTCTCTTAACGGATAAAGTGATATATTATGTGCTGAAGACTCTCTTTTCTTCGGAAAACAAAAGACTCAACAATTCTCTTCTGTTTGCCTGAGGCTATGGTCAACACAATCAAAAAACAAATAAATAAATAAACAACCACATGGGCACACGCACATGTGTCTGCTCACACATCCACGTGGATGGAGTCCCTCCAGGGGAAAACTGATGGACACATGAGATGACAGATGATTGTGTTTGTTTGTGAGTTCACATTCACTGCTTCTTTTGTCCTCGGAGATGCATTCTTTGCAGACATTTTCAAACCGACAGACAGCGTTTTTGTAGAAAAACAAATACGATTGCGTCATAAAATCAATGCGATGTCAGGGAATACAATAATGGAAAATAATACTGACTGAATAGCATTTCATTGACATTACAGGAAGACAAAAAATAGAAAAAAAATTATTGGCACTGTATGTGTGTGTGTGTGTGTGTGTGTGTGTGTGTGTGTCTATATAAATATATATATATATATATATATATATATATATATATATATAGCGATGAGAGACCCTGAAGGTGTCCTTTGGTATCTGGCACCAAGACATTAGCAGTAGATTCTTCAACTCCTGTAGGCTGCTAGGTGGAGCCGCTGTGGATTGTACTTTTTGGTCCAGTCCAACCCAGAGATGCCTAATTAGTTTGAGATCTGGGGAATTTGGAGGCCAGGGCAAGTCCTTGAACACTTCATGTAATTCACTATTCCTGAACAATGTGTGCAGTGTGGCAGGGTGCACTATCCTGTGGAAACAGGCCACTTCCACTAAGGAACACCATTGTCATGAAGGGCTGTATTTGCAACAATGTTTAGGTAGGTGGCATCTACATGAATGGCGGGTCCTAGGGTTTCCAGCAGAATATTGCCCAGAGCATCACATTCCCTCCACTGGCTTGTTGTTGTCCGACAGTGCATTCTGGTGCCATCACTTCCCCAGGAAAACGGCACACACATACACGGCTGTCCACGTGATATAAAAGAAAATGTGACTCATTGGACCTTCTTTCACTGCTCCAAGGTCCAGTTCCAACACTCATGTACCCATTGTAAGCACATTTGAAGGTGGACAGATCAGGCACTCTGATTGGTCTGCGGCTACGCAGCCCCTTACGCAACAGAGCGAGATGCACAGTGTGTTGTGACACATTCCTCTCATAACCATCATTAACATTTTGTGTGAATTGTGCCACAGTAGACATTCTGTTGGCTCGGACCAGCCTTCCTTGCCTTTGTGCATCGATGATCCTTGATCGCCCAACATCCTGTCCCAGGTTTGTCCCTCCTCAGACCACTGTTGGTAAATTCTCACCACTGCTTACCCAGAGAAACCCACAAGCCTTGCCATTTCAGAGATACTCTAACCCAATCGCCTTGCCATAACAATTTGGCCCTTGTCAAAGTCACTCAATTATTCATTTCTATTTCTCCTGCATCCAAAATATAGATTTCAAGAATGGATTGTTTGCTTACCATCTAATCAACCCAGACTTTAATAGGTGGCCTCGATAGGGGATTAATGATACTCGCTTCACCTGTGACTGGTCATAGTGTTTTGGCTCATACTGTACACATACATGCATCATACATACTGTGTATATATTACTGGACTGACATAAAAATCACCAGATTTTTATGATTCCTAACTCCCAAAATCCAAATTTTACATGATGGCTCACGCTTACACATTTCACATACAGACACTTGATAAGATTAAAGCATTAAAGCAACTATGCAGGTATGTGGAGGTTAGCCAATAATCAAATTTACATATAAAAAGTGATGTAGCAAAAACTGTCTATTTAAGGGTATAAAATGGCCATTCAAAACCAAGTTGCAGACAATTTTGGAGCTCCATAAGCCATCTCTGCGATAAAACCTGGCCCTTTTTAAAGAACAGAAAAAAGGTGAGAGAATAGTGCAATAAGGGTATGTGACTGAAAAGCTCAAGCACATGAACCAGACTCTAAAATTCTGTAACATGTAGGAGTGATTTCAAAGCACAGAAAGGCCAACTCCTCTCCTCAGCTGCCCTCCACAGATCCTCTCCAGCAGAGCAAAACGGCAGGAGACTGGAGCTTCATTTCACTACGTTACACAAAATGGTGGCAAGTGAGGTGATGTCTCTCGCAGTCAGTGGCAGGTGTACACGCTAAGCTCAGTAATTATTTCCCTTTATCCGAGCAGCAGCATTTAAATGAATTCTCATCCTGTCTGCCTATCTCTGCCTGCCGTGATAGACCTCAGCTTTCCCCTTAATTATGCCTTCAGACCCAACTGTTTACTGAACGACTCCCTCTGACTCACCGCAGTGACGAACACAGTAGAATGTGCACGGGCGGCACCGTAAAGCAAAGTCCGACGAATTTCAAACAGGGCTAGATCGCGTGTGACAGCTTGGACGGATCTGTTGCGCTGCGAGAGGACAAAAATGAAACAACACACTTGCTGTTCCTTGAAATTTCAAACAGTTACTGCAAATTTTATTTTTCAGTGAAAATTGCTTGGTTCTGTGTTTTTGTTATATTTTAATATCATTGCGATCCTATTATATAGTTTTTCGGTAACTCTGTACAATAAGGTCCATTAGTTAGTTATATATAGTTAGTTATATAAAATGTAAAAATGTAAAGTTTTAGTAATTTTGTGTTTTTGTCACTTGTCCAATATATCTATTTAAAAAAGTATGTTGGATTTAAATGATTTATTCTTGTGCATCGGTCCCATATGAATCAATTCGGTTAAACAAACATACTTTGTTCATGTAACTTCATGGAACATGGAGTGAAGTCATTTAAAGTCACCCAATAAAGTAGTCTCAAAGTGAATCTTATTTGGCTCCCTGACATGATTCAGACATTCAAATGCATCTTCATTCACTCAGTTCAATTTCATATATTTTAGTATCACCCAACTGAATTATAATACTATACTTGTGAGTTAAAACTTTAGCTAGTAATAGAGAACATGTTAGGATCTTAAATGCTAGGCATTAATTGGTCCTTCAGCAATGCAATTATGAAAATTAGTTGTATCAGTCCACAGCCTAAGCAATGGCGCCACTCTTCTCCACAATGGTAACCCAGTGTAATTTAAATGGTTCTAATAATTACAGCATAATTGAACATTAAATATTACATCAAGTCTCCCCCTTTTCACATCTTACTCAAAAACACAGAAAATGTCACTTAATTTCAACATTTATTCTCTCCTCTTTCAGCCATATACAAAGCATGGTGGGAACTAACAAGCACTACTCAGTTTCAGTAAATGCAACACAAATCATCCATGTAATGCCAACACAAAACAAATTAAGTAAACTTCAATTTTACACATATTTAACTGAATTGAACACAATCAGATTAAGTTAGGTCAAAACGTATAGCAACTATGTTGCTTTAGCTCATTTTAATAAAGCAATTCGAATAAGCAGCAAAAGTCTTTTTTCCAGAGCAGTTTTCGATAGATAGATGGATAGATGGATACATAGATAGAGAACAGACATAGATTTATGTAACTAGTTTTAGGTAACAATAATTAACCTGGTCTGGTGCACCCTGAAAGAATTTGCATATTTTATGATATGCAAATTAGGTGATGTGCAAGCTAAAACTACACTCACATGGGTACACAAGTAATATGCTTCCATTATATCAGCATTATTACATCACTTAAGGAAGTTCCAAACATTAAAAGATAGAGAACAAGACACAGGGATGGTTTAAGACGTAGGTTTCTTTTACACAAAAACTGACCTTGACCAACGATGAGTACAAAGAGCAGCGCATCAGTGATCATGAGTGTCTCATTAATAACGGACGGAAAGAAAGACAGAAAAATGAATGAATAAAACTGTTGCACAGGTGTATCAGCAACATCTGTCTGAAAGGATTCAATCCGTTCCACTGGATCGATCATTCAGATTGAAAGACAGTGAGAGAGAAGGGCAGTGTAGCATGGCTGTCTGACAGCAGGTGTTCGGCAGATCAATGAATGAAGGAGAGAAAACAGCTCATCTTTATGACAAGACCCGCTGCGACACACATCCCTCCTAACACACTACTTTAATTAATCTAATCTTATCCAGCCACAGAGAGCAAGGGTGAAAAACAGCCCAGCTCACATCTCTCCTTGTGCCTTTCTCACTCTTGCCCTATCTGAGTAATGTCACCCATGTGTCCCTGGAGTAGATGAAGAACATGCTGGTGAATTAATCATTTAATATACCTTATTCTCTCACTCTCTGTCTATGAACATACACACACATTTCGAAGTGATGTTATACACATAATGAAAACCCAGAAATGAGAACTGTGAGTAGAGTGTTGTTAATACACACGTTTTGAACCTAACAACAGTTTTTGATGTTGAAGAAAGAAAGAAAAAAAAAAAAAGAATACTTTTGGCTGGGGCAAAAAATAAAATTTTGGGTTGGTAAGATTTTTGAATATCTCTCATGCTTATCAAGGCTGCATTTATTTGATCAAATACAATAAAAACGATTATGAAACATTATAATAATAATAAAAAAAAAAAAATGGAAAATAGATATTTAAATATTAAAATGTAATTTATTCCTATGATGGCAAAGCTGAATTTTCAGCATCATTACTCCAGTGTTCAATGTCAGTAAGCACAAACTTGTACGTATATTATAAATAATATGTAAACATGACATTTGACAACATGACATTTTAAAAAATGAAAGAAAAAAACTCAACTCATGTCATAGCATGTCATATATATATATATCTTTTTATAGGGGGAGGGGGGTTATGGTGTTGTAGTCAGTGCATATAAGCATTGGTGCTCACTAATTCCAGTTTCCCTCTTAATTTCCTGTCACTATCCACTTTTTTGTCTCATAAAGAGGCAAAAGTGCAAGAGTGGAAATCACTAGTGGCACCAAATTACAAAAATAAATGACTAGCTGAAATAAAAATGGACCCCATTTACTTTCTAAACAATCATACTCGGTTGTATGATTCATCTGCGATTTTGTAATTTTGTCATAATGTTCCATCAAAACTTTCCCCTGATATGACAAAGTCGTATTTTTCAACCTCTGTGTCCGACCACTCGTCAAACAGAAATAAAATTGCCATTTATATGAGGATATTGTCAGATTGGCATTGCATTTTTCCAAAGACTGTGAGCTGTGAAACGGTACGACGGTACGAATAATAAAACCATAATACACATATATACAAACAAAAAACGAGAAACAAACAATGTGGAAGAGACAGATTAGACACAAACACTATCAAATGCACAGCACACCGCACCCCAATTAGAACTCCGTCTGCAAATGCACGAAACAAGTTCCTGCAACAGACCTCAGTAAACATTGTGGCTCATTCACAGCTCTCTGGTTAAATATAGCAGCTCTGCCCTCTGGCTTTCCATTTGCTGTTGCAGCGTGTAAAGTCGTTTCACAACAAGCTTCTGACATTACACCAGCACAGAGGGGCGCTGATGAATGGGTGCTATTTAAAGGGTGCAGCCGTAGGTACAATTGAAACCATATAAAAACACAAATAGTGTTACGTGGCAGTCGTTCACACCTGAGGAAGTCGAAACGCAGGAACTGTGTACATATGGGGTTGGCGAAAGCACTGGCTCTTCCATTCTGAGAGAAGATATTTTGAATGTCCTGACAGGCATGTGGGTCCATCTGCCTCACCTCACCCCTGTTCGTTACCTCATTTACACCTTTCATTCGCCCACGGCAAATTGCAACACCATCCTTGAGAGTTATTCAAATGGAGGCTGCTGGGCAGATGGAAAAGAGGGAACGATGCAGGATGGAAGATATCTGGAGCAGGCAGTTATTAACAGGTTTAAGTATTTACAGCAAAAAAAAAAAAAAAAAAAAAAAGGTTAAGTAACATATATAATATATAAAACGAGGGAAAATTTAAACAGGTTTTACTTAAAAATAAAAATTTGATGATTCAATGTTTGAAAACAGCCATAAATATTAATATTGTAAAATTAGAGTTTTACTAATATTCACTTCCTAATAAAGTTCATTAATTAACATTAATTAACATAAGCTAATCATGAACAGCACTTCTACAGCATTTATTAATCTTTGTTAATGTTAATTTCAACATTTACTAATACATTTTTTAAAATAACATTAGTTATTCACTGTGAACTAATATGAACAAACAATGAACTGATGCATTTTTATTAATGAACGTTAACAAATATTAATAAATACAGTAACAAATGTATTGCTCTTGGTTAGCTCATGTTAATTAATACATTACCTAATGTTAACAAATTAACCTCATTGTAAAGTGTTATTGTTAAATATTTCATTGTACAATACAATTATTATTATTAATATTATTATTATTATAATGTACAGTATTTTTTTATTTTACAGTGAATGTTATAATTTCAATAATCTATTACAATATTTATATATTGTATTTATATTATATTGCAAACATCTAACAACTTTAAACTTCAAGACTGAAGCTAATTCACATTCATTTTCATTTTAAATAAATTCTAGTTCAGCAAAGAAATTCTACAGAGCACAGGCTGAAAGGTCCTTTACATGCAGTCTAGAAGCAATCGCATCATTACCACATGGCGCAAACTGAATGGCCTCTGCTGATCCTGGAGCCACTGAGATTTCTCACTCAACATTTAAATAATCTGCTTCAGTGTTTGCTTGTTCTGCAGCGGACTATCAGAGTTATTCTGAAACCCTACATCTCCCCAGCTCCACCTGCCTAGACCAGCATATTTTGCATGCATTCTGCCAGTGGCAGAAGCAATAATCAGCAGTAGCAACAGCGTAGCAGATTTAGTCTACCAAGACCAAATGCATAAACATTGCCACATTCATTAATATGCTAAAACTATTTCGAGAGTTGTCATGATTAAAATGGTAATGTCACTTGTTAAAAATAAACATGCAGGATTCATATAACACCACAGTCAAAACAGTCACAGATCCACCTATTCGTGAAGTGCATTCAGGATAAACATTGTAAGTCTCTTCAACTCAAAAGGGAAAAAAAGCTTGATGATGGTGCAAAGAAAGTACAATTTTTTTATGGGAAGAACTCAAAGCCAGGAGTGACATAGTCTGGTCAAAAAACAAACAAAAAAAATTCTAAAACCAGACCTAGTCGTCTGTAAAACACGTCATTTCTCACAATTCCAGGATATGACAAGAACAAGCTCCAACTGTCAAATGCACTGTCATGTTGTCTGGATTTGCCACACAGGTATTGGAATTGTGTGTACACAGAAGAAGGACATACATGTGCAGCAGAGAGACCGTGCACTGTAACCTGACAGCCTGAAATGTCTCTATGGGGATCTGGAGCTTTGAAAGCAAAACTAGCAGGCAGACGGTCAGCCAAGTGAGACACGGTCAGTAGAGCCTTTACACTGCATCCTGTTATGGGTTGACAAGCCGCACGGGACAATACAAAATGTCCGGACACTGACACCAGTGAGGGGAAAACCTGGTATCTTACATGAAGCAGAAGCTGTGAAACTATTAAACCTGAGGTGAAGGCGGTTTATGAAATCTGTGTGACACTCTAAAACTTGCTGAATGATGTTCTCCAAATGGGGCCGATAGTGGATTAACCTTGGGTCTGATGGTTGTCCAAGGCTACCTTATCTATAAGTTCAATTTGTACCAAAAAGCCTGGTTTAGGAAGAATGGGGTAAAAATGAAATGAGGGAACACGGCCTTCCAGAAGTACTTCACCTCTTCAATCACATTGCAGGAACGATTACAAGGAAGCGCAGAACTGATAATAGATCACGCTCCTCTAAAATACAGGCAGAAATGACTGGGTAAATTAGTTTTTTGGGGAAGAAGCTGAGTGTTAAGCTGTTTTTTTTTTTTTTTCACACTTCCCCTGGCAAAGCAAGCACTGTAGGTTCATGGATTTAAACAAACCAATCGTGTCATTCTGCTTTTATGATGTCAACATACATGATATGATTTAAATTATGAGGTCGGCTGAATTCATGCAGAAATCCACACTCAATCTGTCAAATCTAAAAGATCAGTGGCAGCCAACAACATTTCCCTACATCACTTTATTATTATAAATAATACATATTTTTTTTAAATAATGTGTAGATACATAACTAATGTACCTTGCGTATTTTCCCAACACCTTGTACTGTATGTTTGTTTTCACACCCAATTATTCAAAAGCCGTATGGAAACACCTGCCTTCATTCATTCACCCTTTTGTTCACTTTCATAGTTTCGCATGCTCTATTACACAACATGTCAACATGTTCACACCCTGTATGATAGATTTAAATTATTTTGCATAATTACTCATTAAAGAATTTGTCAGTAAACTGAATGTAAATGAAAGACATCATTAACAATTCAAACTCCTACTTACACTTGTACGTTGTCTCAGTGCTACTATTTATACCGATGGTCCTTCTGTGCCACTGCCTACATATCTGTCCTTGAAACACTGGAGTACCCCTACAAATTTCACAAGTACGTGGATTGATTTTGTTCTAGAACCAGATCTGCCTATCAACTACCCAGAACTCATAAATGTTTGCATTCAACTCCCAAAAAGGACATTTCATATTGTGACATGTCAGATACTTCTGGATAGGTAGAAGATCATTATGTGATCTAATGATGTTGTACATCAGATAAATTTAAGAAAAAGCTTTCAAACTAGCAAAGTGATGGATAATAAGGATTTTTTACAGTTTTGTCAAATTTCTCACCTTAAAAATGTGTGGTTTCGTTAATGAATGTTGCAGAATAAATTCCCTCTAGTTTTCTTTCCATCCTTCTTTCCTTCTTTATTTCTTTGACTTTTCATTCATTTCCAGCCTTAGATGCCGCATGCATCAAGTGTCTGAGTAATCACTGTGTAGCGCGCTTCCTGTGTTTCCGGGCTGAAACGTGGACGTCATGGGGCTCAAAGGCGAGTTGTGGAGAATGAATTCTCTGTATTATCGAATCCTTCATCTGCGTGAGGTAAAAGCAATTTCCTCTTCCCCACAAAAAAAATAAATAAATAAATAAAATAAAAACTTGATTACCACCCCTGAGATTAGGGAAACTACTCAGGCAAGATGATGGGGCACTAGAGCCACAAACATGCTTCAATCATGAGAACGCACACGAGAGGTTATGTGCATACGTACAGACAGAGGTAAAGATGGTAACTATAGAGAAAACCAATCCGAAAACAATAATACACCAAAGATCAACGTTTCCTATTGTAAAAGTTCAATAACGGAGAAGGCAAGCATCTAAAATAAAACAAAGCACACATTTCGAAATCATTTAAAAGCGACTCAATTATGTCCACATGATCGTGCCATTACTTTGATTTCCACATTAATACTGCAAGTTACAGAAAAGACTTAAAAGCTATAGCAGAGAGGATTTAGATTCCTTCCATTGACTTTATGGTTTGATTATACTGAGAATGTCACTGATTCCTTCAATTATAATTTACTTATTATTTTTGAGAATTTTGAGCGATACTTGAATTCAATGTGTAAAAAAAAAGCAAAAAAAAACATGACCATGTTGTTCATTGCTCGTTGTTCATGACAAAACAAAGCACTTTTTTTTTTAACAATGCAGATATTAAAATGATAGCAGTTAAAGGATATTTGACACTCATACAATGAAAGAGTGTAAATTACCGTTCACAGGTTAAGCAGCAAAACTGTTTTCAACATTAATAATAATAAGTCATTCTGGAGCATGAATTCATTAAAATGCTTTGTGAAGGATCATGTGATACTGAAGACTGCAATAGCTGCTGAAAATTCCATTACAGGAATAAATTACATTTAAAATATATTAAATTAGTAAACATTTATTTTAAATTACAATAAAATATCACATTGTTGTTTTAATTGTATTTTTGATCAAAAAACATAACAATAAAAAATCTTACCAACCCAAAACCTTTGAATGGTACTGTATACTTTGTTGCACTGATCTCAGCTCTAGAATCGACTCAATTGATTCCTCAAATCTGCTTGTTCGGAATGTGCTGCATTAAACATTAAAAAAAACAAAAAAAAAAAAAACATGTAAATCCTCTAATTCAAAATGTAAAGGGAAATAATTATGCATCACTATTAGACAATATCACATTGAATTTACAACATGTCTGAATACTTGGAGTAAAACCATCACAGGACAGTGTGAGAAATCATCTGTCAACATATAGCCCCGGTAACCCTTTCATCAATATCCGAGCGTCTGTGATTGGTGTTTTCAGACAAACAGAAAAATTTCCTCAAATGAACAGATCATTCTGTCACCCATAACTACCGTCACATCAAAGAGAAGCTATTTTATGCCAACACTATACAATGAGTACATCCTAGAGCCATAGCTCATCCCTCACAACATGCTTTTGTTAGTTTATGATTCTGTCAGCTACCTTTTCTGCATTATTCTGTTTGATAATAATGCTCTTACATCAACATGACCAGATGTCACTACATACGTGAACAAATTATGCCATGCAAAATCTAAAAAAAATAAAAAAAATAAATTAATAAAAAGATACGACTGCAGGTGTAATATAAATGATTGATTTCTTTAAGTAGTCAAACTCATTCACTTATTTATATATTTATTTACTTGTATACTTATGTACTTACTTACATTCATTCATTCAAGCACGATACAAATAATCCACATATATTGTTACAATATTTGTGGGATGCTGTAATAGATCAACCTTATTTTCAATGTAAGATCAGACAAGACCATTTTTAACTATTATCACGATCAAAAAACACGCTGCTTTGTAGTGCAAACATTTTTTCCATTTACTGCATTTTGTTATTCTTCTTGTTATTTACCTATAGAAGCTAATGAATCAGAAGTTTTGGACATTCATAGAAAATACCTTACTTCCATGTTGCAAAATAAGGTGGTTACAGTTATCATGATATCAGATTACTCATACCAGATATGTTTTTTGGTCATACCACCCAGTTATCCAGTAGTGAGATGACCTGCGAAAACACAACCGAGCGAGCGGCTGCATCAGCAGGGCGTCCGGCCCACTGACGGCAGGTGGTCTGACCCTGTACAACCCTAGAGAGAAAGAAAGCCTGGGCTATATGAACACTTCTTCTGCCCAGACATGGGCCACAGGTCACTCAGGTGCAACGGAGCAGAAAATTGAGGAAGAGAAACTCAGTGCACTGCAGAGTTCGTCTTTCTCGGCCTTCTTGCTTTTTTCTTTCTCTCTTTTTCCTCATACGACCCTTGCGATGTCTGCAGCACAATACAAGAGGGAGCAGGAATTACACAAGTGAGATGGAGGTATAGAAAGCCAACACAGCTGTAACCTTGCGGGGATGAATTTAAAATGCGTCTCTGAAAAGGCAAGTGCTTTTATCTTTCTTTGATTGGAAATAATCTCTGAGTTTATGAACAAATGACACACTGAAGGCTGAAATAGCCTACTGCAACAAATTATCAGGGTTTCTTCCCCTCCTTCACATCATAATTATTTTATTAATATTAAGCAGAAAAATGCATTAAATCTCAATAATACCCAGCAAGCATGTAACAGAGAGATGTTCATGTCTGTATAACATCCGTCAGTTCAGACCCACTATTGTATGTTTGCTGGAAACGCAATACAGGTTCAGCGTCTCAGTTTAGGCTTTTATTTAGGCGTTTAAATTATATTTGAATGAATAAATATTCGAAAAATTATGACAATACCAAAATATCAGGCCAAAATCACCAATGGAATGTTCTTTTGAATTACTCTTTAATATACATTTCCACTAAGACCTACAGAAAAAGCATAACATCAGTGAGTGATTTACAAAGCTTTTGATCACTTTAAACATGCGCTCGCATGAAGGTGTTATTGCGTTATGGCACCGTGACGTACACCTGATGGCACAAGCAATCACGAAGACAAGATAGCCTATTCATTTTGTATATTACCAAAGACTGAGGATACAGCTGTGACAGATTTATCTGTCACTTGAACATCAATAATGAAAATTTAAAAAACGACTTTTTAACGTTCACTATTTATGTCACTTGAACGTCATTAGTGATCGCTGAAAAAAAAAGATGTTGTAAAAACATTCATTCTGGCTCCTCAGTGGACATCCTTTGAATGTTCGACAAAGATGTTAAATTGACATCTTTTGGACGTGTCTTTGCTTAGTGGGTCTCCTCACACAGCTACACAAAAGCACAAGCTGACATATTGACTCGTTGTAGTATTGCAGTTCATTCAAACTGCTATTTTGACAAATCTACAGCATGAGTTTTCAAAAGAAAATCAGTATTGCTATTTTTTTTTTTTAAATAAATCATTAAACCAAAAATGAAACTTCTCTCATCATGTTATTCCAAACCCATATGACTATTTTGCACCACAATAAACGAAGACTCGAAACTTTCAATCCACACAAAACCACAATATAATGATCATAAAATTACTTCATACTACTTATATCAAAATATTATTGTCTTTTGAAGCCGTCTGTTTGTTTGTTTGTTTTTTGGTCATTTTGGAAGTTGATCCATTAATTAATTTTGGGTGAACTATTCCCTTAATATTTGTGAAAATAGAAACATTTTTTTTTTTTTTTTTTTGTTCAATTCAACAGCTTAAATAAAAAGACAACAGCTATTTTGCCGAGGGAGAGAGGAAAAGGTGCAAAAGCACACACAAAGGCCCATTAGAGGGTCAGAAAATTCTGGCAGGGTGCACGATAAACACTGTGTTCTTTTACAGGCTAAAGTGTCTGTCGGAATCACGTATCAGCAAATTGCTGGAGCTCGGTGTCGCCGCTGAAAACAGACTCATCAAAGAAAAGAGCCTTTTAAAACTCTCTACAGCATGATTGTTGTTCAAAGTTACAGAAATTTCCAAATTCATGGGGGAGATAACTATCTAGACACCAATGTGAAGCTCTGAAGATTATTCAGTGAGAAGAGACCCCTAGCAGAGCACTGGTGAATTATGGGATATATGGCTATTGTTCAGAACAGAACATGTACAATGAGAATTTAGTTTAGTCATATTTGCGTGACCCTGTATTCAGTCCATATTTACAGTCTCGGGATAAAAACTAAAAAAATCAACGATGACAAAATATTCGCCAAATACCCTATACAAGAGTTTCACATTTATTTACCTTTAAAGGGTTAGTTCACTCAAGAAGGAAATTTCTGTCATTAATTACTCAACCTCATATCGTTCCAAACCCCGTAAGACTTTCGTTCATCTTCGGAACACAAATTAAAATATTTTTGACGAAATTTTGAAAAAAATTTTTTATTCTCCATAGAAAGTAACGTACCTACCACATTCAAGGTCCAAAATTGTAATAAAGACATCGTTAAAATACACAATATGGTTCAACTTTAATATTATGAAAATATGAGAATACTTTTTTGTGCGCAAAAACAAAACAAAAATAACGACTTTATTCAACAGTTTCTTCTCTCCCCTGCCATTCTCCTACTCTGTTTCAATTGAATAGACAGTGCAGGCTTCCTGGTTCCTGGTCAATTATTACAAATACAAAATGTATTCTCATTGCTTCATGATATTAAGGTTGAACCACTGTAGTAATGTTGACAATTTTAACAATGTCTTTACTACTTTTCTACACCTTGAATGTGGTGATTACATTGCTTCTATGGGGATTTGATGTCATCAAAAAGAGCTGATAGAGCTCAAGATAGAGCTGGACGATTAGTCGCTAAAACATTACGATCTTAATTCAAACCACGCAATCTTATTCCTAAATGACACCAATTCAGCTATGTTTATTACGCCTTTGACAAGTGAACATTCAAATCTGTGAGAGAGCAGTTATCATGTATGAAACAGCTTCACAGGCTCTCTTTTCAACCACACAGTATCATTGTTTCTGTTACAATCATTCAAATAATCACAGAAGTACTGGGATAAATGATTATAGTGCAGAATATAAACACTGCTGTATATGATAGCAATCAAAATAGAGTAACAGCGCTTCAAATAAATATTGTATCAATTACATCATTACACCAGTAGGTGGCGACAAGGGCCTGTTAAAAATGTATCAAATGAGTCATTGAATCCTTCATTCAAAATGATGTTTTATTATTATTAATGATTCATTAATTGAATATTTAAATTGACTGCAGCAATTGCATTTTTATCAGCTAAATGACATTGTTTGGTTGTCTATTCAGAATCTTAGAAGAATCGTGATCTCTATTTTAAACAAAAAAAAATCCATTATTGTCGATCTATCCGGAATCTAATCCTGCCTCTCTTAGACAAAACACTTGGCAGCACAGAGAGAACCATGAAGCACAATGGGATGGAAGTTCCAGTCAGACTGTTTATATATCACCTGCAGAGCCAATTCGACCACATTAAAGAGCCCAGGCCTGAATGCACCATCAGATCAGATGTAGCACCAGATAAATCACTCTGAATGAGACTGAACCAGTGCTCGACGCTGGCACCAGGCCCGCCTGTAAACGTTTACCAATAGCATTAGGGGACTGTTTCAACACCGTTGTGATATTGATTAGTCATTTTTCACGGCGATGGCCATCGTAATCAGCGTCGACGGCGCACACGGAGGGAGCGCGCAAGATGATGCATGGGAAAGGAATAAAGCCATGGATAATGGAATCGATGTCACATGATGCAGTGTTGAGAACCCATTGACACAGATCTCACTAACAGTTAAAAATGATATGCACTTATTAAAAGTACGTTTTAATAATTTAAAGAAACTTTGTCCACTACAAAGAACATTTTGTGCAAAGGAAAGATTCTATGGACATTAAAGAATCATTACATAATTTCTATACAGTTTTGTAGTACGTATCATTGTCAGAATGTTGTATGTATCATCACTATACAAGCACCCTTTGAGCAGCCTGACCCTGGATCAGAGGGAAAGGATAACTCCTACACAAAAGCAAAAGGCAACACCGATTGCCTGTAGATAAACTGACGTGCCATTTTGGACTCCATCATTCTTTCACACTCTCCATTGATTCACAGTAAATATGAAGGGGGACCTGACATTTAGTGCAGGCTGTTTCGAGACTATTGACTGTCTGGCTAGATGAGCAATTTCATTTCCATTGATCAAGTGCTGCTGCAAAAATCAAAATTGCCATACAAACAAGAGGACGGGTTGATTTTAAGCTTGTTAGTGTGCAGAAACGGAAACTTAAAAGGTGGTTTCATAAACAGTAAAACGTCTATTTGTTTGCTATCCCCTGATATACCCACATATCTATAAAACTTTAGCTGATTATGTTCCATAAAGCACTCTATAACCTCTTTAAAATAGTATAACAATGTATTGGTAAGTTAAAGTTTGTAATGGATCACATTGATTTTACCACAGTAACAGGACTCAACAACAACAAACTTGTAATCATGTAAAATTCAACACAACATGTAGTCTCAAAAGGCTTAATATTTTTAAACAACAAAATGAACATGATCATTCATCAAATGTACTGTATAAACTGAGAAAATTCTGTCTAAAGAGAAAAAAGTCAACCCTGCTGTTGGGAGGTCAATTATAATTTACCTCAGTAAAGAAAGAGACCTCTACTACAGATAAATAGTCTAGAAAACAAAATATCTCTCCTACTGATTAAATATTATGTCCTAAATAAATACATTTATTTAAGCATGTACTTGTCAGGACAAAAATGTTGATGTAAAAAAAATATGCACATAAATAAGCACACACACACACACACACACACACACACACTCACTAAACCAAGCAGTAATTTGTTCCATTTTTAGAAAGTGTTGATTTTGCTGAGCTGCAACATCTGCCTGTAATTGTTTTGTCTGTTTTCAGTTTAAGACGAGAGGGAGGCCTCGACATAATCTTTTTTTCTGTAAAGATCAATACGTGTTTAATTTAAAAAAAAAAAAAAACAGTGCTAGGAACTTGCACTGGTGAGGCCTGAGGAATGAATTTAAAGAACAATGCAGAGGAAGCCGACTGATTCAAAATAAATCAGCCTCTGAGAATGAGCTTTGATGACAATTGAATAACACATAAATGCTCATCGAGCTCAGTCCTCGAATATGAGAATTGATTTATGCTCGGCAGGTTTAAATTAATAAAAAGATCTTCATCTAAAAGACAAATTGGGTTTTAGAGAACGAATTGTGCATAAAACACTTGTCATGTTCATTACAGTCCATTATTGATGCATTAATCACACAATGATATTAACAAGATGGATCCTCTTTTCCAATCATGACAACACTGAGTAGTTTTTGCATGTTATTGAATATGGCAATGTTAGTGTTTTTGGTCTAGATCTGGTATACGGCTGCTGCTGCTTCTGCTGATTATTGCTTCTGCTGCTGCAAAGCAAGCATGAACTTGCTACTGCTAACAGATAAACAGACATGCTGCTGTGAGCATGTAAGATATACTGTTGCTGCATTAATACACAGACATAAATCCCATAGTAGATATAGGCAGGTGGCACTGGGGGAGGTAGAGGGTTACAGAAGAACCAACCAGCAAGTTTAAGGACTAGCTTTAAGCAAACAATAAACCAGACCATATAAATGTTGAGCAAGCACTCTTATTGGCTACAGGATCAGCATACTCACACTAGGGGTTGAATGACTTTAGATTTTTTAAAGTTGAAATGTATGTGATGAATCTGGCATATGACACAGCACTGTGCACAAGGCTATTGCTCCTACAAAACAGCTTTTGTTCTTTTGTTCTACTCGATCAGTTACATATAGTGTAACATAGTAAAGATTACATTTAAATGATTGCAATAATGAGAGAGTGATTGCGTGTGTGAATTAATTATACCTGGCAGCATCTCTCTACTAATAATGAAGCGGTGGGTTTTGGTAAGAAATATATGCTAGAACATTTCAGTTTCTAAGCTATTTTATTGATAAATTGCAGAACAGTGTTAACAATACATTTCTGCCCTATTGAATGTTTCTGTGTTCTCGATGTGCGAGCTACTGTCTGAATGTGTGTATGTTACAATGCAGCAGTGCGAATTAGTTTAGAATGGCGATTAACTTACGTGTACAATAAAACATGCATTTACCCAATCAATATTATCCAGGTAGTATAATCAAACATATCTTGTGGTGCACTCTCAGAATATGCATTTATTTGTCATTTACTGTTTGATACGAAGCAGTAAATATGGACTTTAAAGATTTCTTATCTTGTTCCACCCTCTATAGGCCGTGACCAGCGACTAGTCGACGTCAAGCTTAAAGCGTCATGGCAGACCATTAAAGTCAATTGATTAGTCGCACACACAGACACACTCCATTTGTTTGTCTGAATAGTCAGTTCGGATTGGTTGGAAGATGCATTGAAAAAAAAGAAAGAAAAAACTAAACTTAATTTGTACATTTCTGTGTTTGTCCAATTGATTTGTTCAGTGTATTTCAATTGGCAAAATTACAACATGAGTGAAGTTCAAATTAATCCATGCAACAAAAAAAAGAAACACGCCATAATGAATTTAATACAGTGTGTGCATTAAAACTGTAATGCACAGGTAGATCTAGTCAGTTGAATCAACACACACACACATCATTCGCACAGAGATGGGAGATGCACACCCACAGAAACAGTCAGGAGCTACAAACCTGCCAAGTTCCCAGAATTTAAGGAAACATTAACCGTTGTCAAGGTGTCATGAGCAGGCCCATCAGAATAAAAGCAAGTCACGAATTACGCTATATAGCATCGATTTAGAACATGAGGCTGTGGCATTCATCAAGTGAGATGGGCTAATTTGCTCATTTGCATAAAATATTGAAAAGTGACAGCACTCTGTGAGCGCTTGGAAATGACGCCATTTAAATGCTTCAATTAGAAATGCAAATGAGAGGGAATATTGGCAGATGTTTTCATTTCCTAACTCTGTCTTCTGAAAACTTAAAACAGGATTGAGAAGTGTTTATATTCCGGTGTGTGGGCGGCGGTGACTTCTAGAGCCTAATTTAAAGGCAAAAAGAAGTTTCATGATTTTTTACAAGACATTATTATCAAAAATAAATAAATAAACACGGAGAAAAAGGATCAGAGGGTAATGCAAAGCAAAGTAGCATTTCAACATTCTACAAAGTTAAAACAGATTTGTTAAAAGTTGTGTGTGTAAAAATAATCAAGAAAGCCTGTAAAAAACATTATACTATAAACAAAAACAAAAGAAACGTCAAAGCTAATGACAAATACAGCAAAAAACAAAGGTCACATTGTTGCATAAGCATTCACTTACATTTTAAACCCAACTCAGACAAAAATCGTCAAATACTGGATCTGTCAGAAAAAAAACCCAGTGGTAATTAGTCTGTCGGCTGCAGATGCATTCATGTGATTGCATAAGCAAAGCAATGTGTTAATGGCTAAATTAAGGACATAATGAGAGTCTGAAATGAGAAAACATGTTATGCAACAAACGCCCATTTTTCTCCAGTCTCAGAACTCGTCTGTCCTTGACAGCTTGCAAATATCTGAGAAACTGTTATTAAAGCTTATTTATCATAGAATCTGTAACAAATCATTTGCTTTCAAGACAAAGCTAAAGCTGGCATTTTAAGAATCCACATTAGCTGGAAACCTATTCAAAGGCACTGGCATTTTGTTCAGATATATCAAGCGAGTGGATTCACCCTCAAGTCATTCCAAACCCGTTAGACCTTTATTCATCTTTGGAACACAAATTAAGATATTTTTGATAAAATCCAAGAGCTTTCTGACAGACGTTATTACCACTTTCAAGGCCCAGAAAGGTACTAAAGACATTATTAAAACAGTCCATGTGACAACAGTAATTCAATCTTAATGTGCTCAAGTGAACAGTGTTGACCAATTCTAAGCCGGCGTTCTTAGAACCAGGAAACCTACACTGTGTTTACAATGTGAACAGCATAGGAGACTGACATTGAAGAGAAGAAATCGTTGAATAAAGTCATTATTTTCTATGTTTTTTTGAGCACAAAAAGTATTCTTGTCGCTTCATAATATTTAGATTGTGCAACTGTAGTCAAATGGTCTATTTTAACGATGTCTTTAGTACCTTTCTGGGCCTTGAAAGTGGTAATAACAATAATAATAAGTGGTAATAAAGCGAGGAAACTCACAGATTTCATCAAAAATATCTTCATTTGTGTTCCAAAGATGACTGAAGTTCTTATGGGTTTGGAATGACAAAAAAGAATTTTAATTTTCGGGTGAACTAACCCTTTAATTCAAAAATAAAAATACTATATACTGTACAAGTACAATTATGACAAAAGGAGTCGAATAGAATTATGAGTAAGGGTTAAAGGTCTTCATCTGTGGTGGCATGTATGTCTCTTCAGAACTTGACAGCTTGATTTTGTAATGAATTAATAAAAAAATCAATAACAATAATAATATAAACAACAACAAACTATTTATTTATTACCATTATTAAGACATTTTTGTACTTTTTTTAATAAAATACCTGTTGGTATTACTTCAAGAACAACTACAACAACTACTACTACTACAATAATTGTTGTTGCTGTTGTTAAAAAAATATGATGACAATAATAATCACCTATCCTGTTCATATATAAACTATATGACAGAGAATATGACCAAACCATTAACTACAAGATGCCTTATTTTAATTCAGAGCTGTTAAAACATTTGAGCTGTCAACTCTCTCTCAGCCTCAACAACAACGATGTGTTACAACCACCACCCTTCAGCATTTTATCCACCCGATTGACACATTGGATCTCTCGGGTTTTTGCAGCAGACTGTAACTCTCTACACACGCTGTCTATCCATACAGACCCCAGCTTCACAAGGTGACAGGGCCCTGACCACTGTCTGTCTGACTGGAACATCAACTGAACTCCTCAGAGATTAGAGTAAACCCTCGTCACATGATCTCTCATATATCTGTGAGAATGAGATGCCTTACTGATACTGATTCAAAGCAGAGCTGAGAAATTGTACATGTAGGGGGTGGTACAGTGATATCTGTGGACGATTTCGTCTTTGATGCTACCCTTGTTCATTCCATTCCAAACTTTAGACCGCTTGCGAAGCAATCTTGTCAAGTTTTCGCCATTTTTTTTTTCTTTCTCTCGCTTTTGGAAGACGTGTAATTCAAATTCTGATAGTTTCGTTTCTAAGTCAAGATGAAATTAATTTTGTGAAGAGGTTGACTCGGAGAAACACATAGAGAGGATCGTAGAAAAAAACCAACAACAAAGGAGGACAGAAAAATCAATGGTAGATAAAATATATCAGAACTCCTACAGCAAGGTCAACAGGATATGATTCTCCACAACTCGAGCTCTTTTCCTTGCCTTGAGAAAATCACATTGTTATTCTGGTGAGGCTGAAGCTGGTGTCTCGGAGCAGGCCTGCTGCTAAGAGGCGCCGTCTCCTCTCACGCATGCTGATTCTGCTTGCTGTTAAACTCCAGCCTCAGCGCCCCCATCTGTACAGCCCAAACGCGCCGACGTAGAATGGCTATGAAATATAAAATAGCTGTGATCCTCAGTTGACAGTATTAGATGGTACTGTAGATCATGAAGAGGTTTTATTGATGGGTAAGAAAAAAAAAAAAAAAAAAAAAGACAGGGAAACAGTATGGGGAAATGACACAAGCAGCCATATTTAAACTGAGAGCCACAACTTAACGCGATGGTTCGCCAAAAAATGAAAATTCTGTTCATTTACTCACCCTCAAGTTATTCCAAACCTGTATGAATTTCTTTCTTCTGCTGAACACAAATGAAGTTATTTTGAACAATGTTGGTAACCAAACAGTGGATGGGCCCCATTGACTTCCATTATATATATATATATATATATATATATATATATATATATATATATATATGTATATTTGATATAGGTGATATAAATATACAGTATATATATATATATTTTTTTTTTTTTGGTTTGGCTACCCATATTCATCAAAATATCTTCTCTTGTGTTCAGCAGAAGAAAGACATTCATACAGGTTTTGGAACAACTTGAGGGTGAGTAAATGAACAGAATTTTCATTTTTGGGTGAACTATCACTTTAATGGCCCTTTCACAGAAAGCGTTTAGATTAAGCCAATATTAGTTCAGTTCTGGTGTGAATCTTGAGACAAAACAATTGCACTGACATATTTTAAGATATGTCACTGCAAGTTGCTTTCAGTTAAAAAAGCTCAAATATGCATTTTAGTGTGGTTTTAGCACACTATTCTCACTTTTAAATCAATCATATGTTTAAAAAATATTTGTGAAATCTCTTGGCTGAATTCTGTTCCATCTTCCATCTGAATTATATAACTGAATTACAGTTCCACATCACTTCACCTGGTTTCTTTATTTTAAAAACACATACATTCGGGGTTATGCAGCTGTTTAGTTCATTTCTGAGTTTTGGTTCAGTCCTCATTGTTTTCTGTTTGCCAGTTTCTCCTTGTCTTGTCTGTTACTACAGTCATTAATTGAGTTGCACAGATATTCTGTGTTACGTTAACATTCTTTGTGTGCATTTAAGCTCAACTCATTTCTGTGTTCCCTGCCATCGAACACATGTGGTTGTGGTTTCCCCTGAGCTTCTCCTGTGTACATTTGTGGATTATTATATTAAAGACTGTTTCCTTCTGAGTCATCCGTCTTCATGCACTACTTTACTTTACAACAACAGACTCTTTATATATACAGTATGGAAAAAATACAACAGATGGGCAAAAGCTATCTACCTGAAAAAACTGCATACTGATTAATGTGATCATTAATTGTATTATTTTTTAAATTTTAAATTGGTTATCCTTCAAAAATCAATTACACTAATAATAATAATAATAATAATAATAATAATATCACACAGACACACAATTGTTTTATTTTTTTCTTAAATCCTATTTTTGATATTACATAACAGTAATAATAATATTTGTTTGTATATGTGTGTGTGTGTGTGTGTGTGTATGTGTATTTATTATTTATTTATTTATAAATGGATGAATGAATGAATCAATGAAAACTCTCAAAACAACGTTGACAGAAAAATAAAAAATAGTTCCCTGAATGAACACTCTTCTCTCAGACATTCAGATTTTTGTGGAAGCGTCATTGGAAGTGCTGCTGACCACAGGGCGGGTGAGTAGATTTGGGACTTTGTCCCAGGAGGAGGGTATGGCACACATTAACATTTAATATCGGAGTGAAAGGAAGTTAGTCACACCACACTTAACTTGGCTCTCCTTTTAAAAACAATCACAAAAGGATCATTTAAGAAACACAAGCTAAGATCAATTTTAAAAGGCCCAGTAGTGAATTATGGTTTCCTGTAGGAGGCCGGAGGCGACACTGCATTTGGCCTCTTGGCTCTGACCGTGGCACCGCATGCATTTTTAATTGGCAATCTCAGACGCCATCATTCAATTTTAATTCATAATCAGGCGAAAGTGGGTCAGCTGACAAACATGTCACAGCTGCTCCCATCACCCACAGACAATATTCTTTTAACATGAATGTTTCAGAGGTGTTTAGAAATGAAGGCAAACTGCCACAGAACGGAATTACAGACTGAAGTAACAAAAAAAAACTAACGTAACGCACAAAGACGACAATGGGAAATGCTTCATACAAAACAAGCGATAAATGCTATCTCTATTTGTGAAATCTTATTGATCAGAAATCTTGCTCCACAGCGTGAAAACACAAATTACTTGTGCCTGGAAACATCAGTCGTGTCGTGCTTACGACGCAGTTTCGTGCCGGATTTTGTTTGCATATGAAACCGTTCTCATCTTCAGTAATCATAAAGGACTGATGAGGAGAATATTAACTTATTTCCTGTGTGGAGAATAACCATGGTCTGTCTCCGACAGAAGCAGATGTCAGTCTGTTACCCAGCATGCAATCAGACCAATCAAACAGCTTTACTCACGCCAAGCAGACTTCATCTGTCACTGGACTACAACATATCCACCACATTGCTAACAAAGCACAGAGAGAGAGGACGAGACATAGGGAAAGGCAAATAGAAAGAGAAAGACAGTTTCCTTTCTGCTGCCATTCTAATACATTAGAACACCAGATATATTTTGTGAAATCTCAAAGGTTCAACACTCTGTAGAAAACTTGGATAAACTAAAAGGCTGTCACACTTAAGTATTGTGGTGCTGATATCAAGCAAGCAGGGTAGCAGATGAACTACTTTATTTATGTATTTAGATTTAATAAAAGAATTCTGAAATTAAATTTATATTAAAGTGGTGGTTGATTATGATTTTGCTTTTTTAACTTTAGTTAGTGTAATGTTGTGATATGAGCATAAATAACATCTGCAAAGTTACGACGCTCAAAGTTCAAAACAAAGGGAGCTATTTTTCTTTTAAAGAATTCTCTGTTAAAGGACTACAACAAACGGCTGGTAAGGACTACTTGTAATGCGTTATCCCAACACTGCTAATAAGTAACTCTCATTAACTCTCAATCTAAAATAATACTAACAAAAAAGTAATAAAGTACTTTTTTAAATAATTTGGTTTTTTTTGCAAATGCTTCATGGCAATACCATGTAAATGTAGTGCAGCTATTTAAATATGTAAATCATTCATCATAGTACCATTTTTGAAAGTGTAACCAGATTAACTCTGTCAGTATCTTTAGATCAGTCTGCAATACTATGACTCAGCTATTGCACAGCTATTGCCCAGGATTCCCAAAGTGCACAGCATAGAGTTGTTTTCGTCCAGAGGGTCCTCTATGTCTGTCATTCACACCACATGACGGAACACACTCACAGTCACGGAAACCACAAGTATCCTAAACGTACACACAGCTTCCTGAATCTCTCCATCACATCTCACACCAAACCATGACTTCCGGCCAAAAGTCTCAGTTTCACCGCCACAGCTAATGGATGATGCACTATGGAATCGTGGACTCATTGGCCTCATGTGCTCCTTTCCTCAAAGACAGACTGTGTGTGCTTCGTGTTAAGTTTGCAGCACTCTTCCCCACCCTCTCGGGCTGTGTGTGCTATCCCAATTGGACTGTACAAACTTCATAAACAAACACATCAAAGACCGTTCCCTCAACGAGGTTAATCGCTTATGCTGGAATGTGTCAACCAAAAAGCATTCTATATGAGGCAATCAGACACTTTAACACTGCAACAGAGACTTGCACAAACTCTCTATTGAGCATAAGATAGAGGCCCACATCTTTTAAGACTTAGTAAAATTTAACGAAGCTGTGGAACTAATCAGAGCTTTAAAAGAGGTCAGGCCTTTTCCAGTCCCAAACATGCACACACACAAACACGGATACATACAATCACAGACTATTCTCGCTATCAGACGGCAGCAAAAGATCAAGAGACGCCGGCAAAGGTTCATTACAGCCCCATTTAAGCCCAATGAAAAGACGAGCAAATGATATGTAATTTAGCAGCACTTCACGCATCAGGGCCTCTTAAAGGAGCGAGCAGGTCTGCTTCCCGACAGACTATCATACACAAACACAGCTTTCCTCCTCGAAATCGGAGACTCATTGGAGTTCGGAGAAAATAAAAATGTTTAAATGTACAGAAAAAGGTTGTGCCCGACTGCATGTGGAGTATTGATGCACTTGTATAGGCAATTATGTGTATTTATCTATCGTTTTTACTTGTTTTTCCTTTATTATTATCTTTTTTCTTTGTTTTACTTTTTTTTTTTTTTTTTAGTAGTGCCAAGGTAAGCATCACGATTAGTTGGAAAGCATAATCATGCTCTAAATATAATACCAAACACATGAACACAAATGTATATGTGAGCTTGAAAGCATACTCTTGAATCTTGCAGAGGTATTCTTGCTGTTGAGAGGTATTCTTAAATATTCGTAATTTTCCCAAGCAAACTGACCTGGTGGGCAAACATCCCATTGACTTAAGGTACAGTCATTTTAACGAACCATTATCAAAATTTCACAGTTTGATTATCCATTGTCAGTATTGATGCACAAAGCCTCTATTACTCAGATATCACTTCCCCATCAACCAGCTATACATTGGTTTACACAGTGATGTGTGAAGCGAAATGTTATGCAAATTCACCCACACCAAATTTCTGATTGTGCAGATTCTGTACTGCAGCCACAGAATTTGCCATACCAAAAAATGAAATAAATAAAAAACAAGTGACCCCACCTTTTCACCTTTACACAGAAGGAGAAACCTGAGCCATATTTAGGATCTATCAAAAATACTATGGCAATTCATAACTATTTTATATTTTGATGAATTGGTGGCTAATTCATATAAATTTGTACAATCTCGTTCATACATTTTCGTACGATCTGCTTATGCCCCACTGATGGTTAGGTTTAGGGTTAGGAGTGGACATCCGTGCCTGCTTTTTTCTAAAAAATTGCATGTTTTCATACAAATGACCTTGTAAAAAACTCGGTTTGGATCCATATTGGATCTTTTGATTCAGGAAACAGTAAACTTACAATGCAGAACATCTTAGAAAATGTAATGTGTGTCCTATTTAGTATACCTTTACACTATTCAATAACATTTTATAGCCATTTTATACATTAGTGTGTTGACACACTAAAGACAATTCATTCTGTGTAGTGGTAGAGAGAGAGAAGTTAAACAGATGTACAGATTCCAGAATGGTACTTGATGAGTCTGCACTCTTAAACACAGTATTCATGGAGCTATTGTTTTACCTATGATAGTCCAATAGGAAGACATGTACGGTGAGGAAAAAAATGTTTCAAGAACAATCACTAAAGGGAGCATTAGCCATGGCAAGTCTGGGCACTCATCCTTAACAAACAAAACAAAAGAGTGACGAAAGTATCTTCTCAGCATCAGGTGTGTATGTCAGGATGAATTGATTTAAGACAGGAAGAACAAACGATGCTGATGTCTAACAACTCCACAATTGGTATTCAGCTCACAGAGTGAGAAGGGGGGGGGGGGGCGAGAGGGAGAGAGAGAAGAAAAAATGACCAATCACTGAACACAACAGCAGAAAGCAGCCAATAAAGCGGCAAATGAATTGGTGAGTGTAGAGGTGTACGCTATTGTGTGTGAGTGCTGACTGAAAGCTACATCATAACATCTCTCTCATCCAGCCGGATCCTGTCTATTGCCTGCTTGATGAGTTCGGCTGGCAGGGCCATGAAGTAACCCGCGTGGCTGCCCGGGAGAGAGGCAGCACGGCCCGTCTGGGATGGAGAGCTCTCGTTCACAATGGAGCTCAAATGGGAAAACAGAGCGGCATGCCAGGGCCACAAAACCTCATTTCTGCTCTCAGGAAAACAAGTTACGTAAACGCGTTGAGGGATCAGAGGACAGTAAACAACCAACAGTTTTTCACATGAGCTGCACTTATTAAAAGCATCTGATCTATTTGGAACATTATGTAGAATATATACAATTGCATGTTTGCACATAAACATACATACCCCTGTGGTTCTGGGATAATAAGTTATGTAAAAAGCATTGCTTTGGGGTTGGTGCTCAGAAAAATAAACAGCTACAAATTCTCCACCCCAGTGCCCATCAATTACCACTTCATAATGGGTGGAACAAAACAATTACAGCAGCCGTTTATGACAGCGTTCTGGATTATGAACCTTAATTGGGAAATAAACACAACTGTTCATCAACCATCTATCGGAGAGGCAGGTTTAAAACACCTGATGATCCGTAATGAATGAGAGCAGATAAAGTTTCGGAGAAAGGATGTATGTTCATCGCTAACCTCTCCTGACCCTTCGCTAACAGTTGTTCCAAAGAAAATATTTGAGCTCTAATCCCCCCCACCCGACTCACTTAATCACTTTCCTGCACATTTGTCTTACCACCTGTCGCCAGAAACCCCAAAACACACATCTCACCATCTGAGGTCTTACGCTGATGCTAAGAGACTCAAAATGATAAGAGACTCAGTTTGTCTGTTGTAGAGGATAATTCTTGGTCAAATATTAAAACACAGATTTTTTTAGGGAACCATATTAGCCTGCAAAATCTTGTTGTAGAGACACACATACACATACATACTGCAATATAATACACATATATTCTGGATAAGGGGTGTCAAAAACAATGCACTAATTTCTATGAATAATATTTCCAGTTCAACAAACACTACATCCGTTTTTTTTTGCTACCCTTACAGTATCTGATCACACTATGTGGTTTCGCTCACCAGCAAGAGCAGCAGACTTGTAGACCAATTCTACGATCGGCTAATCATTCAATGGCTTTTAAAACGTTCAAGTGTGATACAATGCAAATTAGAGCTCAAATCCCTACCGGAGAGCTGTATATGTACAGCCAGTGCTGATATGAGTTCTCGGAAAAAAAAAATCACAAACTTTACAAAATGCCATTTTTTGCCAAATATTCTCATAAGCACAGAAAATGAAAATTTTGTCATTACTTACTCACCCTCATGTTGTTCCAAACCTGTATGAGTTTCTTTCTTCTGTTGAACACAAAAGAAGATATTTTAAAGAATGTTGGTAATCAAACAGTTGATGGACCCCACTGAATTTCATAGTAGGAAAAAAGTATCTTCTTGTGTGTTTAAGAGAAGAAAGAAACTCATACAGATTTGGAACCACTTGAGGGTAAGTAATGACAAAATTTTCAGTTTTAAAATTTTTAAATTAATGTAATTAGTAATTAGGAAAAATGTGAGTTATGTGCACCAGATCTTAAAGTAACAGCACCATAATACACCTACAGTCTAAGTAAATCCCTATTTGTAGCAATTACCATCAAAAGCAGAATAAATATGTAAAATATGAAACTCGCCATGGCTGTACAGATTAGCAGGCATGTCTCAATCCGGTTCAAACCCTTCGAGCGCACTGACTAAGCCTCACACAATTTAAAACGATGGCACAGATCAATTAGTGACAGAAAATCAAGCTCTAGGTCACAGAGCACTACTGTAGGTCAGACAGAATAGAACAATTAGCCATGTGCATTGAAAATAGACTTGAGTGATGAACGCTTGCACTGATCCGCATGCAGCAGTCGGGCTGTAGAACTCTGCACGCAGCTCCTTGCCATGATTTCTCACATGGATGCACTGGTGATTCATGCACCACATTAATACAATTATCTGCCCTGTTTGCAAAGGTAACAGAAGAGAATAAAATAAGATAAACAACGTGGCATATCCTCGTGAACACAGGAAGGGCAGCCGAAGGGCAGACACTCTTATAGGCCTATGCACACACACACACACATGAAGAGGACAGAGATACAGAAGAGATACAGAGGCCACTGAATGGAATGATGTGATTCTTCCAGATTGTTGAGTTGATATATCAATATGTTGATATACCAATCCAAATTAAATTTGTTAACGTGAAATAAGCAGTCTCTATATCTGGACGGATGGGTGGATGGATGGATTAGATAGATAGATAAATATATAAATACAGTTGTAATAGTTAGTTTAACCACCATTTTGTTGCACCTGTGATTAATATATGTTACCACAGGTCTACATAGAGTACGTGTTCATTCAAACTGACATAGGAGACTTGCAAACATGAATGCGGACAAAAGCAAACAGATTGAATCTGATTAAAACATTGAAATCGAGCTTTCTAGCACATAAGGTAAACGTAGCCATAGAGACTAACCTGCACTACAAACACCACAGCAGGTGCTCTATGGATTAAGAGGCTACACATCCTCTGTGATAGCGCGTGTGTGCGTGTACATCATGTGTTGATCGTGTCTATATGAATGAATGTAAGGTCTCCACCAATCATTTATTCCACAAAGCCCACATACTGAGGTATTGTTTCCCTGCCGCTTTCAGTCTGAATGCAGCGATCTTGATGATCTCATGAGGTAAGCTCGGATTAGCTGTCATGCCGATGGTTTTGAAAGACACACAATAATGATGAAATTAGACGGTGTGTTTTAGTGTCACAACGTCAAAAATGAGCTTCCCCTCTTCAACAAGTGAGGTCGAACAAATCTGCAATGCAATAACAGTTAGGCAATTTCTCTGAAAACACTTAACGTCACTCCTAGCATCCACGTCTGGATCTATTTTCTTTATCTTTTTGCTATGAAAACCAACAACGTTGACAATAGGCATAATTATACAGAAAGTAAGGAATCTAACTAGCAATCAACGTTGGTTAGAAAGACTTTGTCTGAAATGTTAACACAGAGGTGTGAAGTAAATAAAATTGAGGAAAGCATTTACAGCTTGATGATGGTGGTTAAGCCTACAGCGAACCTACAAACCTCTTCATATCGAGAGGCACTTAAACAACGGGGTCTCCGTATCTCAAAGCATATGAGATGTAAATGTGTAAACATACTCAGCAAGACATGCAAATCACAGTGGCGGCATCTGCATCACACAAACAGGGACTGCCAAAAACGACTCTGAGCAGGTCGAGAAGATCCGCCCCACTGAATTTGTGTTGGAAGGCTGCATAGAGCCCAACAGATGCCCAAAGCTGACCCAGTCTGCTCTGTTTTACACCACAGATAAAAATAGAAGTCCCTGAATTTTTCCTTTCCCTCGCTTACTAATTCATACCACCCCCCTGGAAGCCTTCAAGTGTTAGAGTATGTCAAAAAAGAAAAAAAAGCTTTCCTGAATCAGACCTGAAAAGGACAGAAGCCACATCTTTGTTTGTTTCATGGATTCTTTTTTGTCCTAAAATGCCATCGGCCAAAACACTGGGGAATCTGAAAGGTCTTTATAAAGCTTCTGCTCTGCTGCAGTACCCAAAACAATTTATACGGCATATTTTTTCAATAAAGTGCTCAGCCCAGCTGTCCTGTCGGCAGTGAGTTTCGCCCACCAGAGAAAGCAGGTGTTAAAGGGCTAAATGGAGAATAAGGCCCTCTAATCTTCTAGACGGGCAACCTGGGGATAGCCTAGCGGTGGTCCTGCCGAGCGGGCAAAAAGCTCAGCACGATACATGGTCACACGCTATAAATTAACTATAGTTCCCTTCATGCAAGTTAAGCTGCTTTCTAGCATCTGTGTTCTTTGAAAAAAAGAAGAAAACTAAACCAAGTTTTTCTGTTTCTCAGATATAATATCATTGTTATATGAACAGTAAAGATGCCGTCACATTTAGCGTTGTTCGGTAGATTTTTGTGTAAGAAATTCAGTCATTTTAAAGGTGCAGTAAGCAATTTCTAGTAAATGCTGCTGATATTTAAAATCATCAAAACAAACACGCCCCTACCCAAAAGGATCGCACCTGTATATTTGCCGCGTTTCCACCGCAGGCACTTTCCTCAGGAACTATGGACTTTGGGATGGTACACAGTGCGTTTCAACCAGAGGAACCAGGGTCTAAATGAAGTTCCAGGTAAAAATGTCCCCATCAGAAAGTCCCTATTCGCGAGGTAGTACTTTTTCAAAGCTCAGGAACTTTCAGGGGTTGGACTTGTGCGACGAACATGCTGATTGGTTGAGTTCACGCAGCATTTTGATTGGTTGACTACACGCAACATTTTATTTCAACCACCATTTTTAAAAGTCCGTTGCGGCGCATGTAGTAAGAGTTGTTATCTGTTCGAATCAATAACATGGCGTTTAAAAAATATGGCAGATGGACCGATGAGAAGGCTTTATTAAGCTTATATGCAGAAGACAAAATCCAGCGAGAAATGGAAAGTCGTGCACAGTCACCAGACTAACTTGCCTAATCTTCACGGTACTTTAGACCGTGATGGAAACCCAGACAGCAACAGGTCTGGGGGAAAAAAATTCCTGGGACAAATTATTCCAGGTAATTTCGGCTATCGATGCCTCTGGCCCCACTTTCACGTACACGCTATGCAATACAGGCAACGACTATGGCAGAATTTGCTGCCCAAGGATATGATGTCATCAATAAGTGAAAGCAATTTGTGTTACTATGACAAATCTGGTCAAATGTCTAATTATTTAGCTCCTCAAGTCTTTTAATGGCGAGGACCCCCCAACCCCACACCCAAGAAAAAAAATTACGAACAGCTCCCTACATAACACGATAGTCCTACTGAGGACTACCGTGTTATGTAGGGAAGAGACTGAGGAATAAGACTGCACAGGTCATTTTCTACATGTTTAATTTTCAAAAAAAGGGCTAAATGTTTCTGGTCAAAAAACATCATCATAACAGAATGAGTTTATATGCCCCTGCAGAACTCCAAACAATAAGCAGGTTGTCAGACATGCTGTTCTTTCATCCTTGCATGTCATGATTGACTTCGGGCTTTGCCTGTCAGAGTTAAATCCTCAGCAGCAGGGAATCCTTCACACACCCACCAACAAACTGCCTGTGCATCCTGGTATATCAGCGTGTTGATGAAAGCTCGACTGGGAACTGGCATGACAAAGGCATGCAAGTGGCATTCTTAATTATGTTACATGGATGTAATCAGATATTGTTAAACTGATATTAAAAGGGGCTAGGGACCACCTGCTGAGACCCTGGAGGACAATGTCACACACTGGGGAGGAATCATATGATTGAACAAGTAGGCATGTTGTAAATCCTTTTTTATACATGTTGGCAAAGTCAAAAGTCTTTTTAGTTGGGTTTCAATTAAAAGAAAATGCTGGATGGAAACATCAATATGTATTATTTTTTTTTTTCTGTAAGAAGACAAACTACTTAAACCAGAGGTGTCCCATCTTGCTCCTAGAGGGCCACTGTCCTGCAAAGTTTAGCTCCAACCCCAATTAAACACACCTGAACCAGCTAATCAAGGGCACACTAGAAATTCCAATTGGAACAAAATACAACTATTGATATTCTGGTTCCATACTGTACATATGGCTTGGGTCTCTCCTTCAATGTAACTTTATGCAGCATTTTAACCATTAAGGTTTAGAGGCTAAGAAAGTTATGGCACACCTCTAATCAACAAAGCGCACGATTTGAATGGTTTCGTTCAAATCCCTAAACAGTAGCAGTGAAGCTTGCTAGTAATCCGCTTGGCAAAAACGGTTCATCATGAGCTTTTAATTCACACAGACTGAAACAGTAACTCAGTTTAGCTGTACAGAGCTCACACACTTGCCGAGATTAAATTCGCTACAATCACATTCAGATCAAAAGCTATGTTAACCAGGGAAGACTCATTAAACTGCTACATTGCATACTTCTTTGACACTGCGATGTAAAATACACCGAGACTTACCTTTGATCAAAAACAACCGTTCCGTACTGTACATCTATATGCGCAGCGTTCACTACAAAATCAGTCCATCTGAAGGCCTATGAATACATAATGCAGCTGCAAAAAAAAAATAAAAATCTCAGCTCAAACTGTTAGCACAAATATGCTAAGTGCAAGAATTCTGTAAATTAGTCTGACACCCACATTAATATTCCACAAGCATATGATTTTATATTAGAAAAAGAATGAAGCCTATTTGGAAAAACTCTTCATTTGGAAACAAAAATTAATGGAAAGAAAGTGACCAAACACCCTTGGATGAATTTAAACAACCTCCCATTTCATTGCAATTCACAAGAATACACACAAACACACACTTATTGCAAGGCCAAAAGAATTGCATACACACATGTGTATAGGTCGACTTTAAGGGAAAACAAATGTCCAAGAACACCTGACTTTGTTTGCATTCAAAGTCAGGTGTGTGACGGTGGACCTGACGCCTCAGACAGGTGACAGGTAGTCAATACACCTCATTGAATAATGGATGAGCATGAGTGTAGGATTGCACACACACACACACACACACACACACACACACACACAATCTTGGGATAAAGATCAACATCAGTGTTCAGTGGCAGACAATCACCGTTCTAGAACGAGGACTTGTATTGATGGATTAATGTAGTCTGTGAAGGCACATTAATGTGGAATGGAAAAGACCAGAAGACACAGATCATGACTTATTGGTTATGCAAACAATCTCTTTGCTAGTGAAAATGTTGTACAAGTTAACAGCATTACAAAGTTGTTAAGATGAATGGTAAAGTTAACGGCACTTCCTGACCCTCCGGGTATTCACACTATCAAATTTCCAGTTTCCATCACCTTATGTGCTGACTTCTGACACCCTCGCATGTCACCTGTGGATGCCGTGTCAAAGATATTTCTATGGTACATGCTGTGCATGTAAAAAAAAATCAGCATTTTTTATTTATACACTCACAAGGTTTACCCTATAGACAAAGTTAAAAAAGTACAAATAAAATGCATTAATTATCATATACTCCACTTGGTCTGTGTCAAACTGGTTCATTAGATGTGCTGCTCATTCTTGGATAGTCTGACACTCTGACCGTCTGATGCTTTTGGCTCACAAAACTGGAATGCACTTTCTCGATCTGGCAAACTATAATCTGATTGGCTGAATTACGCAATTTCAGTGGGTAACAACAACAAAGGTTTTGAGAGAGAACCAATCGCTTTTTTTAATGCAGCCAATTGCTCTTTGAAATATCAGACATTTCTGTCCTAGTGGCAAAGAAAAAGCCACGCTGTGGATAAGACCTTTAGCTGTTTAGTCCAGCAAGAATAATTTCGAACAGACAAAACAGTCTTTTTCTACATAAAAACCTGAAGAAAGAGGAAATTACTAACTTATTTCACTGCTGTAATTGTTAAGAGTAAAAGCACACATCAATCATTTTTTGTCTGGAATAAAAGCTGATCACAGTTTCTAAAAAGCACTGCTGGCCATATTATAGGTTTAACATCACACTTAGTCATGTGATCTAATCATTTCATGCCTCATTTTTGATTTTTGATTTTTAATTTCCTTTGAAAGTACAAGATCTGCATTGTGAAATACCTCAAACATTTTCATCATAGCTCACCTTTGACTGGCACCTCTTCATATTTTAAGTCACATTCGTTTTATAAAAGAACATTCAAGAATATACCCATCTTTTTTTATGAATGCGGACCTATCCTTAACAGATTGAAAACCAGTTTACTGCATAATACACTGAGCCCTGGTTTCACAAACAGGGCTTATATTAAGCCAGGATTAGGCCTTCGTTCAATTAGGACATTTAAGTAGCTTTAATAAATGTGCCTAAGAAATAAATATTACTGGTGTGCATCTTGAGACAGTGACAATGGCACTGACATATTTTAAGATGTATCAGTACAAGTTGCTTTCAGTTAAAACAGCTTAAACTTGCATTTTAGTCTGGATCTAGACTTAAAGGGTTAGTTCACCCACAAATGAAAAAATACCCCATGATTTACTCACCCTCAAGCCATCCTAGGTGTAGATGACGTTCTTCTTTCAGACGAATACAATCGGAGGGGTATCATTGGGTGATTTTAATTTTTGGGTGAACTATCCCTTTAAGCCTTGTTTGTTAAACTGGTGGAGAATGTCTGCTAGTTGCTTTTAAGCATTTGGTGGTACACATGCATTCGCAAAAAATCAATTCATATTCTAAACCAAAGCAGTCTCACAGTCACATCTGAGCTCAAATTTAAACCCTCTTCAATGAGTTGCATTTTCTCTCATACGCCTTAAAAGGTTCGATGGGGACATGCAATTAAAGTGCATCATCTGCTGACAAAAACACAAGCCTCTTTCCTGTAAAACATCTTGTGGATTTGTCCATTAAAGCATGTGAAAGGGGAAAAGATGAAGGGAAGGCTCATTCTGTGCATGAATTTTTAAGTATCGATTAAATCAGAATGCAGCTGTCTGGTGATATGCACAGTGCAAGCTAACCTTGAGGATTCAACTGATATGTGAGATCTACTGCTTCTGTCTGTCTCTCTATTATGCTGCTGTCTGGAACCTGGCTAAGTTTTTAGGCATTTTTTACTGCTGTGAAATTTTAGCCAAACGTGTGATTATTTTAAATCCTAATGTTATAATAGTTTCTTTTGTAATGTTTTTTTCATGAATTGTTTTCTTTAACATTTTATTTTAACTCCAGAGCTATTTTTTACAATGGTGCCTTGTAAAATTCACACAAATCTAACTGTTAACTAGTTAGATTGCATGATCTTGGTAATGTTAAATTGACAGAATTCTCAAATATTCACTACACCACAGAAAGTCAGAGTCTGGAAAATGGCCTAGAAGTTGAGCCATGGTGCTCAAGTGTTTTTATCAATACGAATACTGTATTCTGCAGGCAGTAGTGAAAACTTTAGGGTGCATGTTGACTACAGCACTATCTGTACAAGCGGGTGGATCATGCTGCAGCTCAGGAACCATCATGCTCTGAGCCTGTATTAGCAGAGAGACTAACTGCTCTACGCTTGCACATGCAACTTTACGCATTAAAAGGGAAAACATGTGATTTGACATTTTATTGCACCACTTACCACGTCATATGGAGGAGGATGACAGTTTACAGAATAATGGCAAAAGCTGTAATTTGTTGGAATTTCACTTCAGTTGAAGTCACAGAGTATATATACATACATACATATATATATATATATATATATATATATATATATACATATATATGTGTGTGTGTGTGTCTGTATTTTGTCAGCCAAAATAGTTTCAGAGGCATAAATATTTGAAACAACATTTCGGCGGACAAAATAAATACATTATTTAATGCTCATATTAATATTTTAAGTATATTAATATTTTATAATTAAATTAATATTTTCATACATAATTGTCATATAATATTTTCTCATACATAAATTTCATATTTAATATTTTACGTTATTTTTCTATTTATTATTAAAATGTATTTCTTTTTTTCAGCTGAAATGTTGTATCAAATCTTTCTGCCTCTGAAACAACATTTTGGCATACAAAATACATACAATTTGATAATATTAATAAATAATTAATCAAATAAATTAAAATATTAATATAAAAATGTATATTATATTAATTATATTATATATAAGTGGTGCCAAAAAAATTAAAATCACATGCTTTCTCTCTTCTGTGTAAAGACATGTTCATAGTATCCTCTGCAAATGCTGCCTCAAAGCCTTTAGTTCAATATATGTATTCATTTTGCTTTTTTACAGGGTGTCAGTTTAAAAAAAAAAAACACACATCTTGTGACTCCTGCATTCTGTTCCATTCAGCTGCATTTTTTAAAGCAATGTCATGTGCGTATGTGCATTTGAAGCAGGAAAAGGACATCATGTTTGCTCCGTCACTGCCGTGTATGTGCGTGTGAGTGTTTGTGAAATGTCACCATGGTTTTCCTCCCATTTCGGCGGCAGACAGGTGGGCAGAGTGGATGTGGCAGCGGCCCCCGTGTCGTGATGTGGGCTGAGAGAGCCTCTCCTCACCTGCCACCATCACTTTCTGTGTCCCGTATCTGACTCTACATCCCTCTCAAAAACATCTCCAACTACAGAGACAGCTCCACTTTCTCCACTCCATCTCTGTCCTTCAACATCTTTTCATTCAGAGTTGATTATACACTGCTCCATCTTTCTGTGAAATGAATAAATGCATTGAATATAAACCTTTAAAGCATTTAAAGGCATGAAGACTATTCATGATAAATAGCCTTAAATTATGGATTCCTTAAATGCTAGGATGACTAAATGTGTTCTGATGTATGTTCATCTTTGAAAAAGCTTTTAACTACATGATTTTTTTTTCTCCGTCTGTTTTGTCTGCTTCATCTTTGTAACCTACCACAGCACCTTGGTCTATTGTGTGGCAAATCGAAAGTCAAAATGTCAGCCTTTACTTTAAGGCTAGATGGGCGACATTTCAGAAAAAGAATCAGAAGTAAGGAATATAAATGACTGATATGCTTCAAGGTCTCTCTTGCAATAAAGACGGACATGAGAGAAGATCATCTGACCTTTTATCTAAAAGTTCGAACGATTGAACCACAGGGGAACAATGGGAATGTGAGGACACACACTGGAGACGGCCCATCTATCGAGCCATAATGACTCTCCCATGGCAGCCATTGTGTGTCTGGACAAAGGCAGTTACCAGATGCTTTTATACTGGCCTTTCTCTTTAGGTGTAGCTCTACCATCTGCTGCTCTGTGGTCATGACATTCTCCACACTACTGAACCCTCAGTCCAGTCCTGTGAACTCTTAGGCTAAAACATTCCACATTTCTGAGGACTTTATCTTAAATACCTTCTAAAAAATACTGCTCTCCTGAACTTGAAGGGATAGTTTGCACAAAAATGAAAATTCTGTCATCAACATGTCGTTCCAATTCCGTAAGACTTTGGTTAATCTTCAAAGCACAAATAAAGAGGTTTCTGTCCCTCAATTTAAAGCCCAAGTAACCAAAATTTAGAAGATCTACAATGGCATTTGTACCATAGTGAAAATATATATACTAAAATGTGTTTGAAATACATTTATTTCAAGCTAATTGTCGAGTATTCTACAAACATTTTTACATATTTATGTACTTAATAAAAATACCCTGCAGTTGTACTTTTTGTATAATAAACTGGTATTTAGTCTGCTACACTGACACAACTAATTTTATATTTAATGCACTTTAGTTGTGCAGAAGTAGTGCTGAGGTCCAACTAAAGACTTAAAGACATTTGATTGCTCTAAATTGGAACTGTTGCAAGTGTACTTTAGGTACACTTTAAACATATTGCATTTAAAGATAAATTGCTACACGTATGTTTGTGCTGGACTCTTTAATTTCATTTGTAACATGTGCTCTTTATTAGGTTTTCTCCCGCCCCTTGTCTAGTTATCATTAGTTCATTGTCATCAGGTGTTTGTCATTAATTAGTCCTGTTTGCTCCCTGCGTTTCCTGTATATAAGCCCAGTGTTTCATTCAGTCTTGTGTTAACATTGTTTTAGTGATATTGTCTGGTGTCACACTTTTCCTTTGAACCAGCATACACACGACATATATAAATATATTCAACTTAAAATTATTCAAAGTTTATACAATCCTTATTAATATTGAAATTAACACTTCAGGCTTAATATTAAGAAATGTGCATTGTGCACAAGTACTCAAGTACTCCAAATAAAGTTTCTAATTTTATATCAGTAAGTCTCAAGTGGTATGTCAGTGAATATATAGATATGTTAATGTGTTGAAATAAATGTATTTATATATAATGTCATAATAGCAAAATGAATCAATATGAATTGAGCGGTTTATTCAAGATGCAACTACTTTATATGACGAACAGATTTAATGACTTAATTTAGGCTTTTATTTACATCTAAACAATGATCGACACATACATAGAGCATATCAGTAGTTGTGGCCTAATGGTGAGGGAATTGGGCTTGTAACCTGAAGGTTGCCGGTTCGATTCCCATGCTGGCAGGAATTGAAAGTGGGGGATTGTGAATGAACAGCACTCTCTCCACCTTTGACCATGACTAAGGTCCCCTTGAGAAAGGCACCTAAACCCTAACTGCTTCACTTTTAAGTCGCTTTGGATAAAAGTGTCTGCTAAATGTAAATGTACATCACATTTGTTAAACACAGAAGCTCAAATATGGGCTTGTGACATATTAGAACCAAAGAGGTGAGTTGTGTGTAGTTTACCGACTTGGATTAAACAACTCGATTCACTGAATTTATTTTCTGATGCCTTTATGACGTTTTTGGATATTCTAAGTTATGCTACCTGGACTTTCAATGGAGGGACAGATGATTCTTATAAAATATCTTAATTTGTGTTTCAAAGATTTAATCAAAGCCTTATTGGTTTGGAAGGATATCAGAGTGAGTAAATTACAATTTTCTTTTTTTATTTTTGGATGAACTATCCCTTTAAAGTCTTATCCCGAACTACATTACTATACACACACACATATGCTTTCTAAAAAAGTAAATCAAGATGTCACACTCTGACCCGACAGCATTTAAAGGGCGCTCAGGAGCTGGCAGGCCAGCCCAAGGCCGACTGGAGGTGTTGTTGATTAGGTTGAGATAACATTATCTCTAACTCTAACAGCTCCTGTCCTGGCTGGTGATAGACTACAAGATTCCCATATATCTGTGTACAGTGTTCTTTTAAAAGAGAGAGACAGGGAGATACCACAAGAGCTGAACACAGGATATTAAATTTTCAAATAATAAAACTGCTTCCTTACCCACAGAAATAAGTCTAATTAAACTATCACTTACACTAAGATTTTGCACTTAATTTTGCATTAAAAATACATTTTTGAGCCATTACATAAAATGTGTTCTCCTTTTACCCTGAGTCTCTATGGTAAGACTAAAACAATGATAAATGTTCAGAGCTGTTGGTTTTGACTGGACAGGAAATATCAGTCGTCCTTCGTTTGTTTTCTATGGTTAATTGTTTTCAATGTGTACTTCAAGTCTTAATGATATTCTTTTTTTTTTCTTTCTTTTTTTTTAGAAAACTGTACTTGCATGTAATGTAATATTAATGAAAAAGGGTACTTAGAGTACAGTTGTATGGCTAAGTTTCTTAAGTGCACTTTGTACTAATGTCAAATGAAAAGTTAAGTACATTTTAAATCATTATGTTTAATAATCTTGTGTCGTGCTTTAATGAAGTTCACTTATTTTGATGCATTGACAAACATACTAAAGCATATATCAAGTACTTGATTATATTTTTAACTCAAATTCAGTGTTCCATTTAAAGTTAATGTATTTTAAATGTACCAAATTGCAGCTTCATCTGTACAAACGTTTTATTACAAAAACCATTTAAATTGAAATTAACATGAAATTACATGTAAAGATGTACTCAACTCCTACTTTAGTGTTGTTCTCTACATAAGATGGTCAAAAAAGCAATCTAAAGTTCATCTAATTGTGTTTAATAAAACTTAATCATATTTAATTTAATTGATATTAATATGCATTTTAGGGTCTGTAAACATTACACACAATTCACAATTAGGTATGTTATTTTAAAGTGTATCATTTTCATATTAAGGACTTAAAAAAAAAAAGTATGCTTACTTCCTTTCACAAGATTTGCATGTGTTTATAACAAGTCAACAAAGGGAAAAAAAAAAAAAAAAAGTCTGGCTACTTTGGCAACAGATTTGCAACTTACTTGCCATTACACTCCATTATCTCTATCCAAACACAGACCAGACTCAGAATGCGCTCCATGAATCCATGTGAAACAAAAGATCACAATATAGCAAAGTTTTCAATAACCACACATTAAAAAAAAATAAAGATATATCATTTCAGCAAGTCCCTGCTGATTCCCATCTCTATTAATAAGTTGCCTTTTGCCCCCCATTTCCGTGGACTTCCTCCTCTAGTGAGGTTGCCAACATAATTCAATTAAGCTAAATTAATATTTCTTTGATTTACAGTGTTTGATTGACATGGTCTGAGAAATAATCAGCAGTCAAAATTAGCAGCCAACCAAATGACAACAGATTCCATGTGTTTTACGGCTGGTTTTGGCTACGATCATCAGCAGTCACCGTAATGATTTGTGGAAATGCTCACAGACCCAAACAGACAGACGGTGATCAGACTCCCTCAGCACAGCGTCCAGCTTCAGACTTACACACACAAACAGAACAGGAGTTACTGTCTCTCCCGGAGGCTTCAACATTGCATTCGAACAACTGGGGCAGAAAGAAGCCAGCCACACATATTTAGACAGAAAAAGAAGAGATATTCTCATTCTCTCTCTCTCTCTCTCTCTCTCTCTCTCTCTCTCTCTCTAAAAAAAACATACACAACCAACGAGTGCCGCTTGGGAGATAAACAGAAAATTTTATTTTTTCTCTCTGTCTTTGATTCAAGGTTAACTTGGGATATCCTGCTCTTCATTACATTTTCAAGGGGTAGGAAGTAGTATTGGAGTATTAATATAACTCCACAACTTATGCAAGCTTTTATGCACCTTGTAGAATGTTGACATGGAATATAAATAAGATGAAAGAAGATGAAAAAGAAAATTGCATGAGCATGTATTGTATATATTGTAAATTTGTGTAAAATATTGTAAAAAAAAAAAAGAAAAAAGAAAAAAAAAATCATTCTGTCCAAATTATTAAAATAAATTAATAAAATCAGTAAAATATTTACAATAAAACCAAAGGTATCATAAAGCATAACTATAGTTTCAATTATATAAAATAATAATAACGATAATAATAATAAGAAAGAAAATTAAAGAAATAATATTGGTCCAAAAAATAGGGTTAATTTTGCTTATTTCCCCTTTTTATTTTAAGCCTAAATATGAACTGAACATGTTCTTATCAGGGTTCACCAACATAAAAAGTATTCAGGGAACAAACTAAGATGCTAAGATGCAAAACTGTAGCATATTGATCCATAATGTCATTTTTAAAACACCTATAGCTCCATAAGACCCTTTTGCCTTCATGCGAACCACTCTGCTAGGTCACGTGTGGACTGTGCATCAAGAGCCCAGGACTCCACCATGGCCACAGATGGCAGGAGGAATGAACCCGAGCGATATCTGTCCACATCCCTCTATCTTAAAACTCAGTGATGCATATTTAAACCTGAGCTTTTTTGCATTGCCTTCATAGGTGACACATTATGGAGAAGCTTCCGGAGAACTTCGTAATGGGCCCCTGTGTGTGTGATCACAGTGTTTTTGCTGCCAACCATGGCAGATGGGTGACTGTAATGAATGAGCTGTGTGTGTGGGTTGTGTGTGTGTGTGTGTGTGTGTGTATTTGTAAAACAGGCTGTGAAATATTTTTTTTCTGCATTTCCCAGTCTTTGTCACCTTTTCTTTCTCTGTCTAAATGGCTCTGTCGTCTATGTGGTTTTTAACCTTGATTTCATTTTATACAAGCCACTCCAGACAGAGAACAGACACACTTCGATTTTATTAGTGAAACGCACAGAATGGGTGTGATTATACCCTGGTTTATAATGTCCTCGCAATGGGTGCAGCTTTGCTTTTAGATGCCGGATTTCACAGAGAGCAATATATAAACTCAAACATATTGCTCTCTGCGAATTAAAACACTCCATAAACTTTTAATGAAATTACTGTCCTTATTTTTCTTACCAGACAAACTAACCCACAGCAACTAATTTGGCTATAAAAGATATGTGTATAAAAAACAAGGCTATATAAAGAATTAATTAGTCTTTAGCACCAGCAAGTAAATAGCAAAGAGAAAGCCCTTTTAAGATTGTTTGCAGCACAAAAAAGTATACATTACCAGTTATTTCATATTTATGTTTTAGAAAGAAGTCTCTTATGCTCACCATGGTCAAACTTACAATTATTTTTAAAACAATGATATGGTGAATATGCTAATTTGCTCCTCAAGAAACAAAATACTTATTATCAATGGTAAAAAGATAAAATGATACACTAAATTCAAAAGTTAAGAGGGTTTTTTTTTTAAAGAAAGAAAGAAAGAAAGAAAGAAAAAAGATTTCAAATATACGATGTTCATTGAACTTTCCTTTCATCATTTCAACATTGATAATAACAAGAACCATTATTAATAAATGAGCACCAATCAGCACACTACAATGAATTCTGAAGGATCATGTGACACTGAGAACTAGGGTAATGATGCTGAAAATCCTGCTTTGCCATTACAGGAAAAAATTATAATTATAATTATATATTTAAAAAAATTATACATATATATGTATATATATATATATATATATAGAGAGAGAGAGAGAGAGAGAGAGAGAGAGAGAAATTCTGGATCCAAAAGAAGGTTCACTATGGGAGGGTGGCAATTAAGTAGACAGGAAGTCCCTATCCAGAAAGAGGAAGTGTCAAAGTATCAGATTGTAAAAGGGATTGGGTCTTTATCAGAGCTTTCAGACTGAAAAGATAGAGTCGGTGGATTGATTCTGAAGAGCGGGGAATTAATTGAAGATGGGGTGAGGTGCCGTCACAGTCTGGTCTGCTCGCAGAAGGGAAGCTAAAGGTCACAGGGGAAATGGTATTAGCTCTTCACCTTGAGATTATAGAGCGATCTACCCTCTGATAAAGCCGAAGCGTTCTTGACGAAGCTGGGGATGGGGATAGAGACGGGAAGATTGAGCAAGACGGATGGAGGAGAGAAGATATATTAGTTAATTATGAAAAAAAGAGATGGGGTTCACATGCATTGCATATTAAAAGAACAGACATGTTATGACAAGATCTTGTGAGGTTAAAGCCAGACTGCCAGAGAGGGCAAATGAAGAATGGTTGAATAAGTAAATGGAAAGCTAATACTCTTCTGAAAAAGGAATGAGAGGAGCTCGCATTAGGAATTCTCAGTTTAGAAATAATGCAGGAGTAAAAAAAAGTCCAACGCTATTAAGAACTAACCCGGCTCATATCCAGCACACAGAACAAGACTGACCTTTTCAATTACTTAGTTTAGTTTATTTACAGTCCAGCATTCAGAAGTGCAGGAGTCAGCAGCTGGAACAACAAATGAAACAGCTTAAAAAGAATCATTAATAAATTACAGCTCACTTCCATGAGAAGTCTTTAAAGTTTGTCCTTGGTGTTAAAACAGCATTCATGAGAGAGACAAAGAAAGAGATACACAATCAGACCGAAGAAAAATTTGTTTCAGAAGGGAGCAGGCTACCAAATCACATCGTGTATGCTCTCAAGTCATCAAAAAGGAATCTTTCCTTTCATTTAAACATTTTGAAAGGAATAACACTGATATTAAATTCCAAGTGGGTAATTTTCAAGCTAATCACATTCCTCAATTGAGCCTGTGAGCTTTAAACCTAACAACTACGATTACAGAGTGCAAGAATCAAGCATTTCACAAGCTTGTCTGAGCACCCGACTCCCTTTGTGACAAAAAAAAGCTATTGTAACATTAAAAGAAAAGATGTGGCCTTGTTATTATGTGGGTTGGGGGCTCTCACAGCTACGCAGAAAATAGCATTTTTAAATTAGTCAACAATCCAAGCCTCTTCACTTTTTTTCAGAGAGTTTCTGCTTGAATGAATGGACCAAAGTAGGCGAGCGCAAAAAGATGCTCGGACAAATGCATGAAAGGTGCCGTGTGTGAATGAAAGGACCACGAAGTGAATCTGGCTCGGGTTTAATTCATCAGCAAAACCCTCCATGCCTCTAACACCAAGCTCATAAGCCACTGTATGCCAGTCGGAAAAAAGCAGACAACGTTTCTGCCAATCAGGCTGGGCATCCCTCAGGGCTACAAGAGCGCCTGGCATGAGTTTTTCTGCTTCGTGTGTGTGTGTGTGTGTGTGTGTCCTTAAAGGGCCTTTGTACACAAATCACCACAACACCTTGAAAACGGAAGAGCATGCTTTGGGGTAACAAGAGCAGCATTAAAAAAAAAATCAATTAATGTTTCTATGAAATGTATCAGCGAGGCTGAGAAAAAAAAGAGCGAGTGAGAAAGAGACAAAGAGGGAGTCGAGAGCTGTCTGGCAGTACGGTCACGTATACGTTGGCTGAGCGCTGGGCCTCGGCGGGGCCGAGCGAGGGAGAGTGTGGCTAGCTCAGCTCCTTGCTCGGTTTAATTTAGCCAGACGTGACTCACATGAGGGCGATGGGTGCGGGGTGGTGATTAAATCTAACCTGCTTCATGCCTCAGCCGCGGAGACGGCAATGAAGATCACAGCGGCAAGGCAAGGTGCTCATTTGGTCCAGATTAGGGCTAACCTCCTCGTCCTGGGGGAGAGATGACACAGTCACACCCAGATCATCTGCTTCTCCTTTCTGTCTTATTAGGTTAATAGGGCTCCAGCCAGGAAAGAGGGAGAAAGAGTGGACAAGAAGAAAAACTGTACCTAAAGGTGGGAGTAGATGGAGATGATGGAATAACAAACAAAGAATTGTAATCCAAATATTTGCTGATACATAAAAGCTATGTTTTAAAAAAAAAAAAAACCTCACATGCTGCCTACCTAGTGGGCTACCTATGCAGGGAACTGTCTTCTAATGGGGCAGTCTCACTACAACTCACAGACTGTGATGATGCCTTTCTATAGTTCTAAATGTCATTTAATTTTTTTTTTTTATTTTTTTTAAAAATTTAACATACATTTATAATACTATCCACCATAGTTTTATAAAATATGAGCAGGTGTGGCCATTTGTATCGTGAATGTGCGAGGCTTCTAGTGTTATTCGCTTTCAGTTATTTTAGCTGTATAAAAAACAGTCCTTTATCCGTCTTTAAACTGCAAATTGGAATTTGTTATCATATTATTTTAATTTATTGCCATCAACATACTGGTTTGTATAGCACAAGTAGACCAGCTTTACCGTTTACTGCACTTTGTTATTATTAGTTATTTAGTTATCTATAGTGGCTAACGAATCATAAGTCTCACACAAAACAGCTAAGGGACTGATGGGGTTTTTTCCTTCCTTCTTTTTGTGTTCCTCTTTTGGAAAGTCAAAAAAACACTATTCTGGATTTTTCTTTTGATATTAGTGCAAATGGAAATTCATCACTATAGAAGTTTACCCAACTATCATTTCTACTCTAAAGAATCGTGGAAATGTTGACTTCCATTCAAATGCATGCAAGAGACTGGAAACGCAAGGTCACACAAAAAAGTTTTGCATTTCACTGTATTCCCAAGCTCAAGTTTGGTGAAATCTGAAAATTTGTATCACATGAAGATGTGTGACTAATAGAAGATTGATATGTCACAGCATGATGTTTTAGCTGAATTTAAAGAAGAAACTTTAAAACTGCAGGTCTGCAGCATTGTAGGAAAGTGGAGAAGATTGTATAATTTTATATTTGGATTTATTATTTATTATTATTTATGAATTTATTATTATTTGTTGTAAATTGAGTTTTTTTTTTTTTTGAAACGCAGAACGCATCATATCATGACCATTGCGCTATCCAAAGAAATTTTGTTTTCTGTTTTTAAAGGCACATTTAACCATTCACTGAAAAAATGGTTACACATATAACAATCAATCAATCAACAGCAAAATCCGTTTATCCCAGAAGGCACCATACCTTGAGGAACATCCATTGTGTTGTGAAATATGATTTCCAAAACTTCTGCCTATGGAGGGAGCTTACTAGGTTGTGAGCAAGGAAGCTGGAAACAAGAAAATTATAGCACGTGTGCAAACATGCATGAAGGAGAAAGAGCTTGAAGCAGATCACAGAGTGACAGAGAGAGAGAGATCCAGAAACATTTGAGTCGGTGACTCATGCGGCAGGGACGGTGTGGCTCTTCCGATCAGCGGGAAGATGTTCCGTTGGCAGAGATGTGAAAGAGGAATGTAATCCAATTACTCTTGTTATCAACATGAATCTGCTCTTTACCGTAGAACCAGCAGAGAGGGATGTGGATTTACCCATCATTGTATGAACCACTCCCCTTTTGTCCTGCTCTCACAGGCACATTTACCATCTTATTTATTGATAGAAAGCAGCTCTGTGTCATTTTTAAGTAGATTTAACTTAAGTAGATCAGTGTCACCTGATTTCATGTGACACTGATGTCAGGCACTGACACACATGATAAATTGCGGGGGGGGAAAATTGGGAAAGGTAAAAATGTCTTTATTTTGGAGACTTCAAAAAGGCAAAAAGGCGAAAAATAAAATTCTAGATTTTCATTTGTGCCTTAAGGGTAAAAAGGAATCAAATATTAAAATAGGACGTCATATATATATAACAAAACAAAACAAAAAGCAATATTTGTTTGTAGATGCCACTTGATTTCTCCATTTATAAGGTTGGCTGGCTTAAGTGTCAAAATGTTTTAGGACCACTGTAACATCTGCATAATAGCGAAAAGCAACATTTCAACTTACGTTAAACTTTGATGATATGTAATATCGAGTATTAGATCAAGTTACATCCTGCCATGTCTCCTGTTCAGAATGATTAAACTACAGATTTAGATCTATTCTGCATTCTTTCACTGCATATGACCTTGTCCTGCCTTTACATGCTGCTAGGGCTCTCACAGACGGAGCGGCCCCATAAATGAGCATGCAGAAGGAATCTAATGAGCTGCCTAAATGAGCTTTGGATCCTGCTTTAAAGAACATCAGCTTTGAAACGCCACTTCAAGTCCAAATGGCAAAAAGATTTGATGTGGAAAATTGACAAGACATGCTTTAAATATTACACTACACTACAGAATGTGACCTATTAAACAAATCTATGAGATTCATCCCTTTGGGGCTTAACATTTCACAACATGTACAAGCAAAAATGTGGTTTTATGAATCAAAACCACAACATAAAAAGCACACAGCTGTACACTCCAAAGGAGTAAGTATGGTACTTGTGAAAGTCACAACTGATTACCTTGACAGATAACAGCTGAACCTCATTTTTAAGTTATGATATTGCACCATTTGATAAGCCCCAATGTAATAAAGCATTTGCATGAGTGCGCAACAATAATGCATTCCAAATCATCACCAGGATACCCTTCTGCTCTGCCCTCCCCACATGTCTCTTGAAAGAGAACCGACTCTATTTGTTTAAGCAGAAAGCTGTTGAAAGAGGGGGCTTGATTTGAACATGTGCCATGGTAAGGCCCTCAACTATTGCATCTCCACCCACTGAGTGCTGGTTACCAGCCATGAATCTATGGAATTCAAAATATACGTTGCGGTTCTTAATTAGGCCCCTCTCCCTCAAACCCGGCTGTTGGTCACGCACAAAAGGCTGATGCCAAAAAGCTGGGTAAATGGCAGTAGACGGCCACGTGAGTTGTAAACGGGGGGCCAGAGTTCGAAAAGCTCATCGAGAGTTCATGGAGATGCAGTGAGGGCCTCTGCTTACTCACGCATGGTCGCTTCACAATACACTCCAACACGCTTGCCCTCCGTTGGCCTGGAAACCACCTTACGTGCATCAGGATTTATGGAGGGAATCCGTGAATGGTTGAAGAAACTCCAGCAATGCTGTGGAAATGAGCTTGGGAATTTATATACACTGACTGAAAAAAGATGCCATTTTAATAAAATCAAATCTATATTTGACTTACTAAGCTCAATGCACATGTAAAATACCAAACAGCTTGAATGCTGTATCTTGCTGGTCAAGTGACAAATCGTTTTCTGAGACCGAGAGCACAGCTTTTATGAGTCATCCAGTGAAATCTAACAAAGTGAATCAGAAAAACAAGTAAATATCACCAAAGACAAAGTAGATAAATGAGTCAGAGCGAGAATCTTAATCATTAAAAGCTTAGGGAACAAAGTTAGAGAGGCACCTGGACTAGGGATGCACTGATATAAAAAATTATGGCTGCTACCAATACAACAAGAATTATTTTCGTATTTAGCTAACAACTGATAAATGGCCTGTATTTAAAATTAAAATCATATAAATGCTACAAGTGAATGTAGGCAACACAACAGTGCAGTATAAAAATGTATAATCATTTTGGAATTTGTTAGACATTAATTTAATTTGCATCTAACAGTTAAGTTATTTTACATCTAACAGTTAAGTTAATTTACATCTAACAGCGTTAATTATCAGTATTTTTAAAAAGAGCATTACTATAGGTCATTTAATGCACAAACAAGAGTGCATTCACACTTAAATATCTAATAAATTACAAAAAGCAATAAGAACAACAACACATCTATTATCGTCCAATCACTGGTACCAATCCTGTACCATACCCGATTCCATCCCAAATGGTACGAGCATCAAACACAAACCCAAAACAATTGCAAAGTTTTTTAAACCCATACTAACTTACTAGTATGTATATGTAGCTGAATGACCCACTGAATTAATAAACTTCATTTAATTTAGATGAAATCTGCAACATATAGCCTATTTATTCTTTTAAAAAGTGAGGTGACAATAATGTAGTAAACTAGGCTATATGTATCATAAAATAATTCCTACCATTTCACTTAGGAGGTAAGGAGTGTATACCGCTCAGTATTCAGTGTGTAGTTAGCTAGTATTACATTCCAAAGAGAGCCAATGGATCCAAACTTGTTTTTTACAATCCCACTGGACAAATCCTGACACACAAAATTCCATGAAACATGAGCATTGATTCTTCTCTTCCGCGGCAACACGTACTGGTTACACGAGTCACTGCTCGAAGACAAAACAGGAAAACAAGATAAAGTGAGAATGAGACCAACAGGAAGATATAAATAGGAATTCAATAATTCCAAAGACATATGCAGCCACCTCCAAACTATTCATGTCTACCAGGTTAATTTCACATTTTCAATTATTTAAGGATGCAGGCACTCTTAACTCAACAGAGAACAATTTAAACCCCTTAAATCTATGCGAAATTCTCAAATTGATTGCGGAGGTGAATGAGACACATTTATCTTAATGGGAATACATAAAACATTTAAAGCAACCAATGATTTATAAGCAGGTAGACCCAATTTCACATGCCCTGTTCTTAAATGAAGCAGCACATGTTTATTTGAAGAACAGAGAATGCAGAGCAGCACTTGCAGGTCTTCTTGAGGGAGGCCTAAGAACGACAGTAAAATCCATTAGCATCTCAATAGAGATGGCAAAGGAAGTTGTTTATTATTTATTGAATGACATATTGATTGATAAGTGCTCATTAGAGGCTATACGAACGTCAGCCATGAACCCTGAGGTAAGCAGAGACTTTTTCCTCGGTTGGGAGCTTCAATACAAATCAGTTACAGTATATTTGGATCGACAACAGAAACACAAGCACAGGCAGGTATGTGGTTAAAACAGAAAACCATCTGTTGTGAAACTTTACTCAACATCTGACTCAGATAATTATTGAAGGAGCATGTTAAAGCTCTAATGGCCTATTTGGAATAAGATACATCTTGTGCTTCTATCAGTCTTCCTCTCTATCCGTCTCTTTTCTGACAGCATCCGGAGGTAAGAGGCCATCGAGACAGGACCAAATAAAATGATTGCATAACATCCTGTCAACTGAGATGCAACCATTTGGTCATTTTTGAAAAGCTGTGATAACTCACAATTGCAGTGCATGAAATTTGGCATCAAAGGAGAGTGAATGAGAGTGGTTCAGGGCAGTTCATGTATAATGTTCACTAAGGGAGGGCGACTTGACGATTTTATATCTTGAAGAAGTCCACAATCAACTTTTCAAGCGAATCGTAGGGATTGTGATCTTTTATGTCCTTGTAATGTTACATTACAGCAATGACTGCCTACTAGAGGGCTGAGCTAACTGGCTAAATTATATCATGTGTCTATCATGTTTCTATATTGATCCATTTGAAAAACAATTTAACAGCACTAGGGCTGTGAGATGAATCAAATTTTAGTTTCCGTTTTGATTTTGGTTACCAACAATTATGAAAGAGTGATAATCAAGATGAAATGATCATTGTGTCGCATGCCGCTCCTTTCCTTTAAAACGGAGTGTGCTTTTACGCCTCCTTTTAAGCCTGAACTTAACATCCAAATCAGTCAAATTATGTTGCATAAAATGCATTCTACAGCGGGACATGCTTTATTTTAAAAAGAGCTATTAAAATTGCATTCAAATTTGAAAGAGACCTATTCCCACACACTTTCTGTGTGTGCGATGTGAGATGGAGCAGAACAAAGTAAACTTGGGATTTCAGGCGCACACCTCAACTGGTCAAATATACACTAAAATATGTCAAAACGTCCGTCTTTACGAGTATTTACACAAAGACAGTTATGTCTTAAGTGAATAAACAGCTGGGAAATAACTCAAATGCGTGTTATTATATTAGATCCATGCATTCGGTCTTAAAGCCTTATGCAAATACCTGCTGCTGTCTGTGTCATTAATGTTAATCAAAAAAGACATAGAAAATCATTAACTGCTCTTGACTGAATAACTTTAGTAGTTTTAATAAGAATCAATGTATATTTAATTCATACAGTGAGGACTATGCAGTGTTTTAAATTTTAACCAGGGTTTAATCACTGTTTTGACAACTGATTGTTTAAAGCGTCCATAGGCTTGTTCCAGTCTGGATATTCTCCATATTGCATCTCAAAATGGGGAAAATTGCTATTCAGATTTGGATCATGATTGTTTGTTATAAGATTGTGATATGAAATTTGGGGCAGATCGCCCACCCCTAACAGACACGACCATTCAAAATATTTGGAGACAATCAGAATTTTTTCATTTGAAGACAGTTTACTTTTATTCAGCAAGGACACATTAAATTGATCAAAAGCAACAGTAAGGACGTATAATGATACAGATTTTTATTTCAAATAAAGGCTTTTCTTTGAAATTTCTTTTCATCAAAGAGCACAGTTTACACAAAAATATGAAGCAAAACAATTGTTTTCGACATTGAGAATGATAATAATTTCTTGAGCACTAATTCAGCATAATAGAATGATTTCTGAAGGATCATGTGACTGAAGACTGGAGTAATGATGCTGAAAAAAACTGCTTTGCATCACAGCAATAAATCATATTTTAAATTGCACAATATCACTATTTTGTACTGTTTTTGTACTAAATAAATGCAGCCTTGGTGAGCATAAAAAGGCTTCTTTCAAAACCCGTTTTTTTTTCTTTTTCTTTTTTCTTTAACCAGAACGGCAGTGTAAGTGGGCTTTATTCATTAATAATTAGTGGATACTATTAATTCAGATGTCTTTCAAGCTCACCTAAATTTGCTCTAGATATTATACAGTGTCTTGGAAGCAGAGTTAGAGGTAAATAACTTCACACAAAACACACTCTGGCCCACATATGGAACCTGTTCCCGCAAGGAAGCTCAGTAAATTTCCACAACATTCAAACGGCTGACACGTCATGCTCTTTGTTTGTTTAAATCACCAAGCAATTTGAGAGGAAAAAAAACATCTCAGTTTAACATCTTTAACATATTTAAATCCATTCTTTTCATCAATATTCAGCTTATATAGAAAATGCAGAAAACAGTCTGCAGTTTCCATCTGGACCTGCTCACTAAGCAGGAAATCAACTGCTGTCTGTTTCGGACGCACCCTATGTCTCTCTCTCCTCATCATATGCCTTCTTCCCAGCCTCCATGACGAAATCTCAAATGGTCTGCTGCAGTTGCAGGCTTGCAGACTGCTGCATGAAGCAGAGATGGGAGTTAGATAAATATGCTCTGTCCTTCATAATTCCACTCACCTGTGGAAGATGCACAATCCCTGACCCTCATTAGAATAGAGTTGGGCTCAGCAGCTTGGCATTGCTGTGGCCGATGGTACAGCCACTGGACCTGGCACTGAGGACACATAGTGAAGAGAAATCCACTCAGCTGGTTTCTCATTGAGTGCGTTTCCGGCACTAATGGAAAGGAAGCCGTAGCTTTTTACCAGTGGACACAGATAGCCATAATGTGACCCTTATAATCCGTCCATCTGAACAGCGGCAAACAATTTCCTTCTCTATCTCTACTCAATTTCTGGTAGTGTCTGTTTTTCTCTCGTTCTCAGCTTCTCGAAGGCTCAGCCACTGATCTCAGCATCCGAAAGGGAAAGGGTGAGTGGTTTCCCTTACAAAATTAGAGACTCATAAACCTGGCCTGGATTAATTGAGGGTCCTGTTAATAATCGCAGAGCAAAAAATCACACTCCTCCATTGGACAGTATTTACACTTGATCTGTTTTTATTAATTTGTGATCATTTTCTTTCGTATTTGTGGACGGTATTTTTATATTTTCTTCTAGCGCTTAATATATACTGTTAATTAAAAGGTTTGATATTTAAATCAAAGGGAGAAGGATACATACCAGTGTAATTTCCTGTGTCGCAAGAGCTTTAAGAAAGAACTCAAATATCTCTCCTTGTAATATAAAAAATATGTTCCTGTCTTGCATTATTCAAATGTCGTGCCAACCTGGCAATCAGTCATGCTTGATGAACCTTTGGAATATATTATGACTGTTGTAAGAAATAAGAGCTTGTCAATCACATGGGAATACAGATTTCAAAACATAGCCCTAAAAGTCCAAAACTTGCGACAACAGAACAAGAAATTATTAAAAAAAAAACAGAATCCCTTCACCTCTCACAATCTGGAATTTAATTAAAGTTTTTGATACTTTAATATAATATAATATAATATAATATAATAAAAGTGGAAACACATTTTTACAAAACCTCAGCATATAATGCATATTTGCATATTAAGACTGATATGCAATAAGAATATTAATCGGAAGCACATAGTACAGCCTTGTTCCAAACAATTTTTTTTTAAATCATTTTTCCGTTAATCTGCTTGGGTTTCTATAAAACCAGTTTGGTTTGCCAGTGGAGTAGTCCTGATTTGATGGTTTAATACCCCCAAACACAATTCACACATGCAGATTATACAGCCAAACGCCACCCCCTCCATTCCCTCACAATACGGCCTGGGGTCTGAAAACTCAGAGCGCTGTCCACACGAAGACGGCAACTTTCATTTGTGGGCTGGCTTCCCGTCAAGCGTGATCCCTTGGGCCGCTGCTGTGATGAGACGGAAACAAACAAACAAGTGTTCAATCTTTCTCTTGCTGCCACCTTTCTTATACCGCTGAGGAAAGCACTGGAAAAGCATGGCAACTCAGTGCTGAAAAAGAAAAGAGAAGAAAGAACAAGGAGTTTCATTTGTTTCAAACAGCCAGTGATCCGGGTCTTTCTCTCAGATCCATGCAGAATGGGGGGAGACAATGCAAGAGAACTGAACCCAACATTATCAGCTCGGTACAAAAGCCTGCAGTCATCCCCTTCTTTCTCTCTTGCTCTCATCTTCCCCGTCTAATTCCATTTCGAAAATGCAAACCACTGTAAAACTCCTTGCTTGACTTGCAGTAATGTCATTTTGTGTGCGCTTATTATCCAAAGCTGCTGCTTTTCTTTTAGCAGTACAAATTTAGGCACAAGAGACTCCTTTGAGTTTTGAGTGCTGAACAGAAAGAAACATTCCATGCTGATCCGATTCTCACCCATTCACTCAGAAAGAGCTGGCCACTTTCTAGGAGTGATGGCCTTCATTACTCAACAATCAATCTGACATATGACATCAGTATCTGAACCACTGGCTAACAATCATCATTTAGCTTGTAGATAATGATAACCTGCCTGTAAGCATGCACATGGCCCTCAGAGACAATGAACTCCCAAAAGAGATTGTCATTAAGCCCAGAAACCCAAACACATGCAAAAACATGTCCACATCCTCCGAGATATTAGAACCAAAGATTACATTATTCTGGATTTAGGAAACACTAAAGGTGTGTCCAATTCTGTTCATAGAGGCCCAAATGACCTGCAGACTTGGTGTGCCTCCAGAAAAAGTGTTGGGAAACACTGATGAAGAGAACTATTTGAGGGGACAGCAATTTGTTGTGGTATCTGAAACCATATCGGACATTATCGAGTGCACTCATTGAATCTCATATGCAAACCAATCAGAGGTGTTCAGTCCTGTTCCAGCAGGCCCAAAGTCCTGCAGATTTTAGCTCCAGCCCTAATTAAAGGGTTAGTTCACCCAAAAATGAAATTTTTGTCGTTCCAAACCCGCAAGACCTTCGTTCATCTTCGGAACACAAATTAAGATTGTAACACAGTTCTTAAGTACGGGAAGAAGGAGGCGGGAACTAGCGAACGTTCAACATAACTTTTAATCAAATAAATAAACAAACAACAAAACGAAAGTGAGAGATATGAGACCGGTGCGGTGCGCAGCTGACGCTCGTTATCAAACAGGTCACCGCTGTTCCCTCATGGCTCTCGCCCACCCTGCTTGTCATATACCCCCATCGCCCCTCGTAGGCCGGGGCTTGGCACCCTCGTAGACTCAGCACCTTGGCGGCAGCACCTGGGACGAGACGAGAGAAAAGGAGCACGAGGAGCGACAGGGATGAGAGTCCCAGGAGCACGGCAGCGAGCTCTCCGTCCCACCGATTGCTCAATCGCTCCAGCACCACCGCCTCGGGCAGCCACTCGTGGTCTGTTGCAGCCACTTCGACAGCATATCCCTCCTTCCTCCCGGGTTTCAGCACCAATGTAACGCAGATATTTTATGATGAAATCCAGTTTTTTATCTCCCATAGAAAGCAACGAAATTACCACATTCAAGGTTCAGAGAAGTAGAAAAGACATTAATAAAGATAACATTTTAAAAAATTGTCAACGTGACTACAGTGGTTCAACCTAAATGCTATGAAGTCATGACAATACTTTTTATGTGCAAAATCAAAACACGACGCATACATGTGATACTGATGCAGAAGCCGGCCAATACACAGTTGGCATTCTGCACTGTGTCTTCAACGTAAACTATGAAGAAGAATGACAGGGTACAGAGGAAATTGTTGAATAAAGTTGTTATTTTTGTTTTGTTTTTGTGCACAAAAAGTATTCTCATCGCTTCATAACATTAAGCTTAAACCACTGTAGTTACACTGACCATTACTTTTCTAGACCTTGAATGTGATCATTTCATTGCTTTCTATGGGAGATAATATCTTTATTTTTGTTTTTTTATTTGTATTCTGAAGATGAACGAAGGTCTTACGAGTTTGGAACGAATTAAAGAATTTTTTGTGCCAACTAACCCTTTAAGCACACCTGAAAGAAGCTAATCAAGGTCTTCAGGACCTCTACTAGCAACTAGGTGTGTTAAAGAACTATCCAGGACATCAGTCCTCCTGGAGCAGGACTGGACACCCCCGACCTCATTAATGAGTGTACAATCAAAGTACACTCAACGACTACCAGCTAGGCTAGAAAGCACCCATGCACTTGAATTCTTGCATCACACCAGAGGATACTGTCAGCACTCAGCGCCCGAATTCACATTCCTTTTTATTCGCTCTTTCAGTGGACTATATTAGTGGAGTAATGTAGGGAATAGTGAATGAGGGTATATAGGAAGCGAATATAGCCTGGCAACCCTGAAGACCTTGATTAGCTGGTTTGGATGTATTTAATCACTATTGTAGCTAAACTCCGCAGGATAATGGCCCTCCAGAAGCAAGATTAGACACCCTTGCTCTATACAAAAGCAATTTATTTTAGTTTAGGGCAACAGTCGATTGCTTTGTGTTTAAACCTGCAACTTTTGGGTTAAAAACCCAGACTTTTAATCCAGAAGACAGACCAAATGAACTAAATGTCAACCCAACATTTGCAAATGTAAACATACTTTTCCAGACGTCCCTCACGCCTAAATGCCCAAGTTTCACGTTAAATCTTCCATTATATGAAGGATTAGCACAAACACCAAGCCCTGCTCCTCATTCTCCTGACTGGCAGCGTCTCGCTTCTCTGAAAGGGATGAGAGCTGAAACTCTTGATTGCTGACTTGTCTGGCATTTGAGTTCAAAGCATCTGCAGGAGATGGCAGGCTGAGCGTGAGCTGGCACGGAAGAGCTGGGCTGGGACGCGAGTCCGTAATGAAGTGCGCTGCCATCAAACATCAGCAGGCTCCAATCCTCACAGGATCCATCAGCTTGTCTTATCTTTACTCATTAGAGAGAAGAGGCATTAAGAATGGTGGTTGCTTTAAGAACTACTATGCCCTCTAAAAACAGGCAATTACACAGACGCCCCAGCATCCCTCAGAGGAACGGAGCCTCAGTCAAACATACAATCACAAGGCCTGAATTATGTGTAAGGAAATTATCCTCTAAAAGATTCTATTTTTTTTTTTTTTTACTAGGTTGCTCATGCTGAATGATCATGGAATGACCACTTTGTTTACTAACAGATGGAAGATTCTTGAACTGGGGTAGCAGAGCACCATAACAGATGGCGAAAGGTCATTGTAGACCCCTGGATTAGCTAAGCTTAGCGTGTGCACTGCAGACAGTCAGACAGTGATAGTGTGGTCTGGTTTGGGTGCAAGCGTCTGGCCACATGGCTCTATTTTTAGCAGCACATAACAAAAGCATTAAGCAGGATTGTCTATCTTGCTCTGGATTTAGAGTTATGGTTAGGTTAACACCTAGAGTTGCGTTTTCATACTTAGCACAAGCCTGCAAACCACAGCTGCTGATGCATCTAAAACTAAACAACTATTCATTTGTAAACAAGTCCTGATCTGCAAGCATGGTGTGCCTGCTGAGATCTGTTAGCTGAAGCAATAAAGAAGTTCTATTTACCCTACCAAGTGTAAGGGAAAGAGGGTCTTTAAAATCAATGACCTGATAATAATAACGCTAAGACTGATTTTGTTCACTGATGCTTGAACGGCAAAGTGAACAGTCTTTTAGGAATAGAAACAGGAAGTGAAGACTATACACAAATAGCAGATAGCCAGACAATTACAAATAAGGAAACTGAGAACCTATTTTTACTCAGACCTGGTTCCAAAAAAAAAAAAAAAACCTCATAAGAGCCATTTGTTTGAGATTGTTCTACACTGGATATGAGCTGTATATTGTAAATCCACTGTAGTCCAATGATTCCCCAACGAATGACTATTATGAGCCTATTCTTTTTAATGAATCAAAAAACATTACAACATATTTATGGTTTATCTTATCATTTGTCAAACTGAATCTCTTTTTATTTTCACAAATTCCTTCATTGTTAATGGAACTGTAATCATTAAGGAGAAAGGGAATCAGAATTGTTAGATTCCTTACAATCTAATCAGAAACTTCAAAACTCAAGTCACTGATAGTCTACATAATCTCAACCACTCAACTTAAATTCCTCTTCCAATGCACAAAAAACATTAAAATGATAAAAAAAAGAAACATATTATTTAATTAGATTACACTGCAGCAAACATAGAATATTGGAAACATGGGACACAGTTTATGCCGGATTATTTGCCTCGTCATTCTGCACTTAGTTCTGTTATCTGGGAAGCTCAATTTTAAGTGACTCAATTAGATCAACCACAAGAGGAACAATGATCCGGGGTGGGGGGAGGGAGGAGGGGGGTAGCTGGGAGATCTCAAAATTGAATTATGGAAAATCTTAAACACTTATAAAATCCTCTTCATGTGGATTTGAGGATATGGACTAGTTCTGTCCTCTTACATTCCATGCGGTTCAACAAACACCCAGTCTGTAACCTCACATGAAAATTCGACGAGAGACACAATGAGAGTAATGTGACAGAACTGAAGCAGCATTCAAAGCGACAAGTCTTCTCGACGGGGGTGAAAAGCACTAGTGAGAATGTTTTTTAATCTGTATGTTTTCAGTTAAGCTAGTGGGCTAATCTTCTGAAACAGAACATACAAACGTAGGAGGTAAAATGAGATTGTGGGGATTCAATCTTACTATCAGCAAATAATTCAAGATAATTATGCACATTTATCTATTTTAAAACTGCACAATTTGAATTCATATAGTGAAATGCATCTGAAAGAGCACAGAGATACAATAGAGAGTGCAAAGAACAAGTATGCTCAACTTCCAGTTTATCTGTGAACTGTATCAGCAGCACCATGGAAGGTGAAACATGGTAATCTCCGTCCTACACATCCCGAGAAACAAAGGCTGTATGTCTAATGCACTACGGAGGAACGCTGACCTTCTCCGAGCAGGTGGACAGGGCCAGCTGATATGAAAATAGCATCACACTGTATCGACAGTTGAGGCATGTTTGCACTTGCTGAAAGAGATGTGACTACTCATTTGTTTTTCTAAACAGCTAAACCTGAAGAAAAATATATAATAAAACAGTCCCACCAGGATTTCACCATTTTGGGGATTTTTACAAATATACCACAGCATACCACATTTTTTATTTCATGTAGGTGTACAATAGTCATCCATGTCAGAAAAAAATCGATATATATTATTAATATATTATTAATCAATATAATAAATTAATTAATATAATTAATCCTTATTAAGCCTACTAAAGTTATTCAGTCAAATGTAATGACTGATTATCTTTGTTTATATTGTTATTTGATAAATGGCACAGACAGCAGTAGGTCATTAGGCTGCCAGACCTAATGAATGGACCCAATATATTGATACACATCCAATTTTCTCCCAACTGTTTACATTCACTTTAGACATAACTGTATTTCTGTCATGACAACTCTCGGAGTGTTTGGCATGGAAATAGGTATGACAATGTTGATATGTTTGGTCTTAATGGAATAGATCTGCCATGATGTTGCTGCAGAGCAAGTACAAGACTTGGTACTGCCAATACAAACAAAACACGCTGCTGTGAGTAAGTAAGATATGCTGCTGCTGTACAATATAGCTTACATGAATTACCCATAGCAGATCTAAACAGGTGGAGCTGGGGAAGGTGGAGGGTTTCTGAAGGTTCGCTGCACTGCTAAGCAAATGCTATGTATTTCATGTATTTGAAGATTGAGCATGCAAGCTCATTGGCTACTGATACAGCAGGAACCAATCATCTGTGTCCTATAGATAATGATATGATTATGAACTGGTTGAGTTAAAAAACCTCCACATCTAGAGTTTCATGACAGAACTTTGTATTTACGTGAATCCTCGCCAAGACAGGCATTTTGACTTAACTTGTGTGTATTTGACCATTCAAGCATGTGACAGACACACTGAATTCTTTTTCACATATTTATGCTTGTAAATCTTTTTAAAATCAAACATGCCCTGCACATTTGCATTATTTTGTAGTGAAATGGAAAATTATCCAGGATCGCAAAAATGTGACAGATAAAAGGAGGAACAGATAAAAAGACTTCCAACTAAGACATATGCCACTAAAACAGGCAAAAAAGGGCACTTAACGAAAGCACCCAAACCATATTTTGGTACCGCAATCTCATAGAAATTAGGAAGGCATAGAAATGTCCTTTAATGTCCTACATTATGGCAGGGGACTTTCACATAGCTCATGCTTTCTTTAGAAATGTAAAAATCTAGTTTTCATGTTTACTAACAAGCTGTACACTCATTCTAACTGGCGGTTGAATGTGTCATTTCCTACACTACTTCACATAGCATTGCTGTAATACCAAGCATAGCACTTGCAATAAAATAGCTACTCTAACAACCTGTTTGTTGTACAGGTTAATTAGAACAAAATGCAACTGAAATTGTCTGACATAAAGAAGATAATGCAACTGCACAAAACTTATAGTCAATTAAATGCAATACTGACAATCTGGAAAACAGACGCGTTTACAGCAACATCTTCACTGCAAAGTCAAACAAATGTAGTCATATGTAAATGTGGAGGAGCGTCGAGATCCAGTTGGCTGTTGAAGGGCTGATGGTCCGTTACTGACTGTGAAAAGGAGGAGGAGCGTGTTTGTGTGTGTGCATGTGTATGTGTGTGTGTGTGTGTGTGTGTGTATATGTGTGTGCGCATGTGCTCAAGTGTGTACGCACACTTTGGCAGGTGCATATTGTCCTGAGCTTCTGATTAATTGATTGTTTACTGTATTTGCAGGTGTTCAATTCTCTCTCACAAGAGGCAGATGGCATCACACAACTCCAACAGCAGACGACAAGAGACGAAAGGGAGGTGGCGTGTGAGGGGCACAGAGAGAAATCGAGTGAGGAAATGAAGGAGGAAGTGTAGACCTACAGTACACTGAAAATATTATAGACAAACAGGGGTCACATGAGTTTAAATATGCCAAGAAAACGGTCAAAACACAGATTTAGAGGCTGTTAAAATCTCACTGAGGTAAAACAACTGAGTGTTTAAAGGCTCAAGTGACATTATCCAGCAATTCCCCTACAAAAACATTGTGTCAATTACTGATCTCTACAATCCTGCTCTGAAATGCATGTTCTCTCCCTACTAAGCCGGTGTTTGTTGGCAAGTATTTTCATACCTCAAAGCCAGACAGTGCAGTTGTGAAAGCCACATCTATTTGAAAGAGTGACAGGCGACAGCGGGCGGAAACGGATCTTTGTAGGTAATCTCTCTCATAGGAGAGCCTGCAGGGGGGTTATTTTCAAGCATTTGATTTACTGACCCTCATTCCCCCAAATGCCTCCAGCTCACCGTTTGCAGATGTTCAATTTTACTGAACTAACTATTTCATCTACCTTTGTCAATAAAAGTGATTGATTACCCAATAGTAGAGCAAGCCTGGAGCAGGTGTCTTCTCTTGTGAAAGATTGTGTCGCATGCTGGCAAAATCTGAGATTATTTGGAAGAGAGGACAACTAATTTTCCATAAAATCCAAATGAAAACAGTAGAGGGCACAATGACAACAGAGAGGAATGAACTGTGAGTCAAGGGCGTCTTGCTGTTCTTTTCCAGATCTAGTGATCTTTGGTTTTACTGTTCCATTGGTAACAGAATTTCACATACTCTCACGCTTTCGCTCATTTATACTTAAATGGCTAGTTCACACACAAATTAAAATTCTGTCATTATTTACTCTTATTTATTTTGCCATTCTGTTGTTTCAAATTAATGGTTCATTCTTCGAGTGAAAAAAAAAACTTGCCCATATTATCCGCATCAATAGGGTCCAGAACAATTATGATCCCCAACGACTTTCATTGTATGGACAAAAAAAATAAAATAAACAAACAAAAAAATCCTGTTAAATCTAGGGTAAACGATGACAACTGTGGCTGCCAGAAATTGACTGTAAAAATACAGGCGTTTCAGGTATTGTATAAGTATGGCATACTGGTGCCTGTAAATTTTTTACAACTTATAACCATTCATTTCATAACCACTTCATTAATGTTAATTTATTATTCTACTTGAACTACCAAAATCTGCTTTTTTTTTACCTTAAATGTACTGATAAACACCAGCCAGAATAACTAAATTATAAAGCCACATAATAAATCAGAGTTCGCCATAAGTGGCCTGTCAATAACACACGGCCAATAACTCTAACTTACAGTTAGCCAAATAACAGGTCTTGGCTGTAACATTTTTTTTCTGTGAAAACTACAACAAAAAATGACTTGAGGAATAGTCAAACAAGTCAAGCAAATATGATGCAAAACATTTTGTACTTTATTTAATTTTCTCTCTAAAATTCAAAATGAACAAAAGTACAAAATGTTCAGCATCATATTTGCTTGACTTGTTTGACTATACCTCAAGTCATTTCTTAATCTTGAGCTAATTCCTATGCATCTCTTTGCATAAGCTTCAGTGAGATTACCAGACATACAGAGATATTAAGCAAATCATTTAAAATATCCAACACAAAGGCTAATCGGATACAAGAACTTAAGAAAACCCATTGAAAAGCCTGTCAGTCATTTACCAATGAAATCCATCTCAAAGGTCAATTACGTAGTATGGACGACATGAGAGAAAATGTCAATTGTTTAATCGCCTGCATAACTACTACGTTGCATGCTTTATTTTTTAGACGATATCTCCTCAAAGACTGCTGCCATGATTCTGCAAAGACTTTGTGTTCTGAAAGCTATGCAAAAATCACTGCAAAAGGCCATCTTCTTTCTAGCGCCTTTTGGGAGAAAAGGGAGTATTATGCCAAGCTCTAGCTGTACCACAGAACGGTTGACAGTTCCACCCACTTTTTGTTTTAACTTTTTCAAACACCTGGAAGAACAAAAGAGGGCCTTTGATCATGGGAAATCCCTCACGATTACAGCAGGGCTTCAACGGCTTAGCTCCATTCGGAGTCTGGGGGAAATGCTCCAAGGCCCAGATACTTGCATGCAGACTGAGTGTAAGATAGAGAGTGAGAAAGAGGGAGATGAGACAGCGGGATGGAGGAGGAGAAAAACAGAGACATGAAACGGAAATATGAAGAGAGTGAGAGAGAGCGCAAATATCTTGGGTGCTCAGTTTAGGAGGCTTCCAGCAACCCAACAAGAGGACAAATACAAAGAGGAGGAGGATATTCACCTCTAATCCTGTTCTCCATCCTGGCTCAATCAGCCAGCCAAACAAACACCCACATACGCAACACAGTGAGAAAGAGGGACACGCTCAGCCTCTTTGCACTCTAAAGAAATGAGAGAAAGAGACTTGAACTGCATTGATACCACACGCACATGACAGAATGGGCCATAGGACGAGCTCCGTATTGCAGCCACAAGAAAGAGGCTTGTGCAATCTGTGTTGTTCCCCTGCTAAATTAATGCCAAACAAATACTTATTCTAGTCAGCAGAAATGGCAGCTTATGCCTGACTCCATTTCTCACCTGTCTGAGCACATTTGCCTGTGCTGCCGCTCACCTGCACAGATGCTTTTCACGCTCCACGACTGACAAAAACAACAGACCGGGAATGAAAAAAAGGCCATTAACCTCCCCTTTCAACACAAATACGGCTGCATATATATACACACACACATGCGCCAGCCCTCTCCTGAAGGAGTGCTTTCCCACGCTACTTCCATAAAAGGGCCAGGTCCAGGAAGGCCAATGCCCAGCTTGGAGTCACTCTGTTGGGATAAGCTGGCTGAGAGGCCTCAATAGCCCACTCAATGTAGTATGAAAGGAGCATTTTGTGTCATACATAATCTTTTTACCCCTTAAAATAGTTATTTTTTGTTTTCCCTAGCTGGCTGGGTTGGCATTCTGAATTTGGGTACGCTTTGCATCAGAATTTTCGAGCAGGGTTGAGAGCACAGAATTGTTGAAGCCGAGAAAGACAGAGAGATGAAGAAAGATGTTGTGTACACAAGCGCTCCATGAAGAGCGAACGTACCCGCAAAACAGAAACAACTATAAAGGCGTACATCCTCTATGAAACAGGACCACATATTCCTCCCACTCAGTTTTGGTGTCTCTGAGGAAGGAGCCAAGCTTTGCTATATTACTCACAGCAGACGTCCACACAACAGCACTTCACAGGGACTATAGTACTCCACACACAGGGAGGAGTCTGCCACACGCTTTGCATAACTGCCATTCTCCCTCCAAACCCCCAGCTGCTGGCAGCATGAAGAAATCCCCAGGAACGGATGTGACAGGGATGTGCCGGCACTTCTGCTTCAAACATTTAACCTCAGCGAGGAAGGCTGGCATGGCTTTAAGAGTAATCGATGATGACCAGCACATAAAAGGCAGCTGGGATTGCATGCTCACTGCAGATGGGCACTGACTTGAGCACTAGAAAATGCAGTCAAGAATTGGGTAGTTGAAAAATAATGTATTTTGGGGTTTCATGTATAACATTTTATGTAAGGGAAGGTATATTTTAGTTGACTAGGAGCTAAAAGTTTTGTTTGTTTGTTTTTTACTATTTTTAACCAGACACTTTTTTTGCAGTTCAAATTGCCTTGCAGTGCAATAAAATGATATTTAAAAGAACGACAATTACATTTAGTCTCTTAATATGACATAATTGGGTTAAAAGTATAACAGCTCTAAAATAATAATAATAAAAAAATGGGTTAAAATACATTTAGATTAATTGTAGTCAGGTTGCTCACATCTTTGACCAGTAAATGTCTATGATTTCCATAATTTTACATAATTGAATATTGGACAAGTACTTAAAAAGCTTCACAAAAGGTACAATTTCATGGAGTTTCAAAGTCAATTAAATAATTTCAAGTTTTAAGTCAACCATATCTATAAATTACAAGAAACTTACAAGGTGTTTTAGGATTTTCTTTTTTTACATGACTTTCAGTCATTTTGTGAATACTGCTTTTTAGATTTTTAGATTCTAGAGAGAAATTACGCTCAAAAAGAGCACTTTCGATGCAATTAAATGTGATCCTAAATGAGCCGCATCGCTATTAAAAAAATCTTCAAATGATTTGTTGGAATCCTACAAAAAATGACTGAGCTACACCTGTTTGAAGTCGATGAGGTCAGCAATGTAAATTTTGAGAAAAATCGAGTTAAAGTTTACTGAAGGTTCCAAAACAAAATCAGCTAGCAACCATAACATTAAATCTCTGGTAATCTCTGGCAAACCAAGTCAAAATCCATATCTATACGACAAATATATATATATTCGACTTTTTTCCCCGTGATTCCACAATTGTTTGATTAACATTAATGAAACAGACAAACTATATATTAAGACCAACTGTACCAAACGGATCTAACATAGGCCTTATGTAACACATCAGATGTTTTTCCCCAACAGTTAACCAAACATTCACTTAAGACTTAACAGATAATGTTTGCATGAACACTCTCCAAGGCAGATTTTTTGATGTCTGAGGCATCTTTGTGCACGCTTCGGTATGCATTTCATTGGTTCAGACTCATACCATCGAGAATTTGAGAATGAATATTCACAAACTTGGAATGCTGCACTTTAAAATGATACCGAACTTGTGCTGAGGGAAGTGCCAGTGGTCCAGAAGTGAGCAAAGAAAAACGGGAAAGGTACTCCTCTCTAATTGACGTGTTTCACTTGTTTTGCCTGTAGCTCGAAATTAGTTGGTGCTAATTCCGACTTCTTTTGCCAGCACGGGTCACAAATAAAGAAATTTACATCATTTAAGATTTAGTGACTTTTCTAAGGCAAGAAATCGCAATTACCTGATATTTCCAGCCTTTCGATTAGTGTGGGAACTCAGTATCGCATGTCAACCTGATGCAGGACACATCAAATCAACCATCCATTTATCTAAATCAACATTTCACATACATGATTAACTCTTCAACTTTACAATCAAATTCAGCCAGACATACTGGTCCGAAGGTAAATCCAAAAACAATATAGTGTAAGAGAATCAATCAATGTACCATTGAAATCGCAATGATCAGATGTATCGATCACCAATTGCAGAACTGACAGGGCTACCAGAACTCTCTGACCTCCATCGTTCAAAAATCAGCACGGTTACCGCACTTTGTTAAGCCTATTAACACGCTCACACATGGTAAGCAGGTGCAGCCAGACTCTGAGAGGTGTGTTAAAGAACCGAAGGAGGCACTTGCAGCCAGTAGGGCTGTTGACTGGCTGCTGAGAGACACAGGCTCTGTGATTTACGGGCGGAGAGAGAGAAGGCTAGGGGAAATCAATACATTGCTTCAGTCTCACGCTTGCTGCCGACTCATTAGAAGTGAAGCCTTGAGGAATGTGCTTAATTATCTCTGATTATTAATGGCCCACCTCTCAGACTGATTATCAACACACAGCATAGGGTATTTTGTCAAAAGATGGGAAACCACACGCACGCATTCAAACTGTCTTTCTCCTCTGTCTCTCTTGCATTCATCCTGCGCATTCATAAACTGCCAAGTCTGCAAGCCGGTATGTTTGAGATGTAAACACCTCTGGTCAAAGTGTCATGTTTCACTGATATCCAGACCAAGCCAGATTGGCTAGAACTATCTGAAACACACAGACATCACATTTTTTGGTGACAAGTCTTGACATTAGCCTACTTAATGAGCTTGTAATGGATCCAATACAGAGGAAACAACTCTAGAGGTCAAGTCAGAGTCTTCGTTTTTTAGAGTGCTTACACTTATTTATTTTATTTTTGATATTTTTGTTACATTTTGCACAATGGCCATTGTGGTTGTTGTCAGTCGCAGAAAGAATCAAACTCGTTGCACTGTTGCACTATATGTTTAATACAAATGCGATTTACTGAATTTTTTTTTACCGATTTTTGTAAATTATAATACTGCAAATATTACAATATATAAGTCATTTGCCTATAGCCTTATTGAAATTCATGAGCTACCATTTAGTGACGTCAAAACAGAAAAAAGGGGGTGCATATTGGATTCATAATGAACAAAATGCTGACGAGAACACAAACGCTTGTTATCTTCAACAACTGTAACACAGTAGCTGAGGTTAGTCTCATGAAATGTATGGATTAATTTATCTTCATAGATGAAACCGGGCGGTGGCTGTTGCTTACGAGATATTGGCGGGACGGCGTAACCTTACTCCCAATTAAGGGACGCGAAACAAATACTCACATTTGAGCAGTCACACACTGAGCCCATGCAGCAGAGACATAAGCTAAACTCTAAAGCATCAATTACACCAAATATTACCTTCCCTGTGCGCCTAAAAGCAAAAGGCACGTTCAGTTGACGTATTCATCGAGTATTCCTGTCACACGGTCACCTCGCGCGAACACTTCGCTCGACCTTGCCCTGCTGATCCTGTTTACAGTGTCGCGCGTGAATGATGAGCACCAGCCGAAACTACGAGACTTGAGGCAAACAACACAGAAATGCTGACAAATGTCTTTAAGAACTTCTGATATGGCGAAATGTCCAATTTATTGTTTGGAATTATGGGTGAATAATACATTACACTGACTGTAAACTGACAGGTGTACTTGCTCCGCGAGTCTTTCCCTGAGAGGAAAAATGCTGATGCTACTACGACCCCAAGATGCGGATTGCCGCAAATACCATACATCCCGAAGACTACAATGTCTCAAAAACACACCCAAACCTGATTAAGGGTGCTAAAAAGCACTTAATCTATTAGCTTCACGCTCCGTCCGATATCTTTCTAGGCAGAACAAAAACATGAGGTTAATAAGCGACCACGTTTCATGGGTAAAAGAGAAAGATATGCTACCTCGCACATCCCTCTAAGAATAAAACTGTACATACCTCAAAATGTACCAGAAATGATAAAGATGCACCACATGATTTAATGCTAGAACATGCCACTAAAACACATCGCATTTCCCAAACAATAATAATGCGCCTAAATACGCACAGTTTTAAAATACGATAAAAGCCATGCGTATATTTAAAGTTTCTGATCAGGTGATGCAAAGACCGTATCGATGAAATCATATTCTCTCTATGGTGGTGAGTTTGTCTATAACACATTTTGACTGGTAATCCATAAAAGCGGGGCTCTAGCTCAGCAGTGTGTGCCGGCTTATCCATGATAAGATTCTGTATCAGTGTTGGGCAAACGTGCTCAATTCCTTCAGAGCAATGATGACTAACGGGAAACTGTTCCCCGTGCTCACTCGAGGCCCTTTGGAAATATTCTGGAAATGCAAATCATCAATATTCCAGTTCCAGAGCGTTATGCCCTTTATGCAAGGTGCGTAATGATGATGAGCCCCCGAAATGCGACGAACTGCATAGGCTGCTTAAAGTTTGAAGCGCTCTTACCTTTAAGGACGATCCCGCAGATGCTGTACAGGGTAAACAGCATATGCTGCTTCACCATCATATTGCCTTCCTTCTATAACAGCTGCCCGCTTGCCGTCAACACTTTCTTCGCTCTTTCGCTTCTCCGAGCGCTGGTGATGGGGCTTATCCAGGTGCAGACCGCTGCAATCAATACTACAGGCTCCTTCGATAACTTCTCCTCGGTTGAAGTCCCACTGCGCTTTCCGCACGCCGCTCACTTGACGCTCGGACTGAGCTAGAGAAGTGCGAAGCGCTCCAACACAGTAGAAAAGTACAGCTCGCGCATCTATCGCCTCCTGGGAGCGCGAGCAGGCAGAGTCCCGCCTCCGCAGATTGACAGATGAGGACGGGGAGCCAATAGCGCGCGCCTGGAATTATTCTTCGCTCAAACTGGTTCTCGACTCCACAGTCCGTATGATTAAAAGAACTGGGAACTATAATGCGAGCGCGTGCAATGCCACTGATTGTCCCCTGTCTCGCTGTAACGCATTGCGTAATGAAAATCCCTGATATGGGTGGACTAATGATGATTTAGGCACGTTTTCATGTGGATTTCATTACACGTCCACGCCGTACAGCAGTCCTGAATGGACAGCTACCGTGGGATCTACAAGCAGCGCACCTCTCACCGGGATCAAATAGACATGACTGTGCACAGTTTTACTACTGATACAAACCACTAGGCGGATAATATTGCATCGTCGGCATTCTGTACATTGTCAATCCACCAAAGATGATTGTTTCAGTGCAAAAAATAACATGTTTGATATGAAGTCAGCTTAATTGTTGTCATCTTTTTAATAAGTGCTTATATCATAAATGCAGCTACAAAAATGACTGCTGCATGTTATCACATTGCTAAGAGGTAAGTTGCCACAATTGATCCTGACATTATTTTCACTTTACTGCAACATTTAAACAATAAACCAAATTGTAAAATATGTATCACACTAAAATATTTATTATTATTACTATTAATATGGTAGTCGTGGCCTAACGGTGAGGGAGTTTGGCTTGTAATCAGAAGGTTGCAGGTTCGATTCCCACACCGGCAGGAATTGAAGGTGGGAATTGTGAATAAACAACACTCTCTCCACCTTCGACACCACGACTAAAGTGCCCTTGAGCAAGGCACCTAACCCCCAATTGCTCCCCGGGCGCTGTCGCAATAGCTGCCCACTGCTCCGGGTGTGTGTTCACTGTGTGTGTGTGTGTGTTCACTACTCACCGCTATGTGTGTGTGCACTTGGGATGGGTTAAATGCAGAGCACCAATTTCGAGTATGGGTCACCATACTTGACAACACGTCACGACTTTCACTTATTACTATGTAAAAAAAAAAAAAAACAAGGTACGAGAGGCTCGTGAATAAGTCACGGCTGAAGGGCGTTGTTAGTGACTTGTAAAAGATGCAGCACTAGCCTCGAGTACCTTATTGCTTTTATAAAACGTCACAATATAAATATTAAAACCAAAAATATGTATCAATGCTACTTTCACGAAGTAAAATCTGTAAATGCCTTCCTTCCGCAGGAAAAAATGGTCCCTGACCGTGAATAGCAACAAAGTTACACTATCACGCCAATAGATGGTGGCAAAGAATGTCTTTATTTATCAGTGAGTAGTGAAGACTTTTACATTGAAAAGACTGAATTGTTGTAAACATGGAACAAGACACAACTGACAAATGCTTTGACTAGAGCCGACATCAGTCATGGGAAAACCCATTAACTGTTAAACGGACAAGATATTGCAGCGGACATTTAAACAGACTTTTTTATTAGGAACATAGGACTGACCTGAAGGAAGATGCTAAATCTGAATTTAGGTAATTAAACATTCGATCTCTTTCTCATGATACTCTACATAATAAGCTTTAATGAACAAAATCAATTGACCCTTTGCAAACAGTTTAACTGACAGGAGATCTGATCAATCATAACCCCGAATCCACCATTTTGTCTGACAAAGCAGTCAGGGGAGTTAGTAGATTAATGTTGGTGAACTTGAACTTCAAAAATTGTATATACTCATGTCTTTCTGTGCTTGAAACAACATTCCTTCTGATGTCCATTCATGTTTATTTGATGCTATAAATGAACTAGTATGAAGAGATGGTTGGTTCACGAGCCGCTTGAAGAAGCTACAGCGACATTAAAGAGCCACTATACGGTATTTATTGATTAAACTTCTTTAAAAAATTACCATATTTTAAATATGAAACTGTTACATATGTCTGCCGACGGGTGAAACGGTCCTAGCTGTTTATTGGGAATAAAACACAGCTATTGACCAATCACAATCAAAGACATGGCCTAACTGTTTTGTAATAATAAATATATACTGTACATGTATAGCATTTAAAAACAGCTGACAACCTGCCCAGACCTGAAATTGATGGTGGAGAAAAAAAAAACTGTCCTGAGTGCACAGTTCAAGTTACAATCACAGATAGTATCATGTGGTTGACCGCTGCCTAAATATTATAGTTTAACAGGGTTTTGAACTAGATCTTTGAAGCGGAAAAAAATGACTGCTAGAGAAAACATTTGTGTAATTGGACATTTGGCTCAAAATCTTACATATACCCCCATGTGACAACTTTCCCCGATCTCCACCACACACACACACACACACAGAGTATTTGCAGGTCTTGTCAAGACATGCTCCCTTGAGTGGAAATGAAATGTCAGATCTTAATATTATGTAATATATTTTATATCACACAGTGGCAGCAGTTTTATCTCATCCATTGAGCTGAAGAGAACTTAAAAGAGGCAAATGATGATTTAACCAACCATTCATATGAAAGAGAGATTGTTAAAACGAAGTAGGATTTCTTTTTAAAGTTCTCAATGTTTCTGGAGCGATAACTCAGAAAAGTCACCTTTTGCTTCAGAAAATCCAATTTAATTTCATTTTAAAAATACGATTCCTCTTCCTGCAGGCAAAGATAAGTTTGATTTCTAAAAAAAAAAAAGTTCGATCGGAGCCCAAAGTTCACCATACTATTTCTTATCAAGTCTCTTCTCGTTTTTTACTACTTAGCTGACACATGTTCTGAAGGTCAATCTGTCCAGCTCACAAGTTAATTCTGCTCTCTGACCCTCATCTTACTCCAACAAGCTAGTTTCTGAAAGCATCTTAAAATAAAATCCCAAGTGCTACACATTTGTCCATTTAGTGTAAACTGAATCAGAAGTCATAATTGACCCTTCGCAAACAGTTTGATTGAAAGGCCGTCTGACCAATCATAACCCCGAATCCCCCATTTTGTCTGACAAAGCAGTCAGGGGAGTTAGTAGATTAACGTTGGTGAATTTCAACTTCAAAAATTGTGTGTACTCACGTCTTTCCACGCTTGAAACAACATTCCTTCTGATGTCCGTTCATGTTTATTTGATGCTATAAATGAACTAGAATGAAGAGATGGTTGGTTCACGAGCCGCTTGAAGGAGCTACAGCGATCTGTCACGACACATTAAAGAGCCACTTTACAGTATTTATTGTTTAAACTTCTTTAAAAAATTACGATATATTAAATATGAAACTGTTTCATTTGTCTACCGATGCGTTGTCAGTGTCATCTTTGCTCGGGGATGTATTTTTCATTGGTGAGAACATGATGTGTGGCATAAGAGCGCATGGCTTTTTCGACAAATCAACAGTAACTAAGGGGGACGGGTCTTTGCAAAGAGTCAATTGTGCTATAATCAGCTGTGCTAACACAGTTATAACACAGTACTTGAATATGTCCCGAACATCAATGCATAGGCCTATATCATTTAATCTAATTTAAAAGAATAATAAAGTCTCGTTATGCCTGTGGTTATGTGATGCTCACCATTCTTTGTACAATATAAATCACCAACACAAATTAGTCCAATCTAATCACACTCAATCTTCTCTCGCTCACTTTCTTTTTTTCCTGTTTCTCTTTATGATGCTGCCGCCCGATAGATGAAGATCTCATGGCCTTACATGATAGCTTTCTAAGAAGAAACCTCCCAACATGGTTTCCTCCCTCCAGAACAGTAAACACAGATGTCACAGTGAGTAAGAGTGGTGGCTCTCATAACTGTCAACAGCACTGTTGCAATGCTCCAAGGAGCACTGCACAATACGATAAAGAACCATGGTGCATCACAAACTAGCTGATATTAAGTCAAAAACACAATACAAAATCAAATGGCTGGCAGGCAGAGAACCAAAACAAAGAGAAAAGAGATAGTTGGTTCTGTAAACGATGCCGAAAATCATAAGGTTTTCAGTAGGGAGATGTGGCAAAAATTCAGTAATCTTATATACATATACATATACATATATATATACACACATACACATACACACATACACACATATATATATACATATATATATTTATATATATATGTATATATATATATATATATATATATATATATATATATATATATAAATACTTTCATTAAAGCATAACCTGCAAATCCTCCTCTAGACTGGATGTACTATAAATGTTAAGTCCTCAGTGTCAATGAGGACATTTATATGTACAACAAAACACTGAGAAGAACATTTTCTCTTCATTTTTTTAATGTTTAGTTTGCATTTAAATCATTTGCAAGTAAACCACCACACGACATTTGGAAACAGCACATGCACATGTTGAATAGCGTGATTAACAATATTTGCATGAAAACCAAAAACAGGGAAATGGGGGGGGGGGGGGGGGGGGGGAGGTGTATGAACCAGGTTTTGCCTGAACCCTTTATAATGGTTCCCTGTTAAAAGAACACTATTTAAGAAGAGTATGCATTTGTAAACCATGCAAGATCATGTCAACACAGTCACAGTAATAATATGAACCTATGCTGCTAAGGATTAATGCTGACATATCACGATTTGGGGGATTAATCAAAACCAGTAGAGATGTGTATTACATTTAGGCTCTACCTGCATCTCTATTAAAAAATTCAGTACCAAAAAAGTATATTTCAACAAAATCGTTCCAAGTTAACTGGAATAACTAAAAAATAATGAGGATAATTGTCTCACTGAAACCAAACAGGTAATATAGAAGCACAATAGAAGCAACATTAGTTTTCCAAAATAGTGTAACCTGTAAAGGAAGTCAATCACAATCACTAATTTCAATCACATAACAAATAGAGTATATCTCACCTGTAATTTCCTATCTTCAAGCTGCTGATTAGGGCTGTCACTAACAATTATTTTGGTAATCATATTCGATAATTTTGACGATTAATCAAGTAATCAGATTTTTTTTTTGTATTAATAGAAATAAACCTACCCAAAAACCCAGGCCTTTAAAATGAAAAAACAAAAACAAAAAAAAAAAAACACTGATGATTGTCATTTGGACCTTTCTGATAACAATCCACCATCAAAGCTATAAGTTTAATTATTGCAGCTGCTGTGAGAAAAGGCTATAAATGATCCACCACCTGTATCATCCTCCACATGCCATAAAGTCGACTAGCTGGGACTCCTTCTTTACATAAACAGACGTGATGTAATGATGCAAAGACAAACAGCTGCATTTTCCCGCAGAATTTCCCACGGAAACCCACCAGTACCATCCGGATTAGGAAACATGGGTACAAGCTTATCGTTGTGAATCGGGCTATAGTAAGGAGATAGTTTTGAACACTGGCTGATTACTGTATGTACTTGCTGAAATTGACATTTTTAACCAAAAAGAAATTACAGACTGCATCTTTAAATTGGCCACTTCTTTACAGCTACTGTAATTTCTTGAACCAGAATATGTGGACATCAAAACATGCAAAAACTTTGAAATTGCGATGAACAGTTCATACGTTTACAAACGCATTGATGTATTCTGTTTTGCCAAAGGTTTATGAAAGATTTAGGCCTACCTTACAAATCTGATGAAATAGCGCACATTGTGTTCCCAAATGAATGTTAAAGCTACATCCGCTCCGCGCATGTAAATGATAACAGTTCATGTGGAGCAGCACAAAACAGAGCCGCTCTGAGATACAAGTAATCTACATGCATGCAAATAATTAAAGCGCATATATATAAAACCCACAGCACATACAGTATGTAAATTAGAACAAAGTGTGTATTCATAATTGTGAGGCAATATTTAAAGGTTTAATAGTTGAAGAAACATCAAGGGATTATTTGATACATTTGACACATTATTTACAATATACCAAAAAGAAAAAGAAAATATCAAATTAAATTTGAAATGGTCCTATGAAAATGATATAACCTGACCTGAATATCAAACAAAACTTGATCACGAGCTAAGGGATGATAAAACTGTGAAAACTCACCAGATCAGACAAGTGCAGGAGTAATAAACGCACCGGCTGAATTTGGAACAGCATACTACCCTTACTTTTTCTATCACGGAAAGATATTGTAAAATTGTTAGAGTAGAATGCGTTTCAGAATTCAGAAACAAAAAAATGATGGGCCCCAGTCCCTGATTAAAATAAGAACGAGAGGAAGAGCGGGGGAAAAAAGGAAATAAAAAAGGCTTTCAAAATAGTCTGGAACAACATAAGAGCTATCAAAATGAAAGTAAACCAATGGCCTTTATCATTTCCCACTTCCCTCTCTGGGCTGCATGAACATACGTCACTCATCAGCAATCAGCACTCTTAGTTTCAAATCAGTTTCCTTCAAATAGATGTATAAAAACATATGATGAAGAAATCACGCCCATTTAATCCTTTTCTCTGTCGTCCCTTTGGTATTTTTAACCCATGCCAAATGCCTTGAGGCAATTCTTCAATGCAATTTGGCAGAAAGGTGCTGGACATTGATGCTGAAGCTTGGTGTGAAATGATTGGTCTCACTAAAAAATAACTTGCTGATCAACAAGGGGAGGAAATGAAAGATGCTTAAATAGTGTTTGGCAGGATGAGTGAAGGGTATAATGGGGGGAACGGGCTGATCTGGGCAGCTCTCAGATGCATAAGTGGCCACTCAGTGGCACTAGCACATGGTGAGGAACACATCTCTTTTCACCAGCTGAACTCAGCCCAGCCTTCCTCCAACCATGACTACTTAGTTTTTGCTAAACCGTTTTGTAATGATATAATATAATAATTTAATTTTACAATTTTAACACTGTCTAAAGTTATATAATATAGTCAAAGAATATTATTTCTAATAATGCAATTTTAACAGTCAGCTGCACACTCTGTGCCAAAACTTTCAAATAATTCTGATTATATAATTGCAATTGCTCCTATACACTCTTAAAAATGAAGCTTCCAAAAGAGTTTTTTTTTTTTTTTTTTTTTTTTTTACAGTGATGCCTTCCCCAAAGGACCTTTCAGTGAACGGTTCTTTAAAAAAAACTTTTTTCTTAGTCTGGAGAGTATTTTAATAATCTAAAGAACCCCTTTTCTTCTATAAAGAACCTTTAATGCAATGAAAAGGTTCCGTGGGTGTTAAAGGTTCTTCAAGGAACCATCAATGCCAATAAAGAGCTTGTTTGTGTATGAATAAATGGCATACTCATCTGCTATTTCAAAGGTGAATTATGTCATTTCTGTGCCAGTAACGTCACTACACTGTGAGAGAAAAAAAAAACTGATTTTCCTGAATATTTCTCTCAACTGCCATTGGTTGAAAAAAACAACAAATAGTCCAGCCCCCAGATTCACACTATTGGACGTGCCAATGCCTTGTCAATTGCTTTGTTGCAAACTTTTCAGAATTAACTTAAAATAACTTACCTATAATAGTCTCTGCACATTAAATTTGCTTAAAACATTTAACATCAAAAAGTACACAATTCACATTATTGTTGCTATTCATTCTGACTGAAAACTCCTTCATTTCTAATAGATTTGCCTCCTCCTCAAACAAAAAGATGCATCCAAAATGAAAGTGATCAATCTGTTCCTTTATTCTATCATTTAGATTCCAGAACCGATGCAGGAACAGTACGCCTCAGTGATAATATGACCCATTTGTGGAGAGGGAAGCCGGCCGTCCTCCATATTTAACGAGCCAACAGTGTTTCCCAGCACAAAAGTGCCGTGCCAACCAGATGGAACAAAGCTATGACTGAACCCTCCCAAAGTTATCGCTTACCAAATGGCAAAGCTAATGAATTCTCCTGACACTGTCAGGCTGTTCCATACCATCCTCAAAATGCAAATCACAGCAATGTGGCATGAATTAACCAAACTGCTAAACAGCTTTCTCATTTAAGCTATGGACTGATGAACAATCCAGTCTGCCGGTTGTTAAACGCAGTGTATAAACTCAAGTAAATAGAAAAATATGACCACTTTCCACTTGCTATCAGCTACAGATTCATGTGGCACACAGCACAATGTGAAAAATAAAGTCTGATGTGGTCTATAACACGTTGCAATGAGCTCTGCTCTGCGTGCTCTACTGGGATGTGTGGATATAAAAGCGTGACAGTCCACAGCTGGGGCTCAGGAGAAAGACCACTGCAATGGGCATTCTCCGTTCATTTTCCGTACATATACCGAGGATGTTACACTCGGTTTAACATTCATGGCAAGTTTCATCTAGCTTTGCCACCATGGCCTTCTCGCACTTCTATTTTATCTGCCACTGAAATGCCAGACTGTCCACCATATCGTCCCCTAAATGAGCTTTCTGTACCCCTATGACACGGCAGTTCCAGTCTGCTGCTTCTGTCTACCTGAACACAGCAGAAGTTGGACAATGAGCAAAATTGGTGTTCTTTCCATGGCTCTGCTTCATCTGCCCTCAGAGATGTGCTGGACCTTAAACAACCCTGTAATCCTGAATGTCTCTCTGGACTGAGCATGTCCACCTTCCCAGTGTCACTACTGGGCTATTCAGACAAGTACAAATGTTATATTGGTTACACTTTATATTAGGTGTCTTTAACTTCTATGCACTTACATAAAAAATTAGTACAATACTCATATTGTGCTCACGTTGTACCGCAAAACAGTTTTGCTGCTGCTGAGGTGGGATACGGGTAAGCTTATGGACAGTTTTGGTGGTATGGTTCGGTTTCAGGGTGGGTTAATAGATAAGTGAAGGGTCAACAATATAATTATAGCTGTACTTATATAAATTAATTACAGCTGTAATTGCATGCTGGTATTTTTAAAATACAAATAAAAACATGCATGTACATAATACGTGTATTGTATCAAATGATTAATTTAAATGTTATTATGTAATAGGTAAAGACATCTAACATAAACTGGGACCATTATATTTTTAAACATATTATAACATGTTTGTATGTCCACTTTCAACACTTTGAGAAGTTTTTTTTTTTTTTTTAACTACGAAACACAAACTGTTTTTGTCCATACAGTTAAAGTCAATGGAGTCCAAAACCCCACTGACTTTCACTGAACGGACAATAACAGACATTTTAAAAATCTTTTGCACACTTAGAATAAATGTGAAAATGTTTACCTTTGGCCCGACGCAGTTATCATTTTCACGTTGTTTAAATAGCAAATGCATTTGCACAAATTTGTGGTCAGAAGACGAGGTGTGTTCAGGCGCATTGTTGCCGTGTTGCTATTTTGAGGCAACTGAAATAGACTGCGCCGTTGACCAACTGAAACCTGGTCTAAAGTCATTGGCGCAATATTATTATTTTTTTCTTATTTAGAAAGTGCATTAGTAATATTAAAATAGGGCCCATTCACTTTTAGATCAATAACACATTCATATTCAGACAATTAAGTTAGCCAAAGAGTAGGCAATTTTAAAGTAATTATTACAGTTGTGTTGACTTGCAGGATTTAAATCACAAAGAACAGAACATCTGTGAAATGTAAATTTAACTGACCTCCACAGGGAAAACTAATTCTAGTTTACTCTCAATAGTGTTGGTGAGCATTATAAATACCAATATTCTTGTTAAAAAAGCACTAGCTCAGCATAATGCGTCAATGCTTCTTTGAGTCGTTGTACTTCAAGACATGATGTATGGAAATGAGATGTGAAGTTTATGCCACTCATGCTTGATGGAGTCTCCAGGAGCTAGTTAAAGCTGAGGCATGCATGAACACTGTGTGAAGTACACACATCTGAAGCACTCAGGAGGACCTTGATGAATCCAAAGTACTTTTCAATACAGTTAGTTAATATTTCAGAGCACGACTTTCAGATACCTGTTTATGAGGCTCACAATGCCTGTATTTTTAATGCTTGTAACTCACTTCATCTCTGCAAGCCTTCTTCAGTTTTAGCATAGACATGCATGCCTAATATTTGTAATGCTTGAAAACTTTACAGATAAAATGGCAGTATAATGGCACATCCCATATAAATAGACACAAGATCTTGCTAAAATAACTTTTGTCTTCTAAAGTAATGGATATATTCCTATATTATTAATATTTTTTAATCAAGTTTAATGTATGTGTTACATCTCTTCCTGTTTTGCACTCTGTTTTTGTCTTGTCGAGGTTCGGTTTTTCTATGATTTCTATGGTTACTGATTTAAGTTCATTATTAGTTCATTCATGTCAGGTGTGAGTCGTTAATTAGTCTTGCTTGTTTCCCTGTTTCCTTTGCATATAAGCGCTCAGTTTCTGTGTTTGTCCAGCATTAATGTGGCAATGATGTGATGTTATTTTAATGGTGATATATTCCTACGTATTCTCCTATTACGCATTAAAGTTCTGTGCGAAGATTCCTTTGTCATGCGCTTCTTCTTGGACACGTTACAGAATGCTGGACTCAACCGTGGAAGACAAGTCAATCTGCAGTATGATCATGGCAGAGGACTTTCTGTGGGGATTGCGGCATAATGGCCGTCCGTTGGAGTGGTATGTAGAGGAGTTCATCGAGTCTGCTCCAGTATCTCTTAAGTCTGCTCTAGTGTTTCCTCCTGTGTCTGCACCAATAGTTCCTTCCGAGTCTGCTCAAGTGTTTCCTCCTGAGTCCGTTTCAGTGTCTCCGGAGTCCAACCCCATGTTGGCTCTGATCCCTGAGTCCGCCCCTATGTTGGCTCCAGCTCCTGTGCCTGCTCCAACATCTTCTCCAGAGCCCGCTCCGACCCACGAGGCCACTCCAGCACCTGCATCTGCTCTGCTCAATAATTTTTTTTTGGGGGGGGGGTCTGTGCCCGTAGTGGCCAAACTGGGTGTCTGGGGCAAGGCCACGGACCTCAGACTTCCTGATCCACCATGGCACCCTGAGCTCCCAGCCTTGCCCTGGTCGCCGGAGCCCCCGGCATTGCCCTGGTCACAAATGGTGATTGCAACATACTAACATTATATATTAACTTTCATTAATAAATCATTGACAAATTTCATACAATTCTTAACAGATCATTAGTTAAAATATATTCACATAGCTAGAAATATGAGATAAAGTGCTTGTTAATGTTTAGTAATGAACTTAATATTGTTTAAACTTCTTTAAAAAAATTACAAAATTTTAAATTTGAAACTGTTTCATACATTGTCAGTTTCCTCTTTGCTCACAGCATGATGACATGAGAGCGGCATGTGTTGTCAGGCATTTTAACAGGGGGCAGGTTTTGCGAAGGGTCAATTGACTACTTAACCAACCCTTAAACCTACACGTACCACCAAACCTGTTGCTAACCTTATCTGTATCCAACCTCACAAGCAAGTCTTTTGCAATAGAACATGAACACAATAAGTACATTGTACCTAACAAGGTTTTTTGTTTGTTTGTTTTACCCGAGTACATAGTACTCAAAGACATCTAATCTGAAATGGGACAAGTCATTCTTAAATTGTTCAAATTTCTATCATGCCTTTTTGTAAATGTAAAATAGTGCATTAACTAATATGAATTAAAGTTTAATGACATCGTAAGCATTTTAATTTACATTAAATAATGATCTGTTAATCAACATGCAATGTTTAATGAGCTCATTGGTAAATAATAACAAGTACATTATCTCATATTTCTAGCTATGTGAATATGAACTAATGATATATTAAGTGTTATATAATGCCTGTTATTGATTTATTAATGAATGTTCTAGATTTTTGATTGTCCTTAATTGAAGTCTTGTTAAAATACTTGTCAACACAGCTTGATATGAAGACTATAAGCAAACATTTGTTGGTAGATTTTTTTGGTTAATTAATACATGCATTCTATAAATTCATTTAAAAAAAAAAACCCACCTTGCAATGTGTACTGTGCTAGACTAACAGGGACTAGTCACAACACTTGCGTATTGTTGCCTTATTGTTGGTTTGACTGCTTCTATTTTTCTCCTCATTTGTAAGTCGCTTTGGATAAAAGCACCTATATAAAAGCATCTAAAAGCATGCTAAATGAAAAAATGTAAATGTACATGTGATTTCACCAAAAAATGTGAACTTGAGATGTCAGCCAATGGAATGAGCTTGGGGGCATGGCTCTCTATTTGGTTGACCAATGGCATATGGGGTAGTGTATATATATAAAAAAAACCTGTTTGTAAACTAACCTAAACAGCATGAAGACTCTCTGCAGCTTCTATCTCCACCCCATTGGTATATTAGCCATAGCATACTATCTTTTCTCTTTATTATTTGCTAATTTATTTCCTAGTCAGTGGCCCTTTCTTTCACATTCTCTCGCACTCTTTTTGTCTCTCCTCTTCCAACTATTTTTACTTCATCATTTATTCTGTCTGCCCTCTGTTCTTCCTTTTATTCTCTCCCTTGCTCTTTTTTATTTTGAACACTGCATGGCAATCAATTCTCTAGTCACGGGAGGGCTGTTCATTCCCCTTTGCCCGGTGAGGAGATCCATCGGTCTGTCAGTTAAAAGAGCAGAATAAACGTTCTCTCCAGCTCTCAATCCCTTTGCTAACTTGGCTTAAAGAAATAAATGCAGGTCCCTCTGGGATACCTTTACATTTAATACCTGAGTTCAAGTGAATTAAAGAACAGAAGGAACATCTCATTCATGGTTTAAAATGAACCTGTTCATAGTGGCTATCTTAGAGGAGTAAGATAGCCACTATGAAAAGGTTCATAGTGGCCATTTCGTCTTTCAGACAAATACAATCTGAGTTATATTAATAATCACCCTGATGCTCCCAAGCTTTATGGCAGTGCATGGAAACCATCTATTTGAAGCTCAATAAAAGTGCATCCATCCATCATAAACATATTTCACACAGCTCTGAGGGTTTAATAAAAGCCTTCTGAAGTGAAGTGATGCATTTATGTAAGAAAAATATTTATTTTTAACACGTTACTAAGTAAAATAACTAGCTTCCGCCAGACCGCCTTCCGTATTCAACTTTCTGAACTAGCGTAACTGACGCGATGCAACTGCAAACAGACCACCTTTGTGAACTGGGTCAACTGATTGAACTGATATTTTGAGTGATATATCTTATATAAATTAATATTTTTTTATTCTGATAATATACAGTATTCAAAAGAAATCAAGAGACAGTATTTATTAAATGCAACCATGCGTTTCTCTATGTAAACATACATTTTAGCATTTAAGAAGAAAAGTGCCACAATATTTTATTCATTAACAAAAAAAAAAAATGAATTACATTTACACAAAATAATACTCATGATTATTTAAAACCCATCCTTTAAAGGAGTAGTTCACCCCAAACTGCACAGTTACTCACACTCATGTCTTTTAAGTTTTGCAGTCCAAGCTGCCATTTTCCATGTAATGAAAGTGAATGGGGACCATGGCTTTTAAGCACGATTTTCTGTGAATAACGACTTTCGTTCGTTCTTCACACAAAGCTTTTGTATGGCTTCATTGACTTTGAATAGCCACATAGTCATATGGAGTACTTTTATGATGTGTTATGTTGTTTTTTTGAGCTTGATGGCATTTGATACTAAGTAAAATAACTAGCTTCCGCCAGACCGCCTTCCGTATTCAACTTTCTGAACTAGCGTAACTGACGCGATGCAACTGCAAACAAACCACCTTTGTGAACTGGGTCAACTGATTGAACTGATATTTTGAGTGATATATCTTATATAAATTAATATTTTTTTATTCTGATAATATACAGTATTCAAAAGAAATCAAGAGACAGTATTTATTAAAATGGATGTTGTTGTCTCTTTTAATATACTCTAATACTTTTGGTTCAGAAATCAAAAATATTAGCCAAAAATGAAAGAGAAAATGACAGCATACGTGCCAAATCCACACAGCGCCACACAGATGACTTTTACCTGAAAACGTAATAAACAGGAACACAGCATGTGTAAGCCTCATTAATCTGATAACAGCAGAGACTAAACATGGCCATCCAAATTAATCCCATGTTACTTCACATCATAACCCATCTGTTAGAGTCTGCTGGACCTGTACACATAATCGCCATTAGTGGAAGCTGAGGATCTAAATGTTTAATAGTACATTAGAGTCCCCATCGACCCTGCGGATGTGCTGAGAAAGACACTTTCCCTTCAGGCAGGCTTCAGGGGTGAAAGCACAGGCTGTCTGGAGCGAACCTGTGGAGAATTTGTATTAAAATGTCGATACTGAGGTGACCGATGCTCTGTCTTTTTTTTTTTTTAACTCTTTTGCTCTCCAAAGTGCCTTGAAACCTTCTCAGGTCCAGCTGAGGTAGAAAAACGGGAAAAAGTCTTCTCTTGTAATGCAATATTAAGGCAGCTCTGAACCTTATGTGAACCGGCATATATAAAGCTGTTTTTTTTTTTTTTTTTTTTTTTTTTTTTCCATGGATGTTGAACATTGGATTAAATTCTGTGCTTACTCAAGAGTAATGCTGTCTATAGAGCTTTGATCTAAGAATTAATTAAATGTTCGTGAATTTAGTCATTACGAAATGCAACCATGCGTTTCTCTATGTAAACATACATTTTAGCATTTAAGAAGAAAAGTGCCACAATATTTTATTCATTAACAAAAAAAAAAAATGAATTACATTTACACAAAATAATACTCATGATAATTTAAAACCCATCCTTTAAAGGAGTAGTTCACCCCAAACTGCACAGTTACTCACACTCATGTCTTTTAAGTTTTGCAGTCCAAGCTGCCATTTTCCATGTAATGAAAGTGAATGGGGACCATGGCTTTTAAGCACGATTTTCTGTGAATAACGACTTTCGTTCGTTCTTCACACAAAGCTTTTGTATGGCTTCATTGACTTTGAATAGCCACATAGTCATATGGAGTACTTTTATGTTGTGTTATGTTGCTTTTTTGAGCTTGATGGCATTTGATCCCCATCCACTTCTATTATGTTAAAAAAAAGAACAGCATTCTGCTTAATTTCTTCATTTGCCTTCCATTGAAGAAAAAAAGTAATACAGGTATGAAATGACATGAGGTTAAGTAAATGATGACAGAATTTAGATTTTAGGTAAAATGTCCTTTTAAAAAAGAACAATTTAATGAGAACGTTTAGTTGAGGCTTGTTCATTATCTGGTTCCTATTGAAGTCCCTTTCAGAAATTCCCAATGGTGTGTCCTGAAATCCTGTACAAACGAGAGAGTGTGAGAAAATAGTGAATGAGAGAGCGAGCACAACAGCACAAGGTAGTTCCTTGTATTATTGCAGTGAAACATTGACACTTTGCGGATACTGCAGATCTGCAGTACCAAAGCAGTATCCTTAAAAAGAAAAATCCTTTACACGGGCTCCATTATATGCACAAGACGGAAACAAGACTTCTAAAATGGCTATTTTTGACATCTCAGCCAGGATCTTGACCTTTAAAACTGGAGCACAAATGTGTTGTTCAAAGAATGAATTCTGCAGAGCACTGAGCTAAAGGGTTTCTGCTTATAAAGGTTTTGAATCAGGAAAGTGTGATAGCCTGAATGATCTGAGGAGTATATGTGGATTAATGTCTTTAATTAAACAGCTAATAATCATGTAATCTTTCTCTAGGACATTCAGCTGACCTCTCTATAGGGTTGATGTTCCCATTCAATATTATGGTCAGAAAGCACATACTGTCCAATTTGTGCTTTAGGTCCCACAAGCAATTTCGATTGCTAGAATAGACTGCAAGCCAATGTAAATCAGTTAATGCAGCTGTGGTTCAAGACAAAGATATTGTAATCTGACTACATGTTGAAAAGTGAATGTACATTTTTGGAGTTGATGATTATAGAATGCGAGTAACAATCTATAATAAAAGCAGTTTGAACTGGGGGTCTGCAGGAAAATATTAAGTAAATTGGTGAACAAAAATTATAATAGTACTAATAAATTTAAATAACTGTAGCATTTATATACTACAAAATTCCAATTACTAAATATAAAAATGTTGGGGGAAAAAACATTTAAATAAAATCTAAATGTACAGAATTTGACATTGCTCAGAGGTTGAAAAAGATTTTTTTAGGTATAGACTCTGGGGTCTGCAGCATCAAAATTTTTGAAAACCCTACTGTACCACATCTAATAGTGTGATTACTCATTGTTGGTAATGACTGAAAATAAAAATAAAACTCAATAAAAATATTGTCCTGTCGATGGTCATTTTACCTGTCAGAAATTGTTCACGGCTCTTCCTATAATGCTTATTGTGATTTCTTGGTTGTTACTAATCCTTAAGTTACAATAAACCAGGAAGAAATCGCATGTGGAATCTAAAGGTCTAAAACAACCGTATCTCAGCTTAAATGCCATGTGTGGAATCATACACATTATTTTCAATGTTTCTCTTGGCACTAAAGTGACTTGTGGCTTATGTTTGAAGCTCTCTCTATGCTTCAGGCAACACAATCAAACTTGTTGACTGAGGCAGTATACCTGTGGCCTTATGTCTGCCTTCCCTGTGGCGATCAAAATGCTAAGACAGATACCACAGCTGCAGTTTGAGTGGCCTGCGGGACCAGAATATCCTGTAGCTAATTAAGTGACAAATATCAGCCACAGAAAGCCGGGGGCTAGATGGTCTTTCCTGGTGGACAGATACATTCTGATTATTTGCCAAATAATAATAATAATGAGATGCCAGACTTATCATTCACTCCTGACATGGCATAATCCATTAAGGAGGGAAAACAGACACATGTGTGTGCGGTAGGACATGGCAACCTGCCGCATGTTACACACGTTTGGTTTGCTGCTCAGGAAGGTTAAATGATATAAAATAATATGTCATTGGTAAATAAGGACATAATAATATGAGTGAATTGCTCATTTTAGTCAGTTACTTTTTTTAGTTCTAATTACTTTTAGTCAATTATTTTCAACTGAACTGAACTAACTCACAAATCCGTTTGAATGATTCATTGCTGAATCAATAGGAATCCAAAACTTCCTCATATAGTAATCACAAACAATTTGAAAAGTCGTTGAACTGACATTGTGGTAAATGGTTTACTCTATTGTTCATGATGTGTGACCAGCCAAAACAGAAATCCTGTATTAAACGTTCTGTTTAAACTAGTCACAAACTGAACCGGTTTAGCAGGTCCCATATGACAATACCAGAACATTCAATATTTACAATAGAGTTATGAAAACGTAAAGCATGTGTGTTTCTGCTTTAAACAGCATCAAAATTCCCTCCCACCCCTCACCATCCCCGTGTCTCTGTTCCTGCATGTTTGGGTGAACGAGTGAGTCTATGTTTAACCACAGGGGGGTATATATTGCCATAGCAACGCTGCAGGTTCATCAAGATCTCTGTGAAATTCTCTGCAGAAGTTTCCACCGCATTTGAACTGCTATTATTAATTGTTTATTTCTCCATCCTCTCCATCTGGTGTCAGAGAACAGGAAACAAGTGTCATACTTTGCCATTGTGATCTTGAAAGTTAGCTATTTGCCCATGCTCTAGTTAAAGTAATAGTTAGTGCCAACATTAGTGCATGTAATGTAAAACAAATGACCCTACTAAACTCCAAAACAAAGTATCCAAACCAGCGTGCATAAACAGTTTACTAGTTATCTGTCTGTATGGATTATAAGTTAAAAATCTTTACTTGTTTTGACTATATACCAGTTCTATTTATATATTATACAAAAGAACATGCAAGTGTGCACAGGTATAAATAGAGAGGGGGAGGGGCGGGGCATTATGTAATGTTATGCTTCAAACTCTCCATGGCCCTTTAAATGAGATGCTTCTTTATCTTCCTCATCAAACTTCACTTCTCAATTCCCTCCATCATCACTTCCTTTCTCTCTGTCTCATTCTCTCTCTCTTAATAATAAAATAGATGCAATGACCTAATTAAAAGTATGAACTCCTCGGGTTCTCAGGCAAAAATTTACCTTGATTAAGTGGTGATACTTTATAATATCTTACATTTATATATTGACTGCTTTGTATGAATATTTCTGGACATTGTCATGTTTTGTTGTTTAACAGCATTGACAGCTGTGGACTTAATTTGGCTTTTTTGCCACCAATCAACACTCTCAATTCCAAAGTGAAACGACATCTGCAAAGTGAAATATCCAATTTTGAATTAAATTCCATGGGATGCTTATTGCTCAGCCTTGCTGGAGAACAGCATGACTCTGCTGGTCCACCAGCGAGACTAGCACTATACCAGCTCTAACAAGATTAAACCAGCCTGGACCAACATGGAATTCATGCTGAATTTTTTTCAAATAGGGAAATAACCAACCTTGTGATGGACTGGCCATCTGTCCAGGGTGCTTTCCCCTGCCTCTGGCGTAAGGAACTGGGATAGGCTCCAACCCTTTGACCCTAAAAATTCGTATAAGGATCAACTAATGAAAGAATGACCCTTTTTTAATTAATAATTAAATGAAGATAATATGTATTTAGTCAAAGGTAGAATAAATTGGGTGCAAACACTTAGTATATATGTACAGCCAAACACATAGCCTCGTCACACGATCACGTGTGTGGACGCAGGGACTTCACACGTGTGCAGTAGAAAATCTGTGCCATTAATCTCTAGAAGTTAAGTCCAATAAAATTGTTCTTATAATCTTTTATTCTATTGTTGTTGGGTTAAAAAAAAAAATGTTATGGAGCTTTATGGAGCCTGAGCTCAATGGGAGAGTGGCAAGGAAAAAGTCACTGATGGGAAAAAAAAAAAAAAAAAATTGTCGTATGACATCTTGGCTTCAGTTTGCCATTAGGCATGTGGGAGACTCTGAAGCCATCTGGAAGAAGGTTCTGTGGTCTGAAGAGACCAAAACTGAGCTATCAGTCCAAAGCATCATCAGAATCACGCCATCCTCACCATGAAGCTTGGTGGTGGTGGCTGCACCATGCTGTGTAAATGCTTCTTATCTGCAAGCCCTCAGAGGCTTGTCATGGAAGAGGGTGAATTCAGTAAAATACAAGAAAATCCTGAAGGAGTATCTGGATAGAGTCTGGTTTTCCAGCAAGACAATAACATAAAAAAATAAAGCAAAGATAAATGAGAATGGATTAAAAATAAACATTAAAATAAAATAAAGTAAATACATATATTTATTTATTCATGATAGTCTGTGATTCAGTGCCGTTGAACACTTTTAAATCCTGTATCTCTTGCTATATTCTCAAGTAATCAACATGAAGTGTGAATACTGAGTACTGATATTATTTTGTGCGTATGTGTGTGTGTTTTGTTGGTTAATATGTGGAGACATCACAGTTATCATCTTAACATCTTTTAGGTGTCACGGTCAAAGAAAGTACATTAAGTAAGCAAACGACACCAGAAATGGGGCCACTTGACCCCTGTCTCTCTGTGGAACAGCACCACAAACATGCTAATAGGCTAAACATGTTCCTTTCAGAGAGAGATAAATTTGTAGCTCTTTGCTTGTGTTGCTGTTCTGCACACCCACATTGCATATTGCAGTGGCAGTAAATTATAATGCCTCCTCTCATCTTCCTCTTTCAGTTTCTTCAATCAACACACCTAGGGAATAGTAAACAGGCTCGTAAACTTTTACATGCTAGCATCATATGGGGGTGTTTTTGAAAGCATGTCATTGATGGTGAGCTCTATCGTAGTCAGGGATTTAATGACTTGATTGCTTCCTGTTTTATGGGAGTACCTCTTTTTGCTTTGTGAAGGAAATATGTAGCACCATTTATCATGTGCTATCAGCTGCTGGCAGATTCATTCAGATGTATGCATTTACATATGTTGGTAATAGTGCACCATCACAACTGAATCTTTTCTGTGACGCAGAATTTAAATGTGCGGTGTACCTTAACCCGAAGGGACTAAATAGGCACTTTCCATGAATGGGTTTATTTGGAGATATGACAGGAACGCAATGCATAAACAGGTAAGTGATGATACTTTAAATCGTGAGGAGATGAGATAGACTTGTATTGTTAACTTTGAGTGTTTGTCTTACAGCATCGTTGGAGCACACACACATGAGGGAAAAAACATTGAGATGAGGAATGACTGAAACAACAGACGGTAGCTATAGCAAGGTAGTCAGGAATATAAAGCAGATAAGAAGCAAAGTAAGTAGTCTGTAGCATCAGACAAGGTCAGACAATGACTGAGGGATTGTGTTTGCTCTATATCCACCAATGCTTTGCGCAAATTATGGGCGTAACTTCCATTACATTGTAAACAGTCAGCAAAACCTTATGAACGCTTTATGAACACAATGAGTTGGCTATTTTCAAAAACTGGGTACAATGAGATGATATTCTACTCACGCTTCAATCATCAGACATTAAAATGACATTTGACATCTTTACAGTGTAAATGCGTTAACAAATTACTACAACAGACCAAGAATAACCAACGATTATTTCCGCAGCAATATTATGGAAGTGTTAAATGATGAAAAATGTTCATAACTGCAACATTGAGTGATTGATACTCCATCACTTTGACAGACAATAAATATTGCATTTAACTACTTTAGAAAGCAGAAACACTGCAAATAGGATTTAGAAGTGAAAAGAGGAGACATTAGGCGACATTTTAAACAATCGATGTGACAACAAACCTGGAAAGAGATGTGAGAATTTGGGGGGAAAAATGTTAAAAATACCAAGTGTTAAGTTTTTCTCTTCGAGTCTGAAAATAGAACATGAAGGAAATTTTACAGCTCATTCAGTCTAACAGACGGAAAGGGATTATTTGTGGAGGAACCTAATTTGAAATTGTAGTTTTTTGGGGCCTGTTTACACATGGTCACTTAATTTGTTTTCTCTGATCGGATAGCGATCCGATTGTGAAAAGACCAGGTCTAAACGCTGAAACGCATTCAAGATGGATTTAAATCCCATCACACCACTTCAGGAGGTGGTCTTGGATGCATTCCAGTCAAAACTGAACGAGTCTAATTGCACCTGGTTGTTCAAACCACATATGTAAATTTAACTCCTCCCAAAAATGCTAAAAAATAAACATGTGAGAGCATGTTACTGCATCACCCATCGCCGCAGATGAGCAGCTCTCGTCTGACAAGCAAACTGCCACAAATCAAACTGCGGACACACAAAACTCAATCATCTTCATTAAAAAAAAAATAGACTGAATGATCTTACCAGTGCTGTTGCCACATTCTCTCCTAATGCGGTCTTTGATTTTGAAATTAGCTGATGATCAATAAAATGCAGCTGATTTTTGTTGCTTTTCATTTTGATAAATCAAATAGCTGTAAAAACACGTGAAGAGACCAGGTGTAAACGGGCCCTAAAATGCAGGCTCGAGAGACATTACTATATATTATCAATGTTGAAAAAACCTGTGCTACTGCTTAATATTTTTATAGAAACCATGATACATTTTCCCAGGATTCTTTAATTCCTTTCTTTTAAAGTATAAAAGATCAGTTTTTATTGGAAATATAAATCTTTTGTAACTTCGCTGTTCCTTGTGATCAATTTAATGCATCACTGCTAAATAAAAGTTGATCTTAAGTGTAGTGTATATTTACATTGTTACTACATATTTTTTATTTATTTTTTTTGCAAAAATTGATGATAGGTATTGATGAACACATGAAGAGGAAATTGAAGACTATCTACTTTTCCTATAAAGCTATAGAAAAAAAACATGAGCAGTATTTCAAACACTGTTTCTCATAATTAAAATGTGTATGCTAATCAAAAATATTTCAATTGATAATACATAAATAAATAAACGAATCTGATACGTGACTCATACTTATTTTAAAAGTAATGGGACACCAAAGTCTACCCTATTCATAGAAAGTGCCATCATTGTCAATTAAAAGTCATTGCAGTGCCCTGTTCTGAATGAGCTCTGCACCCCATGGTTGTTCAAGAGAAGGGCTCGTCTGCAACATATCTCAGGGGTACAGAAAATAATTACAGTTAATCGAACGCTTATGAGGCTTTTGTTTTGGCCAGAGACAGCGCTGAGTGGATAAACACCTATTATAGAAGTCAATGTCATACCGAGAGACATGGCATTGCAGTGGTCTCCCGGAGGCGGCAGGGCTTTGGTTAGAACAGGCTCAGTGCTGACGTTTTCTCGCCCTAATATGTGTGCTTTATGGTCTGCTGTAGAAGAGAGATAGCCTCTGTTGTGAGACAGTTTTCTGGGCAAATACAGTGTCCTGTCAAGGGAACCAGTGTGTTCAGTGACTCTTAAACTGTTGTCAAACCCTTGTTTGTCAATGACGGAAAAAGGTGACTCAGGTGTTTCTCTCTTTTTTAATGTAAACGGTCCCTTTTGTCACTCATTGTGAACTTACAAGGATAATTAACCCAAAAATTAAAATTCTGTCACTATGCATTAATTTTCATGTTGTTACTTGACTTTCTTAGTGAATAATGAACTTTATTGTAAAGTGTTAGCGATATTTTGAAAAAGTTCAAACGGGTCCAATGTTGTTTTGGACACCATTTGATTGTATGTTTTTCAAAATATCTTCTTTTATTTTGCAGAAGAAAGAAAGGCATGCAGGTTTCTAACAAAATGTCAAATCAGAATCAATCAAAACACTCATTTTTTTGCATGTCTGTTGAAGGTTTCGCAGGCTACTTCACGCATTGGTACTGATGTTCATTAATTATGAATCACCTGAGTTATTTGTGCTCTCTAATCCTGAACGGCCATTTTGTTGGCAAAATGCTCTTGCCAGAATGTTGTTTGATCTGCTGCTGGTGGTAGGGCAAATGCTGCACATTCAGGCGTGTTAGCGACAGATATCAACCGACTGTAAACACCTTGTCAAGCCACAGCCTTCATACGAATGATGGTACGTGTCACAACACTGAAGAAATTTCTCCATGAGGTTATATGAACAACTCCTGTTGTGTTTGCCTTGTCTGAAAAGTCTTTTAGTAAATTAACAAAAAAAAAAAAAACTTTATCAATGGTAACAAAGAACTGGATTGTACAGCTAATGGACAGGTGAATGACTGAGAGTGCAGCAATTATAAAGCATTCTATGTGGTTAAAAAAAAAAAAAAAAAAAAAAAAAAAACATTAATAATGAAGGTATTGATGATGGTGACCAAGGCCTTGGATTCCAATTTTATACAGGTGAGAGGCTGGCATTGCATGATTTTCAATTACATTCTCAAAAGCCTCCTGTGATTACAGATTGTTATGAACCCCACACGCACAACGAATGACATAAAAAGCTTCAGACGCACAATTACAGTGGCCGTGACTTTAAAGCCCCAAAGTCCCCGCATGTTTCATTGCCCAGGAGTTTTTCATAGCTCAGGTCCCTTTCCCTTTCAATTAATATACATGAAAAAGAAATTCAGCCCTCATTCACTCTTGGGAACAAGGATGGTCCTCTTGCTCTTATTTTATACAGGGTCTTAATTACCTGAGATAATTACTTTATACACTGAAGCAATTAATGCCATTTCTGCTGGGACGTATGGGTGAATATGAGGGGAGGGCCAGAAAATAATCTAAGAGTAGAGATGTGAGGAGATCAGCTCCATGTGGTGGCTCAGGTATCATGGCAAAAAAAAAAAAAAAAAAAGGTGTGCTAATTGCTACATATTTAGCCTCCGTGTGCCCTTCTCTTTCCATCATCCTCTTCTGAGGACGGCTTTCAGATTCGTTAACCTGCAAAGTTTAAATAGTATAAAGCGAGCCGTTCGATAACACCTCCAGCAAAGCTCCATAAAAGCTAAATTAGCTCTATTAGCTGATGAAGGAGAATGTAAGACCTCGAAAGGCATCTCGGCTTCTTGTGCGCGTACCTCTGGAGACAGATTCCTGCTCCTCCTCGCAGTGAGAAGGATAAGTGCGTATCTTTAATACAGTGTAGAAAATTCATTCTTAATGATCTCAGACAAATGGCAGAGGGATGAGTGTCAAAAGCAAAAGCATCAATGAATGGAGTGTTAGAGGGAGAAGTGGTGTGCCTGCTGTGTGTTAGTTTAGTGTGTGTGTGTGTGTGTGTGTGTGTGTGTGAGAGAGAGACAGAGAGAGAGAGAGTCTTTCAAGAACAGCTGCTGTTAGGTTTCTTTCACTTACAGGTGCCTATTTATCTATTTATCAATCCATCTGTCTGACTATCCATTTATCAACCCATCCATCCATTTATTAATTTTCTCATTTCATCCATCCATCCATCCATCTGTTTATTCATCCATTCCTTTTCTGTTTCTTTATGTTCCGTTTAAGTTAAAAGAGACATTAAAACATCAAATAAGGCAAAGCCTTCTAAGATATCAATTTGTGTGAAAATGAGGTCGTATTGCTCAAATTTACTCAAAATATAAATTTAAATACTTGCAAAACATCAGTGAACATCTAATAACACATTTCTCTGATAAACAAATTACTAATTCAGATATACGTTGACACAAAATATATTCTCAACTACAAAGAGCCTGAAATTCCTGATTGCAAACGTAAGAGATGGCAATAATAATAAGAAGAATAAAACTCCAGGTGGTTGCAAACTATTGTTCAGATTAAAGAAGAAAAAAAAAAAAAAAAACATTTGAAACTCGTACAGTTTGTGTATGTCCAGTGAGTTTAATCCACACTGATGACTGCTGCTATTCAAGGCACACACCCCATCACACTGTGCTTGTTCTCCCAGACCAAACAAGAGGCAGGTCGCCTTTGAAACCCGTTCTCCCTCCGAACCCCCCGCCATGTCCCACACCATCCGCACAACGCCATCAAGGGGCATATTTTATTGGGCTTCAGAAATACCACGTGTCATTAATATGCACACATGGGAGAGGCACAAAATGTCATGCACACAAATGCAGTCCTTTCAATCCCTTTGAGCTGCCGAGCGCAGACACACACAAAAGATATTCAAACCATTTTGCTATGTAGCACACACTCATACATGCATCAGTCACATGGTAAATGCTGCATTCCAAAAGGAGTTTGATTCAGATAATGTGACTACATGAATTTCACAGAGGACCAAAGAGTGCTCGTCCATTGCTTTCCCAAAACGAAGCTGTCAGCTGCACACCAATCCTTGCCAAAACTTCAAAAGCAATCCATCCCCTAAGATCTTGATTCGTACTAATAAGCCAATGTTCAATGTTCAATGTCAGTCAATGTTGACCAAGGGAAAAGGATTTAACAGCAGTGCCTGTGAGCATTAGGGGAGATGGCATTTGGAATTCAGGGACGTTTTTATTTATTTACTTCATGCCAGCTTTGGCACTGAAGAACAATAATGTCGTTATTCTGCTGACTTTGAGAATAAGAATCATGCAGAGTTATCACACGCCTCATGCCATGACCTTGACTGGATGTTCGTCATTCACCAAAAAGGTCCTTTTGTGTCCAGTGCTTTTTTCCTTTGAGAACTTGATGGTCATTTTCATTCATTCACATTTCATTCATTCAGATGTATAAATTAGACAGGTTTGATTATACTTGTGAGGGCCAAATGTCCTCATTAATATAGTAAAATATCATAATGATAATCAATTTGTAAGGACATCTTATGTGTCCTCACTAATCCTCATGTTTCAGTCTAATGATGTACACAGGTTTCTATGAGAGTTTTGTTAGGGTTGGTTTATATTTTCATTCACAGAAAATATCATTAACCTGATATAAACAGAAGTTCCTAACATCGTCAAACAATCTTGTGTGTGTGTGTGTGTTTGTGTGTGAATCAGACAAGCAAGACAGCACTATTGCAAGTGGGACTCTGCTTTTAAAAAGTAAATATTTTACTTTACTATATTTTTATTTTTAACTCAATATTTCCAGTTATTTTTGCTCAGATCTTAGCGAGACCTTATAGCAGCATTTTGTTCTGAAATTATTATTGTTTTAGAAAGCATGACTGAATGATTCAACAACTCACTCACTGTCACGAATCCATCCGATCCCTTAGAGCTAGACTCCTCAGCTCTTCCCACTCACTCCCAATCCCCTGAATTCTGATTACCTCCACCTGTTGTCTCTCATAAGGACTACTATATAAACCATCATCTCACAAGCACTCATTGTCTGGTCTCATTGCTCAGACAAGTGACTCAACAAGCTACCTACCTACGTTCCTATGTCCCTCTGTCTCCTTTGTCCTTTACGTCCACTTCGCAGCTTTGGTATCCTCCTCAGTCCTGGAACCTGCAACATTGTTACTATCAAGCTAAGTTTCATGTTTGGAAACTTGACATTAGGTACTTATATGTGTCCACACATTCATTGATGATGATTCATGACGAACACCTGCTGTTAACAAGCAGAATCACTAAAGGAAAGAGAAACAACAAAGAGAAGAGCCACAGCCTTAGATGAATTCAACTGATGATAAAAGAAGACATAAAATCCCTTAAGATCTCAGCAGAGGGTGATTAAACAACTCCACAAACAGCATTACCAGCTTCACTTATTCCTAACCAGTTCGCTTTTATTTAGGTCAGCACTCTACAGAAGCTCTTATTAAGAATTAACAGAGGTTTAAATGTTGATATTTTATTGTTTCATTTGAAGTCACTATTATTGTGATCAGTTGCTGGGTTTCCATCAAAACATGAAGTAAATCTTTTCAAAGTTTGCAAAAAAACAAAAACAAGTGTTCATTAGGTCCGTTCCCATCAAGTTGTTTAAACAGATGATGGTGGTATTAGTACCCTAAAACCAACAGTAAATAAATCACCATCAGCAGAAACACCAGCCAATTGATCCTTCGCAAACAGTTTGACTGACAGGCGATCTAACCAATCATAACCCAGAATCTGCCATTTTATCCAATAAAGCTGTCAGGGGAGTCAGTAGATTAACGTTGGTGAACTTGAAAACTTGTGTGTGTACACACGCCTTTCCGCGGTTGAAACAACATTCCATCTGATGTCCATTCAAGTTTATTTGATGCTATAGATGAACTAGTATGAAGAGATGGTTGGTTCACGAGTCGCTTGAAGGAGCTACAGCGATCTGTCACATTAAAGAGTCACTATACGGTATTTGTTTAAACTTCTTTAAAAAATTACAATATTTTAAATATGAAACTGTTTCACACGTTGTCAGTGTCCTCTTTGCTCTGCGATGTATTTTTCACTGAGAACATGATGTGTGGCGTGAGAGTGCATGGCTTGACAGGAATTGCAACAGTAACTGAAGGGGATGGGTCTTTGTGAAGGGTCAATTAGTGGGTTTAATATTTCATCTCCCATTATTCGCATCAACTCTTTTTTGCAGCATCACTCGTTTCCAAGACTAGTTATTGATGATAACACAATCATCAAGTACTTCTCTGATTCACTGATCTCTTCCATCATCTAATCCCTTATTGAAAGTATTACATCATTAGTTTAATTTTACATTACCTCCAGTGTGATAATACAGAATCAGATCAAGCCGTGTGGGAGCAAACAGCTATTATGAAGAATTTTCAAACACATCATTCATAAAAAAAGGGTTGAACTAAGGTGACATTCAGACACACACAGACATCAAGACTCAGAAAATGAATCCCAACAATGATGACAATAAAATAGATAAACAGATCAACTTTGAACATCACAAAACACGCTACTAAAAAGTCACAACAAAAGCAACAGCAAAAATAAAAGCAAATATCAAATATTAGAGGAAAAAACAGCTGCATAATTTATTCATGCTGCAATGCATTCTGGGATTCGTGGATGAGCTATGCTGCTTCCCACCATGCACTACATGAAACGTTATGTTGATTGTCACCATTGTTGATATTCATTTGCTGATGCTTGATGTCTGTGTTTTTCTTAATGATGCAGTAGTTCTAAATGTTTTGTGCACATGTTTTTAAAATCCTTCACAACAACTGATTTCCACAATTGGATCTCATGATATAGAATAACAGGCCTACTATTATCATAATAATATTAATAATAATAATTATCACCACATCATAAGTAATGCTACTGCTTGAGATCAGTGAATCATCATCAACACATAGCCATAACCACTAGATTATACTTTTTCTTGGCTTTTTCCCATAGCAAATGTCTTATAAATAGCTACAGCACCCAGAGAAAAACCAATGTTAAAAGTTCAAGGTTCAAGAGCTCAACTAAAGCACACACTGATCACCATTATGGTGATTTAAAACAACATTTTTTTTGATAAGAACTTCTGTAAGCAAATGACAGAAATAAAGTCAAACTAGTTAGTGATAAATGAACCTGGTAATGCTGTTTATGGAATTGTTTAATCCTCCTCTGTTGAGAAATTCAATGTCTTCTTTTATCTTCAGTTGATTTCATCTAAGGCTGCGTCTGGAAGTCGGCTCCTCTCTTTTTCCTGTCATTTCCTTCAGTGATTCCGCTTGTTAAAAGCAGGTGTTCATCAGTGTCTAAGTTTGCACATTTGTTTTCATTCACTCTGTCAAGTGGATTATATTAGTGAAGTAATGTAGTAAATAGTGGGTAAGGTGTGATTTAGAACACAGCCTCTAAGAGTCTTCTTTGAGCACTGTTAATTCATGCTACGTTGCTGTAGGCAACTTTCTCAAAAATGACAAATATTACCCAGAATGCCAGAATGTCTTTAACAATGTAGAAATGGACTTGATGAATGACGGATTGTTGAATAAATGAAGTGTCATAAATGTGTCATTCTAAAATCATCTGTGAAGAGGAGCAGCAGCATCCCACCAGTCCTTGTTTCAGACTTTAATCCACAGACGGCTTGTTTTGGGCATGAGAGAACTTAGAATGTACCACACCGTACATAGGCTATACTATACCATCAAGGTTGGAGTTGAAACCTGTCATTTAGGCTCAAAGTTAAACACAAGTGAACAAAGCTCTAACTTAAGCATATTCAATACCTGGAATTTGCCTTCTTTCTTTCCTCTTACTCTGTTTTCGACAGGAATTCATTTTACGCATTCAGTCTTGCTGTAAACAAGACTTGAGGATAACAATTGAAGTGTCAATCCTCCAAGACAGCAGAGCTTCTTCCTATTATATCGGAAATACAAACATGATAACGGTCACAAAGAAAGGATTAGGACACCACAAAGAAAAGACTGAACGCTAACATTGCTGAAACTGACGTTTTTGAGACGGAAAAGAGAAGGAAGACAGTTGGAAAGAGGTTCTGAAGTCACCAATTGTTCAGTTCAATACAGTTTGATGGGAGGGGGGTAAGACCACATTGATTTGCACTGCTCGGAGTGGCCGGCCCTTTTGTTGAATGCTAGAATAGCACAAAGGTATTGTGACCACCTTACATTTCTCTGCTGGCTAACATTTGTCACTGTAATCCTATAAGATGAAAAACAGCCCGCAGTACCGTGATCATATAAGGCCCCTCGGCAGTCACAGAGGGATAATGGTTGAGAGCAATCAAATCTCACCCGAGCAAAGATTGAGTCAATTTCACATTTCTTTAAATATCTTTGTGTTTTATTATGTTGCTGTATCGGGTGGTATTGACTCCTGCTGGCTATGTATTTGAGATTGTGCTCTGTTTCACGTCTAATGTGTCAATTAAGCCCCAATTAAATTTCGAACCATGTGTGGACAATGTTAATACTGTATGTGAATGCTTAATTAAATATCCCTCTGTGGTGTGAATTATTGAAGATGATTTTAGAAAATGTCCCAAGTTATGCCTTGGGCTACAGTTGTTTAATGCTTCTAAATCTGTCATTTTTCAGATTGATTAAAGAAAGCCCAGATTCTAAATTGGACATCAAATGGTGATCCAACAGAGTACAAAAAAAAAAGAGTCTATCATATAAAAGTAAACAAAAATGTGGGGTTTTTTTTGTTTTGTTTTTTTAAATCAGACACTGTAATATTTCACCACATATGTCAAACAAGAAAATTGAGTATTTGGCTTCTAAATATCTTGAAATTCAACGATTTAATTGTCTTGGAAGCTAATTAATAACACATCTTTTTGTGGTCAACACAAACCATGTACTGCAAGGGAATTGTCCATATTGCCATTTACTCTGCATAATTTGCATGGTTTTTGAAAGATGAGAGAGACCCATTTTTGGCTTGCAACTGGCCAACTGAGAAACACTGCCCTATACTGTAGAATGAAAACATTGAATGCTAACAAGTGATTACTACAAAATCTTACCAAAAGTCATGTTTGACTATACTTGTGAGGGCCAAATGTCGTCATTAATATAGTAAACTGTCATAATGATAACCAGTTTGTAAGGACATCTTATGTGTCTAATCCTCATGTTTCAGTCTAATGTGCAAAAGTCATGCCATATAGCAGAACATTTTTTTATATAATGCCTATAGAAATGATTTCTGCTGTAAAAAGTGTCACAAAATCAAAGTGATCTTGCTCAAAGCATAGCACACAGCATGACACTGGACTGGTCAAAGATTATTTTTTTTTTTAACAATGAGGTCCCTGAAATCAAAAAGTCAAAGCCCGACACAATGTTTTCACTTTGAAGTGCCACAAAAAATACACTGTTTTGACCCTTAAGGTAAATTTGTATTTACAAGCGTTTGCGTCAGCTAATATAGAGGCAGTACATTCCAGCAGACACATAGATTTGTTAGACAACAGACTTTTTTAAGTATATATTTTAAATTAACGAATTTTAATGGTTTTCTTATACAATTTATACTGGATTTCTGTTTGTGAAATGCCAAAGGCAGTTTGAAGGTATCATTGGTGTGCTAAGAAGACTGTCCAAGAGTAGCAAGCTTAATTATGCCACCTTCTAAGACTTCTCATTTACCCAGATTCTAAAGCCGCATCATGAATCATTCACATACTGTAGATGATCTGAAACTACATTATTGGCGGACAAGAGAAATGTAACCATAATTGTAAACAAACATTTCATTCTTTATTTTACTATTTTATTTTTTAAAGCTTATTAGTGTATTATACTGTTAGTTTAGCAACAAGCCAACACCAAACTCGAATCTAAATAAGTTGTCTCCCATGCAGTTTTAGTAATTTTCGTACTTAAATATTTTTCATCTAATATTTATATTTTACTTCAGCTTTATTTCAGTTCCCGAAAACGTTTAATAGTTCTATTTATAATTTACGACGGCAATGCTAACAGTAGGCGGCCTAACAAGCTCACTAGCATTAGTAATGATGTTCTTGTGGAGGTTAGTTAAAATCAGTGCTTAAAATGGACAAATGAAAGTCCAGGTACTCCCGATGTTCAGTTCAAAACATGTTCCTGAAGAAGGGAGGGTGCGACTGGCTTCCATACATGCAACATGTCCGAAGTGCTGGACAATATGCTAAAGGAAAATGCATACCAGTGCGTACTGGCCCATTTCAAGCACTGGTTAAAATTTCTACTCAATCAAAATCCAACTGGTAATTTAATAATCATTTGTATGTACTGTATAGTGACTTCCTCTAATGAAGGTGCAAAATGCCTCCCACAACATGGCAGACTGCTTATCTTTGTCTGGGAATTACTGGGAGATATTGGGAGAAAAAAATCCCAGCAGCAATGAGAACAACTAAATAAAAAAGCACCTTGAATATGGATGTTTTTGCAAGTTAGCAGCTGTGAGTTTCACTAAAAGCTTTTTAACTAATTATAGTGGCTAATTAACCTTATTAAATTTAAATCTTATAAGGAGTAATTGAAAACCAGAGCCCAGCAGGTGTTCTATTTTGCTCTCTGTCTTTCTAGCACTCATTTCTCTTTTCCTTTTTCCCTGTTTCCACATCACGGCAGTTTGTTCCATGCCTGACTGAGAAGCTCTTCCCCGCCTTCATCCTTTGGGCTCTGAGTGCATATTTTCTGTGCCTAAAGCTCTGGGAGTATGATATACGCCAGAGGGAAACTGAGGCACTTGGAAAATCAATGCTGGCCTCTCTATCTCACGATCCTACTTAGTTTGTGTTTGTTTGTTTTTTTCCTTTCAATAATTAATTAAATTGCCAGCTTTATTCTTGCTCTCATTCCGAAAATCAATGCATCAAAGCAGGGGGTCTTGAAGAACTATTAAATATTATCATTGATAATAGAAATGATTTCTGATAGAGAACTAATTAATTTTATTTGTTATATAATGTATATAATTATTATATACATTATTATTATATAAAATGTATATAATTTATAGAAATTATTTCTACATTGTCTTGGAGAACATTTATTTGTTTGTTTTGTTAACAGTCATTTTTTTATCTAGACTTATTTCTATATCGTCTTGAAAAAAACATTTTATGTGATTTTTAAATCATTTATATGTAAATTATTTTTACATTAGCTTGGAGAGCAAACATTAATTAATTTATTTAATACTAATATATAGTGCTTGTTTGACAGGACCTCGTTAGTTTAAAATTCTTATGATTTGAACACAACAGAAGATTTTTTATAAAACAACCACAACTAGAAAATAAAATTGTTTTAAGGTCTTCATTGGCCATTAACTGTTTGTATGCACTGCATGCCAAGGACAGTCCTGAGAGGTTTCCCTCCAGTTGCTGTCTCACTCACATCAGCTCTTTATTACAGACAGTGCAGGTGGGGAAGAAGCGCAAACAGAGGACACACTGCACCTGTTTTGAAGGTTCCTCCTGGGTCGTGGTGTGCCTGAGCCGACAGCTTTGTTCTCATTCAAATGCTCTCATCCTGTAAAACACGATTAGACATGTTGACTCAAATTATTTATGGCCTAATTGTACTCAACACCACAGATGACTTGAGGTAGTCATATTACATCCAGCATTTTTTAAAAATGTCCTTACAGTGACTGGGAACATTAACAACAAGCTCATAAATGATCGAGCCCTCTTACATAATCAGCACAGTGGATTAAAAAACACTGAATTTTCAATATTGAAATTGGACTACATTCACTGTTGTCGATGACCTCTCTACTGGAAGCTGAGAGCCGTATCTTTTATAAAATGATTGTTTATTAGAGGTACTTTGTTAGGCAAGCATCACTATCATTGTTGCTCATACTTTATAAGCCGGCTTATGTGCCATTTTCACTGGACAGGCAATAAAAAAAGCTAAAAATACTATTGTCTTACATTGAATGGGCAACATGAGCCATAAAAGGACCAGCATAACAGAGACACAACAGATAATAGAGACATCTACTGGCAACCCCACAACATCTTGGTGGTGTGTTTTACATGGAAAGGCACTATTTATAATTTATAGACCATCGCTGGGTCCGTAATCGAAACTTCCCTACTATATAATATGAAAAACAGTATGTCAAAAGATTAGTATGTCTGAATATGTAGGGTTAAAAAAAAAAAAAAGGTGAAAAGTACCCGGATGACCTACTATTTCAGAGAGATTCTGAACTCTGCATTCAGTGGACACTTTACTATCAAGATTTATTTACTATCAGCGCAAAGGGGCCCCAAATAAGTTACTGTGACACTCCCTCCACTCTCCACTGAACGTGAGAGAATGCGAAAGTGAAAGCGAAAAGCGAACACGCATTGGAAAGCGAGTACAAACGTGTGAAATGCACACACCTAACCCATCCCCCGCTGGTTTCATACTTTTTAATGGTTGCGAAATTAATTCAAATTCAAATGTGGTTCCTTCTTAGACAGTATGAGATTTTGACGTGCTGTATGTAATAATCATATAAAACTAAAATTCTAATAGTCAACCAAACATTAGTCATCAAGAAGCTTAGACAATCAAATTTACAAATTTACAAATACAGTAAAGTATAAGTGTAACGAACAGAAAAGTATAACGAACTGCATGGAGACACGAATGTTGAGGAACCAAACACAGTTTTTATTAGAAATTGAAAGCCATTAGAAATTGAAAGAGATTGATTGAAGTAATCCACAATCAACTCCAAAAACAGGCAAATTGGCAGTCCAAACAATGATATCCAGAGCACAGGCAAACTGAACAAGGGAAAACAACAAGCGAAACCAAGAAACTTAGAAAAATGGAAAAACCAAGTTAGGGAAGCAGTGTTAACATTAGCAAGACTGAGACAGATGAATGAGACAGAAACCAAGGTTTAAATAGGGTGAGATTAATGAGGTTACAAGACACAGCTGCAGACAACCATGGCTGATTAGTCCGGGCAGTGGGTTATGGGTAAAAGTCCGCGATGAAAATGGCAATGAACAGGGGAGTGCCCTCTGGTGGCTCTCAAGGGCAATTCAGCACAGTACCGTACAGACAGTGGGACCTCCTCAGAGACCTCTAGGTTTAACATTAGAGCCGAAATGCCAGCTGCTCACACTGAGTTTAGTGGTGTTTCCTCCAGACTTGAAGCCAGTTTCAAGTGCCGAGGGAAAACCTTAATATCTTCATGTGCAGCACTCATGACACAGATGTGGCGTCCAATGATGGCTGAAGACTCTGGCACAATGTCCGTGACCGCTGGAGGCTCTGGTATGGCAGCCATGATGGGAAAAGGTTCTGCTGTGGTAGCCATCTTGTCTGAAGACACAAGAGTGGCGACCATCTTGGCTGAGGACTCTGGTGCGATGGGCATTTCTTTAACAGGCTTTAGTGTGTCAGCCATGTTGTGAGTAGGCTCTGGTAGGGAAGCCACAGCAGAGGAAGGTACAGAAAACACAGGACTGGCAATCCATGGCAGTCTGGCAGTCTGGTTCAGCACACGGAAAGCATGGAGTGTCCGACCTAGCGGCTGCCTCTGTACTCCTACCCTGCCTGTAACCAGCAGATCTCGCCAGCAAAGAATGTTGCTTCAGCCACAGAAAGGCGTGAGTACTCACAAATTTTCAAGTTCATGTTCACCAACTTTAATCTGCTAACTCCCCTGACTGCTTTGTTCGACAAAATAGCGGATTCTGAGTTATTTCAGGGTTATGATTGCTCAGATCACCTGTCAATCAAACTGCCGGCGAAGGGTCAATTTTGACATGGCTTGTCCATGTTATAATTGCCATAGATATATGTTTAGATGCCTCATTAGGGGATGTATTTATGGGCTGCGATACGCATGCCACCTGCCATATTGGAACAGTCAAAACCAGTCCATGAACACTCAGCTGCATCTGCAATTGTAGTTAGACATAGATATCTATATCTGCAATACACTTCAGCAGATGATTATGCTAAACTAATACAATACAACAAGACATAGCCATTACCATAGTTTAAAACCTGTAATATTGAGATAATTCATATAAAAACTGACACCAAACACATTCTCACCTGTGAAAGGTTATTCCATTTCTTCAGGAATTTAAATCTTGGCGTTTTCACAATAACAGAAGCTGCGCAATGTTGTGGCACCATTGATTCTTACTATCCCTGCATCCCAATGTGCTTACTATCGACCTTATCCACCCATGTTTGAGCATTGCACTGCGAACATTAAAGACACAGACCATGAGAAATGACACACTGGTCATTCCAAGATAGCGGTAGGTCGAATGTGGCATTTGTGTGTACATATCTATGGTAATTACAGTATGGTGAGGGAGTTGGGCATTTAACCTGAAGGTTGCTGGTTCGATTCCCATGCCGGCAGGAATTGAAAGTGGGGATCTCCACCTTCAATACCATGACTAAGGTACCCTCGAGCAAGACAACTATCCCCTAATTGCCTCACTTGCAAGTCGCTTTGGATAAAAGTGTCTGCTAAATGACTAAATGTAAATGACTTGTCATTGGAAACATGTAAAGAGTTGCCTAACGTTTGCCGCTTTACATGGCTGCTCCCTCTTAAGTTAACCTGGATAAATTTGTGCTATTGTTGGTGCAAATCCAAGGATTTGTTTAGACCCAGAGTACCCAATAACTTGCTTTTATATATATATATATATATATATATATATATATATATATATATATATATATATATATAACAGTGAAAATACCTTAAAATAAAACGGTCTACTATTATTTTTGTACACTCACAATAACAACAAATCTTTGAGGTTTGTAAAGTAACTTAGCATATACTTGCCTCTCAGACTAGACATGAGAAATATAGACATATTGAAATGTCTACCTCCAGTTCAAGTCAAAAACAAATAATCTCTGATTATTTCATCTGCATGGAACGTGGATTTATCGCTACAGGTTTATCCACTCTAGTGCAGAGATGATGAGTCAGCATTGTCAACTACTGTCTTTGCATCCTATACTGACTCAGAAATTATTCGTTTATTAATAAATTGTTAAAATGTAATCCTTTCTGTTTCCCCTGGCACATTTGTTACTTTTCCCCGTGCGCTGCAGCAAGCTTTATATGTGCGCTTGAGCACTTAATTTATATTTTAAAGTCTTACAGTTTGATATGTCTCTGTAATGTACAACATGATTAGCATAATTTAATATTAACATAATATAATATTCTTTCTCAGCCCTGAAATTCAAACCATTTTCTGTGCAATTTGTTGTCTAGAAAAATCTTTAGTCGGGTGCAATGGCAACCCTATAAAATTCACTCAAAATCGAAAGTTATTAAACATAAAATGGATTGAATATGTTTATTGTGTTTATTTAACCATTAAAGTCGTTCAGATGATAATGTATAAGGGCCTTGCAAAGGTCAAAGTGACACCTACTGAAATTGGCACTAACTGAACAGAAAAACTCACTTGACATGGCAATATGGTCAATAAACGATGTAAACTGAAATAATCTAGGAAGCGCAGGTGTTGTAATGGGACTGATTTGTAAATATAAATGTTATTATATAAATTACATATTTATTACTAGGACTCTCAGAGTTGAAATTGGAGCCTCCTTTGAGATTGGATGAAACACTCGTGGCTGGCCAGTCAAGCGAGCCAATTTGCGTGTTGTCACATCCTGTTTCTGTTGTTTCAGCAGGTAATTAAATAAGACGGCAACAGCACACAGGGCAGACCTTTCCTAAGAGTGATTCGTTCTGACAGATGTTTTGGACTGTACTGTAGGGAGAGGGTTAGACTGATATTTTACTTCAGTCAACTTATGAAGTGATTATAATATCCAATTCAGAGTAGGAACTGACTACAAACCTCAAATGAATTCACTGATGAAATGAGATAATCAGACGTGCTGGTCAAATGGCCATCAGAATAGGACAGACTTTGAAGACTTGTGTAAACACAATTCTGCAGTGCATGATTGATTAAAATCTTTACCGCTGACCAAGGGGATAAAGAAGGGAAAAAAAGAAAATATTCATATACATGTTTATGTTCACACAATTGTGAGATATAAAGTCAAAATTATGTCAAATGTTCATGTGTTTCCATATTTCTAAATTTTAAAATAATTTTTTAAGAACACTTTCAACTACTATTTTAAATGAGAAATAGTTATAACTATGATTTAAAACCATTCAAAGGTTTGAAGATTTTTTGGAAGAAGTCTCATATGCTCACCAAGACTCAATGCTCACCTCATCAAAAATACAGTAAAACAGTAATATTGTGAAATAGTATTACTTTTACTGTTTTCTATAGTAATACATTTTAAATTTAATTTATTCCTGTGACGCAAAGCTGATTTTTATTACATTTTAAAACTCTGTACATAATTGATTAATAGTAAATAATAATAATAATAATAATAATAATCTCCTTTGAATGGTAGTATTTCTCAGAAAAAAGGGGAAAAAAACGATTGCCTAAGACACTCTTACTTTTCATACAAGTAGCATCATTATCCCTCAGTCCTGACCCTTGGATGCTGCCATCACCATTCCAGTAGAGGAATCTCTCTCTCTCCATCTTCAGTTATCCGACCTCCCCAGTCCTTCTTTGATCTGAGCTCCAGTGTCTGTACCACTACCACCTGCTGTGTAACCATGATGTCTCATTAGACTAATGTGTGTTTTTGCATTGAACCTCAGGCAATCTAGCATAATAAACTTATTTGCATATAAAATCTATCACATATGGAATGAGTTCACAGAACAGTGTGCATGTAAGGTAAAACATGTCTGATCAAAGGACTGCCATTATGTCTGCTGCTGTATTGTCAACTTCCTCAATTGAAATTCATATTCCAAATGGAAATGTGTGACACTATAGGACAAAGTACACACTGATTTGTACATATAACCTGTATGTATCACTCAGAAGTCATAATTCATAAACAAGTTAGTAATATATATATATACATACACAAGTTAACACACACACACACGGGTCAAAGGTTTGGAATAATTACAAATGTGTTTGAAAAGAAGTCTCTTATGCTCACCAATGCTGCATTTATTTAATTAAATACAGTAAAACAGTAATATTGTGAAATATTATTAGCATTTAAAATAACTGTTTCTCTTTTAATATATTTTTTATTCCTGTAATCTGTTCCTCTGATGGCAATTTATTCCTGTGATGGAAAAGCTGAATTTTTAGCATCATTACTTGAGTCTTCAGTGTCACATGATCCTTCAGAAACAATTCTAATATGCTGAAATATTTCTTTCCACAGAAATGTCAAACAGCAAAAACTGTTTTCAACATTGATAAGAATATATATATATATATATATATATATATATATATATATATATATATATGTATATGTATATATATTCTCATGCACGATGTCATCATTGTGGGCGGGGCCTTGTCACATGGTTCAAAGCTTGCAGTACACCACTAATAAGACCCACTGTAAGACCACTCAGTTTGTAGAAATAGGCTAGCTGTATAGGTAAATGAATAAATATTGTGATGTGCCTCACTCCCACCATGTGCCTTTCCTTTTCATTTTTTCTCTCTTCCTGTCAGCCCCTTGGTGGTTACCCTCGTTATTCAGTTCCAACTGAAATACCCTGAGGCAAGTTCTTCTTGGTCCACTTCCCAAGCCATCTTTTCACTCTCCCTTGTTCTGTGTCTTTCTATGCCTCTAGTTCTTTTACTTTACTTTCCTCTGTGACCACCCACCACCCTCCATGAGTGTGTATATGTGTGCCTCTGTTGGACCTCCCCTGAACCACTTGCAGATGAGTTCCCCTAACACATCAAGCCATCTGCCGTTTTTCTCCATCCTCTCGTCTCCTCTGCCAGACAAGGCTGTCGCTCCCCTCCATCTGCCAAAATGACTGCCTTCCTCTACTGTCTGTGTGCAAATCTATGACAACACAAACACCCACACACCCACCCCAAAAACTATTTGGACACTTAAGCCACGCTTAAAAATGTCTGAATTTAATTCCAATTCAAAACAGAATATCAAAACAAACTACGTCTGCAGCAAATTATGCTTTTCTTTCTCAGAACAAAACTTTCCTTTTTCCATTTTTGTAATTACTGTTAACCTGTTGGTGTCAAAGTCAATTTAATTCTTTTTAAATTTATTCTTAAACTTTTGTGAAATATTTTGCTTCAGAAATTGTGTTTTTATGTAATGCAATGACATTTGTATATATTAAGCGTGGCATAAGTGGCCATATGCGCCCACACGAACATAAATATTTGTCAGATTTTTTTTTTTTTTTGAAGGATTGCGTGGGAAGGCAGTTCCTTTCCTTGTGTCTCAAGATGTATTTTCAACAAACACATATGTTATCATGTATAATCTGATTTATTTATTTTGATTTAAAACATTTAGTCAGTGTTATTTATTTATTTATTTATTATAAAAAGTGTTCATTCGAACTTTCAGTTCATCAAAGAATCGTGAAAAAAATGTAAGCAGCACAACTGTTTTCAATGTTGATATTGATAATATTAAGAAATGTTTCTTTAGCACTAAATTAGAATATTAGAATGATTTCTGAAAAATAATGTGACATTAAAGACTGGAGTAATGATGTTGAAAATGCAGCTTTGCATCACAAGAATAAATTATATTTTGAAATATATTAAAAAAGAAATCTGTTATTTAAAATTATAATAGAATTTCACTATATTGCTGCTATTACTGTATCTTTGATGTAAGCATAAGAGATTTCTTTAAAAAAATATTTTAAAAATCTCGCCAAGCCCACAATTTGAAACGGTACTTAAAGGTCAAATTAGTAGTACGTCCAAATACGCTATATTCATTTAAAAACAACAACAACAACAACAAACCCAATTGACCTACTGCTCCCGCCGAGATTTTGAAGCTGGCATCCAATGGACACTTTACTCTCATGAGGCCACTGGAGAGGAGTTACAATTACTAACAGTGAGATGACAAGTTATTTGAACATTGGAAAATTACAAATCCATTTAGTGATGCTGGGAACATTTTTTCCACCAATCTTTGGCATAATTTGCAGTTCTGGAACCACAGAGTCAATTTCTTTTTTCAAAATCAACCCTGTCACTCTGACTAATCTGCACTATTTGAGTAGATTTATGACACCATATTTAAGCTAATTTTGTAAAACAAACATCACAGCACTTCTCCGCCAAGTTTCTCAGTGGCAACAGTGAAATTGCGCAAAATAAAACTGTACCAAACAGATTATTTATGGCCCGGTTCCAGCAAGCCTCCCTGTGCCTAATTAATCCCCAATGAAACACCCAACCGGTGGCCAGCGTGAGTCCACATTGGGAGGAGACAGCAGAACCCCAGCAGAGGCCCTCTGGTCCTCCAGATGGAAGGGCTGGTGGAGGAGGCCCAGCAGGGGTTGAGCGGAGCAGCATGAGGGCTTGGTCTCCCACCAGGCCTGGCCCATAGAGTAGCCAGCACACCACTGCTTCCTCACAAGCAACAAATGTCAAGCTGCCTGTCCATGTTTCTGCTCTGCTCCAACACGTCATCCATACAAACAGCTCTGTCGGCCAGCACAGTGCCCGCCAGCGTGCTTGCTTTCCCCAAATGGCATGAGAAATCGAGTATAGTGTGATGAAACCAAAATGTTTTATAAAAGTTCAGACGCTGAATGTAAAATTACATCGGTGATTCGTTACGATGCGCTAAGGCTTATATGAAGTGTTGACCTTTAAAGGTGTGGAAAGAAACCATAAAGCTGCTTTCAGGGTTTGTGCGTTATGAAAGAAGTAGTGTGAAAATTTAATTGTTATCTAGAGTAATATAGTCTCGTTAAGTTCTCTTACAGGTCCCTTCAAATCAATTTCTTCTGAGAATACTCATCTCTAAGAATCTCTTCTCATTTTGAAAAAAAAATACAAGAGGGATTTCATTTTTTTTAATAATATTTTGGACATTTGAGCTAATGAGTTTGCTGAACATCACTAACTAAATGTTTTATTCATTTGGTTATAAATGTAAGGGTGAGTGACGTATATATTTTTTTGTCTCACAAGAAATGTTGTTCAAATTAAAAGGGAAAGACAACAACAATAATAATGTTGAAAAATTAAAATTCTGTCATAATGTCATTGTAAAAAATGTCTCATTGTGGCATGTCCAAAACTGTATGACTTTCTTATGAGGAACATAAAAGATATTTTCGAGAAGTTTTAAAAGTCATTGAAGTCATCTAAAGTTGTTTCGTTGCCAACATTCTTTAACATGTCTTATTTTAGGTAATGCATACAGGCACGAAGAATTTTCAGCTTGCAATTAAAATGGTGTTGTTTTCAATTAATAATTTCAGTTGATTTACTAGTTTCTAGTCGGTAACAGGTGGTTGTCAGTGGGTGGAACATTCTCATTCTAGAGCGCATCTGATTGGACAAAAGTCTGTGAAGTCCAGGATGAGTCACTAATATGTTTGCTATGTTTTCAAGGAACACAAAAATTAAATATAAAAAAACACTAAAAGTAAAAATATAGCATACATAGATGACCTCAAAGCTAATACATTTAGCCATAATGAGCAAATTACTTTTTGTAATTTTTCCCGGAAAGGAGCCCTTTGTGTACATACGCAAAATAAAGAAACAAATGCTGGGATACAAAGATAGAAACTGTTTTTTTTAAAAAGGCTGATCAAAAGAAAATTTAAAAACATGCATTTAAATGCTGTATTATGCATGAGATTGCATAATTTATGCTACCATACAAATTTAATCAAGGAAACATGATGACTGAGGTAAGCCTTGATTACAAGCTTAACCCACATCAAAAGAGAATAAATTGAATTTAATAAGTCATGATGAAGAGAACATATTTTTAGGTTAATAATGCTCCCGGAAACCAGAGCGCAGGAAATCTATCACCCATAATGTCATGGAGGAGAATAGGAGAAGACAGGAAGATAAACTATTCCTGTAAAATGCTATAAGTAACTGTCCTGTGCTTTTTGTCACAAAGACATTTGAAATATTTTACACTTTCAGGGGCAAAAAGAAAGCCTGACTTGTCTGACTTTCCCGTGTTCTGTCCTCTCAGATAAGCTTCTGTGTTTATCCTCCACATTCAACTTCCAGGCAATTAAAACAGAGTTAGTGAAGGACACGAGGGGCACCTTGTCTCTTTGACTGTGGAGGCCATGTAGAAACAAATGACATTGCTCTGGAGCGCTCCGTCAGAGGACACCTGCTCGCATGCCTTTCACAGCCTCGTCACTTTCCTGCCTGCTTCTGAATGGGTCAGCGGCCGAGGTGCTAGTACTCACATGCTCGATTCTGTGTGGCCCGGTGCCAAACACCTCACATATGCCAGCCAGTGCTTTTCTCTATCCGTGCCGGGACTCGTGCCAGGAACTGGACACCGCCACATCCCGCTCCACTCAAAAACACTGGGCAAATCAAGCAAGCAAGACAGGAATACATCCAGCGGAAAGCTGTACTGTCCAGATCGGATCTCTCCTACACTATCAGGAAAAAAAAACAACAGTTGTCACTTATTGGAAGGTTTCTAAAAGCAATTTAGAAATTCTGGATGCCAGTAAAGTTACATCATGCTTATTTATATAGCACTACAATACATTGCTTTAAAGCAATCAACTTTACAGTACTGAAAATGATTACAACTTCATTTTCTACTATAAAGCAGCACTCCAGTGTGTTCATGTTTTATCCTGCATCTGACCTTGATGGACTGAACAGAAGAAATGAACCAGAGAAGATTTCCACGATAAAGAAGGCGGGGCCACAGAGCCACACCTACCATTTCCGTTTACCAATAGTAATTCGAAGGTTGTTACCAGCCGGAGTGAACTTTTATGGAAAGTTCGCTTTGGCAAGATGTTTCAAACTCCAGAAATGAACTCCAAACAAACTTAGTTTTGGCCTGATTATGTTTAAAATTGCATCGAACCATTTCGTCCTTCGATTTCACTAGAAGTATATTCATAGTTTTCAGTCACGTGACTATAGCACAGAGACTGGATGAGCAAAATATCCATAAGACTGAATCATAGGCTTGGGAAATTTCCATCAAAATTTCCACAAAAATATGTGAATAAAACAGCCCAGGCTCATTAGAAAAATGTACCTGTCCATAATTATGCTGAAAACGATTACTTGCTGTTTTACCGTCTCTGGTGTTCATTTCTGTTAGCAACTGCAGTGATATGTACGTATTGGTACGTATTTTGTGTTTTACAAAAATGTTGACACGGATAGGTTTTTCCAATGAGCCTGTGTTGCCGCAAAAGGTTTTGGGCACCCGTGATCCATATCCAGCATCTGCTGCAGCATTTCAGTCACTAAAAACAGCAAGAAGTTCTAAAACGCTTAACATGAAAAAACACTTCAAGTGCCTTAATGTACTAAAAGAGTGGTTTTAAAAGACCAAATTCAGTATACACTTTATTGTTGATGAACACAGGTGAGGTGAGCACAGAATATGAATGCAAAGTTTTAAATTGCTGTTTTCTTTTGAATGGTTTTCTATCCCTGTTGAAAAAACCAGCATATGCTGGTTAGGTATGTTTTGAAGCATGGAAGCAGGTAGGTTTGAGCTGGTCCTGAGCTGGTGCTAATAGCTTAGGACCAGCACTTGACTAGCTTAAAGCAGTTCATGACAGTTCCATAACCTGCATGCTACTTTTTTCAACAGGAATGGAAAAACGCTTGACAAGAAACTGTGTGTTCTGTTTATATTCTGGGTTCATCTGCTTGCCATTATGGTGTATATTGAATTTGGTCTTTTAATATAACTGTCTGACTTCATTAGTACTTTGCGCAAATCTGGTAAAAATCACTGGCGGGTAATGGAGAAAAACCTCATTTTGCCCTCCAGGTGGGCACTCCTTTGGAAACGTGTGACGTCAAGTGAAACCTCTGAAGGCTCTATGAATAAGGGAAATGTGCAGACAAGTAAAAAAGTAAAATAAAATTTCTAAATTTTTTATTATTTATTTGATAATAGTAAATCTGGACTGAACCCATCTGTAACAGCAGGACAGACCTAGTCTGAGAGATCTGGTTTGGCTCAAAACCCATTTTTTGACAAAAGCCGTGGTTCATTTTGATTTTGTCGGGCAAATTGAGAATTTAAAAATTGCTTTGATATGAATAGTTCAGTTATCTTTTAGTGCCACATTAAAAATAAAAAAATAAAATTCTAAATTGTCGTCTTTCAAAATATGTTCTTTTGTGCTCCATGGGCAGCAGCTTCATCAGTGCAAATAAAATAAAAAATAAAAAATGAATAAGGAGGATTTAGATAAATCACTCTTTATGTTAGGATTTACCAACAAAGAAATCTCCAGCTTTTTGGCTCATCTGCATTATTATTAGCTTCCGGACACTGCAGCAGTTATGTAGGGAACTGACGGATCCAGACAGGCATTCAGGAAATTGCTTCTTTTGTGCAATCTGAAATGGTAACCAGCATCATAGAATAGTGAGATCTGCAGCTAAGCACAGAGTTTCTGAGATGAGATTCCTGAGTCCTGACACAAACTGTAAATACAATGTAATGTAATGTACATGTAAATACACACATTAAGTATAAAGTAAATATGCTCATTGTAAATTGTAATTAATTATTCTAATTTAGTTACAATGCAAATCAATAAAAAAACATGGATCAAAACAATGTTTTTAGACATGCAAAATGTGCTAAACTTAATTAATTGAGCTGGATGTCACATGGTGTCACATTTTAAACACCATTCAGTTTCATGTTGACCTTCTAATACAGTAGGTGTTAAAATAGAATCAAATAGCAGCTCCATCAACATCTTTGTTGATCCCGGAACAATATTCCATTCAACCAATTAGATTTGAGGGACAAGTTAACAGTTTATATCAAGTTTAGGATTACCATCAGGGTTAGGTGATTCTACATCAGCGTTGTTCACCTATCATTTCCCTCTAATTTTAGGGATAACTAATGGGTAGGGTTAGGTTTGTCTTGTATTGTTTAAGACTGGTCATAAAAGAAAAAAATGGGCAGTTTTCACACCTCTCAGTGAGAGACCACAGCTTTTAGCACCTCATGCTAAATCCAAACTCATGATAAAATAGCAGTACTTAGCAATATTTAGGATTAACACAAATGAATAAATGTAAATATAATGTGTGGGAGATCATGAAACCAATCACTTCAGAGAAAAGGTAATCACATTCCTTTCTGTGATAAAAACATCACTGCACATTTTCAGTTATTTAATATCATATTTGCACCTCAATTGGACTTGTTTACAAGCAAAATACCAAGATATATGACCACTATCAAATGTTAAAGTGGCATGAATGTCACTTCAAATAAGATTCACACTTTAACTTCAGATCAGTTTCATTTTGTTGTTTTAACTTATAAAATAAATTCACCAAAGCACCAACTTGGACAGGAAACAACATTCAACACATGCACACTTTTAAACTTTACTTCAGTAAAGTACTTCAGGGTCACATCCTTTTAGACCTTGACCTCAAATCGGGACTTTTTTGTTGTTTCATTCTAACTGATGAAAGCAGAGATGAGAAGAGCAACTAAAATAGTAGAGAAAACACAAGAGTAATACTGTATATGAGCTGATGATATCTATGATGATGTGATCAGGACTGGGTCTGAGGGAATGAAGAGAAAAAAGAGTGGAGATAATGGTGGAGAGTGCAGATTGTGTGAGAGATCAACTGCAGCGTAGAGGGAATCACTTTTCTTTACACATTCAGTCATTTAATATCATAGATTATATATACTCACCCAAAAGATTATTAGGAACACCATACTAATACTGTGTTTGACCCCCTTTCACCTTCAGAACTGCCTTAATTCAACGTGGCATTGATTCAACAAGGTGCTGGAAGCCTTCTTTAGAAATGTTGGCCCATATTGATAGGATAGCATCTTGCAGTTGATGGAGATTTGTGGGATGCACATCCAGGGCACGAAGCTCCCGTTCCACCACATCGCAAAGATGCTCTATTGGGTTGAGATCTGGTGACTGTGGGGGCCATTTTAGTACAGTGAACTTGTTGTCATGTTGACAATGATTCGAGCTTTGTGACATGGTGCATTATCCTGCTGGAAGTAGCCATCAGAGGATGGGTACATGGTGGTCTTGAAGGGATGGACATGGTCAGAAACAATGCTCAGGTAGGCCGTGGCATTTAAACAATGCCCAATTGGCACTAAAGGGCCTAAAGTGAGCCAAGAAAATATCCCCCACACCATTACAACACCACCACCAGCCTGCAGAGTGGTAACAAGGCATGATGGATCCATGTTCTCGTTCTATTTACGCCAATTTCTGACTACCAACTGAATGTCTCAACTTGTGCAAATTGTAGCCTCTTTTTGTATTCGTAGTGGAGATAAGTGGTACCCGGTGGGGTCTTCTGCTGTTTCTAGCCTATCCGCATCAAGGTTGTGCATGTTGTGGCTTCACAAATGCTTTGCTGTATAACTGTATACGGTTGTAACAAGTGGTTATTTCAGTCAAAGTTGCTCTTCTATCTGCTTGAATCAATCGGCCCATTCTTCTCTGACCTCTAGCATCAACAAGGCATTTTCGCCCACAGAACTGCCGCATACTGGATGTTTTTCCCTTTTCACACCATTATTTGTAAACCCTAGAAATGGTTGTGCATGAAAATCCCAGTAACTGAGCAGATTGTGATAGATTCAGACCGGCCTGTCTGGCACCAACAACCATGTCATTCTAAAAATTGCTTAAATCACCTTTCTTTCCCATTTTGACATTCAGTTTGGAGTTCAGGAGATTGTCTTGACCAGAACCACACCCCTAAATGCATTGAAGCAACTGATTTGTTGATTAGATAATTGCATTAATGAGAAATTGAACAGGTGTTCCTAATAATCCTTTAGATGAGTGTAGGATACGTGTTTAATGTGAACACAAACGTCTAGTTTTGGACGTTTGGTATTTTTGTTTACAAGTTGACCATCATAATGTAAAGATAATTTTTGTTTAAAATTAATCAGCTTAAAGTGATTACACATGTATTATATTTGTCATCTTGGTCTCAGGCTAAAGTCAGCTCAAACATTGTTCCTTAAAGCACAGCACTTGACAGCACTCACAGAGAGGAACTGTGTGAAGGCTTTTTTTTCTTTTCTTTTTTTGGTCATAGTTTGAGAATAAAAGATTTATACTTCACTTTATAAGGATGACATTCCCTCAGCTAATTCATTATAACAGGAAAGCCAACAATTGCCTTTTTACACAGAACTTGAGATATTCTTGTACTTAAAGAGCCTCCTTCAATTCTTTGTGTGAATAATCACATTAAAAATGAAAGTGATGGGCAGGAAAATCTAATTGTTTGGACATTGTGTTGAATCATTGAAGTCTTTGTCAGATTAAATAGGGCTGGTTTTTATTTTAAATAATTTAGCAGGTACAGTAAGGCTGCTTTTTTCTAATACTTTTGAAGAAAGTATTAAATATCTTTTGTGTGAAATATTAAAATGTATATATATATATATATTTTTTTTTGCTGAGTTGTCATTAAAGTTCGGGCATGAATAGGAGGCTCCGTGTCTTCTCTTTGCTATAGATTGGCTGAGGTTTTCTTATTAGATTATATTCATTTATTCTGCCCTCTGGAATATTTGATTCCAATTTTGCAGATCATGGCATTCAGTAGTCAGATGTTGCATAGTAGGTTTTTTGCCGTCGCCATTGCTACATTTTTTATAGGACTTCTCATTTGTGTATACTGAAAGCTTGTTTCTGCTAAAGAATAAAAATAAAAATAAAATATATAAATTTCAACTTTTTATCTCACAATTCTGACATTTTTCCTCAGAATTGTAGAGTTTATATCTTGCAATTTGGACATTATGACTCACAACTGTGAGTTTATATCTCACTATTCTCATTATGACTCACACACACGCACAAACACACACAAAAAAAATAATAATAAAAAATGTCCAAATTATGAGATATAAATTTGCAATTATGTGAAAAAAAAGTCAGAATTGTGAGATAAAAAGTCCCAGTTACCTCATTTCATTTCAGAAATGAGCTTACATACGAATTCACTCTATAGTTTCATATAAACGCAACTGTCACCTTCTTGCGCGTCATTTATTGATGATAGTGAAAATGACCTCATAAGAGTTTAGAAGGAAATTAATCATACTGTAAAATATGTTGCAGTGTTCTTCTTGCTGCTTGGCAGATTGTCCTTAACATTTTAATGGACTATTTTTCTTAACAAGACTTAAAGGGGACCTATTGGGCCATTTTCGAAGTTTTGATTTTGTTTTTGCAGTTTCCTAGAATAGATTTTCATACTTGGATGCTAAAAATAAAGATATAAAAAATATTTTACATTGTTGCAGCGCCTCTCTTCCCACTCTGTCAGTAACAGCCTGTTTAGTTCCCGTCTCTATCCAAAAAGCACAATGTGCTCTGATTGGTTGACTTGATCGGGGTGTTGTGATTGGTCAGCCGCTTTAACACCCATTACCATAACTGCGAGTTTAAGACTGTAAAAAAACATAGACAACGCACCTCCACTCTTTTCCATTGTAGAAAAGTGAAGCCACCAATGTCCCAATATGGCGCTGACATCTTGTGCTGTTTTGAGTCTGCGCAGCACTGAACGCACCGATTTCCGAGTTCCGCGCTATCAATGCCTCGCCCACACTCCCACAGAATAGCTTAGTACAGTTTACTGCAGACAACTCATTTAATCGGTGTGAAATAAACTGTTATGGGAATTTAGAAATTAAAGTTAAAGCTCTAATCTCCTGAAAATCCCAGAAAAAGCTCTATTAGTGCCTCAGTGACTACTTCACTCAGAGAACCTGTCAATCATGACGTCACACACCCGTTTTCATAGCATCAAAGAACTAACTAAATCCGAAAAATGAACACTTGAACAAACATCAGTGTGATAAAAAAATAAATAAATAAAAAAAACTACTTAAAATAACAGAAACCATCTTTGGGAAAAAAAATATTTGAAGTGTAGTTTAACTGTCCCATTACATTACATGGAGAGGGCGGGGATTACGACCTATACTGGGACTGGCCACCTGGGGGTGATCGAGACACTTTGGCTTCACTTTTCAGGACTTGGTTTCAACAGTACTAATGCCACTCAACCAGGCCTAACCTCTCCTCTCTCATTTAAATAATTTAAAATAATTTAAATGAGCAATACTGTGACGTACGTTCCTGGAAGAAAACTCACGATTACACTAGAGCCATATCAAGTCTAGTCAAGTCATCCTCATTTATATGGCAATACAGATTGTTTCAAAGCAGCTTCACAGCGATAATAGGAAAATTAATGGACATAGATTGTTTTGGGTTTTCAGCAGCTCTAAGAAAATGTTATTATCAAGCTAAAGTAGGTTCAGGGATTTCAGAAACAGAGATTAACTCCCTTTGGGGTGACTTAATTTGTGCTTTGTAACTTAGAAGACCTTTTTAATGTTCAAACAGCAACAATAAACACAAAAGAAAATTGAAAATGTAAAAAATCTTGATAAGACCCCTTTAAGATAATATACAGCCTCAAAGGTGAGATTATTAAATAATTTCAACTATCATGTACATATCATATAGGTTTGCCTAAAAAGAGCCAACATGCCAGAGGCTATGATATTATAATATAATAAAGAAATATCTGTCAAGAGGGCACCTTGGCCCATAAACCTAAAATAGAAGCAAGAAAATGAGCTTCTATGCAGAAAATCAGGTCTATATAGTATTGGGGATTTGTGTTTCACATAGTGCCAGTGCAGAAGACAAAAGAAATAGACAGCACTCATGGAGTCAGTGGTTTGTGACTGCGGTGACTTCCCGTTCTCCTCAGGATTCAAACACACAGAAAGCCGAGCTTATTTTCTGTTTCGGGAGGGCACTGTTTTCTTCGTTGCTATTTATCAGCCTGTCACCCAGCAGGGATCAAATTTTCCCTGAAGATACCGTGAAATTACACATACTTCCCCTCCTTCCCTCAAGACCTCTAGGATAAATATCACAGTTTAAGCCTCTGGAGCCAGCTGAGCTGTGTGGCAGATAAAAATTTGACCTCTCCGTTCGCCTTGTTTGTCCGGACTATTGTACTCAGCGAGGAACTGCGTGATCTGTCACCTACTAGACTCAAAATCCTTGTTTATTATTTTTAATATATATATATATATATATATATATATATATATATATATATGAGATGGTGGCAAGTTGTAATGTTTTTTTATTTTATTTATTTTTTTTTTCAGTGTTGTCACTCTGTATGGAGCAAGTTGTTTACAATGGAACTTTTTATAGGTTTTTAAGCAAATTTTATAATTATTTTTTAAGAATAAAAACCTGAAACATAACGTAAAACATTAAACTATTGTTTAGCCAACAAATGTTAAGATATTTAAAATGTATCCAATTTAAAACAAATGTATCAAATTTGATATATCAAATTAAAAACAAAATATTGTGACAATGTACACTGATCTGACATTTCTGAAAAGCACTTGTCTTCCTTCATTATATTGTTGGAAAAAACCCAATAAAATAGCAAAATACATTAAAATAGCAACCATTGAAAAACACATAATTGTTTGACTTTTTTTAAGGGGTAGGGGTTCCCTTAATGTGTATGGTAGATGGTACTAAAAATAAAATTGGTTGGTTCTAATGACTATGGTGGTTATGGCCCCATATTAATATTAAAAAGTGTATTAATATTAAAACACAAAATGGGTAGTTGGAGGGGGTTCCCACAAATGTTTGTGATTGTTTAGACTATATGTTAATATTTAAAAAAAAAAAAAAAACATTAATATTAAAAAAATAAAATATTGCATATTTTTAATTTTCAAAAATGTTTACATTTCATTTTTGAAAATATATTGATATTGGCACATTGGTATTTCTCAGCATTGAAAGGTATATTTGCAACTGCCTGGCTCTTTGTGTTTTTTTTTTGTTTTGTTTTGTTTTTTTTATCCCAGTAGATCAAATTGTCAGGAACTTCTTTAAGAAGTACATTGTATTTTCACCCATGAGAGGAAGGTATCTGAAATAATATTTAAAATGTCATTGACTCAGAACATGGTAGCATAAAAATAAAGCTGGGTGCAATAAACATCTCTTTAAGCCTCGCTCCATTGGCCGTATCTGTCCATTTTCAGAATGAGCTGGACATTATCATGAGTCAGCATTATTATCAAACAGAATTACACACCTGGATAAAGTCAACAGAGAGTGAGGCGACAGTATTATTTCCATATTTATTAGCATCTAATCTCATTCTCTCATTTGGATGCTTCATCCTGCTAGTGCACCAGACACTGTCTCAGATTTGTCTATGCAAAAAGCCGTAATCAAAAAATAATTCGGTCTCCTGAATAACAAACTGAAGCTGTATATTAGTTTTTTTTTTCTCCTTTCTCTTTTCAATCTCATATAAAGGTTGTGTGGTGGAAAACAATACACCCACATTCATAAGCAAATGGAGTAGGAAACAGCATTGAAATGTAAAATGTAAATACATCTCCTGTATAACAATATTTTTTATGGCTTTCATGAAGTTATTTCAGTTTGAACTGGTGCTGGTGTTTATACAAAAGCTGGTGTTTATGAAGTGGCAATATGGATATATACATCAAATAGGTTCACTGTTGGGTTCATTGGCTGCATCTTATTGCACTTCTCAGTTCCCTATGACATGTGTCATCATGTAAACATGAACTTAAGAACTAGCAAGGGCCTTGATCCTTTAAACACTGGGGAACTGATGACTGACGAGGCCACACATTAAACAAGTAGCTGATATTTTTCAACTGAAACAAACAGAATGCCATTCAGATATCGAACTGGAGTATGTATATGTGAAGTATGTGTGTGTGTGTGTGTGTGTTATCCTGAGAAACTTTGAGTTCGCTCGCAAAGAACTCAAAAGGTTTTGCGAGCGAATGCAAAGTTTCTCGGGGGAACTCAAACACTTTGCAAGTGAACACAAAGCTTCTCGAGGGAACACAAAACATTCACTGTGTTGCATTGGGGAAAAAAGAGAAAATCCTGCAAACAATTTTAATTCTTTTTATAGCCTATACAGTATATGCATATATTGTGAGACAACATAAAAGTATTGCAATGTTATTTTTCCTCTCATCTAATATTTTTTCCATCTCCATGTCCCATTAGGGGCTCCGTTTCTTTTCATGCACATCAGTAATATACAGTAAGATTAATCTCTTCTAAAGACAAAAAATTCTGTCTTCATACACTTTATACTGGAATAGAAAGCAGATTTAGACACGCTCCTTGGGACATGAGAGTAATATGTTGAATTGTTTGAGTTGAGATTATTAGGCTATGCTCTTGTCTGTATGTGTTTATGTGTCTGTTATATTTAGACTTGACCAGCGGGTCTCACCCAGACGGCAGACATTATCAGACATCTTCAAGACCTTCAGGGACCCAATTAGCGATCAATCTGATGACAAAAAGACTTACTTGCTTCTATCCTTCCTTGTGTGTGCTTGCCATAGGAAGACATAATAAGAGTACAAGCAGATCTGGGATCTCTTCTGCTGACAGCATCTCTCTTAGATCTCCATCTTTGAAAAAGCATTCTATTTGACGTCACTGCCGGGTTCATTGTTCTCTTTATTAAAGGGATAGTTCGCCCAAAAATGAAAATTCTGTAATCATTTACATCCTCAAGTTGTTCCAAACCTGAATGAATTTCTTTCTTCCGCTGAACACAAAAGAAGATAATTTGAAGAATATAACTATGACAAACAGTTGCTGGTCCTTTAACTAGACTAATAACTATTGATATTTGCAAAGGAATGAATCAATAATATATAGAATAAGCTGCACAATGACACCATTTTCTTATTAATGTAAAGCTGCTTTGCCACAATTTGCATTGTAAAAAGCGCTATATAAATAAAGATGACTTGACTTGACTTGACTCATTGACTTCCATAGTATGGGGAAAAATAGGCCTAATATGGAATTCAGTGGGGCCCATCAACTGTTTGGTTCCTGACATTTTTCAAAATATCCTATTATGTGTTCAGCAAGGTAAAGAAACAAATACAGGGGATGAGGATGAGTAAATGATAACATAATTAAAAATTTTGTGTCAACTATCCCTTTTTTGTGTCGACTTTTCCCTGTCATTCATCTGCTAAATGATTAAATAATGATAGATTTCTTTGTTCTGAATTTATTATACAGCTGTTTGTTTGTTTGTTTATGTGTGCGTGTGTTTTAGCATTCATGCAAGGTAGGTGCCACAGCGGGTTTTTTTTTTTTGTGTTTTTTTTTGTTGTTGTTGTTGAAAAGGTCATGTGAATATGTAGAGTTCACAGTTGATACAGCAAATGACCAATTACAAAAAAGGTATATATATACACATTATTCTATTTGGTATTCTATTAGGGTAAATGACATAACCAATTAAACAGACTGGGGAAAACTATGTCACAGAGACTGAACCAAAAATTGTGTTTGGTGAAGGGGAAACAAAACATACATGTTACAATACGCCCCATCCTGAAAAGGCACGTCCTTGTAATAAACAGTCCAACTGACGAGGGAGGTTCTGGAGAAGGGTGTGGAGCAAAAGAAACTCCTAAAGAGAAAATACAGTCCATGGGGGAATAGATGATGGGAGGAGCCAATGAGGAGCTAAGAATAGGAGAAGCAAGGTGGTGGTCCAGAGACCAGCCATGACGAGGCCCCAGGGTGGAGTAGAAGGCGAGAGGAAACATTGATGATGACTCGATGGAATACCCTGGGGATGACCACCGAAAGTGGAGACAATAGTGGAGCCAAATAGCCCACGAGACACTGATGGCACTGAAGACTGAGGTGGCGCTGCGGCAACGAGCATCCTAGATGGAGCCGAATAACAAGAGGACAGTGGCTGAGCTGGTGGGACAGAAGACGGAGGCATGAGCCAGGAGGAAGGAAGAGCTAGACAGAGCCGAAGGTGAAGGCCTCCATGGTCTGTGGTGGGCTGGTACAACACAGTCAGCGTCGCTCGCTGGAGGCGGATGGCTGGTTGGACCAACTCGACAAACTCTGCAAAAGATCCAGGAGGATCCATCTCTATGGTTAGATGCATAAACCAGAAAAGAAACAAAACTATGGCTGTTAAAAGAATAAAATTATAATGATTAAAACAGTAATATTACATCTGGTCTGTCTAAATTAAATTGATGATTTTAAATTAAAAATTTATAGCAATTTTGTTTTACACAAATTTTTAACAGAATCCCTTGTGGATCCGGACTTCAGTTTTAGAACTTCTGTATCAGAAAATACAGTACTCACAAAGATGACCCAATCATACCTTTTCTTTAAATTACTAGTAGCTTTACAATTGTTCATTTGAACAACAAGACTATATTTAATCTCAGAGAAGATACAGACTGTTTATACGGTTATATGCCTTTAGGATTAGCCATATTTTTTTTTTTCATTTCATTTCAGCTTTCGTCCTTTCCTCTATGGTACTTTTGTAGACCTGACCACTCGCACTCAGCATGTAAAACAGTTTTCGATTTTGCAGACTCTGCTCAGCGGCTTCATCTCTAAGACCTTTGTAGGACACCGCATGTTCGGAACCTCATTGAAAGATGCACAATAAGAGGCCCAAGGGATAGCTCGGCATCACACCATCTGTGAAAGTGAACAGGGCACACGGTTTTGTAAGAATGAACTTGTGACTGGTGACTTTGATGCTGTTGTAACTGAATCAGCATGGACTCCCCACAAAGGGAGGGTAAATAGAAGAATCTCTCCACGTCCATCGATGGCATTGTTTAAATTATCAGCATATTCAGTGATCTGATTCTGACACCACTTCCCATTCAGAACATTTCAAGGACTGTAAGTTCAGTTGAAAGTTTGCGTCATTGCCACAATGGAGGGTAAACAGAGGCAATGATAGTGAGGGAGAACGAGAGAGGGAAAAAGTCTTGGCGTTTCCGTACACTCAGTTTGAGATGATGACCCTCCGGCATGGAGGGCATTGAGCACAGATGGTTCCTCTCTTTGGCTGGCCATCCGTCCCGAGGACGGCCGCAGGTCGGGTCCGGTGGTGGCGGGGCCCATATGGCTGTGAGGGCACCCCGCTCTCTCTTTCTCTCTCGCCCTCTCCATGCCCTCGACGCCACCTTCCACCTTATGGAGCTTTTCCTCACCGGCCCTGGCACAGGGATCAATAACCCTACGCTATGTTTTTTCAATGGATTTCTGAATGTAAATTGAAGTTCAAAGAAATGCATACAGTAAAACTGGTATGGATGGATGGATGGAGCAGACAGACAGGCAGACAGTAGCAGTACAAGAATATGTAACTTAGAAAACACAACACGCTTCAAACTATTTTCCTTTGAAATTATATAAACTGACGCTAAAGAATAAGACAGTGAGTTAGATGCATTTCAGTACATTTCACAGTCCACTAACACCATATCTCACATCCGTGAGGCTGCTATTAGAGCGCTGAGAGCTATGACATTAGTTTCATCCATCTCTGTGTCCTCATCTGCTGAGATTACACTTTAAAACAGCTTGCGAACTCCAACACTCTTAATTTCAACTCATCTAATTTCTGGTCTTTGTCTCTCAGTAAAGTGCAGCAAACGCCTCCACACTCTGTGGGTTTACGAAAGACATACAGCGCTGTGATGGAAGAGCTGAAGACGAATATATTTCTCTTATAATGTTTTTACAAGTGAGGACTGCACTAGGTTCACTCTAACAGATGTGATGTGTGGGCAGCTAGTGATGTGATCGGCAGTGTAACGGCTACTGTAGATTTCACAGAAGAGATGTTGGCAATAGAGCAGATATTATTTTTAGACTTAGGTGAGAAAAACCCTCACGTCCTTCAGTTTAAGGTTGTACTGGAAGGTTTGGAGAACGATATTTTTACACATAAAAATAACACAATTTTCCTTGGTTCCCTAGGGGACGCACCTGGTGTTCGTACTGATATACAAAGTCATCCAACTAAAAAGTTTAGGGTTGCCTTTATATTAACATCTAAATAATTTGTCTTCTCCCCACATCTCCTGTGAAGTGTTTAAAACCAAAAGGCTGCAGCAGGTGTTCAGAAAGCCGAGCCTATTCCCTCCCTCAGAAATAGGGATTATTTCTGCTGCTCGGAGGTTTCGACTTCACGGAGAAGCTGCAAATCTCATGTACTCAGTGAATGCAATTTGTAAAACTGATTCCAGGGCAAAAGCGTACACAGAAGGAAAGACTCAAGCATTCACTTGAGGAAAGCAAAGCAGGTCTCACTTGTACATCTGCGTACAGGTTGAGGTTTCATATGGTCTGTGGTCACAATAAGCCTCTCCATCAAGAGTCAATAGCATAGTGTCATAACACAATAAAAAGAGATAAGAGCTTTTCATATCAACTGATATCAGCCTCTGCTCAACAAATAAAGGCCCCAATGCAGCTAGCTGGCAACATTCCCAAAATGCACCAAGATAAAAAATGATTTGTAAAAAACATAATACAGTCAGCTATTTGAAAAAGGTCTTCATCAATTGTAGTACAGATGCTGCCAAAAAATTAAAATAAGTAAATAAATAAAAATAAATAGAAATGTATAATTGGGTAAATTCTGGCCAGTGAATGATACCCAATCAGAACCAAATATTCCAGAAGCCAACTAATAATTAATTAGGGCTGACGGGTGAATTTAACTAATTGATTGTTATCTCAAATCTGAGTTTCTCAATATTAAATTGGTTGTTGTTTTGTTTCTTGGAGTTTGTTTTTGTTCTGTAAAGTTCTCTGACTAGCGGGAGCAACACTTAATGACTATGAAAACGTTACCAAACTTCAAAGCAGAACCTCCAGTGATTAATAATTCACAAAGCCAGACAAATAAATAAACATTGAGGGTAGAGAGGAAGAGTACTGGTTATTTTGGCTCATTAAATATGACTGGCTGTGCAATATCAAAAACTGGGTAGGGATGATGAAATGAAGGCAGTGATGAAAATCATCATTTTGGCAAAAATATTTGCTTGTTTAACTGAGTAAATATTTGATTTTGATTTGTAGAAACACTGTTACACAGAAGTCCTCCAGAGGATGAACTTTAAACACGAAATATTTCTAAAACAGTCGCAATCCAGATTTCTGTCGACATGTCTGGTGAACGCTGTATGAATTTCCAATTTAAGCCAGAAACGTAACTCTATGCAAATATGACATGCTTGACCAATGCATTAAAACTGTTATAGATATTAATGTGTTACTTTGGCCGTAAAATTCTGGTACTGAAAGATGTCTGTGCAATTAAAAAGATTATTATTCAGATAGCTATAAATATGTTGGCAGTTTAACTTTCACTCAAGCTTCAACTTTGTGCAGAACACTGAAAGCACTTGTATTAGCAGTATCTTTCAAAGTTAGTGTTCATCTGCTTAGAAAAGTAGCATAATTTCATGACATGAAACTGGATAATTACATCCCTCATTACACACCTGCAATGTAATAATTTCTTAAACACAGTCACATGGTTGTTATGTCTTCCTGCTGTGCCATACAGTTTGAACGAATAATGGATATATATATATATATATATATATATATATATATATATATATATATATAATGACTGTTCTATAGGCTACAATAAAAGTAATTTGAGGCTTTGATTAGAATTGGCACTTTCTATGGGTATAAAATAGGGCCTGAAAACGAGACATGTCTAAACACATTAAATACATCTAAATTAAGAAGACAGAAAAAAACAAATAAAAATAATAATAATTTTAAGAAATGTTACATGTTTTGTAATGGGGCATAATCATATGGTAGAAGGGTTGCATGCAAACAGAGACATTTCTGTTGATTAAATTTGAGAATATAGAATTATAATAATAAAAACCATTAAAAATCATCATCAGAGTCTGTGAAACATTGTCTTGTAAATGACCTCTAAAACACAATGAAACTAACATTCTCTTGGCCAGAGTTGGGGTAACGCATTGCAAGTATCTTGAGTTATGTAATCAGATTACTTGTCAGGTAACTAGTAAAGTAGTGCACTACTTTTTCAATTTACAACAAAATATCTAAGTTACTTTTTCACATTTATTGACTGATAGATCTCCTTTCCTCATGTTGACAGAAATAAAGTGCAGAGGTGTTGTGTGTGCATGATGGTTATTGTATTTCTACACTAAATGTGAACATGCATTTACTCATCTCACTGGCACGAAAACATTCAGTATTCCCCAAAATGGATAAAAACAGTTAAATGCAACTCGTAATAATTAACTATATTAAAATACACAAATATACAATATAAAAATGTCTTTGCTGCTGACCTAATTCATCCTCACCAATAAGCAAAAATTACTTTAGATTAGATATAGAAATAAGAGTGTTGAACTTCTCCACCTGTATCCTATTCTTCTTTAATTCAAAATAGCAGTACAGCTGAAAGGTGAAAACTAGGCTTACTCATTTCACTTTTGGTGTGAAAGGGCCTTGACATTTGCCAAAAAAAAAATATTTTTTTTTGTGTTGTTATTAAAAAACAAAAACAAAAAAAAACACAAAAACAAAACAAACCAAAAAACAAGTAAGCCCAGCCCTGATGAGAAAAAGTAATGTAACGCAATACATTACTTTTAGTTACAAAAGTAGTTTTAGTTCCTTTAGTTACTTAGCTACAAAAGTGACTAAGTAATACAATTAGTTACTTTTTTAGGGAGTAACACAATACTGTAATGCATTATTTTTAAAATGAACTTTCCCAAACACCGCTCCTGACAATAGCATTATTGCACCATTTTAATAGTTCCTCGAGTAATTATTAGTAATTAATAGTGCAGTCGATATATAGGACATACATGTGATCAGATAAATTCAATCTAATCTCACAACCAAATTCATGTTTATCTAATGCTCAAAAAAAGGAACAGAACACCATAGTGCATAGTACTCGGGGAAAGTGCTAATTGTTGTCTGATCGTTGAGCTGTTTGCACTGTATTTCTGAATTTGTGAGCAGGCGCTGCTCTTGCCCTGTGTGCTAAAGGCCACCGACTTCTCCTTTCCATTCTCTGCCCTTTTCAGTAGGTGCCACAAAGGGGTCTGCAAACACAAATCAATTAGAGACTTCTTGATGGAGAATTCTGACATTTGCACTAGATGGCTCAAGCCAAATGCCATTGTGCTTTTCCAGAGAGAGGAACTCTGATATAACCTGACTGTACCACAATCTTAAAGACAAAATTCTCCACAAAATGAAAATGCTCAAGTACTCACCCTTATGTTGTTCAAAACTCATATAACTTTCTTTTTACTTTTCAGAACTTTCATAATTTATTTATTTTTACAGGTTTAGGACAACCCGAACAGGCGTATAAGAAATGATGACAATTTTTATTTAGGGGTGAGCTATCCCTTTAATGAAATTTAAATTTTGTTTAAATAACACCCTCTTTCTTGTGTGTTTTATAACCTTTTGTTATGCCTGATCGTTTTCTTCTCAACCTGAAATTGTTGAGTTTGCAGGAAGTTTTCAATGTTCTCACAGAAAATAGGAAAAAGAATATCTCTTAGAGGATTTCTTTCAAATGATATTCTCCGAATAGGGTCTTTGCTTAGCATGTGAAGATAAAACTACTCTTTGTTTGAGTGGTGGAATTGAAAAAGTTGAAGATTGTGACAGGCAGTGTTTACTTTGCAGCACGTCTAGGAGAGTGATACTGTGGATGACTATGAATTTTGTTCTCTTTCAAACACTATTTATTTTTGATTTTCCAGGGGGGGAAATAAAGCTACCGTTTCCAATACATAATGTTTTAGTGGTTTAAAATTCTGCATAATGTGCAAAATACCCAGTGCTGTTTAATTAAAAAAGTACAAGGGTTATTAATGAAGAACTGAACCTGAAAGTTTAAGTGGGAGGAAAAAACATAAATTTTGATTTCGACTGACTGTGTCTCCTTCTGATCAGGGTTACAGTCAGTGACCCTAACAGACATATCATGCTAATGAGCTCTTTTACTGCACTGACATTACCACACACAATTGTGGTTGTTAACAGTACTAATAATAACCCGTGTTACATCAGCCTGGAGTTATGGAAAACTGGTGCATTAAAATAACAAATGCGATTTAAAAGCCCCTAATTGAGGGGAAAAAAAGGAACAGGTTGTTAGTGGCAAAAAAAATTTGCATTTCAAATGTATTAGTAATGGTCTAATTATATAGCATGTATAGTCAGTCATACATTTTCAAGACAAGTAGTGTAGTTGGATGCAGCCAAAGCACTGCATTCAAAAAAGATTTGAAACTTAAACCTACATTCAAAACAGAATGTGAGCTACTGATTTAAACAAGCCTTCATTGCCTAAAATAAATTCAGGGGCCAGTTACTAGTCAGTCATCCAATTTTTCTTTAAGACTGTTCATAAATGTTTTAAGTGAGTTACATAAAAAACATAGATTGGTCTAATTTGATACTGAAAAGTAAGACTGATTACCCATAATTAACTACTAGTTGGTCATAACTTAATGGATATATGCAACCAGCCCTAGGTCTGTGAACTAATAACTCAATTTTCAAATATTGGCCCTTCAAACAAATAAAACTCATCCACCAAGCATGCTCAGTTCAACTCATTATTAAATGTCGTCCCAAACCTGTAATACCTTCGCTCATTTTCAGAACACAAATTAAGATATTTTTGATGAAATCCAAGGGTATCTGAACTACACATAGGCAGTAACATCATTGCACCTTTTTAGGTCCAGAAAGGTATTAAAGACATTGTTAAAAAAAAATCGACTACAGTAGTTCAGACTTAAGGTTATGAAGTGGCAAGAATACTTTTTGTGCACAAAAACAAAACAAAAATACTGACTTTATTTAACAATTTGAACTACTGTAGTCACCGTTGACTATTTTAACAATGTCTTTACTACCTTCATGGACCTCAAAAGGTGGAATGAGGTTTCTGCCTATGTGCTTCAGAAACCCTCGGATTTCATCAAACATGTCTTAATTTGTGTTCAGAAGATGAACAAAGGTAATTTGTTTTTGGGATGACATGAGGTTGAGTACCTCAGAACAGAAACTTCCTTTTTGGGTGAACTAAGCCTTAATATACAGCAACATTTGCTCTGCTTTCGCTTTACCTCGTCTTGACGATGTATGCTGCTTCTTAACTTTCAGCTCAGTGACTTTTTTTATAGGAATAAGAGTAATTTATTGACATTAGCTATTGGTGGAAGCTAACTACTTAATGCCCTTGTCTACAAACTGCAGTGAGAGAAATGTTGCTAGAGCAATTTTAAATGTCAAAAGACTTTGCAAACTTCAGATACTTTAATTACTTTTATTTTTATGAAAGAAAAAAAAGAGAGAGTAGTTTTGATATTCTACGAAGCCTCTGTTGTTTCATGGTCATTTCAAGTCATACAAGTTTCGAACAACAGAAAATAAATGCTAATAAAATTCTCTGAAGTGAGTTGAAAATTAGTTTTAGTGGTGCAGGATGAAAGTAGCTGGAGTGATATACTCAACATACTCTCATGATTATTCGAACTATTTTATGTTTTGGCAAATTTGTGTCTAAATCATATGAATTCATATCTCATTTGTACAATACTTACACCCAACTGATGGTTGGATTTAGGGGTGGACATTCATGCTTATGTCTTTTTCTAATTTCCTTACAAATCACATCCTACAAATCCATATGAAGTCATAACCTTGTAATAGTTTTCTCTTGAGATTGGGTTGAATGTTTCCAATAATTGTGCGGTAAAACCTGCAACAAGAGCAACTTTTTACTGCCCAAAGTTACAGTGAATCCCTACGAGGATAACTTTTCAAATCTAAGTCTTAATGAGGAGTGACAGTGCGCTGCACAAAATGCAAAGCAAGCTAATTAAAACCCAAGAGAAATGCAGTCCTTCATATCAGTGTGTTAGAACAATGATATAGAAAATGGACATGACACAACCCAGATACAGCTGCATATGTCTATGTGAATTAATGTGTGTGTGTGTGTGTGTGTTATGCACACTTTCCAAATATCACATTTTAAAGCAGAACAGCCCAGGAAAAACACCTTCATAATATATTCTGAGAATAGAATGTTGAAAACAGAACACTGCGCTTTAAAATTACAGAGTACCCATTTAAAAGGTTAAAGATGATTATAGACGAACACAAAAATGCAAGAAAAGATTTTCAAAGAAAAAAGGCCAGGTAACTGAATAACACAGGACAAAGCTTTTAGAGTAAATCTCAAAAAGCCCTTTCGAAACGAGTTTCGTCAATGTCAGTACAATGATAAACTAATGCAGAACAGGCAAATGCTATTTGGAAGAGCAAATAATTGCTAGTGCTAAATCTTAATGAATCATTTACATAAATTCAAGATAAAAATGATTTTCAATTGCTCCCGGATAATTACATCCATTATTTTACCCAATATAGCCATATTACAGTGACTAAATGGGGGTCTAAAATATTCCAAGTCCATCAACAATGTTTCTTTTCATCTCCTTATAATTGATACTCTCAAGCATGAACTCAAATTTATAATTCAAATATCTATACACGCACGGCCATTATGTTGTATTATTGTGGCATTTGAGTCTGAATGAGGTCATTTTGGCAAGAGTGAAAATTTTTGTCCTACACAATCGGAGACTGAATCTTAGATAATAATAATCATGACAATTCAATTATAATTATAACCATTTATTTGTTACTTGTATAAATATCATGAATGTAATCACATATTCATTGCAAGTGGCAAATGTAAGAATTTACATTTACTTACCCTCATGTCGTTCCAAAATGTGTGTTTTTTCTTCTTCTTATATGGAAGATATTTTGAAAAATGTCTCTTTTTTCCCTGTACAATGCAAGTAAAATGCAGTCCAAAACAACATTGGACCCCCTTCACTTTCATTTTATGGACAGAAAAACTCCACAAAAAGAAATTCATTCAGGTTTGAAATGACGGTGAGTGAATGATGACAAAACATTAACTTTTGAGTGAGCAATCCCTTTATCATTGAAAAACCCATACTGATTATCACTACTCTGAATATTGGGGAGAACGACATCAATGACTACTGTAGTTACGGCTCTGAGACTACTGACAGAAAAGGTCGTTTCGTTGTAATATGGTGAAGTACACAGCCCTGGCCCTCTACAGCTCTGATGATTCTAGAACTTTCTTCATCCAAACTTTGTCTTTGGACACAAAGCTTTTGGGGTATCAAAGGAAAGTGACCACAAAATTTGACTAAATGTATCCATTTTCACAGTATGCATTCATTAACGATAGTTCGTAGACTCTGAGAGACATGTACGTATAGACATTAGGGCCCAGCTTGGGTGGATAACGAGGACAAAAATCTCAATTAAGGAGCCGAGGCAAAGGGGACCGCAGGAGATCAAAACTCTGTGATGGCACTTTTAATGATGGCAACCTTTGACCTATGAATACGAAGAGCTCTGGGCAGAACGGCCCTCTCAGCACAGCTCTGTGGGCAGCAGACATTACAGCCACCTCCTGCCGAGAAGAAGGGCCTTCAGCAGGGGAAAAAAAAGTTTAACTTTGGAATGAATAAGATATCCGTTAAATTTAGTGCTTGGTAACTCTTGAGCCTTCGCTAGGTGAATTTGATCTCTCAAATCTGTTTTTTTAATTAACACTGTCATCATCATACAAGTCCTTTTCAACAAAATTCAGAGACTCATATCACTTGTCAAAAGAGGGCGCAGTAGAGAAGATATAACTTGACATCAGTTCACATAGGGTAAGGACTGAGAAAGATAGAGAACAAGGTGTGGAGAGGCAAGGTCATATGAGACAGAAGACATCACAACATGAATCTGCTCAATTGCAGAAGTGAGTCTTTGTGAACAAACAACAGAGAAAGAAATCAATACAATTCCAGTCATCTAATGAAAAATTACTCACATGCTTCTTCATTTGTTCAACCTGGTACGTTATAGGGAACATTGAGGTAGTTGTAACTCTGCTCTTTGACTATGTTTAAAAGTATTTTTGTCCTTTTGAAACATTGTCAAGGATTTTGCAATGAGTTTGAGGATATTTGCTCCTGAAAAGTTTCAGAAACCTTCTCATCTAGCAGCGTCAGTACCACTGAGAAAAGATATTGTTTGCTCCCTAGTGAACTTCATATATGTACTGTCTGCAAACCACAGTTCTGGTGAAATTGATTGCATCTTGTCTAAAAGAAAATGTACTCTAGGTCATCTAAAGAGACCTCTGCCTCTCCAAAACTCTTTCAGATATCCCTGATGTTCTGTATATCACCACAATATTTCCATCCTTCCGTTGATCAGGACAGACAAAGAATGCCTGTTTCAAGAGATCCGCAGATCTGAAATGACAAATTTTATCCTATGTTGTCTACAAGAACAGCACAAACCCTACAAAGAGGGACACAACCACTGTGGCCATTAAAAAATTCAAAGATACTGAATTAATTTTATCAGTCAGACAGACTGACCTGAGGGAAATTCACTGGTAGATCAACAGTGATCCTATTCCACTTTTTGTGCTTGGAGACTGACTTCTTTGAAGTCCATATAAATGTCAGGAAGCCAAAAGGGGTTAATAAATATTTAAGATGATCTTTAGAATCTTTGAATTGGAGTGTTGGCTTTGTCTTCCACTTCTCAGATCTAAGCATCCGGAGAAGAACTTTGCCCCGTCAGCCTAAAAGTCCCTTTATCTATCTCTGAACTGAAGAAGGGAACTTAGACTCCCGTCGGTCTGTGTAAGGGGTCACTGCTACATAACATCTGAAAGAGAATATATTTTGGAAAAATAATGGAATATGGTAACTGCCCTTTGTATGGTTTCAGATGTCAAGATAAATCAATGTTCATTCGTTGTAGTGTCAAAAAGAAAAGCATGCATTGAGAGAAAACTACTAAATACTCATGTTCTTAGAATTTTTGTAGTGATTAAATTTTAATATTCTTGACCCTCTCCCTGACCCTCAGAATTAAACAGTTTTTTTCTGCTGTTCCTTTATGAAACGCCTCCTTTGCATGAAAAATTGGAAACTAGAGTCACTTTCGAATGGCTAGCTGTCAGATCCAATATAAATATCTCTCCCATTCTTCAATCACAGTTCTAGCAGAAAGACTCGGGTGACAAGATAATGTAACAATGATATTTATTAACAATCATCAAGCAAAATGTGGTAAAATAAAGCTCTTTGCTGTAGGCCCCCTCTGTAGCTTACATCCTGGGGGTTGCCGACTCTGCATTTCCTGCCTATAGCTGAATGCAGGGGTGGAACTGACCCCTGGGGAGGTATGGGCAGGGGCCATCCTGGCGGTGGTGGGGAGGATGGATGTAAAGGTTGGCGTCAGCATCTGCAAACTCAGACATGTGTAAGTACCAATCTTATGTATTCCAAGTGTTAGAGACTCATGTCTGTTTATCTGTTCCCCAGTCCTGTCTTCAGTCACATATTCTTTGTTTTGATTTCCAGTCCTGTCATTTTCACGTGGTCTTTGTTTTCAGTTTGTCTTTGTCTCATTATTAGTCTATCGTCTTCACCTGTGCCCTATTTGTTATCCTCTTGTGTTCATCTGTATGTATTCCCTCTGTGTCAGTCCAGTCTTTGTCGGCCGTTAAAGTTTCGTGGATGTTTCATGTTGGGGTTATTTCCTGTATTCCTGCCGTTATTCCGTTCATCATTAAACTGCTGAAAGTTTATATACCTTCTTTGTGTCTTCATCCAGTGTTAGATAATGATTGGTTAGCTTTACACTAATAGTGACCCGGAAGAACGATTCGGGTTACTTAACTGTAACCCTGTTCCCTGATAAAGCGGGAACGAAAGCTGCGCTTCAGCGCATATGGGAACGTCTTTAGTCGTGACCGGCTGTGAATATGTGCCTGAACACGTCAATGAAATTGACCTATATTTATAGCCTCCGTGATGTCATCACTATGCGCCAATGAGAGGCTATAAGTAGATGAGCCACAGGTGTGTCTGCAGGTACTTTTGTCTGAAGAGCTGTCCTGGGACATCCCAGTGCGGCAAAGAAGCGCAGCTTTCGTTCCCGCTTTATCAGGGAACAGGGTTACAGTTAAGTAACCCGAATCGTTCCCTTTCAAAAGCTACACTCCAGCTGCGCTTCAGCGCATATGGGAACGAGAATACCCACGCCGCCGCACTGTGTGTCCGGACCCTCTGGCTGTGAAGTTTGTCACAAAGCGCAAAAGGGTCTTAGACACTAGCTTGCGATGTTGACTCAAGGACGCTAGAGCCCGGAGTAATATGAACATCCAAACTATAAAATCTTATGAATGTGTGCGGGGAGGACCAACCCGCCGCATCACAAACATTTTGCAGGGGGGCACCCCTTGCCAGAGCTCTTGAAGAGGCAACCCCCCTGGTGGAATGAGCCCTGATGCCCGTTGGCGAAGTGTGACCACGCGCCTCATAGGCAAGGGCAATAGCATCTCTCACCCAGTGTGACATAGTCTGTTTCGTTGCGGTAGCACCCTTGTTACGGCCTCCATGGCAGACGAAAAGTCGCTCTGACTTACGCCACTGGCTAGTGCGGTGGACGTAGGTCTGAAGAGCACGGACTGGACACAGCTTGTGAAGTCGCTCCTGATCCGGCGTAGTAAACGGCGGAGGGCAGAAGGCTTCGAGAATTACCGGATGTAAAGTCGAGAAAGGCACCTTAGGTAAGTAATCGGGATGAGGATGCAAAATTGCTTTCACCATACCTGGGGCAAAGTCTAAACAGGATGGCACAATGGACAGAGCCTGTAGATCCCCAATTCTCTTCAGAGAAGTTATTGCCATTAGAAAAACCATTTTCAGAGTTAACAGCTTATCTGAAACTGACTCTAACGGTTCAAAGGGCTCTTGAACCAATCCCTCCAGGACTACAGCTAGGTCCCAAGAAGGAATTCTGGTTCTAGCAGGGGGCCTCAGTCGCCTAGCTCCTCGAATGAAGCGAGAGAGCAGGGAGTGCTGGCCCAACGGTGTCCCATCAATAAGAGCGTGGCAAGCCGAAAGAGCGGCCACATATACCCTTAGCGTAGCGGGGCAAGTGCCTGTCGATAGCTTGTCTTGTAGAAAGTCCAGAACTGTAGAAACCTGACAGTTCATGGGATCTATATTGTGTAAAGTACACCATCTCTGAAAGATAGCCCATTTATTGGCATAACTTGCTCTGGTAGAGGGAGCTCTAGCACTTAATATAGTCTGGATAACGTCTGGTGAAAGACCTGAGTCCCTCAGTTGGTACCCCTCAGGGGCCAAACATGAAGGTTCCATAACTCCGGCCGGGGATGAAATATTGTCCCCTGTGCCTGAGACAGAAGGTCTCTCCTCTTCGGAATCGCCCACGGCGAGCCGTCGAGGAGAGCTATTATCTCCGAGAACCACATTCTGTTCGGCCAACGCGGTGCTATCAGCAAGAGGCAAATCCCTTGTTGGCGAACTCTGGCTAGAACTCCCGGGAGCAGAGAAACTGGAGGAAATGCATACAGGCGCATTTTGGGCCATGTATGTGCCATCGCATCCAGACCTAGGGGGGCTGGGTGACTCAGAGAGAAGTAGAGGGGACATTGCGCTGTCTGATAAGAGGCGAAGAGGTCCACTTCCGCTCTGTAAAATTTTCGCCACACCTGTTGGACTACCTCGGGGTGGAGTTTCCATTCCCCAGTCGGCACTTCCTGTCTGGACAGTAAGTCTGCTCCCACATTCTGGTGCCCAGGGATGTACACTGCTCTGAGTGACAGAATTCTGCCCTGGGCCCAGAGGAAGATCTGTCTCGCTATCTTGTTGAGACGGCGTGAGCGCAGACCTCCCTGGTGATTTATGTAAGAGACTGCCGCTGTATTGTCTACCCGCACCAAGACATGACAGCCTCTCAGATACTGGAGAAAGTATTTCAGGGCCAGAAATACGGCCATCAGCTCTAGGCAATTGATGTGCCAGATGAGTTGATGACTCTCCCATTCCCCTTGGGCTGGACGGCCACCTAAGACCGCACCCCAGCCCTTCAGGGAGGCGTCTGACGTTAGCAATTTGCGACAACATGGCGCCCCTAGAGTGGGACCCAAGGTAAGGAACCGGGGTCTTAGCCACATAGTTAAGGTACGAAGCCCGCGGCGCGTAACCTTTATTTTGCTCAGGGGTTTGGCCCTTGGATGAAATCCCCTGGCTTTGAGCCACAACTGAAATGGTCTCATGTGTAACAGGCCCAAAGGTATCACCGAGGACGCTGACGCCATGAGACCTAATATTCTTTGATAGTGAAGGACAGTATAATCCTGGCCTAGCCTGACATTCTTCAGGGCTATGTGAATGGCCTCGACTCGAGCGGGAGACAGTTGTGCCCGCATCATGGTCGAATCCCATACGACCCCTAGATATGTCGTTCTCTGGGTGGGACAGAGAACGCTTTTCTTCTCGTTTAGTCTCAGCCCTAGAGAAACGAGATGAGCTAGTACGACATCTCGGTGTTGTAATGCCATCTCTTGAGACTGTGCTAATATTAGCCAGTCGTCTATGTAATTCAAAATGCGGATACCCTGGAGTCGCAACGGAGCCAGTGCTGCATCCATGCATTTCGTGTATGTGCGGGGTGATAGGGCTAGGCCAAATGGAAGAACCCGATACTGGTAAGCTTCGCCCCCGAAAGCGAACCTCAGGAACCTCCTGTGTTGTGGCAATATTTCTATGTGAAAATATGCATCCTTTAGATCGATCGTGACAAACCAATCGCAATGTTGGATTTGAGACACGACCATCTTTACCGTTAACATCTTGAACTTGAGAGCTTTTACTGAACGGTTTAAGCCTCGAAGATCTAAGATTGGACGCAACCCCCCGTCCTTTTTGGGGACCAGAAAGTACCTGCTGTAATAGCCTGACTCTCTCTCTGGCAGGGGAACATGCTCTATGGCCCCTTTCTTTAAGAGAGCCTGAAGCTCTTGTAACAGTAACGTCGATTGCCCCGGCTTCACGGTAGTGGAGACCACGCCGTTGAAACGCGGGGGACGACGAAAGAATTGGATCCTGTATCCTACTTCTACTGTCCGTAGAACCAATGCAGAAATCCCTGGCAGTAGCTTCCACGCTGCCAAGTTCTCTGAAATGGGAACTAACTTTTGTACTTCCTCTAGGGGTGATGTTAGATGCTGCGTGTCCCGGTGTGTGACAGGAATCAACGGAACATTTAACTTTTCGCTGGAAACCGCTGCCCCCCGAAACACCAGAGGTGGCGGGGAAGGAGGGTTTTTGTGGGAACTTCGAGAAGGGGCGGGTACAGGATTTCTTAATACGCGCCCCGTCCCGAGGGGGGCAAACCCCACAGGGCTGGGCGCAAGACCATCAGGACTTCTTTTTCCTAGAAAGAATGGCCCTGAGGTCTTGCTTGGGAGGCTGTTGTGAGCGGCGAGACGGTCCCCAATCTTTACGAGGGGGAGCGCGAGTCGCAACGCTCTGCTTTTGTGCCTCCCTATGTGAAGGACCAGGCTGGGGCTGGGTGGCTGACGACCCCACCCTTTGAGTGCGGCGAGGAAGAAATTGCACGAAAGCTTCTTCTGATTTTTTCACCTCCCGGAACCTGCCGACGACTGTGTTAACCGAGTCGCCAAACAGGCCGGAAGGTGACACGGGCGCATCAAGCAGGAACACGCGGTCCTTATCTTTGATGCCCGTGAGATTGAGCCACAGATGCCTCTCCGTGCTAACCATAGCAGCCATTGAACGGCCGATAGCACGGGCCGTCTTCTTAGTGGCACGGAGAGATAGATCTGTGGCTCGACGAAGTTCCGTGAATGCCTCCTCGTCAATGGTGGAACCCGCACTCAGGTCCTTCAGCAGGTCAGCCTGACACGCCTGCAACACCGCCATGGTGTGCAGGGCAGCACCAGCCTGACCCGCAGCCTGAAAAGCCTTGCCGACGAGAGCTGACGTCGTTCGGCAAGGCTTAGATGGAAGAGCCGGTTTCTTTAGCGATGATGCTGAACCAGGCGAGAGATAGCTCGCGAGCGTCTCCTCAACCTGGGGCATCGTCGAATACCCCCGTGCCTCCGCACCCACGATGGTCGAATAAATCGACGTCGAAGGCACGAAAACACGGGAGGTATAAGGCTTTCTCCATGACTTCGATAGTTCGTCATGGAGGTCCTCAAAGAAAGGGAGGGATTGTTGTTGTGATCCCTCCCCCCTGCCACCGGACAGAAACCGATCCTCCAACTTTGAGCGTTTGGGGGGCTCCTTCTCCTGTGGCCAGTCAAGCTGTAATCTGGCCACAGCACGAGTCACGACCTCGAGCAATTCCTCAACAGATTTACTGTCCCGTGAGGAACGCTCAGAGGCAGCAGACTCGAAGAAGGAGTCATCGTCCCCCACGTGAACCGAAGAAGCACCGGAGTGCGCTTCAGGATCACGAGGGTGGACTGCTGGATCTGGTGACGAAGCGGGCGAAAGGGCAGGACCCGTCTCCCGCTCGTCAGCCAAATCCAGGCGAGAGCCCCACGATCTCACTGTGGGTGCTGGCCCTTGGAAGTAGGCGAGGCGAGCACGAAGCATCTTCACTGTGAAAACTTCGCAGTGCTCGCAATCGCCTCCCTCTAACGCAAGGGCAGCATGCTCTTCCCCCAAACAAACAAAGCAGAACTGGTGTGCATCCAATTCAGAGATCGAACGTGAACACGGGGAAACACACCGTCTACTTTGTTGGCTCATACTTTCTCTTATCACAATAATATAATATAACTAAATATATATATTATGACAGCTCTTATGTTGTTTCCTTGTGCAAACAGAGGAATAGAAAGAGAGAGAAAGTTCTTCAAGATGTCTTGTTAACCAAACTCCTAACACAGAGGATAGAAAAAGAGAGAGGTTGTGCTTGACACACACACAGCAAGGCCTCTGAAGACAAAAGACCTGCAGACACACCTGTGGCTCATCTACTTATAGCCTCTCATTGGCGCATAGTGATGACATCACGGAGGCTATAAATATAGGTCAATTTCATTGACGTGTTCAGACACATATTCACAGCCGGTCACGACTAAAGACGTTCCCATATGCGCTGAAGCGCAGCTGGAGTGTAGCTTTTGAAAGGGAACTTGAGGGAAAGCTTTCATTCTTTTTGTGCACCTTGTATTGCATGACAGATTTACATAACAATCTGCAGTGAAATGTATTAAATAATTTAAGAACTTTATTAGAGGTGTAGGTGCTACACACAAACATTAAAATCAGCTCTGGTAAACTTTCACAAACATTATTGCTGTTATAAGAATATTGATACTTTCCTTATTACTTAACCATGGCTGGGAAGTCCAAGTTTATTTCAGTTGAATTCATTTCAAAAGGAAAGTTATGAAATGTGTGTAGGAAGGTGTTTTTTTTTTTTAATCATGGTGACTATCGAAACAGATGTGTACATTTATAAGAAGTTAAAATATGAAGCGATTCAAACAAGGACAATGAATGCTCACTTGAATGTCAACAGGTCTAAAAAAAAAACAAATTTTTGGTGTGATTTGAACAAGATGCGAATCTCCATTTATGATACCAGTTGTTATCTGATTTTATTTCTGACTTAAACTACATATTGATAAATCAAGATGTAATTCATCTCAATTTAAGAGCATAAAAGCTGTACTTGTGAGTTTGTTGCCTGCATAGAAAATAGCTGCCCGGAGGCATAACTAAGATGACCACAAACTGAACTAACTTTGACTGAGTGTACTCATGAAACATGTATATAAAGGTGAAGACAACTGAAAATAATCACAAAGCTTTACTTCAAAAACAACAGGTAACTACTGATACACCAGTCCTGTGCTACTATAGTTCTTCAGCATCAACTATTCTGGCAGTAAGAATGATCCAGAGAGCCTATTTAGGAAGTTAACTCTAAAGACATAAAAGCAAGATCGATCCAGGTCACAAAGACCTCCTTCTTAGAATGTGTCTGTTTCAAGGGTAGTCTAAAAACATCCCTTTCTCTGTGTGCCTGGAACACTTGAAAGAACCTGAGGTAATCTCATATCCATCTAAGAACTTCGCTTGTCTGTGACACGCAAGCAGCATATCAACCCCTTTGTAATTTCACTTCGTAGCGGAACTGTATGATAACTGCCTGAAAATGAAGTTAAATCCATGTCATGTAAAATATACACCATACACTTTGATAAAGGTCAATGTGATCTATAGTTCAGCTCTGTGAAAGCTCAAGCATAATAAAAGACTCTTAATTGCTTTTCTTGAAGATTTTTCACCGGATGTGTGGTGTTTCTGTCAGTACTTCCGCAAGACACCATTATTATAGGTGGCGAGCTAATTATTTGTAAGCTAAAGGCCACTCCACCACCTCGTTTAAAACTGAAGTGATTTTGTGAAAATTAAGTGAGAATACACACTAGAGAGACTGAGTGACTAATGGCAAACGACACAGAATCTCATCTGCACAGAGCTTTTGAACAAGGTTATTTTGTTCTAAATAAGCACATGAAGACTTCAATTAAAATAAATGGATTTTTCCATTGTTTTTTCAGAAGTCTTTATAATAGAGTACATTATGAGAGTTTGCGTGATTAATGACATTTTACGGTCAACGATCTGCTAATACTCATACTTTTTCTATTACATGTACTTGAATTAACATGCATGTTGAATGTGACTCCCAGATCAATAATGAATGTTCATTCATGTCAGTAAGGTTATAAACAGAACACATGGATAAACACACACAAAATAATACATACTAAATTAACATATACTACTACTACATAAACATTAGTATATGCAGAGTACGGTATATCAGCCCAACCGCCATCATGAACTGCATCTGTGAAGCCATTTAGTAGGCTGTGTTCCAAGTAAGCTGACCTTCTGAAACTAAAAATACATTTAGTCTCTGCATAGTAAAATATGATTCCAATAAATACGGTGCAGATAATAGGATAATAGGAACTTAAAGGATTTGTTCACTATTTACTTACCCTCAAGCCATCGTATGTATATAACACAATCAGAGTTATATATCAATAAATATCCTGACGCATCAAAGTTTTAAAATGACTTTATTTTGCAGAAAAATTTACTTTAAGTAGCTTTGTACAACTCAATGTATTTACTTAAGTCGTTTGAAACAAAAATACATAAATAAATAGACAACTCATCTTCTGCTAAGTCTAGTTCCTTTAGAGCAGAGTGTGAAAGAAATCTTTAAACATTTATATAACTACATCAGTCTAGTGATTGAACACATACAGTATTTCAAAGTAGGCGAAGAGGGCATCAAGCGTGCTCCTATTTAATGAAGAAAATGAATGAGATCACACGTTTATGGCTTTGTTTTGACATATTTAAAGATGATTAAATTGCCCCCCCCCCCCTCCTTTTTATCACATGAAAAAAAAAAAAACATCAGTCCAATTGAAAAGTAATATCATACCGCTCCTAAATAAGAGGCATGATTTGAGGCTTGAGTATCATCCATTAACATTGGTCAGTACCTTTTTTTCTCCTTTGGTGCTTCTGTTCATTTAAAAATGATATTTTTTAATTTATTACGTGCCTGTATCTATCTGATTGCATTTTTGTTCGGAGTAGATGAAATGCAAAGGCCTTCAGACTTCTGCCCGGTGGCTTTTAAAAACATTTTCCACTATGCAATGCTCATATCATCCGTGTCACAGCTCCACTCCGCCTGATGACTCAATACTAATGTATGTCTACTCATAGCTGAAAGCTGCGAGGCTTTGTCTGTTCTCAGTACGCTTCTATAAAAAAGACAACAATGAAAGAAGACTGAAAAATAGCTCTATGAACACAGCAAGCCGCAGAGGTTCTATGTTGTATCCAATCCTTTTAAGTGTTTTGCACAAATTTCAAGCTTGAACAGAGGAAATTCTTTCAGATGTTAATTAAACTACCTACTTTGAGATGTGAACACCTGCATATTTTGACCTTTCAACAAGGCTTAGCATTAGCAGTTACTGGGGAATGTTATTTGGCTTCTTTTAAACCAGAAATGAGCCAACCAAAATAAATGCATATATTGGACATGCAATGCCATTCTGTACATGACTCATAACCAATTATCCAATAATTGCATGTGAATTCACTCTAATTTTCCTTTTTTCCCCCCCATTGCATATTTTTTCACACATAAATGCACTTTATCTGCATTCTTTTGCTCTAATGTACATCTCCAATTACGAGTCTGCTCAACCCAAGCCCATTAAACCAGCATGCAAAGAGATGCTAGGGACCCAGGAGTCATGCCAATAACGTAGGCCTATACTCTCATCACAGTCCAACATTCATGTCCTGTTTACAAGAACATGCTGCCTGAGTCTCAACCCACCAAGCACTCCTTCTACCGCTGTGCAGGAACAGTGCTGCCTTGAGAAGCAGAAGTGTGCGTACGTGCGTGATCGTGTGTGCATATGGAAAAAGAGAGGGAGTGAAACGGTAAAGGTAGAGAAAACCTGAACAAAAAAAATAAAATGAATATGTAAATCAATTTCCCCATTTTGAAATACATTATGAGCAATATCAGACCTGTAGCCATGTGATATGGCTGGAACGTTGAGTCGCTTCACTGAAGCTTATTTTGCTATGTGCTATTGTGTATTATGGAGTTTTATAAAACGGTTAGTTCCTGTCCTTGATTCTGATTGGTCAACAGCTGTGTTTTATTAAAGATAAAACACTGCTATGACCGCTTCAACTAACAATTCTGTGTATCAATACACAAGTGCTTTTTGTTTGTGATATTAAGCAAGACACTATACACAGCAAAAGTAGTTTTGTCCAATTAATTCAGATTCGACTGTAAAAATCACAAGATTTAAGCACAAGCTCATGGTTTGAGAACACACGCACGCATTCAAAAATGGCGATCGACCGCGCTGTCTATCTTCTGAAAAACATCAAATCCGTGACTCAGAGTGCTCGTGACGATGACTGAAGTACGGTGGGTGGGAGGTGTCATGAGCAAGGTCTAAATCAATCAATATGCCCTGATTATCCACATCCTGTCTGTTCCTTTCCAAGTCTCATGTTGGACAAGAAACCTGACAAACATGTCCAGATTACTCACAGAAACAGTCAAGGATGCACGAGGCAACCATCACTGATCGCAATGCAGAGAAATAGTGTGGAAGTACTGACTTTCAATTGCATTTACTACAAGATTGTTGGTTATTGTAATGCCACTGTTGGTCACTGTGATTTTGCCAAGTGAGACATGTTCCTGGATCAACAAAATATGTTGATCCTGCACAACATTCCTGTTTTAACATTAGTGCTGACCCATAAATTATAACACTATAATCAGAGAGAAATGATATGTGAATAAGTTCAGGCTAACCCCTAAGCCTGAACTTATCATACAGTGTAAATTTGTCCCTGATTGCTCGATTGGATTGTTGTTCCAAGATCAACAAAGCACACAACACAAACAGCCCCCAAAAAGGATCATTTGAAAATTTCCCCCAAAAGTTGAGCTCCCTTGAAAGTGCTTGTATAAACAGAAGAAATATTAAGTCACAGAAAAAGAGAAATGTTGTTTAACACAATAAAGGTGTAGAATCTGAGATACTGACGATTTGGATGATATGTCACATAGCTGATTCAAAGCCACTCAAAATCCTGTTTAATCTTTCTCTCTTTTTATTCCTTTCTGCCTTTTTATCCATCTATAAATATATCACATTTAATATTTACAAAAGCAAATACGCATAACTCTAGCAGGCTGTGACCGAGGGAAAACAGTGAAGACAAAATACATTCACACATCCATAGATAAACAATAAACTCCTGTCATTTATAACAGTTAGTGCTATCAAAGCATGTTTGCCCATATGAGAATGAAAATTAATGGAATACTCCCCCTGGTGGACAAACCAACAAGCGATTATTGTGTGTGTCTGTGGATCGGGAGGGATTTGACCGCCTTCAGCCTGAGCCTCTGCTGATATTGAATTCATCACAAAGGAGTGAACAACAGCGCTGATGCAACAGGGGCACGTTCTACAGAAGAGCTGAAATCTATATTTATAAAATGATATCCAGATCGCATTCATACTGGATATCCAAACAATCTGAAGGCTAAATAAACTTTTATTAAAAAAAATAATCAAATATATCTGGTTGAATGACAAAACAACATCATCCAATGTTATATGTTAAAACAAATATATATAAAATGTTATATTTTAAATGTATTCTGCACCACATTATGTAAATTAGAATGAACAATTATCAATTAAGTCAATTACAGATAGTTTACCTTCAGTTTAGTGCAGGGGATATTGATAATAGTTTGGTGCTAACTGGCTCAGTCGTCTATTTTCTGTGACACGGGACTAGCATTTTATTTGGAAAACATGCATATCTGTTACTGACAGCAAAAACACTATATGCTCAGTGTTCATTAAAAAGCACTATTCCCTTGTGGTGCATTTCAATGAACGAACACAAGTCTACAATAACGTTGCTATTTAAATCTGCATGTCACTTTCAAGATGGACACATTGGTTTAAAGACCTTGTCAGAACCTGATGTGAGGAATAAGTAACCCTCGACCACTTATCCGGGGTTATGTATGTAAATCCAACCATGTGTATGCAGATCCTGACATGTAAATGCACCATTGATCTACTTAATGTAGTGATTACAAAAATGGGGTCCATTACAGAAACAGAATGACATGAGATCTGAGAACTACTCTATTATTAGTTCCCACATCAAACGACTACAAAAGGAAGTCATTTTAAGAGTTCTTTTAGTTTTAACTAAATTTTCACATAGGCTCTGCTTGTTAGTCTGTATCTCTCGTCCTCCATGTCTAAAGATTTCAGTCTGCCTGAGTGAGTGTCTGGGTGAGGTCTTGTTTGACTAGTCTCTAGGGAAGATGCTGGAAGGAAATGTCTTCAACGCGATGTGGCAACATGGCCCCGGGGGTCATGTGACAGCTCTAAAATGGCCTTTTGATTCCGATTCACAGTACATAATAACCCCGCTACAAGATCTAAGGCTCTTTTATGTAGCCTCGGCAACCCTACCCTGGGAATTTGCGCTACCGTCTTGTCCTCTCACTGCATTTCACAAGGGAAAACCATACCACTGAGAGAAAAAGCAAGAAATGGCAGAAAGAGATTCTTTGTGTGCATATTCTTCATAACATCATAACTCACTCTTCTTTCCGAGTCTCAGAAAAACAGTCAGGAAATACCTCAGCTCCTCCAGGCGAAGTTATTGCACACAATAAAGGTAAGAATGTAGGTCCAAGGAGCTTGGGATAGACAAATCAGAGCACCTCCTTTTTTTGCTCATTTAAGGGCCAAAGAGAGTGAAGGAGCCACCTTAGACACAGAACGGCACATGAAAACAACTGAAACTAGAAGAAAAAAAAAAACAGCATATGGACATACATGTCTTGGGCCATAAGGGCATATCATTGTATAGCATATTCAATTTATTCTTGATTCTCTTTTCAACAGCAACCCTACACAAATTTAAAAAAGACATATTTACTAATTTATGGTATTCTTGCAGTATGAATAGGGCTTGCCTGCTTGAGGACAAAAAACAGCTGCATTCGTTGATCATACATTCTGAAGATTACTCAGATAATCATTGTGTTAAAAGACGTGTGCCTTTCCATTAAACTGAAATAATTTTCTTCTTGATGCATAATGGAGCCAAACCCCAGAGCTGCTGTGAGTATGTGGAGAAAATGTACTAAAAAAATGTATGTAAAATACTCTTTATGTTCCTGAAGGGGTTTTCATTCAGATGCTGCCATCATTCCCAGTGTGGACTGAATAAACAGTGGAATGACCCATGACCCCAGGCTTTATGATCTCATAAACTCAAATCCAGTTTGTAGTCAAGCTGGCCATACACCTGCGGGCATTTATTTCTAGCATTACACTTCAGTGTACTTGAGTTCCCTTTCATTTGGTCACGTTGGTTGCACGTCGGAACTGACCAACGAATTGGGAATCACTCAAAACTTTGAGCATTGCAAAAACGAGCAATAATTGCATCCAGCTGCTCTGCCCTGCAGTGCGGGTTTAAATGAGCAACAGGTGCGTCACATATTTGGTTTTCTGCTGAGGAGCTGAGCGGATGTGTTGTTCCTGCTCTGTAAATTTACTGAGAGTGTTTAACTCAGACAAGTCATTCTTCGGGAAGGATCCTCTGCGAGCTAGTGTGGGTGTGACAGCAGTAGTTGCGATCTCAGAGAGATCAAAACAGCTGTTTTCATGGCTCTCCCTGAGTGTGCGCCTTCAGTGAGTCTGCTGTTAATTCAGCTTTAAGTGGTAGTGCCTTCAATGAGAGTGTGAGTGCTCACAACAGGCTTGCATTATCTTCCGTTTATGGCACCGTTTATGGCGCTTCAGCACCACAGAGAGCAAATTACTGAAAGAGCATACATGATTTGATCTTGCGTCTTTTACCAGAAGTGCCCCCTGGCTAAACCTCACAGAGGTACAAAACATCGCCAAATAATGCTTTCTCGATGCTCCCATCTTACAAGGTGGCCTTTTTTCGGCGAAACTGTCAATGATTGTGTCCAGCAGTTATCAGCAGTTCAGTAGCAGGCAGAGGTAGTCAAGAGCTTACCCCATTGCACTCCTTAGTCTGCTTGTCGCAGTCGGTGAAACACCACCGCCTTGATGTCCTCATCCCCTTCCGCCACTTCGGGCCGCCCCAGTGAATCTTGAGTCAAGTCCCAGCCCTATAAACTTGCTGCCCCACCACGAGTATGTCGTTGGTTCTGTTTTGGCCATATGGTAGCTCTGGGAGCATGCTAGTGTTCCCCAGCCCGCCCCACTGGCTCTTTCAGATCATCAAACTCGGCTACGGGATTCAGTTCACCCAGAGTCCTGGCTAGTTCAGGGGCTTCCAGTTCACCTTTGTCCTTTGCAGCAATGCTCCAGTCTTAAGGTTAAGATCTAAGTCCTACTGGTGAAAGGCGCAAGCGAGCCGGTCCTTCCAGCCAATATGAAGACGGGGTTTTACAGCCCCTACTTCATTGTACCCAAGAAAGGCCGTGGGCTATGGCCAATCTTGACCGTCCCCAAGATTGGTTTGCAGCAATTAACCTGCTTCCTTTCGGGCTGTTACTGTCGCATCGCATCTTTAGGAAGGTCGCAGAGGCAGTCATTGTTCCGCTCAAAGAATGCGGTGTTCACATTTTCAACATATTTCTACATCTCGCCAAACCTTACGCTCGTGGTTAGACCCTTCATTTCTATGGGAGTGAGTCCCCCTAGAACAAGTGTCCGGGCATGCTGTGTTATTCACCTCAAAAGGCTGCTACATGTCAAACATGTGCTGGTCCGTTTAGACAACACTGCGACTGTTGTGTACATCAACTGTCAAGGTGGTCCATGCTCCCGCTGCATCTGGCAACTCGCCCGCCATCTCCTCCTCTGGAGTCAATAGCATCTGAGGTCCCTGGCATGCTCAATCGTGCAGCCAATGAGCTCTCATGACAGCCTGGGCTTCTGGGAGAGTGGCGATTGCATGGTGAACCAGCTGATATAGGACCTCTTCGGGGCTGCACACGTAGACCTGTTTGCCTCTCCAGATTCAACCCATTACCGGTTGTTTTATTCCCTGACTGAGGACACACTCGGCACGGATGCGCTGGCACACATCTCGCAAATATGCATTTCCCCCAGTGAGCCTTCTTGTACAGAGACTGTGAAAAGTCAGGGAGGATGAGGAGAAGGTCTTTTTAGTTGTACCATACTGGCTCAACCATATTTGGTTACCGGAACTCACGCTCCTCTCGGCAGCCCCTCCTTGGCCCATTGCTCTGAGGAAGGACCTGGTTTCTTCAGTCTCTTAGCAAGCATGACCTGATCGTCAGGTTCCTCAGAGAGTTGAACCCTTTTTGTCCTACCTTGGTACCCTTTTGGGACTTGTCTCTGGGACTCATGGCTTTCAAGAGACCTCCCTTGGTACCTTTGCAGTCAGCTGAATTGAAAATTCTGTCACTAAAGACAGTTCTCCTGACTGCATTGGCTTTCATCAAGAGAGTAGGAGACCTGCAAGCATTTTTGGTCAATGAATTGTGCCTAGAATTCGGGCCAGCCAACTCTCGCGTTGTCCTAAGACCCCAGCCTTGACATGTGCACAAGGTTCCTACTACTCCCTTCAGGGAACAGGTAGTGAACCTGTAAGCACTACCCTCAGAGGGGGCAGACCTATCCCTGGCATTTCTCTGTCCTATCCATGCTCTGCGGCTGTACATGGACAGTACACAAAGCTTCAGGACTTCAGACCAGATCTTTTTTTGTTACGGAGGCCAGTAGAGGGGAAAGGCTATCTCCAAGCAGAGGTTAGCCCACTGGATAGTGGATGCTATTGTCTTGGCATACCAATTCTAAAACATGCCTTGCCCATTCGGGTTGCGAGAGCATATGTAGTCATCCCTGTGGCAAATTTTTCCACGGTGAGGCTACCCAGTCCAGCTAGCCTGTGTCTTTTCCTCAACAATGCCTGCTCTGTCTTCCCTGCTGGTGTTATTTCTCCCTAGAACTCAGCTGGAACCACTCCAGAGACTTTCATATGTTGTAATACCCTAATTGGCTAGTCCATACGTGTCACAGGCACAATTCACCTTCCTACGGGGAGGATGTGGCCTCTGCAGGGTACACTTTCCCTGTATTATCCAATAGTCACACTGCGTGGGCCTTGCGGAAGAGCAGTGATTCTTTGCTTAGAGCCCTGACTTAAACTCCAAAAGTTGGGGGCCAACCTGGAGTCTCAAGCAGAGTGCTGGAAGGGCCAGCGACAATGGCATGTTGGTAGATATCCCCAATTTGTCGGTCAATTCCAAAGTACATCAAATGTGACCAACTGAAAGGGAATGTCTCGGTTACATGTGTAACCCTCGTTCTCTGAAGGAGGGAATGGAGACTAGTTAAGTGTGTCTGTCTAGTGTGTGACAAAGACAGAAAGTCAACAGCCATGTAATATTTTCTCTGTATTTTTGTCTTGTTTGAGCATGTGAAGGTGTATGATTGTAAAATTGTGTAAATGGGATAGTAATATAAATGTAACCATTAACTTTATTTTTTAGAGATCAAGATTTACTACAAAATTTTGTGATATGAAAGTGTATATTTGAGTGTGACAAGCAGGGCAGGGCGAGAGCCGTGAGGGAACAGTGCGTAAGCGTAAGCTATGCACTGCACCTGTCTCGTATCTCTCAAGGAGGAGCTCTGGGAGCATAAAAGGAGAGCGATGACAAATTATGTTTAATGTTCACCGGTTCCCGCCTCCTTCTTTCCATATTTACTAACCTGCATTCATTTTAAAAACAATGTAACAATGATGAATTTTTTTTATAATATTTTAAAATATTTCTATGATTTTAATCAATTCATAAGACTTTTTTTATAAAATGAATAATGATGAAACTTAAACTACTTAAAGAAAATGAAAATCAAGTTTTTTATGTTGTTTATATGTCTATGTGGTGTTGTGGGTTCAACACCATTGCTGAGTATTTTCTATTTAAAACTGCAGTTAAAAAGAAATAGTCACAAACCTAGTTTCTGGTATTTCGGACATCACAAACTTCACTGTAACCACTCTGAAGCATTAGAGTCTCAAGAGAATATATCCCGGGGTATTTTTCTTTTTGTATCAAAAATCTGGTAGATTTGGTTTGTGTAATATTAGCAACACATTATCAGCTGTTTGATTATGTAGTCAAGCAAAAGGCTAATCATATTAATTACCATTGTGTGTCTGACATTGTAAAAAGCAATACCATTACGCAGCATTTATCTCAGTAAGTTCACCAAGTGGATCTCTGAGCTCGTGCGAGGGAGGGGAGGCGGGGCTAACTAGCATGTTAATAGATCCGTGCATTATAAATAAGGCAAGGGTGTTACATTCAAGCTATTTTAAGAGATGAAGATTTTTATTTTTAACAGGAAAAAAAAAATTCAAATATGTCATTTTGGTGATCAAAGATTAGTTTTAAGGAAAACAATTATTGACTACTGGGAGACATTCAGCTAACCTTTTTTTTTTTTTTTTTTTTTTTTTTACGTTTTAGCCTTAATATTTTTTTTCCCCTTCCAATCTTCCAATCTCTGGAAAGTTACACCACTACACAGTTACACCACATTTGACATACATAAGTTAACTTTCAATTCTAAAAAAAAAAAAAAAAAAAAAAACAGTGAAAAAAAATTGTATAATATAACATTTTTGAGCAACATAACAAAAATCAGTCAAATCAGGAAAAACAAATTGCTCAAACTCTGAAAGAAAAGGCCACATTTGCTGCCAGTGAAGAAATGTGTTTTATATGAAAGGGGGCCTGTTCTGTTCTGAGCGCTGACTGGACTGGGCAACAGGCCAAGGTGGATTGGTCGTGAGTTTGCGAAGCCTACAGAGACACTCCTCACCTCCTCAAGTCTTGAGCAAGAGATGCCAGTATATCACTCCTATTTAAATGCTGAGAGCCACAGCAATGTCGGATTTAATAATTGATGAGACTTTACCAAACCTCAGCGCGTTCCTACAGGAAGATCTGTATATACGACACTATGAGGAAGAGCTTCGCAGAAGGTAAGCAAACTTTTAATAAATGCGACCTACCTTGTTGCTTAGTTTTGGTCTTTTTATGCATTTATTCTGCGTTTTCCATCAATATTTATGCGTTTAGATAATATCCGTCTGTGTTGCTCTTCACGTCATTCAGGTGGAGTTTGTGGAACTGCTATTCCAATCAGAAAGCTGTGTTTCTCTCACGTGCTGCACGTTCACACATGTAATAATACCCACATTATTAATGATGCATTCAAGTCATGAAGTTAGTGAAGTCAGTATTTACGTTTTGGGACATCATGTTTAAGACTTTAGGTCCGCTCAAGGCTGCTTAACTCCACTTTTTAGGCTATGTTCAGACTGTCATTCCAAATCCGAATATGTGCATATTCGGATTGAAATCCGATCAGATTAGATTTAGATTTATTTCAAAATTCTGTGAGTGCCGGATAAAGAGTTAAAGTCACAATTAAAATTAAAATTGACAGTTATTTTTAATGAACATTGCAGTATTTATTATTAATGAATTTGTTGTGCAAATCATTTTTTTTTTTTTAATAAATTCATGTGTTCTCATTATCTTTAATCAAAATAACTTTTAACTTCCCCAAAAATAACTGGTAGCGACAAGTCTTCATGTTCGAAGCAGTCGGATATACGTCAAAATAGGGAAGTATACATTTTATACAAGTATACATGTCTAGTAGACATTCTAGATGTCAACATATTACAATCAATGAAGTTGTTCATTCATCCAAAATGTAAATTTTGTCATAATTTACATATTTCCATGTAATTCCAAACCCATATTATCATATTTTGCTGAAATGTTACCTAATTTTATTTTAATATGAACCATTCCATTTTAATGCTTATAAAAGCCTTAATGTTGTCAAATTTTCTAACTTTGGGTCTCCTTACCAGACTATTCCCCTCACATTAGAATCCCCATGACACCATCTCAGTGTCTCCGCTCACTTCCATAATAATTTGGGATTGATGTACTAGCATTTGCCATATAGAGTGAGCTTGAGTTGCTTTACTGTGACAGTCATGGGTTGCAGACTTATTTTGATTATTCATATAGAACTCATGGTGAAAATATGGGATTGTCAGCTAGTCCAGTAGACAGAGAAAGCAGCTAATTGGCCAGAGCTTGTGAAAACAGGGTGAGATGGCACACAGAGAGACAGCATCTGAGCTTGGCAGGTTTCCCCCATACCACCAGCCAGTCGTCATACCTTGTTAAAATTCACTTTAATGTCTAGAGCATCTCAGACAGACACACACGTACACACACACACTTGTGGACGCACCTGAGACTTCCATGGGATGGTTTTTGTGAGGCTGGGAGACAGAAAGTGAAAATTAAGTCAGGCATTGTCAGCAGAATATGGTCACAGGGGGTTTCAGTTCATGACGAGGGTCTGACAGTAAACTTTCCTAGAAAAAATGCTTGTGTGAAGTATATGCAAATGCCCTTTGCAGTTCAAAATATCCAAATACCCATTTAAAATTTCACATTTTTCTTGCAGCTTTTTGCCTATAGGATATATTATATTATACTACAATATACTAATATATTTAAATTGTGGTTATTGACCAATTGGCAGTTGATCATGGTACCTGTGTGCTTTTATATCAGTGGTGATTATTATATGTGTATGTCTTTCACTTGTTCATATGCCATCAGATTAAAACACTGCACATTTAAAGTCAATACGGACAACGATGAATGAGATAGAAATGTCAAATAAAATTTTACTATTTACAAAAATAGTTTACAAGAAATAGCTAAATATTATTTTAATACATATTATATAGTTATACATTTATATATAATATAAAAACCTTGGTAGTTAAGAAGTAAATTTTACTTTGAGTAAAATTTTTACTTTGAATCCCAAGTTTTGTTTTGTTTATGCTTTTCATGTTGTTGTTGTTTTTTCCACATTTGCAGCACTATGTCAGTGAATGCACATCAGTTGCAGGGATGTTTTTGTATGCATTTTATTTTGTGATAAATAAACTGAGTATGGAGAGCGAACTGTGGATGAGAGATGTGCGGGAGAAAACATTGCTGCTCTATAACAGGATTTGCCATGGATGACAACCACAGCAAACACACAGCAACATATTAAAAACTTCAAATTCCAGTGTGACATCGCCTCATTATATCACATATACCTGCACTTGTTTGAATGAAAAGGCTCTGAGCCTGTATAATATAAATTGTAGTACAAAATAGAACATATATTCTATTAAATTATAGGCACTACTCAAATAAATAAAAACTTGAAGCCCAGTGTAAGCCTAAACTTACTTTCCTGACTTAGTGTTGGTAAAACATTACAGTAACACGAGTTATGTAATCAGATTACTTTCCCCAAGTAACTAGTAAAGTTACACATATTTACAACAAAATAGTTGAGTTACTTTTTCATTTATAGATTAACAGAAATTGGGAGTAAGTGCAGAGGCTTTGTGTGTGATGGCTATTATAGTTCTATACAGAGCACGCATTTACTCATCTCACTTGCACAAAAACAGATTCAATGTTCCTCAAAATGAACAAAAACAGTCAAATGCAAACTATGAATATTACACAAACCTGAAATAATTAAATGTTAAATTGCACAAATATACTTTATTCTCACTTTATTAACCAATGCCTTTGCTTCTGACCTTTAATGATCCAATTAAACCATTGTAACAAGAAAAAATACTTTAGATAAACTTCATTTTTTGTTTTTGTTGCTGAAATAAGTGTTGAACTTTCTTCTCATTATTTTGCAATCCAGAATGGCAGCACAGCTGACAGTTTTGTTTAAGCTGCACCCCCTACTGCACAGGCATGAATTCCTTCAGCCTGAGGCTTATTCATTACACTTTTGGTGTGAAAGGGCCTTTATATTTGCCAAAAATACTTTTTTTGTTGTTTTTTTTGTTTTTGTTTTTTTATAAGAACAAACAAATAAGTCCAACCCAGGTGAGAAAAAGTAATGCAAAGTAACGTAACAAATTACTTTCCATAAAAAGTAACACGATTAGTTACTTTTTTAGGAAGTAATGCAATATTGTAGTTCCCTTTCTAGGGAACTTCGAGCTGCGTCGAAAGTTTGACGCAATGGGAACGCTTCGCGTGAGTGCGTCATGAAGCACATGTGAAATCCGTCCAATGGCGTGATTCGACGTCAGAGGCGGGTGACGTCACGACCAGGAAATTATAAAGCACGCTGAAATCGGCGAAACGCCAGCTTCTGTGTCTTCAGTCGCGCTTTATGTGAAACAGTCTGTCTTATTTGGTGTTGTCTGTCTATATATATATATATATATATATATATATATATATATTATGGCTAACCAGCAGCAATTTAGAGTGTGTGTTCCTCCCTGCCCTCGTTATATCACGGGTGGGGATACACACACTCTATGTGTTGTTTGTTTGGGTGCGGAGCATGCACAGTCAGCATTCGAGGGTGCTGGCTGTGTACATTGTGAACAGCTACCACTGCGTATGCTCCGTACCCGCCTGGCAGTGTTTGATGAAGCTGCCCAGGCTCGCGGTCCCCTTGGTGCGGGTCCCGCTGCTGCTGAGGCACAGCGGCGATCTAAATCTTGGGGATCGCAAATGGATCTAACAGAGGGGTTTGAGACGGGCCCAGCCTTATCTCAGCCCTCACCTGCTAGGTCCAGCGTTTTATCCCAGTGTTCGGAAGCACGCTCTGCGGTTCCTTCCACTCTGGGTGAAGCGCCGGTGCTTCATATATCCAGCTCTGAGGAGTTGGATGTAGAGAGCACCGATGCAGGAGATGACTCGCCATCATCTCTTGCATATGAGGAGCTCACAGAGGTTGTGACTCGTGCTGTTGCCAAATTAAATATAAACTGGCCAGCAGAGAGGCAGGAGGTTCGTCCTAAAAGCAAACTGGACGAACGCTTTCTCCCGTCACGAGCGCAACCTCTGCGTCGGGGCCTTCCGTTTTTTCTCCTCGGTGTGGAGATCATGGAAGAAACCGGCCTCCTATAGAGTGCATAGTCCCCAGTTATCTCACTATGCATCTATAGTTGGTCTAAAGGAGCACGGTTATGGGTCGATGCCTAAGGTGGAGGAGACGCTCGCGAGTTATCTCTCTCCCCAGTCGGCGTCGGCTCTGAAGGCCCCGACATTGCCCACCAAACCTACAAGACAGACATCCGCTTTGGTGGGCAGAGCTTATGAAGCGTCTGGTCAGGCCGCAGCATGCCTCCATACTATGGGTGTCCTGCAGGCCTACCAGGCAGAATTGTTAGGAGAGCTGGTTGAGGGCGGGGGTATTAGTCCAGAGGCGGTCAGTGAACTTCGCCGGGCCACAGATTTATCTCTCCGTGCCACCAAGGAGACGGCCAGATCTATCGGCCGCTCTATGGCAGCCCTGGTGGCCACGGAGAGGCACCTGTGGCTCAACCTGTGTGATATAAAGGAGAAGGAGAAGAATTTTCTGATGGATTCCCCTGTTTCACATCCTGGCCTCTTCGGCGACGCCGTAAATAATGTTGTCGAGAGGTTTCAGGAATCTAATAAACAGAATGCTGCTTTTCAAAAGCTCCTCCCCCGCCGCCCCCAGTTCTCCGGGGCTGTCCCTAAACAACAGCCCCAAACATCTAAAGCTAGCTCCTCACATCGTGCCACACAAAAACAGAGCGTGGCTGCTCGAGCTCCCCCCCAAAGAGAAAGGGGACCGAGCCAGCACGCTCAGCCCCAGCCTTCCAAGGGTAAGACGGACCTGAGGGCTGTCATTACTGCTAGGAAGGCTGCGGGGAAGAGGTCCTGACGCCAGGGGTGTCAGGTCCCCGAGGGCAAGCCCCTCCGCAGGGAAGTGGTGTTCACCTCTGCTTACGGTGCCCACTTCTCTTCGGTGCCCCCAGGGGGCCGCTCTGCCAACCCTGCCACCTCTGGTGCTTCAGGGCGCAGCGGTCCTCAGCAGGCGAGTAGCTCAGTGTCCGCCCAGAAATGTAGCGGCACTGGGCTGCGCGCCCCCTCTAAGGAGGGTCTCAAAGCAGTCAGTTCTGGTGGTCCCTGGTCAGTTTCAGGGCACCAGACTGATCGTTCAAGTTACACCAGAGGCCAGTCTCGAGAGGCTGGTCCCCCTAGTAGAGTTTTTGACAGCGTGGAAGCTACTGCCAAATATTTCTCAGTGGGTCCTGCGTACGGTCGAAAAGGGTTATACCATTCAGTTCGGGTCTCGCCCGCCCAGATTTATGGGGGTCCTACCCACGTTGGTGGGCCCAGAGCAGGCTCTGGTAATGGAACAAGAGGTAAAAACCCTGCTGGGAAAGGGAGCCATAGAATATGTACTCCCTCCAGACAGGGAGGCCGGGTTTTACAGCCGGTATTTTATCGTTCCAAAGAAGGATGGGGGGTTGCGTCCCATCTTAGATCTGCGACATCTGAATATGTCAGTAATGAAGCTCAAATTCAAGATGCTAACACTAAGGCAGATCGTGTCACAAATCAGGTCCGAGGACTGGTTTGTCACGATAGATCTCAAGGACGCTTACTTCCATATATCCATCCTTCCACAACACAGGAAGTTCCTGAGGTTCGCTTTCGGGGGCAAAGCTTACCAGTATCGAGTTCTTCCTTTTGGCCTAGCACTATCACCCCGCACTTTCACCAAATGTGTGGACGCAGCGCTAGCTCCGCTACGGCTACAGGGCATACGCATTCTCAACTATATCGACGATTGGTTGATTTTAGCGCAGTCACGTCAGGGAGCGATTCGGCATCGAGATGTCGTTCTCGCTCACATGGAAATGTTGGGGTTAAGGTTAAACGCAAAGAAAAGTGTGTTGTCTCCAGCTCAGAGCACCACTTTTCTGGGCGTGGTTTGGGATTCTGTTGCGCAGCAGGCGCGTCTGTCTCCTGCTCGCATAGAATCAATCCTTTCCACCGTAAACCGGATAAAGCTAGGCCAGTCACTCACTGTGAAACAGTTTCAGAGACTGTTAGGTCTGATGGCAGCAGCGTCCAACGTGATACCTTTTGGCCTGCTGTACATGAGACCTTTGCAGTGGTGGCTAAGGACCAAGGGGTTTTCTCCGAGGGGAAATCCTTTTCGCATGATCAAAGTCACGCGGCGATGCCTACGGGCTCTGATTATGTGGAAGAAACCTTGGTTCCTGTCCCAAGGACCCGTGTTGGGAGCTCCGTGCCGTCGCAAGATGCTAACGACGGATGCTTCCCTCACGGGCTGGGGAGCGGTCCTAGAGGGCCGCTCAACTCAGGGGCTGTGGAGAGGGCACCATCTCTCCTGGCACATCAATCACCTGGAGATGTTGGCAGTCCTTCTTGCTCTAAGGAATTTCCTCCCAGACCTCAGGGGCCACCATGTGCTTGTCCAGTCAGACAACACATCGGTGGTCGCCTATATAAATCATCAGGGGGGTCTGCGCTCGCCTCCACTCTGCAGACTGGCTCACCAGATCCTCCTGTGGGCCCAAGGGAAACTGCTCTCCCTCAGGGCAGCTTATATCCCTGGGGCCCAAAATTTGGGGGCAGACGTCCTGTCGAGGCAAGGGCTGAGGCCAGGGGAATGGAGGCTCCACCCCGAGGTGGTGGAGCAGATATGGAGGGAGTTTGGCCAGGCACAAGTGGATTTGTTTGCGTCTCGAGAGACGTCTCACTGCCCACTTTGGTTTTCCCTCACGCATCCAGCTCCACTAGGGCTGGATGCTATGGTGCAGACGTGGCCGAGGCTGCGTCTGTACGCTTTTCCCCCAGTCGCTCTGCTCCCAGGAGTTCTAGAGAGAGTTCGCCGGGACCAAGTTCGGCTCATATTAGTCGCCCCGCGCTGGCCGGGCAGGGTATGGTTCTCCGATATAGTGGCCCTACTAGACGGTTCTCCTTGGGAGATTCCCGTCAGGAGGGATCTGTTGTCCCAGGGGGGGGGCTCGATTTTTCACCCCCGCCCGGAACTGTGGAAGCTGTGGGCTTGGCCTCTGAGGGGGCCCAGCTCATAGACTCGGGTCTGTCGACTGAGGTCGTCAGAACCATCCTTCACTCCAGAGCTCCATCCACGAGGAAGCTGTATGCTTTAAAATGGAAATTATTTGTTTCCTGGTGCAGTGGTCGTCAGTTGGACCCTGTTAGCTGCCCGGTTGGTCCATTACTTGAGTTCCTTCAAGAGAAATTCACTGCAGGGCTGGCTCCCTCCACTTTGAAGGTCTATGTGGCGGCCATAGCGGCTTACCACATTCCTTTGGGTGGGTTATCCTTAGGGAGAGACCCATTAGTTACTCGCTTCCTTCGTGGCTCCTTGAGGCTGAGACCTGCAGTACGCTCACGGTTGCCACCGTGGGATTTGTCCTTGGTCCTCCAAGGTCTTACCCTGGCACCATTCGAACCCTTAGAGGAGGTGTCTGTCAAGTTCCTGACCCTTAAGACTCTATTTCTCCTAGCTATCACTTCTCTTAAAAGGATAGGAGATTTGCAAGCTTTGTCGGTGGCCCCGTCATGCTTGGAGTTTGCGCCCGGGATGGTGAAAGCTTTTCTCCACCCAAGGCCAGACCATGTTCCTAAGGTGCCTACCAATGTGGCCAGATCTATAGTGCTGCAGGCTTTCTGTCCTCCTCCCTTCCGGGATCCTGACCAGGAACGCAACAACCTGCTTTGCCCAGTCCGGGCGTTGGATGCGTATGTCCACAGAGCTGCCCTGTGGCGTAAGACGGAACAGTTGTTCGTTTGTTTTGGGGCCCCTAACTCAGGGTCCCCAGCATCTAAGCAGAAGATGAGTAAGTGGATAGTCGAGGCTATTTCACTTTCGTATGAGTCGGCCGGACTGCCGTCCCCTCTAGCAGTTCGTGCCCATTCTACCCGTAGTATGGCTGCCTCTAAAGCTCTTCTCTCCGGAGTATCTTTATTAGACGTTTGTGATGCGGCCGGCTGGTCCTCGCCGCACACATTTGTGAGGTTTTATGATCTTGACCTGAGCTCCACTGGAGCTGGGGTACTCTCCTCCTAGTGGCTTATGTTTCACAATGTTAGGCATTTGTCACTATGGCGACGTGGGTATTAGCGTTCCCATTGCGTCAAACTTTCGACGCAGCTCGAAGTTCCCTAGAAAGGGAACGTCTCGGTTACGACTGTAACCTGGGTTCCCTGAGAGGGAACGAGACGCTGCGTCGCCCTGCCATACTGCCTGCACGCCTATCAGCGACGACTTCAGACTTTGCGAAGCTGGCGTTTCGCCGATTTCAGCGTGCTTTATAATTTCCTGGTCGTGACGTCACCCGCCTCTGACGTCGAGTCACGCCATTGGACGGATTTCACATGTGCTTCATGACGCACTCACGCGAAGCGTTCCCATTGCGTCAAACTTTCGACGCAGCGTCTCGTTCCCTCTCAGGGAACCCAGGTTACAGTCGTAACCGAGACGTTTTCTCCAACACTTATCTGATAGACTGACCGTGGTAATAGACTTTACCCTCCATCATAGCTACTTCCCTTCCAAGATGGAAGCTTTTAAGATTAAGAGAGTTTTTTTTTTTTTTTCCTTTTTTTTTCTGGTTGTTGTTACTTCTGAGGACCAGGTGTGGCAGATGACACTTCTACCCCAGTGAGAGTCATTACGTCCTGATATCTCTCTCTTTCAGCCTTGCATGCAATGCCGTATTTATTATTTAAGAAATGAATCGCTTTGATTGATTGCCTTCATCACCGAAAATGGCCTCTTTTCTCTTGGGGGACAGAGATGTCGCTATTGATACTTTTAAAGAGCCTGTCAGTCATTATGTTCACTGTACATAAAGTAGAGAGAGTTAAAATATGATGCTGTAATATGTGGCATCCTTATGTGTACATCACAGTTTACATTTTGTTAATGAGTTAGCCCAATCTGAATCCACCCCTGACCTTTGTACAAAATTGGTCCAGAATTTAATTTGCTAGGGGCCAACCTGGTAACTTGATTTTTTCCCCTCTTCCTCTCATAAGTAAACATTCCATACCTTTGTCTCCTACCAACCACTAATTTTTTGCTGCCTCATTTATTCTTGCCTTCTTAATATTCCCTTCCTCTGACCATGTTTTTGATAAGGTTCATTTCTATTCAGAATGGTGCACCCAGGGGACTGGATAAGTGCAAAGCATAAATGGGGTGGGAAACAAAAAGCAAAAGTAATGTTATTTAGAGTATAAGATTTGAATAAGATGGCATACTCCAATTAAGCCCATTCTGCTGCTGGTGGCACTCGTGAGGAATGCATAAACGGGTTTCTTCCTGAACTCCTGTATACGCATGTAAAACTTTTTTTCATTAAACTTCAAAACGTGCAGTCAGGCGTTCCGCGGGTCCACACGGGGACTCAGAATTGGTTATGAGGTGGTCTCTGTCTGTGATATTTATGAGCTGCGTTTGGTTAGTAGGCACAGGTAGCAGCACTGTCAAGCACTGTCAAGCCACACACACGTTTTTCCCTCCGGTGAAACGCATTTGTGAAATGCAGGTGGTGGTTGTTTATCTGTGAGCATTTTCTTTGTCATTTTACAGCCTCTATATTTCAAATGTTCCGAAAGATTGATTAAAACATGAGAGGGTGGGTTAATCATGTTACATTTTTACTGGGAGGGCTGTAGGGGTGATTCTAGGGCCTCACACGTCCAGGGGAGCCCACAGTAGGTTATAAATAATTATGTGTAGTTTACATAAATAATGTTTTGCACAAACCTTGCTTTGTGTGACATTCGTTTTATGATGGTTCTGAGAATTATTCATTTCTGTAATATATAATAAGAATGGGATTTGACATTGACATAAAATAGGGTTGCACACACAAAAGTGACAATTTATCAAGAAAAAATAGAAAATTGTGAAAGAAATTCTTGAAAAGTCAAATTGTAACATTTATGGAATTTAACATTGCGTTGCAACAAAGTTACGTTGTGAGATTTAAATATTGCCATCGACCCTTTGCAAAACCCACCTCCTGTTGCTTTGTCCAACAACCCATGCGCTCTCACGCCACACATCTTGATCTCACACAGTGAAACGTACATCACGGAGCAAAGAGGACACTGACAACATATGAAACATTTTCATATTTAAAATATTGTAATTTTTTAAAGAACTTTGAACAATAAATACCATATAGTGGCTCTTTAATGTGATGTGACAGATCTCTGTTGCTCCTTCAATCATCTCTTCATTCTAGTTCATTTATAGCATCAAATAAACATGAACGGACATCAGAGGGAATGTTGTTTCAACCGCAGAAAGACGTGAGTACACACAATTTTTCACCAACATTAATCTACTAACTCCCCTGACTGCTTTGACGGATAAAATGGCAGATTCGGGGTTATGACTGGTCAGCTCGCCTGTCAATCAAACTTTTTGCGAAGGGTCAATTATGATGAACAAAGTTGCACTTATGAGAAATAGGGCCCTATCATATGCGACTATAGGCGGGTGCACAACATCTGTACACTCTGCTTGTTTAACACACAGGGACGCACAGCTGCACGCAAACATTGTTAAATATTAAAAATAAAATGAGAAGCATTCGGTCTTTCCACTTTCAAATTCCACCATGCAAATAGCGATCCTGCTATGGTGAAAGCGCACCTGGCTTTTAAAGGGAATGGGAGATGAGACTCTGATTGGTTTATTGTACATTACACCCAAAACACACCCATGACTCATTAAGAGACTGGCATGCAGACCATTTTTTTCCATCGTTAATCTAGCAAAAGTGGATTTGCATTCGCCCTAAGTTCACCTGCGGCATGCACTTCAGACAACGCATTTAGAACGTTAAAATAAGGCCCATGAAGTCAGATTGCAGCATGATTTAGATATCGAGACAATGCGAGATGTGAAGTCACATTGTGAGATTTAAAAGTCGTAATTCCAAGAAACAAAAAAGCAATTGCAACATATTAAGCCACATTGCAAGATAGACATGTTGTGAGATTTAAAAGTCACAATTATGAGGGTAAAAAAAAAAGCAGTCGCAACACTTTGCAAGATATGAAGTCACACTGTGAAATTTAAAAGTCCTAATTTAAGGGGGAAAAAGTCACATTTGCAATATATTACAAAAGTCACAATGTGACGTAAAGTTGCAATGGGCTTTCAAATCTGTGAATTGTCAATAATGCCATATCTTTGCCTTACATTTAGTTGAAAAAGAGGTAAGGGCATCATTGCAGAAAAGGAACAGATAATTTATTGCTGTGGTCCTTTGAACATATCATAACATATCCAATTACTGTACTTTGTAAATATTTATATATTTTTTCATCATTTAATTAATGCTGTTTTGCTACAGGTTAAAGTTGGAGTCTTGTGGTGCTGGAGTGATACTAGTGAACTAGTAAGCTTATGAATAATCAAGACTTATTATTAATCTCTTTCTACAGTGGGAACTTTTGTAATAATGCAAAATGACCCTTCAGCGGTCCCAAGTGTGGTACATAATTCAAAATTTATATTTTTTGTATTCCAAAGACGAATAAGAAAGAACAAAGTCATACAGGTTTAGAAGGACATGCGATGTTTTTTTGGGGGGTTTTTTTAACATGCAGTAGAGCGTTGATAAGTCTCAGTGCTTTTGCAAAGCCATGGATGAGGGAAGACAAAGGCATTTGATATTATTGAAGGAACCCAGAGCAATTTTTGGACTTGAGTTCCTTGCTTAAGGGCACACAACACTGGTCAGGGATAGACACTATAGGGAGCCAGCAGCCCTCCAGTGCTACTCCGGCATTTGCCACTATGCTGCTTCGCACCAATAATCAAGTCATGGATGTTGAGCTCTCACACACTGCACCACACCATTATTATTCATGAGCTTGTTTTCCCTTTGACTTTGCTTTTGCCTTTAAGAAGCCCCAGGTAAAGATTCACCTGGACCATTCCACCCTGTGCTGAAGAAAATAGCATTTGGTCAGATAATAAGTTGGCGTATGGTTTTGTATCATCAGCTTCCTGCGGTTACATCCTGATTGGAGGCTGTTTAATCCCTCTTGGACATTTCAAGGGCTGATTGGATTTTTGCTTCTGCTAAAGTCATAGAAGACATTGCATGAAGATACTTGTTCTTTTTTATTTTACGTCATTGCATTGCATTACAAAAAATATATATGAAGAAAGACACTGACTTCTTATGTACTGGCCCATAATAAAGACAAATTCCAAATGAGATCTGTTAAAATCTCAGGTTTTGCTCCAATAAATTGTCATGCTAATTTTATTTCTTTATACTCGTATTTGTCTGGCTCTTTTATTTACAAAAAGAAATTAATCTGCATTTCCAACATGAACATCCCTGATCGATGAGCATGTGTGCTAACCGCTAAACCACAGCTTCAGTAAAAGAGTTTCAGTTCCAAGGTGTGTCCTTTACCTTAAGAAAGAAACATCAGTATTTAAAAAAAAAAAAAAAAAAAAAAAAAAAAAAAGTCAATATCCTAGACTGGCTGAGTCAGGTAAAGGCTTAGTCCCTGATGGCAAATCCAAGAGACAAAAACAGGCTTTGTGTCCTCATTTTTCTTCTTTAATTGGTTAAATTAACGGCTAAGATGTGGTTTGTGTCAGCAGAAGGTCGGCATGTAGTTTCTCGGCTTCCCTGTTTCTGGCTGTTTCATTCATAATAGGGTGCTGCTTCAACTTTTAGTATCTTGTTTGTTTCATTCTGTGGTGGAAATGACATTTTGAAAAGTTTTAGTGATAAAATTGTCTTGACCTTTTTATGTATCCTAAATATGCACAATTAAATAAAATTTTCACACTTTTTGAAATTAAAAAAATGTAAAAATTTGTCATCTTCTGAGTATATATTTTACAGGTTATTTACAGTTAAGCAATTGTGTGTCCTTATGATGTTATTGTACTTTTTGTAAATTGCACTCCATATAGAAATGACATTTCATTCCATTGCATACCACTATATGACGACGATAATCTAATCTAAAAATGTATTTTAAAGTGATATAAAATGGTTGATGGTTATTTCAGTCTTTGTTTAGACCTATCACCATTTTAAACATGACTACAATGTTTTAGTTCAAAGGGTACAAAAGGTTAGTTCAACCGACACATTAAATTTCTGTCATTAATTACCCACGTAGGAGGCGACGTTCTCGCGACCTTGCGCAACGTTCCCTAAAAGTTCTGTAAAGGTGACAAAAGTCCCGAACCTTTAGAGAACATTCGGGACGTTCCTAAAACGTCCTCTTTTGGTTATGAAAGTGCTGCTGTTCAACGTTCCAGATATGACTTAACGGGAACGGTCTGTATTGGTTATTATTTGGTCACATAGCAACGTTATAAAGAGAACATTTGGGACTTTAACAGAACGTTCGCACATGGTCCTCTGTTGGTCATATTATAACGTTCCAGATATGACTTTACGGGAATGTTCTGTATTGGTTATTCTATGGTCACAAAGCAACGTTATAAAGAGAACATTTGGGACTTTAACAGAACGTTCGCACATGGTCCTCTGTTGGTCATATTATAACGTTCCAGATATGACTTAACGGGAATGTTCTGTATTGGTTATTCTATGGTCACATAGCAACGTTATAAAGAGAACATTTGGGACGTCAACAGAATGTTTAAAATTCTCATGCAAATTAATTTTCAACTATTCTGTCATATATATATATATATATGGTGAACGTTGGATATAGCGTTTTAAACCAATAAGAAAGGTCTTGTGCGGCGTGTGCCCCAATAGCGGGAGAGGAGGGGCGGGACATCTATCCCAGCATCCATTGAGCCAGACTAACGACATTTGGCGGTCTTTTCCCCACCACCCCGGCCAGCAGCAGTTTTTTATGGTGAGTAACGTTAACGTTTGTCTGCTAATTTGATTATCTATCAAGTTATTTTAATGAGCAGTTTTTGTGAAAAGTTATTTTTCTGATAAACGTTGAAGTTCTGTTAATGAAGGTAATGTCGTGACCACACTTTGCGCAACCAAAGTCAGCTTTAAAGTTATCAACATGATCTCACGAGAATTCGCATCTGTTTTTCGTAAAATGTGGTTCTACAAAATGTATGTTTACTTGTATAGAGACTGAAACGTTTTAACAGCAAGTTAAACACAGTTCTGTCGTCCTGACAAAACGTAAATGATTTATGTATGAACAAACTTAACCTTCTTACAAATAAATCCATATGAATATTGCAACCGTGGCATGTACATTATATTGCATTTTTCATACCAAGGCAGGTGTCTTGATAAGTTTACTCATTAACGAAAATGATCACGTTGTGTATAGATTTCAGCTGCCAGCTCATTTCGAACAATACAGTTCAACAAGAGTAGCTCACGTTAGTCATTTTATAAACACTTAAAATTAATAGCATTTTCTGCCATCGTTTAACCATTGCATGCAGGCCTATTTAGTTTGCCATACGTGGGACCCAAAAGACCTTTTCTCCGATATGCTGTGACTGACAATTGAACACACACCAAAACGCAAAATAATTGTACTGCAGTGAATGCAGTGTTCTATTACTATTCACTTTTCTGTGCTTCCCAGACCCTGCCTTGTGCCCTGTCCTCAAAAAAGCTGCAATGTCATCTCAGAAGGTAGGCTTGACATGCAAAAAGTTTTTTTCTCCAAAATTACAGCAGCATATTGCTGACAGGCCAGAAAAATGGCGTAAATTTCACATTATAATAATGTGATTAGTTCTATAACAAGATGTTTTTCTCCTTATAACACAATTTTGACATTATTAGGAAGATATATACAAATATTGGTTTATAACAGGGAAACCTTTCTTGTTATACTGTTGTGTTAAATCCAACCATGAAGTATTGAAATAATTAAATTGTGTATATCCTGTATGTAAGGATTAGTTCAATGAAGTTTGTATGCCATGATAACTAGAATTATGATTTTTTTATAGCTCGCAATGGGCGATATGGCCAAATAATTCATATCTCTATTTTATAATTGGTTTATATATATATATATATATATATATATATATATATATATATATATATATATATATATAATTAATTTTAACATCCTGCTCAATTTTGTCCAAACAATGTTTATATTATAGGCAATGAAAACAAATAGTGAAAGTAGGCTATGCTCTTTGTAACATTACAATCTAAAAATAAAAATAATACTTTTTAAAGCAGAAGTTCAATTCACTAAACTAAAAATGAAGTTACATAAACACAGGAACACAGATTAATTGCGTTATATTTAGATTACCCCATTACTGTTATCTGCTATCATAAAATACATTTACTTGTAGGGTATAAATTATACATATGAGTATGGCACAATTACTGGGCTTTTGGGCTATGCATGTGTGTGTGTGTGTGTGTATATATATATATATGTATATGTATAAAATCTCTAGAATAGCATAACTGTTTGATTTATCCCTTCACTTATTTACTTAGTACATACAGTTGTGCTAAACCTACCTGAAACATTATAATTTTTTTTTTTTAGCTTATTCTGATACGGATTTTTTTAAAAGTAAATTTATTGGCTAATTAATTGTAACAAACAAACTATCCTTTAACACAAAGACCTGTAGTCTTTTGAAATAAGAGGCAACCACTGCATTTTAATCATGATCCAAACAAAGAGGAAAGACATGTTGCACGAGCAGTTGTTTTTAATTTGAATGTGATTGTAGAATTTCAGGATTTAAAACAAAAACAGAATGGTCTGACTTTAGGTTTTATGTATTTTATTTTTTGCTACATAAAACATCTGCATGAAACAGACAGCAGGTCTGAATGAGGCTCAAATTCACTCTCTAACAGCAGATAGACATGATATAGCGTTTCCTTGGTTACTGCTTTACTATTATTTTTGGGATCTACTGGGGCAGTGATAAAGATCCACCATCTCAATCAATAGGTTGGTGACCGCTGTTATAAAGGGTTTGCAAACTTTCAAGCACCACTGTATATACCTAAGTGTAATTAAAAACCATTAAAAAGTAATTGAAGTGATCAGTATATATTGTTATTTATGCTTTTTTTTTCAGGCAGCAGAAGAACAACTCGGGGCAGCTCCAGAAGATGCAGACAGTGAATGAATCACGCGCGCACACACATGCACACATTTTATTTAATTCATGTTCATTATTTCTTACACTGTTACTGTTATTTTGGAAAATGTTCATGCTCTAGATGTTTATGGCAATAAAGCCCGTTTGAATTCAGTTGAATTGATTGTGCTTTCTCTGACCCCTCTCTCTCTCACCCACAATGGAAATGAATGAAGAATTCCTGCTTTGTATTTATCTTTTAATATGTTAAGTGTAAAGATACAGTGCTTATGCCTGATTGGGTTTTGCAGACCAAGAACCAGTGTGTGTTGCAGTAACATTATAGTTTGATCCCCTAAAGTGTCCTGTAATGTTACTAAAGGTTCTGAAAATATTCAAAAAATGTGATGGAAATACCTAAATAGGAACAAAAAATAATATTCTAGGTTGGTCCCCCAAAGGTCTTGAAAACAAATAAAATATGGTCCCCTAAACGTTACGAGAACGTCCTGAAAGTTCTGCCAAGGTCCCCCAAATAACGTCCCCTAACCTTTTAAAGAACTCGACATCATGACCTTCTCAGAACGTTCTGGGGACGTTACCAGGTGACGTCCTTACACCAGCGGGGACGTTCTCAGAACGTGCTGGAAACGTAACATTTCCAAATAAAATATGGTCCCCTAAACGTCCAGAGAACGTCCTGAAAGTTCTGCTAAGGTCCCCGAAATAACGTCCCCTATCCCTTTAAAGAACTCGACATCGTTACCTTCTCAGAACGTGCCGGGGACGTTACCAGGTGACGTCCTTGACACCAGCGGGGACGTTCTCAGAACGTGCTGGAAACGTAACATTTCCAAATAAAATATGGTCCCCTAAACGTCCAGAGAACGTCCTGAAAGTTCTGCTAAGGTCCCCGAAATAACGTCCCCTATCCCTTTAAAGAACTCGACATCGTTACCTTCTCAGAACGTGCCGGGGACGTTACCAGGTGACGTCCTTGACACCAGCGGGGACGTTCTCAGAACGTGCTGGAAACGTAACATTTCCAAATAAAATATGGTCCCCTAAACGTCCAGAGAACGTCCTGAAAGTTCTGCTAAGGTCCCCGAAATAACGTCCCCTATCCCTTTAAAGAACTCGACATCGTTACCTTCTCAGAACGTGCCGGGGACGTTACCAGGTGACGTCCTTGACACCAGCGGGGACGTTCTCAGAACGTGCTGGAAACGTAGCATTTCCAAATAAAATATGGTCCCCTAAACGTCCAGAGAACGTCCTGAAAGTTCTGCTAAGGTCCCCGAAATAACGTCCCCTATCCCTTTAAAGAACTCGACATCGTTACCTTCTCAGAACGTGCCGGGGACGTTACCAGGTGACGTCCTTGACACCAGCGGGGACGTTCTCAGAACGTGCTGGGAACGTAAAATTTCTAGCGGGGTACTCGCCCTCATGTCTTTCCAAACCTGTAAGACCTTCTTTCATCTTTGGAATACAAATTAAGATAATTTTGATGAAATCCGAAAGTTTTTTTCATCCCCCATTGAAAGCATAATTACCACATTCAAGGTCCAGAAAGGTATTAAATACATCGTTAAATAGACAACATGACTACAGTGGTTCAACCTTAATGTTGTGAAGTGACGAGAATACTTTTTTTTTTGCAAAAACAAAACAAAAATAACGACTTTGTCAGTCTCCTACTCTGTTTACGTTGTATAGACAGTACAGGCTTCCATGTTCCACGTCAGAACGCCGGCTCATTATTGGCCGGCTCCTGGGTCAGCATCACATGTATGCGTCGGGCTGCTCGTGTGAACAGCATCTGATGTTGAACATGGAATCCTGCACTGTCTACACAACATAGGAGAGAGAGGAAATTGTTGAATAAAGTCAAAAGTTTTGTTTCTTTTTTCCACACAAAAAATATACTGGTTGCTTCATAACATTATGGTTGAACCACTGTAGTCATGTTGAATATTTTAACAATGTCTTTACTACTTTTCTGGACCTTGAATGTGGTAATTACATTGCTATCTATGGGAGATTAAAAGACCTCTTGAATTTCATCTAAAATATCTTAATTTGTGTTCCAAAGATGAACGAATGGCTTACGGGTTTGTAACGACACGAGGGCGAGCAATTAATGACAGAATTTTCATTTAACAAACCTTTTTAATGTTTTGAGTCTCTCGTCCCTACAGAGTAAATGATTAGCAAAGCATGCTAAAATGTTTTCAAAGTAAAGTAACAAGTAAACAAAGTTTAACAAAGTGCCCTGGGTTAAAGAAACAACCAATATTTAACAAAAATGACGACTTATACCACTTAGTTTACCATCTTACACTGCAGATATTAAACCATCAGCACTTCCTGTTTCTCTTGAGTCCCTGTTTACCTCATTCCACTCCAAAGCTAAACTATGCTTTTGAGTTTGGGTTTTGATGCCTCTGGGTGTACACAAGAGAGCCTCTAAAGCTGTGAAAGACCCTCTGTGATTCTTTTATGGTCATGCAGGGACGCCAGGGGCAGAAATGAGAGGTGTTTGCTGCCGTGTGTTTTCATCCGCGTGTAAGTGAGCTATCTGTGCGAAAAGCGCTGTGTCATGATGAGTCAGCTCACCCCGGGGCTGTTAGCGTAGAAGATGAGATGTGCGTGAGCGCCCTCGCTCTTATAACAATCTCTCTCGAGCTCCCCACGCTCACCCTCTGAGGCGTCCCCGTTCAATGAGCGTGGCCATTCTCTAAAACGTGCTTTCAAGAGCATAGGATCGAGTGGTCAAGTGTAGCCTCTTTTAAAACTGACCGGAGCAGCATGCACCACTTTGTAGCTGCTCCTGGCCGCCTTGAATCATTGTTATTACAGAACCGCAGAAAGCTTGTTATTATATCCGCAATGGCAGGCTGCAACGCTTTCCACGTCCCCTCCCTCTTCTCTGTGTCTCCAGCAGGGCTGAGCTGAGCACCGATTCTTTTGGAGCTTGAGTCCGTTTGACCACCGGACTGAGTAAGTGATGGCCTGGTGAAAGGATTTGTTCAGGGGGTGATTAAGTTGCTCCGTCTGCTCTACGGGGGTCATATTTTCCCTTTTGTATCCAGCCGGACTGACAGAAGTCTTAAAAAAAGAGTTGTGGATCTCAGTGTGTGGCCCATCAGAACTAACTCAGAGGTCTTAAGGCCGTGAAATAACCACTTTTAAAGCTTGATTTTTTTCCCCCTTCTTTTCCTTCTTCTACTTCTTCTTCTTTTCTGCAGCTTTGTGGGATATTAATTCTGCTTCTTTTGTCAGCTATTCCATAAAAGCATTCCATAAACATCAGGTTTTTCGATCGTCACAGTCCAAGAAAGCTTGGCGATTAGATTTGCTGATTCACCTGACAGGTTGTGACTGTACATCTGTGACTGTGGCAGCTAACTGTCAAACCGGTAATCGGTCGAGCGATTTGGTCGTTATGTTTATCTGGGAATCATCGGGAAGAGATGCTGCCGGTTTTTCCTTTTGTCTGTCTGTCTGTTCTCTCTTTCCTCATCTCTCTCTCTCTCTCTCTCTCTCTCTATGTGATTAAGAGCAGTGTTTGAGAGGCCACTTGACGGCACCCATCACCCTGTTGTTCCTCAAGTTTTAATGAGCACTTTAAACTCCCAGAGGAAGCCAAATGAACGGTTCCCATCGGTAATTATTCCTAACACTGCCATGAATATGCACACAGAACTCCCAGCTGGGCCCAACACTCTTTACATTCAAACACCAGCTCAAGCACAGAGGTTTCACAATCTTTTACCTTAGTTATTCACCATTTAAAATGAATTGGCAAGAGTAGCAAATGGCAAACAAGGGGAATATGTAGAATAATTACCCTTTTTTGTCTTCACTACACCTAGTGTCTTACTATACTTTGGTGTCTTGTGATTATTACAGATTATTAATTGCTTGATCGTAATTTGAGTGTTTGAAAAGACTGAATTTTTGAGAAAAAATTTCTTGTGACTGATTGCAAATGTTGAAAGTATCACACATTTTGAATGCTTAGTAAAAGATGTGCACTGTTTGCGTCAGCTACTGTTATGGGTATTGCCCTTTTGACTTTCCTAAAACAAAATTCTTTTCTAAATCAGTTATCTTCACATTTCGTCATTTGACATTAATTCTGAATTTCTGAAGTGGTAAATTCACACACACACAAAAAAAAATATTGTTCTATTTGTTCAAAATAAGAATGTGCATTAGGCCACTTAACCAGAGAGCGATGTGCCCTTATGTGTTAGCACAATTAGAGTCTATCAGGTAGAAACGTCAATCTACAGTACGGAGGAGGACACAGATCTCTGCTAATTTTTTGAGTTGAGGGAGCAGATATGAACAGTGCTGTGAAAAAAAAAAAAGGCAAAATACGTGAAAATGTCAAGCCACAAATGAGATTTCATCAGCTGATGCTTTGTTTTTCTGTTTCCTCAGTATTTCACACTATTTAAACAGACATTAAAATACATTTAACATGTCAATAAGTCAGAGATGATTAATTGGCGTTAAATTTATTCACCATAGAGAACACATGTCTACACACTCTAAATATGATCTACTTTCTGGTCTGTCATCCCAACATAATACCGATTTTAATCTATTCTGTACGGGTACAACGATTCACACATATCTTGATCTATTACAAATCTCGATGATGCATAGCATTGATCTTGAAACTTACTAAGCAAATATTTAATCACTATAATAGTAAATTCTCGCTAGAAATGACATCAAAAGTAGAAAACATTAGTCAAAAACATACATTTACACACAAACTGACCACTAACTGCAACTTTCAGATGTCATCTTTATTTGTTTTGCTCAACTGTCGAAGAATGGAAATCACTGGATTGTGGGATATCAAAGGCAGTGAAGGATACATTTATGCTGCCTTTAAAAATTTATCAGATGAGGTATCTCAGAAGACAGGATGTGAAGCTAGATGTGGACATACCTTGATGCCTTCCTACCTTGGAAAGCATCCTTTGAAGGCAGCATTTTTCAGTTTGCAGAGCTAATATTGGATTTGGATGTGCCTTGATGCCTCTTTTGGTAATTGAGTAATTGATTGATTATTTCAATGATTAATCAAGTAATCGATTTTTTTGTAATGTAGTAAATGCATTATGTACATTATTATAATGTATATACATGTATTATAACAAATATCTGCAGAGGGTGCCAGCGGCCTAGTGATTGCTGTTGTTACACAGCAGATTAAACCCTTAATGTTGGCCAAATGTTTACATATTAATATTTGTACACTTCCTTACGATGCAAATGTTACATCTATTGTAATTTTTTTAACAAGAACATGTGGACATCAACACATTTGCATATTTAGACACATACTGTAGGTATTCTCCTGTGTTTGCTTTTTATAAGTGAATTATGTTACCAATCTGCACACATTGCCTTCCCAGATGAACTTTATTTAGCAACTCAAACTCACAGCATACCCCTATGCAGAAATTGAGTTTGTTAACCTGCTGAAATGCACTCCACGCATCTAAAACATACTCTTCATATGCAACATAAAGCACATCACACGTTATGTGCAATCCCCCATGTTCTTGGAAATCCAAACACACAGCACATGCAGAGACCGAGGTCGTGCAAAGCTTCTATGAATGGAGCTGCTCCGAGATGGAAAAAAACCCTAACCTGCATGCATGTAAATAAGCATCGTGCTTCACCCTCAGCACAATATATTTAGTTAATGGAATTGCAGCCCTTTGTGATTTCACAAGAAGACAATGTTATATTATCATTTTAAATGATTTAATACATCACGCAGCCTTAGAAAATGATCTTCATGGATTCTTGTCCAAGGACTGCACCACTTCCGGCATTTTGATTTTAAGTTATTTTAATTGTGATTTTGCCATAATTGACACAAAAATTATTCTCTCATTGTGTCATGGCGAAATCATTTGGTCAACAAGTGAACATGACATGTGATAGACTGAAAGGTCTGAAGTGGGACATTTATTTGGGATATTTCCAGGTCCAACCTCATCTGGAACACAACATCAGAATTCACTCACTCCTTTTCATTCCCTCCCTCAAGAGAACGAATAGTATAGGGAATAGTGAATTGGGATATAGGGGGCCAATTTCGGGGATTGATATTTGAATCATTTGTTTCATCAATAATCAATTTAAAATTCTTTGATCCAATAAATAGTTATTCTATAGCGATTCAATGCTTTAAAATTTATAAACAGTAAACTATTATAGGAGCAAATTAATGGAGACGTTGTGCTGCATCGTTGGCACTCTCTGAATCGTATGCACTCTCTGAATTTTCAGGTGATGTGTGAACAAATTTTCAATAAACATTATTTGTAGTGTGAATTTTATTATGAAATTCAAACAATAAATACCATTTTGGTGCTCTTTAATTGTGAAGTATATGTGGTTTTTTATATTCAAATAGATTCTTTTTACCCAGAATCATAACTTTTTTTCACCTCCCAGTTTTACTAAATAATACCCATGCTTTAGTTATCTGAAATGCATATGAAATTTAGGCCTATCAGATATTTTCGGTGAAAGCGCAAGATTGAGGGAGCAGAAGCGTGAGAAACTCCTTTGAAAACCCTTTCAAAAGGCTACAAACTCTTCTTTTAATCACTGTGTGTGTTAGCGTTTGTGTGTACGACAAACTTTGTTGAAAAAAGCCATGTGCATCTCTGCACCTTTGACTCATTACCCGGATCTTTTTTTTCTTTAAAATAAGAGTTTTCTCTCTGAAGCAAAGCTGACAGAGGAAGCTGAATTTGAGTTGTCTCTTTGTGTGAACTAAGAACAACTGTCTGAAGTTGTAGAACACTGGTTCATGGAAGGGTGAGAAATGGAGTTTGAGACCATAATGCCTTTATTATGTCTGTTCTCTCTTTATATATATATATTCTATCTTTCTCTCCCACTCTGCCATGTCTTCAGATACAAGCGGTTTGCAGAGCGCCTGGCGCAGCTGGAGGAGGCGGAGGGAACCTTTGATCGCTTCACACTGAGCTACCAGTCCTTCGGAATTCAGCGGCGATCCGACAACGGTCTGGTCCTTAGGGAATGGGCTCCGGGAGCAGAGGCCGTTTTCCTGACTGGGGATTTCAGTAAGCATCTCCACAATCCTGTAATACTGAGACTCTTGCCTGTCACATTCAGCCGCAAACCCTTCGTAATGGACAGATCTACGAAGCAAAGTACATGCGATTTATTGTTGCCAAGGAAACAGGCTTTAATTTTAGGCCGCTAATGCTTAAAATGCTCTTCGCGTTTGTAGGGCGAGAAATCTGCGGGGTTTGCATTGAGTGATTTATTAAGCCATAATGATGTGCGTTGCCAATTGTGTGCTTGTCTGGATTGTTTACATGTAGTCTGACAGTATTGTTCTTTAGAGATGTCAAGAGACAGAGAGGAAGAGGGAGTTGGACTGATGTTCTGTTGTTGAGTTTTGCTCCATTAAAAGCCGATTCGGAGCCTGTTAGAGGCAGGGTTCAAGATAAGGCTAAATTTACTTTTAATCTTGAAGCAACAGAAACACATCCAGCAGTGTGCGATGTCTCAACTGCCAAACTTCACCATTGTGTCTGAAAATTGAACTGGTGCCCTGGTGGGAAAAGTTTGACGGAGATCAATTGATTGGACAAAAAAATTCCAAGCTTCATTTACACAAAGAAAAGAAAGTCCTCTGTCATATACAAATTATGCTTATAGTTAACTTTGCCAATAATTAACGGTTCATGGGGACACTCAGATGTGAATTTGATAAACATTTATAATTGTTTTCATGTTATTACCCAACTGATAAATGCCCGGTATAAAAATTACTTTAGTGAATTTGGGCATCACAACATTATAATGTACACACAACATTATAATTGTTATGATACACACACACTTCCATTCAGTTTGAGGTTGGAAAGATTTAGTAATGTTTTTGAAACAAGCCCCAAATACTTATCAATGCTGTATTTATTTGATCAAAGATACAGTTAAAACAGTAATATTTTGAAACCTTATTACCATTTAAAATAACAGTTTTCTAATTTAATATATTTTAACATGTATTTTATTCCTGTGATGGCAAAGATGAATTACGAGCATCATTACTCCAGTCTTCAATGTCACGTGATCTTTCAGAAACACTTCTTGTTATTATCAAAGTTGAAAACTGTTATGCTGCTTTTTTTTTTGGAAACCGTGATATGTTTTTATGTTTTTATGTTTATGTTATACAACTTTTCAAATAAAAAAATATATATTTATTTATTTTTTTAAATCTTACTAATCCCAAACTTGACACTATTGAATGGTATAGTGTATTCAACGAATACTATTTAAAAAAAATCCAGTAACCAAGATGTCAATATGTCATTGTGTCTGTTTGTTTTCATTTTCCACACATGCTCTTTTTTTTGTTTTTTTCCGCCACTTGTTAATCATCATTAGTTCATTCCTTTCAGCTGTTTCTTGTTAATTAGTCTAGTCATCCCATTGTGTTCAGTGTATTTTAGCCCTGAGTTTCAGTCTGTCCCTTGTCTAGTGAGAACATTGTTTCATTGGTGTTGTGTGTAATATTCTACTGAGTTGCATTAAACGTTATTGATTCACGGACTTCCTTGCCATTCTCTTTTCTCTGGGACACCAGCACTGTTGCAATATGGTAATGTATTGTGCATCCCTGTCATTCTTTTCCGAGCTAACACCTAAATGAGGCTCATTATTGAATAAGTAGACATGTGTACATAAACTCACCACTCTGCACATTTTGTATGTTTCCCTCATTTAACACACCTGATTTATGTCTAGTACACAAAGTATGACTTTGCACTGTCCCAGAAAAAAAAGAAGACCAATCATGGCGATTTCTGTTGTCGTGACTCCTAAACGGTTGTCCAACGTCATACAGTGAGAGAGGTTCAGTGATGGCCGTTGTTATGGTCTTGTAACCAAAGTCGGCGATAATTTTCTGAAAGTGTTTCACAGTTTGTTTTTCCTGCTATGATCTACGTCTACTGACCAGTCAATAAAAATGCTGCATGAAATTGTTTATTGATCAATGCGACATGTCGCTAAAACTTAAAACTACTTTCCTTTTGCATGCCAAGCTGGCCTCTTTTCCCTAGCCATGACTGTGTCCATATTCTCCTCTTTTGCTTCCTCATCTTTTTTCAGCACACATAAAAACTACAAAGTGTGATTCATCTTGCTCTGTTTCCACTAGAGCATACTGATGACATTTTATTCTTCTATACTAACTTGCATCGCAGCCTATGATTCAATAAGTGCCATTGTATATTCTACATACATGCCGTCCCAAGTGGATTAGGTCCATACAGTGATTTGTAATTATCTTATAGGATGGTTGAAATCTCTCAGTCTGTAGCAGGCTTTAGATCATCAGCTCCTAGCTGAGAGCTCTGTGAACTGAAGTGAGTGACGGATAAGAGAGACATACAAAATGGGCAGAGTGGTTGGTCTTCTGGACCAGGATTGAAAAGCACAAGTGAATTTCCCTCTTAGTGTCTTTCACATGTTCAGATGCTTGATCATATATGTGCATTAGGCATGAAACATGCTTGAGGAAACTTTGATGTATGATGTTCAAAGCTACTTGAATAATTGTCAGAGAGAAGAAAAGGCAGAATGTGTAGGAAGAGGGGAAGACAAAAAGAAAAGAAATATTTTATATATATATATATATATATATATAAAATCAATGAACGAAAAAGATAAAGGATTCCAGTTAGCTTTTGAATGAGATTATAAATTTTGTGGTATTATATCACAATTTCAGGTCATTTTTGTTGTTCTTGGTGGTGGTAATACTATCTTCAAATGTACAAACATAATTCTATTTTTCTTGACATAATTTAGGTAAGGATATGTGATTAACTTAATGATTAGGATTCTTCTATTATTATTTTAGTTCCGTTTTTTACCTAGTTTTAGGGGTTTTTTCAGTTTTTTTTTTTTTTTATCTGATTATAGAAATATGTTTGTTGTTGTTGAAGTTCATTATTTCAGTTTTACACCACTGTTCGAAGTTTAGTTTGGTTTTAGGTTTTTTTTTTTTTTTTTTTTTTTTTAAGTTTATAAAAGTACCTTTTATAAATGAAATGGTTTTTGTTTTAGTGTTCAGCAATAACTCTTTTTTTTGGCTTGGCTTCTACAAACAGCAAACACACAACATAAACCTTACTCTGAGGGAGCTCTGCCAGCAATTGGAGGGATTCTCACTTTTCACTATTTAATATTTTATTCTCCTTCTTTCGCTGAGAGCGTCTTTCTTCACCGTTTGTGTTTCTTTCACCTTGCGCTTGTGCCTCTGTTTCTCACAAGTGATGCATCTCAACGAATCCTTTGCGCTCTGCCTCAGAGCTCAGTTTTTTCCTCTGAGAGAGTAGTTGTTGGAAACTTTGAGTTGAAGTTGTTGTTTTTTATTCTTTTTTCCTTTCCTCTAAGCCTCCGTCTGTTTTGACCCGTTGCTGTCCTTGTATCTCAGAGTGAAGCTCTAAGCTGTCAAATGCAGGAGTGGGAACATCTGATACCTGTTCTGAGCTCACGGATCACATATTCTGTCAGTGGAGTCAGCCTGTAGTCCCTGCGAAGAATCGGCCAATAGGAAAGGGAACACTTTGTGTCAGTTCATGTTGTCAGGAAGAGATCTTAAAGGTTCCTGTTTGAAAGCTGTTCTGTGTCTGCTCTCCTGTCTGGTCCTTCCCTCCAAACTTCTCACCTTTGGCTGACGGAAAGGTGTGACAATGTATTCCATAAAAGAGAAAGCTTTCATTGCTTCTGCTCACACACATAAAAATGAAAGGACACATATTTAAATTGTTTTTATTCACCCTCCTGTTGTTCCAAACACATCGAAAATGATGAGGGAAGTAGTGATGTTCGATTTTGTTAATGAATCATTCTTTTGAATCAAACATTGTATTGGTTCACAAAACGGTCTGAATGACTCATATAATTCTCAGGTTTAACTCACAGAGTGAACAATGACTTAAATTTAATATAGAAATGTAATTTAGAAATGGCTGTTTAGCCACATTTAAATCACAAAAGCAGTCTGAAGGACTGATTCAACTCTCAAGTTCAGCTCACTGATAGATTAGAATATTGACTTGGTTCACAAAACTGGTCTCAATTCACAAATCAAACCATTTTCAATGTTCAGCTGACTTTTCACTAGCTGAATAATCACTTGGATCTCAGTCTATTTCTCTGAATGATTCATTCACAAAAAGAAAAAGAAAAAAAGACTTCTGTTCTAGACTGATTTAGTTCAACTCAAAACTGTCTTGTCATTATATAATACTTTTATATTTTATACTTTTTTTTGTCCTCTATCCCCATTCATTGTAATTTCATGGAAAAGAGTGGCCGGCACAGTCTTCATTTTTGCATTAACTGTTCCTTTAATACATTAAATTTTAAAAAAGTAGTGAAAATTAATAGGCTTACATGCCATATATAGCATATAATATGCTATATATAGCATATAATATGCCCCCCCAAAACAAGGATATTTCCCTGGTTACGTGATGCTATATCCAAATATTGGATTCAATATTTTCATCAACTTTTTTTTTAACTGGGAGAAGTTCTGTATTTGTTTTTGCAACTGATTCATCATAGACCTCATTGATCTGAGTTTATGCACCTCAATTTTTTGAGTAAACCTTTTTTTTTTTTTTTTTTTACTTACTGAGAGGTGCATAAGCTCTGATCAATGAGACCTATGATCAATTCATTGCAAAAAGAAATACAAAACCTGTGTTAATTGAAAGTTAACAAAAATATTGAATCCTATATTTGGCAATAATATAGCATAATGAGAAATTTACAAGCCATTTAAAAGCTCAGACATTTTTTACTGAGAACACCCAATTAGGTAAAGGATTTTCAACACAGCACAAAGGTTAAAATGGTGTCTGCTCAGGGATTACCAGTATCCTACTCAATGTTTGATCTGACTCTCAGTAGTCCAAACACCAGTCGGCCACGTCCCAATGCACTCTTTTCACTCCTCTCTCTCAAAAATGCTCGTCTCATATCCTTGATGCTTAATCGGAAGTCCTCAGGGAAGGAGAGCACAACTAGAAAAATGCAGCAGATGTCTTATTGCAAAGTAGTCAAACCGCCTCTGGCCAGCCTCAGACTTCTTCTAATTGAGAGTTGTGTTGTGATCCGCGGGCTGTGTGGGGAAACAGGGTCCTGAGAGTATGACTGGTACAAACTGCCACCTTCTGGTTCTGATTTTACTTCTTGTTCCTATATATATCTATACTTCATGTGCATGTATCAAACTTGAAGCTTATTCCTGGAGCTCCACATTTGCCTTTTCAGGAATTATCGAATATAGCTTGAAGACATGATGCATATTGACGCAGATCCTCCCTCAAAGCCTTCTCTTAATACACTGCTTACATGCCTTGAAGAGAATATTGATCTCAAAGCCCGAAGCACCTTTTAAAATGATAATTGATGATAAGAAGTGAATGATTAGCTAGTTCATGGTTCTTCTCATAGTGTTGTCTTTGTATCTCAGCATCTTCCTCATTAAGCTTGTGTTATTGAGTCATTCCAGCACCTGATCGATAGTTTGGCAGTCATTTGGTTAGAAAAGGACTTTGTGATTTGAAGCCAAAAAGTGAGCCATACCGAACAGTACCATACCATGCAGTGGAAAAGCGCCAATGCAGAGGAAAAATTGCCAAAAAGTGAGCTGTGCCATGCAGTGGAAAATCACTAGAAAGTAAGGAGGAGATCAGTTGAGGAGGTAAAGATGTCAAAGAAGCACGTGTGTACATTTAACAAGGATTTTCAAAAAGAGTTAAAGTTATATATAAAAAAAAATAATAATTATGCGCAGTGAGTTGTGAAAAAGAACTCAATGCAGTATTGCTCTGAATGACACACAACATAAGCGCCCTCAGACAGCGCACGGTTGTAAATTCAATTCTCTTTGCGCTTGAATGATCAAATACACATTTGTCAAAATGCCCATATGTGGAGTATCTCATGTAAAAACAGTCGGTATGGCTTAAGAGAACGTAAACAGCTCGGTGAAAACTGTGACTATGTGCAAGTGTATCAGTTCAAGGACTCGGTCTTAAAGGGCCAGCAGCCTAAAATACCTGTCACAAAGGTCCCTTGTCTCTCTGCTGCCTGCTCATAGAGACCAATGTATGTATTATAAAGCAAATTTGAGTTTTGTTGTAGCTTGTTGTCCATGTTACTATGATTGGAAATAGCTGCATTTGTGTTTTCACAAACAAATAATCCCATGCCATCCCATTTTTTCCCCCACCACATCCCTTTAGGGCAGTGGTTCTTAACCTGGGTTCGGTGACTCAGTCTCAGGGGTTCGGCGGAGGTCAAGACACACACCCGACTCATATGATTAGTGATGACACGCCCCGCTTTTTCCTATTAAGAAGGGTTCGGTGAATGAAACTGGTTAAGAACCACTGCTTTAGGGGCTCCGTAGGTATCTGGTTCGTGTACTACAATGGAAATCTGGTCACCCTACCCAGCAGACATTTTTGCAAGTACATGCAATTTCATGTCAAATTCTACTAAAGCTCTTACATAACAGTGTGCCTAACCTAGTAATACTCAAATTAGTCACATTAGTTGACATGCTGTTGGAAATTAATGATAGTTAGTTGACGTATTGCAAAGTTACTTATAGATTGTAGTTTGTCTAAAATGGACTCAAAAATAGTTTGACCTAATTCTTTACTTTATATCTTACAAATAAGATGTATCATTATTGTGAATTTATTGAATTGATCTCATAATTCCACTTCATTTTGTCCATTTAATTTTCTCATAAATGTGGCTTTATATGACACAATTACAACTTGTTCCCTCACAACTGTGACTTTGATTGGTCATAATTTCAGTGATTTTATTGGTCATAATTGTGACTTTATATCCCATAAATGCAGATTTAGATCATGAAACTTTGTTTCTCTGTATTTTTTCCACAACCTCAACTATTTCTTGCAGTTGCAATTTAATTTCTCATAAATGTGAATAACGATATCAGATAATGTATTATTTCTTAAATTAAAACTTACTTCACAATTACATTTTATTTCTTACTCTGAGGCAGAATCATACTTTCATTGCTTTGTCATAATTCCTGTCTCTCTATTGATATTCACATATTTACACAGACATTCTCTTGAAAAAATGTCTGTGTAGGTACGCTATGATATGTATCATGACATTGAATAACTGCATTTTATCAAATAAAATAACTAATTATGGTACAAAAAACATGGTAATAGTACAATGTGCAGATAGTACCATAGTAATATCATAATTTATGTAAACTCAGAGGAATGCTTTAAAGTATACATGCATAGTTCAGATATACTCTATCAGTGAGAGTGTGTTTGTGTGTGCTATCGACACATACACACTTTTCTTGGAGTTAGTGAATCCATACAGTCAGGTGAAAAGGGCACGTCGTTCCCTCTGGGGAAAGACGCTGTTTACTAGAATTCTAGATCGCAGCAAAATGTTGTCTCCCCTCTTGCTGTGACACTACTTATATCCGTATGACCAGCGGCCGCTCTCCTCCCTGACCATCCCCCACCTATATCACATCCTTCCCTTTTCTATTTATCCCTGTGCCTTTTTGTAATTATCTCTCTCTGAGACCCAGAGGCGGTGTCATAGGAAATCCCAACTTCCAATTTGGCGTGAGATTGCGTTTTGACATGGCTCATATTATATGGTTTCAATTTCACAGTGGGAATGTAGGGTTTGAAAGAGAGGGCGAGAGAAATTTGGGTCTGGGGGAGCTGGTCTCGATCTGTGTCGGGGGGCTGCAGGTGGGTAGGCATATTGCACTGGCGCTGGTCCTTTATTGATTTATTTATTTATATTCTCTTTCTGCTCTCCATTAGAGTATGTAATGTGAAAAGAGATACACTGAGGCGTACAGGGCAGAACGACAGAAATTATCCACAACAAATCAGTGTCTCTTTTCTGTGCTTTGAGAGGGGTCACACAGTCTTGCATGGCTTCTTTTCCCAGAAACTGAACGTACAATGTGAGGGAGTTGGTAAAGTCAGCTGCTGCACAGCGCTCTGCATTTTCAGTAGTCTTTGCCTCCGCATTTATTCAGCTGTTGAAGCCATGGATGAATGGAGTTGCTTTTAAAGGGGCATGCAAATATACTGTGCCTCCTGATTCTTTGCCAGTTTTCACTGAATCTGTAATTCTGCATTGTAATGTAATAATCAGTTTAAGCGCTGAAAAGTTATTCTTACCAAAATATGCTATTAACTCGTGTAATTAGTGTGGACTATAATTTACTAAATTTAAAATAATACTAATAATAAAATTATACACAGACACGCATTAACACCCCTGTTGGTTAGGTGGTTTAAGTGCTGGTCCTAAACTCTTTTTTTGTGCACAGGAGTAATATGATAAATAGAAAGGGTAAAGCCAAACATGACTAAACACTAAGCTTTTGATTGTCTTACCCACAGATTGGTCAGGAAATTAGCAAATGCAAAAGTTGTGTGTGGAGTGATGAATCACAATGAAACAGGAGTTGCATGATGATGCTCCAGAACTCTGTCTTCGAAAATCTGATGCGAAATATAATAATAAATGCATCTCTACCTGTAACGTAGGGTGTGCAGATAAACGCGAAGATAAAGTGAGAAACAGGTCAACTTTATGTAATCCAGGCAGGTAATCCAGGCAGAGACACAGGGACACATCCAACGCATACACATACAATACCAGACAAAGAACAATGAACTGAACTGAACTTAAATACACAGAGCACAGGGGATAACGAGATGAGTGATGGTGAACAGCTGTGGTGATTAGGTGAGTGTCCATGGCAACAGATTGTGGCGGGAACTACAAACAAAGGAACATGTGACAACAAACTGAAAGTCCATGTGGTGATCAGGTGAGACGAGGTGTGACATAACGCCCCCTCCCTGAAGGCGCGTCCTCGCGCCGTAAAAAGGACGAAGGGATGAAGAGATGGGCAGAAGATGTGGGCGGTGGTTTAGGAGGTGGACGGCCGACCAGGAGGAGGCAGGAAACAGGAGTCCAGGGTGGCGTGGATGGTGGTGAAAGCCAGTCAGGCGCCTTGAGCAGAGGCAAATGGTGACATACCCAGGCCACAGCCAAGGCTGCGCCCCATGGCGGCGTCGCAGGAGGGAGGATCCATGGTGATGTTCTTGGTGACGCCACCATGGGGATGACCGGAAGCGACGATGCCATGGAGTAAGGAGCCCACCGCGTAGCCGGAGTGCCGAGGTAGCGGCGGGACCCCGATGACCTGGGCGATCGAGACTGAGCCGCCGCGACGACCCACCGAGGAGGAGGCAGGGATCCAGAGGGCAGAGGTGGAGCTGGAGCGACCGAGGGCGGAGGAGGAGCCTGAGGGAGGGCGGAGCCAGCTGTAGCGGAAGGGGTGGAGGGCCAGAGAGCAGCGAATGGCCCGCAGGTCCGCAGCGGAGGTGTGGCAATGTCCGACCCAGGCGTAACCGACGTTCCGAGGGAGGCCGGCGAAACCGAATGCCCGATGGTACCTGTCGCTGACGAGGGAGGGAGGAGCATAGGCGAGGGAGCCAGATCGACGGATCGAGGGGGACTGGAGTTCACCGAGGCCGGAGGCGGAGCCACAGGTTCCTCGAACCCAGGAAGAGTCCCGAGATGGACGCACGCCACTGAGAGGAGGCAGAATGGAAGTAGCGGGGCAGATGGGAGGCGGCGATGACTGGGTGACAGGCGTGGCTGGGGACAGGAAAGCACTGCTAGGCTCCAAAACCAAATAAACAGTCTCAACACTATAATTCCGCGGAGGAGGTGGGAGAGGGAGGTTGGGCGGGGCCGAAGATTTAGGGACAGGTTCAGATGATGATATAGCTAGGAGCGGTTTCTCCTCTTCGAGAAAATTTTCTCCAGTGCTAGCCCCACACTCACTCTCAGTGGCGGACGGGTTGGTATGGCTCCCTTCCATTCCCTCATCTGCCACAAGGTTTCCCTCGGCGAAGACCGGTTCCGTCGGCTCACACACCTGATCCGTCCCGTGTTGCACAGGCTCCGTGGTGATGTGCGGCTCGGTCGCTCTTGCTTGCGCTGGCTCGTCCATCACTCTCACGTCCTTCTCACGGTCCGCGGTGGGCTCGTGCTTCCGGTCCTTGCCGTCAGGATGTTGTTGGCTGGGCACTGGGTAGATTGTGGGGCTGGTGTCATCCACTGTGAGCGGCGAATCACATGACACCAGCACCCACTCGACGTAGTCTTTAAAGCTCCCCCGAGGCCCTTCCCCGGACAACTGCTCTTTCGTGGCGGAGTTGAGACCAGCATAGAGGAAAGTACAGAGACAGTCATCCGGGAAAGTTGTGGCTGGCACCAGGTCGAGGAAATCTTCCAAATGTGCCTCGAGGGAGCGGTCCTGCTGCTCAAGGCACAGTAGTTTCATTCCAAGAAGTGGGCCCATGGTGCGGGGGGGGGAAAAAAGAAAAGACACGTACGCGAAAACAATAAACAAAAACACTACAAATCACCCCACTAAACTTTTAGGTCTGGTATTCTGTAACGTAGGGTGTGCAGATAAACACGAAGACGAAGATAAAGTGAGAAACAGGTAAACTTTATGTAATCCAGGCAGGTAATCCAGGCAGAGACACAGGGACACATCCAACACATACACATACAATACCAGACAAAGAACAATGAACTGAACTGAACTGAACTGCTACTTCACTGTGAAAAGTCATTTAACCCTGATGTTATGTTGCGGGTCAATTTGACCCGTTTAGATTTTCTAGTTGTTGGAAATACTGGTTAACCCATGTTTTTTTTTCTTAATATTTTGTGACTTTTTCTCATTTATCATCATGAACATGCATGTAAAGTTTCAACATGCTGGTGTTTTTTGACATATACAAACAAAATGACTGTTACGTTCGTGATGTTTGCCGGGTCAATTTGACCCGCATATTTTAACACTCTAAGGCAACTGTACTGACCCAAAATAATAACATTTCTTGGTTATATTTGTTATTTTATTTTTTTTACTACCTTATGAAGCTAAAAAATATTAGGTTTACCACACTTATTTCAATACAGAAAAATGTTTTAACCAGCACCATGTGTGTGAAGTTCATATGCAGAAAGCACACACTTGCTGTGCTCTCATCATGTCAGAAGTAACTTCTTGACTTTATGAAATGAGTTTACAAAACAGCCAACTTAGGAAAAATAAATGTTTTCATTATACAGCTACATTTAATTGTTCAGTTATGATGTTCTAAGAAAAAGATGTATATATTGTATTTAAAAATGTACTGTTTATTTTCAAATTTTGTCAAAAAAAAATAGTTTTAAAAATGGTAAAAGAAACATTTTAATTAAATTATATCTCAGATATATATATATATATATATATATATATATATATATATATATATATATATATATATTTGGAATATTTGACAAATGTTGATATTAAAAGTTTACAGTGTGTACCTGAATCTTTGTTGTTTTTCCTATTGTATTGAATCCAGTTAGGGTCAATTTGACCCGCTCCATAAAGGGTGTACACAGAAATCGAACAGTGCATAATGCTTAATGGTAAATGCTTTGGAGTACAGGAGAATATTGCAGATTGGCTTGCATCCCACAATTGAAATGTTATCTAAAGAGGAATGACCCGATGTTGTTTTTCAAAAAGATAATGCACTTGCCCAAAAATGACCAAGAAGTAGCTTGAGAACAAGTCTATCAGATTTCAAATAAGCAGAGCTGATGTGGGTCGACACAGGCACAACTTGTTTCATGTATAATCTGACAAACACGTACACACACATATATAATTGTGAATTCAGGTTGATTGGGACACTTTTTTCCAATTCATCTCAATGCCAAAATGTGTCTTAATCACCCTGAATTCACCTTATATAATTATCATCTTCCTCTGGCATTCCAAAGAATTTAATACGAGTGGAAAATATTTTCTCCCTTCTCATACTCTCTGTTCTCTGCGTAGTCTCCTCCTAGCAGCAACTACTGCTGCCATGTCGCAAAATGGGTTAAGACATGCTTTTTGTGGGTATTAAATAATGGCGCAAATGCCAGTAAATTGACGAGTGCAAACATTAGTAAATTGCGTTGCATGATTCATGATAGGCAAATTTTGGTTTGCTTTTGGAGTACAAAAACATAAAAAAGTGGTATTTTCACTAAAATATCATGTACACATGTAGAGGTCAGATAGTTCTGTGTCTGTGCACCACTGAGTTTGAGACACAGACAAACAGAATTGACCCTTCGCAAAAACCAGCCCCCTTTAGTTACTGTTGCTATGCCCGACAACCCATGCCCTCTCATGCAACACATCATGTTCTCACGAAGTGAAAAATACATCACGGAGCAAAGAGGACACTGACAACATATGAAACAGTTTCATATTTAACATATTGTATTTTTTTTTAAGAAGTTTAAAAAAAAAATACCGTATAGTGGCTCTGTAATGTGTCGTGACTGTATCGCTGTAGCTCCTTCATCTCTTCATACTAGTTCATTTATAGCATCAAATAAACATGAATGGACATGAGAAGGAGTGTTGAAAGTTGTTTCAAGCGCGGAAAGATGTGACTAAGCACAATTTTTCAAGTTTAAGGTCACCAACGTTAATCTACTAACTCCCCTGACTGCTTTGTCGGATAAAATGGCAGATTCGGGGTTACGATTGGCCAGATCGCCTGTCAATCAAACTTTTTCCAAAGGGTTAAAAAACTGTTTCACTATTATATTATAGCTTGACCTGTTGGACAGACAGCTCCAGTAAACTATTAAAATGCCTTTTCATTTTTTTTCATGCTTCTTATTTCCAAAGCATAATGCCTAATTAGAAAAACAAAATAAATAAATAAATAAATAGGTCAGAGCCAATTAATAATCAAATATGTTTTCCTTCAGATTCCTGGGAAAAACAGTCTCACCCTTTCATGCAGAAAGAGTTTGGGAAATGGGAACTATACCTCTCTCCGAAATTGGACAATTCTCCTGTCATCAAGCACCTGACCAAACTCAAGGTACCAAACACATCACGTCATCATATCATATTACGTCCTTCTTGTTATATTTGTATTATATGAAACAACTTATTTCAACATGCACGTTTTTAAGTGCATCTCATGAGAGATCCAAACGTGATTTGAAAATATGTAGCTCTTTGTGTTGGTCAGTTACTAGCAGGTCAAATTCGAGAATTTGATATCTATTCTGTGGGCTGCAATTTTTAACTTTGCATCTTGTGAGGTAACATTTGGATTAGTGAAAGGTTGTGTGTCTCTTCAGCCTGATTAGGAGCTGTTAGCCGCTCCGCTAAAGCAGAACAGGGTTTTGGCTCTTTCTGAGCCTAGTAGACTGATGGTTATTGGCAGATTTGGGTGGCATTTGTGGGGCAAAGCTGCTTGACTTGGCTCTCAGGGTTAATCTGGGGTTGATGGGAAGAGGTAGCAGATGGGGACATTGAGTGCCCAACAAGTTCCCTCTTGCCAAAGTTGGCGGGGGTACGCATGTCCAGCACAGTTTGCCGCAGTGCCACGTTATGGGTTTTGAAGCACCCTGACTCTGCCGGACACCGGAGGTTGATCGGATCACATTAGTGCTGCTTCAGCTGAGCTCAGATCAACTACAGTTCATTTTTTACTTCTGGCCTTTTGTACCTGGGTGTATTTTGAAGACAGTTGTTATCATTGCTACACCTTTAGCAAGTCTCTGAGTTAAGGATGCACAATAAACTGTAACAATATCATATCTGTTATCAGATGATATTATTATATGGTTAAAATTGAACTTTTAAATTAATTTTAACATTTAGATTTCCTTTGCCATCGTGTAAGTCATGTAAGTTAGATTATTCTTTTAATTATTCTATAACCACCTGTGACTGGTCATAATGTTTTGGCTCATCAGTGTAGATAATTATTCATCCTTCAACCTCATTTATAAAATGCAAATTGGGCAAAAAAAAGACTGCGATTACTCGTTAATTCGTTTCAGGATCTCAATGACAATCAGTATATGAGTGTATTATCAGCAGACCTGATTTACTGTAAAACTAAGCAAGTAAAAGAGAAGCCAGCGTTTTCCAGTGCTGTTTTACACACATGAACACGTTCTCAGATTCAAACTCGCTCCCAATGTTTCATGAGATTCCCTTTCATCGTCCCCTTAATCAATGCTGTCTAATGCATTTCCCACACACGGCCTTCTGCGGCGTGCCAAATGAATTTGAAACCTGCTGTAAGCGTTAGTTAAAATCAACTCAGCTTTTTCTTTTCTTTTTTTTTTTTTATCGCCGGGACCAACAAGCCTGAATCTCATTTATTCAAGCATGAATATTTCAGTGCCCTGTGTAGTGATATTGCATTTTAAAAACACTGGGAACACTAGATGCTCAAAGACTTTTAGCAGCCGAAGGTGATCAATACAGATCCCCGGGTGGCTCTGAGATCTCTAAGCAAGCTCTCCTGCAAGACCATGTTTAATTCTCTATGTGGGTACATTCTTTTTGTTGTGCTTCTGTTTGTTGAGAGATACCTCAGTGACTCCAGACAGCTGGTTCAGGGGTATAGTCGTCGTCTCGAGGGAAATCAAAACACTGCTAACTGGAGTCTGAAGGAAGTGAGGAGAAAGGAGTTTTCTAGGGGTTTATTCTTTCTGAAAGTGTGTGGGAAGAGATACGCGTGTGTGCGCGTGAAGTGGGAGAAACCTAAGCAACCTAAACCTCCATATCTCTCTGTCTACACACAGAAATTTCCAGATGTTTACCCAGGAGATCTATTAACACTGCAGGTCCATTATTTATTGATTGTCATGTGAGATGTGAGGCTGGACTCAGATGGAAGGTGTTATGACAGATCAGAGGGAGGATACTTTAATGGGAATGAAACCTAATTAAAGGTTTGACGCCGTGTTGAAGATGAAAAGTGCCCAGGTGAACTTTACACTTGCGCTAAATGCAGACGAGATTGTTCATTCACTCTAAATTAAACTCATGTTAATTCATAAATGTTCCTGTCTGGCCCGCTCTATACGGCTGAGAAATGTACCTGCCAGACACAGCTTCTGTGATTACATACCGCCAACACAAATACATTCAGTCTGTATAAAACTCAGTGGTAACATTTTCAGTAACCTTGGCTCCAGATGTACGGTATATTTACCATAGTTTTCCGAAAATTTATTTTTCAAAGCTAAACTTGCGTAATTGGATTTGAAGCGAAAATAAATAAATAAACCAGCCTTAAATAGGTCCTTGATTTTTATTTCACATTTTATCTTTAGTTAGTGTATAATGTTGCTGTTTGAGCATAAACAAGACATCTGAAAAGTTACAATGCTCAAAGTTTCATGCAAAGCGAAATACTTTTTTTTACAGAAATCGCTTTTTAAAGGCTACAACAAATGGCTGGTAGGGACTAAGACGAGCTTCTTCCTGGGTCGGTAACATCACAAACCCCAAAATTTACATAAACCCTGCTCCTGGGAACACCCAACAAAAGGGGCGAGGCCATGTTGGGCTGCTTTAGAGAAGAGGGTGAGTTCTTGTAGTAGAGTGTTGTCACCAATCTTTCGTTTGAAAACCACATTCTTCCATCTTAAAAAACAAAACAAAAACATGCCATCATTTCACGCCGCACTGGTTCACAAACGCGGGTGGATTCAACGAGGGATTTGCGCAAAAGTTTAACATTACTGCACATGCTAGTCGATGAGTTGAATCAGCTCCACAGCAACTACATAAATGTATCCAATAACCATTCTAAAATGTCCAGTGTCATTTTAAAAGTTGTTACTTCATCATGAGTCTATCTATCAGTGTCCGACTCCGGTTTGAACAATGTAAGGCTGAACACCGTTACTGACAATTGTCCAGCTTCAGCTTTGTTGTTGTTGAGCAACCGAAGTGCGAGCTGTTAAAGCTCCGCCCTCTTCTGGAAAGGAGGCCGGGAACAGCAGCTTATTTGCATTTAAAGGAACACAAAAACACACACTGCATTTTTTTGGTCACAGCCAAATAGGGGCAAATTTGACAAGCTATAATAAATGATCTGTGGGGTATTTTGAGCTGAAACTTCACAGACACATTCTGGGGACTCTAAAGATTTATGTAGCATCTTGTAAAAGGGGCTTGATCGTTTTATCTGGTCTAGGTGGTCTCCTAACCTGGACAAGCTGCTTTATTGTGGTCTAGTTGGAATTCTAGCCTAACCAGGCTGAGATTTAGCTGTTTTAGCTTTGCCAGGCTGACAGACCAGTTTAACACCTTTAGCTGGTTTATGTTGTCGTCTTTCAGAAGGGTGTGTACTCAAGAAGAAATTATTAAACTTCTCATCAACATAAACAGTTTGGATATAGTTTTTGAATGTAACCTATTTTAATACTAAAAATACTACTAATTTAGATTAGCTTATTCTAGATAGATAGTAATAATTTACCTATAGCTATGGTCTCTGCAGCACTACTGTGGAGACTTTCATGTTTCCATGGTTACAGTGGCTTTTCTCATGCGTCGATATTGTTTTACTTGTAGGTAGTGTACTCAAGTACATTTTTTTTCTATTAAGTTTTTAAATCTCTTAAAAGTTACATTATTAGTCAGAATTTTTTTATTGATTTATTTTCTGATTATGTGGTATTGCTCAGTATTGAATATATACAGGCAAATATTATATAATCAATTGTACATAGACTATCTTTGCAGTCTGTTTTTGACTTTTTTTTTTTTCTTTTGGAACTTTACTGTTGAGCTCTACTGCTCTTGCTTTTCACAGTCAAACCCTAAGTCACTCTCCAAGTTGTCTCTCTCTGTCTCTATCTTTCTTTCTCTGTCATTCTTTCTCAAAGTCACAGTGTTATTTTTGCTGTCAGTAAAGCGATGGTATGTTCTTAGCTTGGTAATAGTCTGTGCAAAGCCGACCAGAGCGGTTTAAGGATGTTTCGTCCCACCCCATTGTCTCTCAAGAGTGGCTATCGATCTGTGACAATCCCCAAGCTGCCCCCCCGAGAGACTGAAAGCAATGATGGACCTTCTTAAAGTGCTTTGTTTTCTTCTGCTCTTCTCCTCCTCTCTGTCAGCTCTCATCACCAAACACCTGTCCACCTGGTGTGTGTGTGTGAGTGTGTGTGTGTGTGTGTGTGTGTGAGTGAGTGTGTGTGTGTGTGTGAGAGAGAGAGAGAGAGAGAGAATGAGAGTCCTTACTGAATCAGGTAGTCTTATGAACAGAGGTGAGTTAGGAATCTTCATTTTGTCATGTTATTAATAAAATGTTGCACATTATGACAAAGAGCTGTTTTTAGTATCTAGCTGAAAGGCGCTCAATATTTTCTTTGTGATAAATTGTGCTTTTTAAAAAATGTAGGAAAGTAGCAGCACACAGGAACACCAAATTGAATTGCCTGGAAAATGTGTTTTGCATAATATACAGCATTTAAATATTTTGTGTGTATACATACATTACCATTCAAAGGTTTCGGGGTTTTTTTTTATGTTTTTTGAAAGAAATCTTTAATGCTCACCAAGGCTGCATTTATTTGATACAGTAAAAATAGATAAAATTGTGAAATTATTACAATTAAAATTAAAATTTTCACCATCAGTCTTCAGTGTTTCATGATCCTTCAGTAATCATTCTAATATGCTGATTTTGTGATTACCCCCCCCCCCCCCCCCCAAAAAAACACACCAAAAAAAAACATTATTATTATCAATGATAACGGTTGTATTGCTTAATACCTTGATACATGTTTTATTTGTAATTTTATTAATAGAACTTTCAAAAGAACAGCATATATTTGAAATAGATTATTATTATTATAAATTAACATCATACTGAACCTATTCTTTTCAATAGTGTAATAAAAATATATGTCTTTTAAATTTATGTATATATGCTTCTATTTTGAATATTAAGATGTAATTCAAGATGTCAAATTTGTCGTTTCTCTCTGTAGCTTGTGGTCCTGACCAAAACAGGTGAGTATCTGTTTCGGATCTCTCCTTGGGCCAAATATGTCACGAAAACGCTGGATTCTGTCACCTATGACTGGACCCACTGGGACCCTCCACAACCATACCAGGTGTGTGAACACCCTAGATTTTATGAAAAAAAAATACTGTAGAATATGTACAATAAGCGTCAATTCGACCCACACTGGTGTTTCAGACTTTTTAAAACATTAGTTAAAATATATTTCTTCTTGAAATTTTGTGATTTTTTTCTCATTTAGAGTCTCGGATGTGCATTCAACGTTTCTATAACACAGTTCTTAAGTACGGGAAGAAGGAGGCGGGAACCGGCGAACGTTCAACAACTTTTAATAAAATAACCAAACAAATAAAACGAAAGTAAAAGGGTGGCAGTTCCTCATGGCGACTGCCGCCCATACAAACAAAAATAAAACACAACATAAACACTGTTGTCACTCCTCTTTTATGCTTCCGGAGCTCCTCCTTGAGAGATAGGAGACCGGTGCGCCGAGCAGCTGAAGCTCATTATCTCTCGCGTCACCGGCCTCGCACCATTCTGTCACGGCTCTCGCCCGTCCTGCTCGTCACATACCCCCATCGAGACGAGACTGCGCTCTCCGGGCCCCCCGGGGGGCCAGTCTCGGCGGCCGCAGCAGACGAGACGAGAGAAAAGGAGATGGAAGCACAAGGAGCGACAAAGACGAGAGAGGGGAGAGAGGAGAAAAAAAAACTTCTTGGTCCGGTTCCCAGACACACTGCCGCTCGGTCCTCAGCCAGCCGAGAGGCTCTTCCTCGCGGTGCCATGCGATGGTACTGGACACTCGGTGGACGGCCCGATCCTCCTCCGCCCCCTGGCGGCTGGCAATGGGTCCTCCGGCTGAGGGTAGCCGGCAGCGAGTCCGCCGTTCCCTGCTCCTCCCCATCATGGCGGCAGGCAGCAGGCTCCGGCCCACAGCGAACGGCGGCGACTCCTCCGCTCCCTCCTGTTGCTCAGTCGCTCCAGCACCACCGCCTCGGGCAGCAACTCGCGGTCTTAACTCTTCCGCGTTGCCCGACCTCCTCAGCACCGCGATCCCCCTCAGCAGCGAGGGCTCTTCGACAGCATGTCCCTCCTTCCTCCCGGGATTCGGCACCAATGTAACACAGTTCTTAAATACGGGAAGAAGGAGGCGGGAACCGGAGAACGTTAACAACTTTTTAATAAATAAACAAACAATAAAACGAAAGTAAAAGGGCGGCAGTTCCTCACGGCGACTGCTGCCCACACAAACAAAATAAAACACAACATAAAGTCCAACAAAAGAGATACGAGACCGGTGCGCCGAGCAGCTGAAGCTCGTTATCTCTCGCGTCACCGGCCTCGCGCCGTTCGTTCCTCACGGCTCTCGGCGCCGCCCTGCTCGTCACAGTTTCAGAACACTGAGGTGTTTTGGGAAAGGCTTTTGGTTTTATTTTGGTTATGGTGGGGGCCAAATTTACCCCAATCACCATGATTTTGCCAAGTAAGACATGTTCTTGGATCATCATAATTTGCTGATCTTGGAACAACATTCTTGTCTGAAAATTTAGCCTTACCCCTAAATCTAATCCTACCCATAAATTATTCCTAAAATCAGAGGGGAATAACAGCTTAATAACACTGATGTAGATGGTCCTGAACCTGGCTGTAAACCTAAACTTGATGTAAATCTGTCCCTCGGATCTGATTGGTTGATTGGAATGTTGTTCCAGGATAAACAAAATTGTTGATCCAGGAAAATGTTGTACTTAAATCACATTGACTCCTATTCGTTTCCATGAAATTTCCTAAAAAAGGAACACTTTGAAAAACAGCAAAGAGACAGGTGAAAAACAAAAAAACCTTTATTGTAGATTGTCAAACACCAAAATATGAAATCCATGAGAACTTTCGTCTATTTGAGTTTAAAAGTTTGCAGAAGGATATTTTTGGTTGCTATGTTTTTGGGTCCCATTTACTAGACTGTTTCAGCACTGAAAAGAAAATAAACCAATTTTCCCTTTACAAGGGTTTGAAAACCAGACAAAACAAAAAGCTATTAATAACAATAAATATTGCTTAATCTTCGCACAAATAATGTTAGATTTTTTTAGATACAATTGTTTTCTCTCTCTCTCTCTCTCTCTCTCTCTCTCACTCACAAAAGCACACACTCTCTGAGGTTTCCGGTGTTACGGGTCTGAGCAGATGCTTTAGGCTGAGTTATGGACTCTGACATGGTTTAACCTATTAGAGTCAGGTTTTGCCCTGCAGAGGGTCAGTGGAGAATCTTCCATCACACCAGTCATCATCAACTGATAGCTGCATCCAAGAACCAAGAGTACCCGGTTTCACCACACATGCTCTTTTCTCTCTAAGAAAGAATATTTCTTTCTGTTTTCTTAAAAGATTGATTTTTTTTTTTATAATTATATATAAAATATACTTTTCATAGTGGACCAATTAAATCTTAATAAAATTTTTCTGCAAGAAAACTGGGCCAAAAGAGCCCATGGTTGAAGAAACGCCCGTTTATAATAATCTTTTTCAAAAACCACTATTTGTTTTTAGGGTGGAGGTAGTTTATGATAAAAATCAAAGCAGGAGGGAATGTTTGCAGGACCGTGATATTGTTCAGGCGAGCATGTGGCCTTCCCGTGGCTCTCGACCATTTATCATCGGTAGCCATTAGCATCTCTGAAGCACCCCGCTCTCATGCCGACCCCTCTTCCGCGTTAGTAATGACACTCAAAACCGCCTCCTCTTAAGTGGCCCGCCACATTAAACAGCCAATTTAATCGGAGGCCATTCAACAATTGCTTTCGCCCTCTTGATGTCTTCGTTTCACTGAAGAACCATTTGCAAACGGCTTTGATATGGGGCGGATCTTCCACAATGACAATGAGACAGACTTTCCTTTGATATCTATTCACGGCATCAGACATTCATACACCGACTGTGGTCAATGCCATCATGCACATAATCAAGTTTTTTAGAGGAGATGAATTGGTGACACAATGTCGTCTGACAGTTTTAGCGGTTGCTGCATGATTAAAGGCAGGAAATATTGCTTTTTGCTTTCTGGAAATGGCACCATTTTCAGTGAGATACAATTGGTTTAGCTTTCTTTCTTGCATTTCACTACTATGTGTCTTTGTATGTAACTGTCTCTGTAATGTCTAGCAATAAAACATAGTTAAACCAATATTATATTTAAAAGTATATTTCCTTCAGAATCTACCAGATATGTATGCATATATATATTTTATATAAACTTTTTTTTAAATTAATTAAATAATATGATGATAATTTAATTATATTAATCACATATATCAATCAATATTTGCTGAGAAAATCTATCCAAGTTAAGATTATTCAAACATATAATATATATTAATTAAAAGCATTGTATTATATTATATTATATTATATATTATTATTTACGGTTGTGGAAGTCAAAACATTGATTAGACTTTGAGGAAATAGTTTGTTCTAGGTTGCGTTTTCAAAATGTTCAAGCTCCAAACTTTAGGCTTAGACTGAGAACTTAGTCTCCATTGTATTGCTGCAAGCGTGAAGTCAAATATTTGTGTTGTCTTGTGTTGCGTCAGGATCTTTGGGGTAACCCTGATGCTCAGCAGAACCTTCTAGCAAAATCTCTCATCAAAGCCCACTAAAGAATGGTGGATTGATATCTGGGCCCTTGCTCTCGCTCTAACCTTTCTTCTTTCTCGCTCCCAGTTCCAGCACACCCCAGACCCCCACGGCCCAGCAGTCTTCGTATCTACGAGGCCCATGTGGGCATTGGTTCGCCTGAGGAAAAGATTGCCTCGTACAAAAACTTCACCAGAGATGTGCTTCCTCGCATTAAGGATCTTGGTGAGTGATGAAATCTACAGAAACACTGCCAAAAACACACATCAAAATGATAAAAACCAAGCAGAGTGGAACACACCCCACTCAGAGAGCCAATCGCTAAGCCTGAGGTCCCGGGCCAGAATAAATGGATCTTTTGGTCTTTAAGAAAGAAAACTTACCGTTGATCAAAGAATCCATATGAGCGAGGTTATTTTGCAACAACAGATCTGAAAAAAGTACAGTTAACAATGACAGACTGAGTGTGTTTTGATTCTGTTATATAGCATGGTTGTGTTTATCTTGTTCTTTATTCATCACTACACTCATAGGCAGCAAAGGAATATAATTAGAAGGTGTTGGGCAGTGTTATTTCAGAAACATTAGGGTCAGTGGCATGACCCTCTATTAACTTATTTAAAATGCAATTCATGGAGAAAAAAAACACCTCTTCTGAGCATGCTTTTAATTTCTGAATTAAAATTTGGTTTTATATATACACAGTATATTTGACTTTATGTGCAAAAAGTCAAAATTTCAATGTGATACACCTGTTCTGATTATATTATATTATAATATGATATAATACTTGATGTTCTATTTGATTTAATTTGCTACTTGTCTTGACTCTAAAATGTCATGTGGCACAGCCAACATTCAATTTGATATTTTCTTGTAAATGGTATAAATGATTTTAACATTAATTAAAGTTAAATGCAAAGAATATATTTCTTGGCACATACTATTTAAACTTTTAAATTACATTTTTAATTTGGACACTCTTATGCCATTGACCCATAAGTAATTTACGCACCATTTGATCTCATATTTTGTCAAATTATTCATTATCTTTTTGTTTTCCTTTGAGAAAACCTATAGAGTGCACTGCTAAGAAAACAGCTCAAAAAGCAACCAAAAAAGATCATGCATACAGTATATAGTGACACAAATAATGCAAAAGAGTGCAGGCGACAAGCAGTTCCACATGGAATATCATGTTAACTGTTGCAAGCGGAACTGTTAAGTTTAGTTAGCAGATGTGAGAACAGCTGCCGCCTCGAGTGATTCCATTACTGCACAGAGAGCCGTTTCCCATGATTGTTCCCTTACAGAGCTTTTGACATGGAAGCCTGAGAGGAAGTCAGCCTACAATTACTTTGTCAGAAGGTTCCAAATGAGTTTTTTTTTTTGAGCTGTGGGGTTTACAGAAGGTACCTTCAAACATTAGTGTTCATTGCATTGGTCTGATCCATAAAACATAACCTTCTGTTGTTTGTTTTCTCGAGGGCTGAAGCGTTAACCTTCGCCTGAAGCAAATATGTTTGTAAGCAGAAAGTTAGTTAGCGTAAAATTATTTTTCACCCCTTAAATGGGTGTTAAAATAGTGAGTCTTTGTGCAGCCTTTGACTGCTCTCTCTCATGATCAGCGCTCTCCCCGGGGTTCTGTGCCTCAGTTAATGTGCTCCACAACTCTCCAAAAGGCAACAAAAGCAAAGCTGCACTTTGGCTTCTAATGGAAGAGCTTTTGGCACTAGTTTTAGAAATGGCGGTGCCCTTATTTTGCCCTTAAAATCTTTCATGTCTTATATTTCAAAATTAATCCATTGAAGGAATTATTCTAGTTGCACAGGAATACATTTTGAAATGGACTTCTAATATCAACCCTTTAATGTCACAAGCACAATACAATAATCAAAGTCGTTTGAAGTCTGAATTTGAGAATTGATTTTACTAATAAAATAGCAGTGAATCTCTAAAGAAATGCATTCAAAGGAACATTTCTATTTGAAAAAAAAAAGAAGTTATTATATTATTATAGATTAAGTATGGCCTGCCCTTGAGATATCAGGATTTTTTTGTTGTGTACTGAAGGATAAAATGTTGCTTGACAGGTCTGAAGTTTAAATCCATTCATAACAGATTTTGTGACGGAGGAGGACTGAGTCAGACAAGCAGGGCACAAAAGCGTTCTTTGTTCTGCGGTTTTAATCAACATTCACATGAAAAGTGCTGCGAAAAAGCTGATTGACAAACAAAAGGAGCTAAACGCAAATATCACAGATGCAGAAGGGAGCAAGTCTAACTTATATACTGCTATGCTGGGAGACAGAAAACAATGGTTAGTCTTTCAGATGACTGAGGTACAGTCATAACCACTGCAAGATACACAACTGACACAACTCTTTCCAAAAAATGATGTTCATGATGATCACTTGTACTTTTAAAGTAATAGATCAGACTATAATGAAATTATGTCATTATTTACTAACCATGCCAAGTGTGAACATTCTTACTTTCTTCTATAGAACACAAGAGAAGATATTTAGAAAACAATTAGTATTATTACAATTAATTATTTAATTTATTTATTTATTTATTGTTTATTCAGTGAAAGTCATTTAGTCATTGTTTTGGATCCCATTGATTATTATTAAAAATATACTATTTGTTCAGAATAAAGTAAATAAAGTAACCCTTAAATAAAGTAAACTCTTGGCAAATAAAGTAAGCCATACAGGTTTGCAGTTTGGAATGACATGAGAGAAAGAGAATTATAAGAATAATTAATTTTTGGATTAGACTATAACCTGTTTAGATACACATTATACATATCAAATGATAGCAGGATGAGACTTTCAGCTGTAACTATATTAATACACGACAGTTAAAAAGTCTGGGGTTGGTAAGGTTTTTCAAATATTTTTCATCTCTCATGCTCAACAAAGCATTTATTTGATCATGAATTCAATAAAAACACTACTATTATGAAATATTATTACAATTTAAAATGTCTGTTTTCTATTTTGATATTTTCTAAAATTGTATTTGTTCCTGTGATAGCAAAATGTTCAGCAACCATTACTCTAGTCTTCAGCGTCACTTGATCCTTCAGAAATCATTCATATGTCGCTCAAGAACATTTTTCATTATTATCAATATTTAAAACAACAGTTGTGCTGCTTAATATTTTTGTGGAAATTGTAATATATTTTTTCAGGGTTCTTCGATGAACAGAGAAATAAAAAATAAAAAAACAGGATTTATTTGAAATAGAAACATTATAGATCCTTTGTAACATTATAGAAGTCTTTACTCTTTATCAGTCAATGTAACGTGTCCATGCAGAATAAAAGTATTTATTTTTTAAACTTTCACAAACTTTTGAAAGGTAGTGTAATTTAGTTGGAGTTCTTTTAGTTGGCTCCACCGGTATCTTTTTCTTAGGGATGATGAGCATACATCATGAAATATTAATATAAAATATTATATTATGTTTTGGTGATGCACTCAAGTATCAAACACTGTGAAAATGTTCAGTTAGAAGATCACAGACGGCGCTCAAAGCACCTGCATAGGATTTAAATGTATTTACATGATTCTCAGCTATGACGAATGCTTTAGCCATACTTATTACCCCCTCTAACAAGTTTAAGTTTGCCTGGAATCACAGCAGTTTGATTTGATGTTATTGGATCCTGGAAATTGCACTTGCGGTATTATTTAAAAAAACAAAAAAAAAAAAACAACTCGTAAAAATGTCAAAAGAATAACCTTGTTATAACCTATATTGTCTTTAGTTCTCTGTCCACAACCAATTGCTCTATAGTGAACTCTTGTTTTTAAAGAATGACACAATTCAGATTTTTTTTTAAAATTTAAAAAAATAAAACTAAAAAAAAAAAAACGTGGTCAATTACTTTCAAAACATCTCCATTTATTTAAAATCAGAGGACGTGTGTTGAGTGTTGAGCTGTTGTCAGTGGCAGAAAGTCAGTCCTCTCTCAGTTCTCTGTCAGGTCCTGTTGTGTGAGATTGTGTTGAGAGAGTTTTCCACTGAGATTTCCACAGGTTTGGTTGTTACTGGACGTAGTTTACAGGAGCTTCTCGGCACAGATTCTGAGCTTCAGGACTATGGGATTGAGAAAAGGGCCCAGAAACAGATCATTAAAGAGAACTCCACCTGAAACCACTGGAAGTTTTAAAACTTCTTTGAAGTTCTATATCAAAATCTAGTAATATGATTTGCATCACAAGCTTATTATTCACTGAAAGTGTTTACACTGTTCACATATTCTTTTCATGAAAATTATCAACTTAATTATAATTTATCATGCTGTCGTTTTGTTATTGAAGATTCGGATCATGCTGCAGTTGACATTTAAACCTGTGCTTTGGCTTCATTCATTTTTAATTGTTTTAATTCATTTACATTCTCCAGTGTGGACGTTGCAGCACTTAAAATTAATCCATATTGTTAAGATAACAACTTGGACAAAGATTACGCCTTGATGTGTTTCACTGTGAAGATCTTCCTGAAGGTCTTTTGAATCTTAAATTGAATTAAAATGCTTTGTTTTCATCTCAGGGTATAACTGTGTCCAGCTCATGGCAATCATGGAACATGCCTACTATGCAAGCTTTGGCTACCAGGTCACTAACTTCTTTGCAGCTTCCAGGTAGGTACATGTATACATTAGGTAGACACTTTTATCCACTTTAACTGGTTCGTCGCAACCCAAAAATGCATCGTTGATTTGTTTTGACCAATGCAATGGATAATAGCATATACAGGCTTGTCAACTCTTTAAGAAGAGGAGAAATATTCCTTCATATTGTTTGTCGTGGACACCATTGGTCGTGCATCCAATCAAACTCCGGTAGAATTTCGCCAGTGTCCTTAAAATATGATCAAAACCCTGCTGTATGGAATAAGTCTACTTTTCCCTCTTGAAGCTGCCGGACAACTAACAGCCTTAAGAGTCGCTAGGGCAGTTATGGATTGTATTTTTATGAATGAAGGTTAACACCTACGTCCCGAAGGAAATTATTTTCACCTCAGGACTTCAGATCTGGTTGTTCCGGATGTGGCAAGAACATGGACTTCTCCTTCACCAAAATACATTAGCATGCTCTGCCCTGGTCACATTTTATTTATTAACGTTATATCTACAAGGCCTGGGAGACTGAGCGTGTGACGGTATCTAAATGCTTTTCATTTTCCTTTGGAGCTCAGGGTTTGGTGTGGTTGTCTCTCAGCCTGTGCAGCAGTAATTCCAGTCTTTAAATCAGGATGAGGTCCTCTGTCAAGGGCAGTAATCTTACTGTAAACACATTTGCCACTAATCCCCAAATAGAAGAAAGCCCTGATAAATAACAATAGTAAAAAACAGAATTGGGTCTCCAAAATAAATAAACTCTCATGAAAGAAAATTGCATCTTTGAATGTGGGGAGTGAGCAACTCCCTCAACCTAATAAGATATGACAGAGTCATTGGGAATCTTTATTTGGCTTTGGCTGGCTGAGGCGGCCGGCACTGGTGGACCAGTCCAGATAAAGTGCAATGTATACAGAGTAATTTCACTCATGATTGATCACTCATGCACATTTAAGACCTATTCCTCTTTCTGCGGGGTGGAGGGAGCGGGTGAGGGAGGTGACTTGGAATATCATTAGCTTTCTCTTCTCACTTTACTTGCTCTTTGTCCTTATATCTTTTAACTCCACAAAGTAGATATAGAGCTGGCTGGGCATGTTGGGAGTTTAGAGTGACCCTTTGTTTTGTGACTTTACCCTTGCATCCGAAACCACTCGCTTTATATCTTGTAGATGGCATAAGCTGTGGTTTGGTTAGCTTTAGCAGTTAGCTCCGGGTAGAAGACTATTATTATGGAGGCAAAAATCATGTTTTTACATCGATGGCCATTGTATTCTGATTAAATACAGTTTTTCAGCAAGCAAATTATAAATCACAAAAATGCCATTAGACATTGTTTTCCCCTTCCTCCTGTTAGCAGTACGGGGATTTATGGCTAAGGTGATTGGCTGAAATGTTTCTGAAACCTAGTACCCATGAAGCAAGATCCAGGTTATGTACTACCAGGACTGAATGCCATTGAGCTGAATGGGAACACTAATGGTTAGATCTCTCCTGCTGTTATTGAGCACCTGGCCTCAATTCTTGTAAATCTAATGGTTCTGATTTTGATTTGATTCCTCTTAACTGCAATGTATGGCATGCATGCCAGCACTGGCATGCGGAGAGGTAAGTGCTGACATGTGAGCAAACGGAAGAGAGGTGTAGGTCATTCAGATAAAGTACCTCACACCTGCATACAGTTCTACACTATAAGGTAATCATTCCTCATAGTAACACAGCTTGTTTTACTAAGTCAGGAGTTATAAATGCTGTTAAAGTGTGAGAATTAAACTCAATGAATGCGCTCAGCTCTGATAAACCATTGGAGCGACGGCTGTGCATCCTGCGCACATAAGTTACTGACTGACAGCTCAAAGCTTGTTCCGCTGTACATAGTTAATGCTATACATTTCGGAGATATTCAAGTATATAGAGTTCTGTTAAACATACCACACACATCAAAATGACTGTGATGCATGTGGACACTCTGTTCATGCTTACCTGGTAAAAGACCAGGTGTAAATGCCCTCCGAAAGATAGGGCTTTTTTTTTTTGCGTTCCAGATGCAACTAGAGAAAATGCATCTCTTTGTTGAAGCCACATATATAATTTTTACTCCTCCCAAAATTATACAAAAACATCCGAGAGTGTGTTCTAACGGCTCCCGGTAGACAAATATAACAGCGCTACTGCAACACGTATAGCCACAGAGGATTTTTTGTGCAAACTGCTGCAAATGAAACTAAAAGTTCATTGTCACATCCTGAAGCAACACATAGTCATCTTCATTAAAAATAGTGACACTAAATTATCAGTGTTGATGCTGCTCTCTCTGGAATTGTGGTCTTTAATCTTGAAATTAGGAGATGATAAATAAAATTAAGCTCATATTTTGACGTAATCTCTGCTGAATTTGCAAAACGAATAGCTAGGAGATCAGTAAAAATGCATGAATGGCCAGGTGTAAATAGGCCAATTGGATATCTGTTCTTCAAAGTCTAATTTACACCTGAAAATAAACAAACTGAAAGATTTTGTCAAATTCATGAAAAATTGCTTCAGAAATATTTGGTTCTGCACTTTATCTATGTTAGCCATTATGAATATTTATACTATGGGGCTGTTAAGTGCTTGAATCTGATTGGTTGACAAACATTCTAAGGAGTGCAGTTATTTTCAGGGAAACGCAGGGCTAAAGTAGTTCCAAGCAGGTCTTGACCGAAGTACAGTTCCATATCACTTCGCCAAATGATTTCAGTCATTTCAAAGGTTCTTACAGTCATTAGGGTAATTTTTTTTAAATTGATGTGCATCATATAAAAGCTGAATAAATAAGCTTTCCATTGATGTATTGTTTGATATGATAGGACAATATTTGGCCGAGATACAATTATTTGGATATCTGGAATCTGAGGGTGCAAAAATATCAAAATATTGAGAAAATTGTCTTAAAATTTGTCCAAATGAAATCCTTAGCAATGCATATCCACTCATAAAAATATTTTTTTGATACATTTATGGTAGGAAATTTACAAAATATCTTCATGGATATGACATGATCTTTACTTAATGTTGTATCCTAATGATTTTTGGCATAAAAGAAAAATCGATCATTTTGACCCATACAATGTTGTTGACTATTGCTACAAATTACAAATATATCCTTGCGACTTATGCCTGGTTTTGTGATTCAGGGTCACATATAGGATCGATCTCAATTAAAGGGACAGCATTAAAAAGCATTTTAACAGATCAGTTAGCAGTAAATCCTGTTGAGTCAAATAAGAAAAAGAACTCAATTAGGTATTTGCGCTCAGGTATGTGCGCACCAATATATGTGTACCAAATTGAGTTCTTTTTCATGCCTTCTTTAGAAAAACATTTGAATGTTTTAAATTAGCTTAAACTTTCGTGGCGGCCCATCAAATGTCCCGAGTGTCTTTCACACTTGCCGCGTGCCATTGGGCTATCCATTGCTGAAATATGTATCGTACCAGTTATATTATTTCTGAGATTTGCCATCAAAGGTGAATGTATATAGTATCATTTTAAAATTAGCTGGTAATTTTTATTCCAAGAAATCTATAGTTGCATGGACAGTCCTGTGGAGTAAAGTGTTTTGCTTAAGGACATGTTTTTGATAATTCTGGTTCGACCCTTATGAGCATTTAACCTTTTGCTTACCACTTAAGATATTTAGCTTACAACACGTCATACCCATCAACCTATCTGATGTCTTACCAATTCACTATACCAACCACGCATTCACTTTTCCCTTAGCCGCTTTGGCAGTCCTGATGATCTGAAGCATCTGGTCGATACCGCACACTCCATGGGCATCACGGTTCTGCTGGATGTGGTCCACAGTCACGCCTCCAGCAACACAGAAGATGGGCTGAACTACTTCGACGGGACCGACTCCTGCTTCTTTCACGGAGGCTTCAGAGGGAACCACTCACTCTGGGGCAGTCGACTCTTCAATTACTCCAGGTGAACCAATGCTAAGAAACATGCATGCTGAATACATTCTGCTCACATTCCCAACTCTTGTCCTGTTCAATTAGCTCTCATTTGTGAATGTCAAACAGCCCTTTAGAAGCATTCACATGTAATGGAACACTAATGGATCTTAATGGCATCTTAAGATGTATAAGAGGTACTCTGGTGTTTCCCTGAACCATCACAGCTGTTCGTCTATGGTTCCTGTTGATTACTGGGCAAGTATAGCATGCCTCACATGCGTACTTCACGGTTTGTAGACAAGCTCTTATTGGTAAATCTTCAATCCGTGTCGCCTTACTCACAATAAGAACCTTAAGAAATTTCTCCCTGTCCCTCGTCTTTCTTCTCCCCCTTCCTCATCTCTGAGATGACAGGCTTTCTTTATGCCACCTCTCAGCGCTGATACATTACAGGTCTCAGTGCTGCCCTCCGTTGCCCTCTTCTGTAATGGGATTTCACATCATTGTTGTTTGAATCTGAAGAGTCATGCCTCACCCACCAAAATGATAGTCCTGTCTGGCGGTTACCTCTGCAAATGAACATTGATTTTTGGTCATATCTTTGTTATTGATTCTGGCTGTATTGCTTTTGTTCCTTTTGCTTCTCTGTTTTTCGCCGCTGGCGATATTTAATGTTTTTACATAGCTTGGTAGATATGGGATAGAATATCAGCTCTGCTAGAATGCTGGTCATTGTTCAAGTTGAGCACATTGGTCTTTCACAATTCATAGAATGTTTAATGATATTTGAGACAGATTATCTTTTAATATTTTTTAAAGGATTGGTTCACTTTAAAAAGAAAATTACCCCAATATTTACTCACCCTGAAGCCATATGACTTTCTTCTTTCTGATGAACACCGAGTTATATTAATAAATATCCTGACGCATCCAAGATTTACAATGGCAGCGAAAGGGACCAACGTGTATAAAACTCTAGAAAGTGCATCCATCCATCATAAACGTACTCCACACAGCTCCAGGGGGGTAATAAAGGCCTTCTGAAGCAAAGTGTTTGTGTTAGAAAAATATCCATATTTAACAAGTAAAATAAATCAATTAAAATATCTAGCTTTTGCCGGGCTGCCTTCCTGATTCAACTTAAGAAGAAAGTGGAAAACTCTCACACGCTACATCCGACTCTACAACAGTTAACAACAACACTGACTTTAATGGCTAAGCTACTGACTTAAAATGTAGTCAAGTTCTACATTTTAATTGAAAAACATTTTAGTTGAGCAATTAGATTTTTGTTTATGCTGTCTGCTTTGTTATAATGGTTTCCTGAACATTTGTATCTAATCTTACTTCTTTTTTTTCTTTTTTTTTACTTCCAATAACATTTTTTCTTCTGCAATTTCCTGCTAGTACTCTCAGCCATCAAATATTAAGCCCGAGGTTTAGTCTTGTGCTCAAGAAGAGAAAATATCATGAAACCTTGGAAACTGCATGCCACAAAGCACAAAAACACATGTAAAAAAAAAAGAAGAAAAAAAAAGAACAAGAACGTTAAAACTACTGATCTCTCATTCTCACAGTCTTTTAGAAATAATCTTGAAATAGCACAGATTGTTTTCAAATGATCTAATGGCATTATATTCTGCACATTATTATATATAATTATTAAGTTTCAGATTGTTTATTCAGACAAACTAATCAATGGTTGCCTGGCGTTTCTTGAAAGAAACTCAAAAACAACAGCCTGTCTTTTCTAATCTTGCTTTTAATTAACTTGCATCACAGCTAATTGAGAGATGCCAATTTATTCCCAGTCATTGTTTTGACTTTTGTCAGGAAATACTGAATGAGGACCCAGATGCAATGAGCTGACAAGGGGTTTATTGACAAAACTAGGAACAACAGGGAAGGTGGAGTGTGAAACAGTTCAAACAGCAGGGCAGGGCAGACGACACTATGACAGGGAAGACGGCAGGGCAGAGGGATGACCACTGGAACCAGGCGCAGGAGACAACTGACTTGACTGCTTGGGTAGCAGCACCAGGCAGGACAATGGTGGAACGAACCAAACAGGAACCCGGGGCTTTGATGTTTTAGTCTCCCAGCAGTGGCTCCAGACTTGGTTGCCAGGCAGACGGACACAGTGGCCAGGGAAACTCAGGACAGGGCAGGAACCAACACGAGACACACATACACACACGACAAGAATCAGACAAGACAACAAGAAAGAACAAAACAAGACTGACTCAAACACCACTAAATAATAACTAAATAACTAAAGTAGCTAAGATAAAAACTCAAGAGAAATAAACAAAAAATAAAACAAGACTGCAATCTGACAGGGAACTAGAGAAACAAAGGAGAAAATGGTTAATGACTAATCAAATCAAAAATAAAGGCAAACACCAAAAAGGCTTGGAATAACTTGAGTAAAACTGAGAGAGCTAGACTAAATCAACAAGGAGGAATAACAGACACGATAAACTAACACTAGAACAGACTAACCAGTAGCAAGAACACTGTACGCACAAAGGATACAACGAACCAGCAAGACATGAGGAGAGGAAGCTCAATATAAGGGAACAGAGAACATGAGGATCAGGTGAACACAATTAGTGAAACGAGGACTAGACAGGACTAAACAAGGGGGCGTGGAAACAGCAAACAAGGAGGCAGGACAAGAGAAGCACATGGCAAACACAAACAAAGAAAAAGCCATGTGCTGACACATAACACAAACATAGAGACATGAAACAAAGACAACACAGACAAGGCTGTCAGGGCAGAACCCTGACAGTACCCCTCCCCCAATGGACGCCTCCAGGCGTCCACACTGGGCAAAGGGGTCCAAGGAGGTACCAACTGGGAGGGTGGGAAGGGAACAAAACCTGGAGTTCTGTAACATCCAGGAAACACAGGGGGTGGGACTGGGAGAGAGGAAAATGGCCCAGGGGAAAAATTTGGAACTGACCAGGGCGGTGCCATCTTAGGGAATCCATAAGGGCCAGGTGGCACAGAGGGTGGGAAGGAAGGGGAGGGAATATTAATACGAGCCTTTCTGGGGGCATGGGAGCGCACCACTGACGGAGACTTCGGACTTGGCTTTGTTAATGAGGTAGAGTCAGAAACACCTTCAGGGGCTGCTGGGATGTTCTCAGGAGACTCTGCGACAGACACTGGGCTTGACTCTGGGACGGCGCCCTCTGAAGCGGGCTCTGGGACGGCGCCCTCTGAAGCGGGCTCTGGGACGGCGCCCTCTGAAGCGGGCTCTGGGACGGCGCCCTCTGAAGCGGGCTCTGGGACGGCGCCCTCTGAAGCGGGCTCTGGGACGGCGCCCTCTGAAGCGGGCTCTGGGACGGCGCCCTCTGAAGCGGGCTCTGGGACGGCGCCCTCTGAAGCGGGCTCTGGGACGGCGCCCTCTGAAGCGGGCTCTGGGACGGCGCCCTCTGAAGCGGGCTCTGGGACGGCGCCCTCTGAAGCGGGCTCTGGGACGGCGCCCTCTGAAGCGGGCTCTGGGACGGCGCCCTCTGAAGCGGGCTCTGGGACGGCGCCCTCTGAAGCGGGCTCTGGGACGGCGCCCTCTGAAGCGGGCTCTGGGACGGCGCCCTCTGAAGCGGGCTCTGGGACGGCGCCCTCTGAAGCGGGCTCTGGGACGGCGCCCTCTGAAGCGGGCTCTGGGACGGCGCCCTCTGAAGCGGGCTCTGGGACGGCGCCCTCTGAAGCGGGCTCTGGGACGGCGCCCTCTGAAGCGGGCTCTGGGACGGCGCCCTCTGAAGCAAATACAGTGAGAGCCAGCTGCTCAGGAACAAACTCTATGGGCATAACATAATTAGCATGACAGATCTCTGTGGGTAAGACATGACTGACTGGACTCTCAGGAATGGCCTCCATGGCCATAACAGGCAGATTAGGATGCTCTGGAATGGCCTCTGTGGCCGGAACAGGAACTGACTCTGAGAACATGACAAGATCGCCCTCCTTGGGCATGACAGGATTAGTAGGTGGTCTTGGTAAAGTTATAGTGACAGTCACAGATTCCTTCACTGAAGAAGCTACTGGTGAAATGGGCAGCCTTAGGTGTGGTTCCACCAGACTACACGCTTGTGGAACCACTGGATATGGAGCCATTGGTGTAGGGTCTCCCTGGACCACTGGATTCAAGACCTCCTGACTCAGGCCATCCTGAATTGCTGGAATTGGCACTTCCTGACGAGAAATGTCAAACTTCACAGCATGGGCCCTCCTTTGCTTCCGGTGACACCATGCGAGATTGGCTGCTTCTAGGGTGACTGCAGCGGCCGTGGCTGCCTCTGAAATGACTGCATTTAACTTGACCACCTTTGATGTGAAGACTGCTAACTTGGCCATCTCAGACCTGACTGGAGCGGACTCGACTTGCTCAGCAATGACTGGAACGGCCTCGACTGGCGTGGATTCGGTCAATTCAGGGATGATTATAGAAGAATTAGACATCCTTGGTATGACTGCAGTGGTCTTGATTGGCTCTACTGGATCTGGAGTTGCTGAAACAATCCTTGATGGCCCTGGGGGGACTGGAACCACTTCTGCAGGTAATGGGGTGACTGAGGCCGACTTGACTGACTCAGGGATGACTAGAGCGGGCTTGACGGGCTCTGGGATGACCGGACCTGGCTTTAGGATAACTGGAAGTGTCTCCACGGACTCTGGAATGACTTGAGCTGACTCTGTGGAGACAGGGACTGATGCAGCAGCCTGGGCTGCCCTCTTCCTTCGCAACCTTCTTTTTACAGTGGGACGTAGAGGATCAAGAGCTCGACCCGCTGATGGAGGCAGGGTGAGGTGGTCACTGCAGACAGGCTCTGGTGGTGTCAGGATCTGCCAGTCCTTGCGGTGGCGAAGATATTTGGAAAAATCCCAGAAGTTCAGGATCTCTAATTGATCCATCTCCCATTGTGGTATGGGATCATCCAAACAGAGATTGAACACCTCTTTAAGGGTTGAATCAGGGTACTCCGAGCCCCTTGCCATGGTCCAGAAGAACTGAGCAAAGGACTGTACATCCCGGCCCTGCTGGTGAAGCGATGCCAACCCCTGTTGGAGTGCCAGTCTCTCTTGGGCAGTCACAGGGGGCACTATACGGATGCTCATTGCTGGGTCCGGTTGTGGCTGGTTCGTTCTGTCAGGAAATACTGAATGAGGACCCAGATGCAATGAGCTGACAAGGGGTTTATTGACAAAACTAGGAACAACAGGGAAGGTGGAGTGTGAAACAGTTCAAACAGCAGGGCAGGGCAGACGACACTATGACAGGGAAGACGGCAGGGCAGAGGGATGACCACTGGAACCAGGCGCAGGAGACAACTGACTTGACTGCTTGGGTAGCAGCACCAGGCAGGACAATGGTGGAACGAACCAAACAGGAACCCGGGGCTTTGATGTTTTAGTCTCCCAGCAGTGGCTCCAGACTTGGTTGCCAGGCAGACGGACACAGTGGCCAGGGAAACTCAGGACAGGGCAGGAACCAACACGAGACACACATACACACACGACAAGAATCAGACAAGACAACAAGAAAGAACAAAACAAGACTGACTCAAACACCACTAAATAATAACTAAATAACTAAAGTAGCTAAGATAAAAACTCAAGAGAAATAAACAAAAAATAAAACAAGACTGCAATCTGACAGGGAACTAGAGAAACAAAGGAGAAAATGGTTAATGACTAATCAAATCAAAAATAAAGGCAAACACCAAAAAGGCTTGGAATAACTTGAGTAAAACTGAGAGAGCTAGACTAAATCAACAAGGAGGAATAACAGACACGATAAACTAACACTAGAACAGACTAACCAGTAGCAAGAACACTGTACGCACAAAGGATACAACGAACCAGCAAGACATGAGGAGAGGAAGCTCAATATAAGGGAACAGAGAACATGAGGATCAGGTGAACACAATTAGTGAAACGAGGACTAGACAGGACTAAACAAGGGGGCGTGGAAACAGCAAACAAGGAGGCAGGACAAGAGAAGCACATGGCAAACACAAACAAAGAAAAAGCCATGTGCTGACACATAACACAAACATAGAGACATGAAACAAAGACAACACAGACAAGGCTGTCAGGGCAGAACCCTGACAACTTTCTTCATTTATCCGTATTTGATTTTTTGAGTTTAATTATTCTGTCGAAAAGGCCCGGTGTGTCTGAATGTGGTTTAAAATATGTTCAATTTAATGTGATGATTTTTGACTTGTTTACGAAACTCACCTTGCAACTTGATCTGAGTGTGTGTGTTTTTTTACATAGATAAATTCGAGGATCATTTAGTGATGGAATAAAAGGACAATAGACGGTACAGTTTCAAAGCTTGCTTTTGTGAATAATTTATTTATTAATTCTGTTTTATTTGTTAATCTGTTATTTTGTGGACTGTTGTTTGAAGGCTTTGATGTTGTTGTTTTTTTTCTTCCAGTGTTTGTTCAGACCCAATTATTTTTGATACTGATGAGGGATTGGTAGAGTGGCAGTAATATATTGATTCTTCTTTAAAGTCTTTCATCTGTGGCCTGCTGCAGTTGTTGGCATCTCTGTGGTGTAAATGAGCCTGTCTCATCCACCCCTTACCTCTGTCAATTCTCTCTAACAATCGCCTCTCTCTATTTCCTTTGCATCTCTTCATCATGCATAAATTCAGAGTGCCTGAGAATGAAGTGTCTAATGCTTCTGTAAAAGTTATTTTGTGATGAGCATTGTTCTTCCCGGGTGTTTACGTCTTTTGAAGGTGATTGTAAATGATAACTGTGGCGACTCCATCTCCTTCGACTATTCTTATTGATTTGACACGGCCCATCGGAAATAGCCCGAAGGATGACCCTCTCACCCTCATTTCCATTAAAATCCAATCAGAAGAGGCATGCCTCACTTCCTTGGGTCCATAAACGGCCGTGACATCCCCTGATCCGATACACTTTGTGTCCGAAACAAAAGACAAAATGTTTTGTATGAAGGTTTCAATTAGGTTTCATTCAGGCCTCCAAAGAACCATAATGTCACGTCTAATGATTTAGAACAAAATCCAGCAAGCTTTAAGAGTATAATACATATTTCTCAGGGGAAATCATAATAAAAAAAAATACAAAAAAAACCCATAAAATTTTGTATTATTTACTATTTTACTATATATTCATATTTTGAGTTTGGTTTTATTTTTGTATTTTCAGTTTCACTTTTACTAATTTTGTTATAGCTTTTGTCATCGTGATTAGTTTTTTTTAAAAGAATATTTTTATTTAGCTCTAATATTTTATATATGTTTTGGCACTTCATCTTTATTTATTTTATTTCACTTACTTTCCAAGGCAACATTTTTGTTTCAAGCTCTTTATATTATATTTAATTTCAGCTTTATTTCAATTAAAGAAAACAATTGACAATAACACTGATAATGATAATAATAATTATGATTAACTTATATTTTAATTATATGTACAGGGAGTGCAGAATTATTAGGCAAGTTGTATTTTTGAGGATTAATTTTATTATTGAACAACAACCATGTTCTCAATGAACACAAAAAACTCATTAATATCAAAGCTGAATATTTTTGGAAGTTTTAGTTTTTAGTTTTTAGTTTTAGCTATTTTAGGGGGATATCTGTGTGTGCAGGTGACTATTACTGTGCATAATTATTAGGCACCTTAACAAAAAACAAATTTATACCCATTTCAATTATTTATTTTTACCAGTGAAACCAATATAACATCTCAACATTCACAAATATACATTTCTGACATTCAAAAACCAAACAAAAACAAATCAGTGACCAATATAGCCACCTTTCTTTGCAAGGACACTCAAAAGCCTGCCATCCATGGATTCTGTCAGTGTTTTGATCTGTTCACCATCAACATTGCGTGCAGCAGCAACCACAGCCTCCCAGACACTGTTCAGAGAGGTGTACTGTTTTCCCTCCTTGTAAATCGCACATTTGATGATGGACCACAGGTTCTCAATGGGGTTCAGATCAGGTGAACAAGGAGGCCATATCATTAGATTTTCTTCTTTTATACCCTTTCTTGCCAGCCACGCTGTGGAGTACTTGGACGCGTGTGATGGAGCATTGTCCTGCATGAAAATCATGTTTTTCTTGAAGGATGTAGACTTCTTCCTGTACCACTGCTTGAAGAAGGTGTCTTCCAGAAACTGGCAGTAGGACTGGGAGTTGAGCTTGACTCCATCCTCAACCCGAAAAGGCCCCACAAGCTCATCTTTGATGATACCAGCCCAAACCAGTACTCCACCTCCACCTTGCTGGCGTCTGAGTCGGACTGCAGCTCTCTGCCCTTTACCAATCCAGCCACTGGCCCATCCATCTGGCCCATCAAGACTCACTCTCATTTCATCAGTCCATAAAACCTTAGAAAAATCAGTCTTGAGATATTTCTTGGCCCAGTCTTGACGTTTCAGCTTGTGTGTCTTGTTCAGTGGTGGTGGACTTTCTGCCTTTCTTACCTTGGCCATGTCTCTGAGTATTGCACACCTTGTGCTTTTGGGCACTCCAGTGATGTTGCAGCTCTGAAATATGGCCAAACTGGTGGCAAGTGGCATCTTGGCAGCTGCACGCTTGACTTTTCTCAGTTCACGGGCAGTTATTTTGCGCCTTGGTTTTTCCACACGCTTCTTGCGACCCTGTTGACTATTTTGAATGAAACGCTTGATTGTTCGATGATCACGCTTCAGAAGCTTGGCTATTTTAAGACTTCTGCATCCCTCTGCAATATATCTCACTATTTTTGACTTTTCTGAGCCTGTCAAGTCCTTCTTTTGACCCATTTTGCCAAAGGAAAGGAAGTTGCCTAATAATTATGCACACCTGATATAGGGTGTTGATGTCATTAGACCACACTCCTTCTCATTACAGAGATGCACATCACCTAATATGCTTAATTGGTAGTAGGCTTTCCAGCCTATACAGCTTGGAGTAAGACAACATGCATAACGAGGATGATGTGGTCAAAATACTCATTTGCCTAATAATTCTGCACTCCCTGTATAATTATTATAATATATTACACTTAAAATGTTATGATTTTTTAATTGAATAATTTATAATTCAGTTCTTTCAACCATACCATTAGTTTCGGTTTTCTGCAAATTAAATCACATTTTTTGGTGCAGATGTGGACCATTTACTGAAAGTGGATTTGGTTAAACTGAGTATTAATTATTGTTATTATTATTTTTGCAGAACATGTTTTTTGCAGAACTTTAATATATCTGGCAACGTGATGCAAACTCAACTTTTTACCAAGTACCTCAGAAAATCAAAATGTTCACTTTATATCATCAAGTACAATGTTCTCACTTCAACTCTTGGAACAGCACCATTGTGTCCCTATAAAAGACATGAAAAGACGTTAAAAACAAAGCCTGAAGACTGAAAGAGTAAACCTACTGCAACAGATGCTGTAATACGCACTTGTTTATTTAATCTCAGATGACAGCTTTGTTAGTACTGGCTGGCCGTCAGCGTGTATTAGCAGCTGTCCTGCAGTAGACTTCACTCTGTAATTAACACTGTGTCTGGAGTTGTTTGCAGTCTAATTACATGTTTGATGAGTTCTGTTTTTCATCCATTGACACTCTTCGTGATGGCCGTAAAGATGGTATCTGTGTCTTTTGCAGTCAGTCAAAACAGCCTCGAGTCAGACCGCGCGGAACAGTGACTGAAGGAATTGTTTTTTATCAAAGTGAATTAGTCGTAGCCTTTGAGTTTTGCTCGAAAATGTGTTTCATCCCATGAAAATTAAAAAGGGATAAACCTTTTCGATCCTTTCATGCGTAGGCAGCAGGCATCATTAGTTTAGATGCAAGCGGTGCTTTTCTGAATTTGAAACAAAAGTACAAAGAACTTGAAAATCAAACATCTAGAGACAAAGCTAACGGAGCAAAACAAAACACAATGTATGGCAGCGCAGTTAATATCTAAGTGCCATAGACAGCTCATACATAGCCATTTTTGCATCGCTTGTGTGTGTGTTCGCAAAGGCTCAAATGGAAATAGACCTCATTAGGTTTGATATACAAAAGGATTGGCTGTTGCATTCCTTTTTTAATTTAATTTTTAAGATCAGAAAGAATGCCGCAGGGCACACTGGCAAAAACTCTTGTATTGATGAAATTTTAATTGCCTTAATCTAATGAAGCACCCATGCACGTCTTGGTGTAAGCACTTGAACAACTAGTTTTGGAAGGAAATTAAAAATGTAAATTCCTTTTAAATTAAGGTATATATGGTCTCATAAATAAATAAATGCAATAAAAAGTCTACTAAATGCTAAAAATTACTACATGAAAATTAATTAGAGCTCATTGTTTTAAACAAAGTTCTGACTTGTGAGGGCATCGAATTTCAAATTCAACCAAATGAAGGTTATTATTAAAGCACTTGTTTTTAAGTATGTCAGGATTATGTTCTGTTTACTTGTTTGTTTTCTCTCTATTTCTCTTTGGTTGCTCATTATGTGCTCTTTTGTTGCCATAGTTACTCATTATTGCCCCCTGTCTCTCATTAAATTTCCTTTGTTTACTTGTGAATTTAAGCCCTGTATTTCAGTTACTTTTTTTGGTTCTCTTTGACACTAAGTGTGGTTTTTGTTACTGATGTTTACTCTTGTGATCTTCTGCTTGTTTTTTTAGTTTAGTTTAATAAAGACTTTATATACTTGGAATTCTCCTTGCTTCATCATTGTGCACGCTAGAAGCCACACATTACTCTCTCTCTCTCTTATATGTATGTATATATAGTTATTTTATAACTTTGCCATAGATTACTTCATTCTAATGGCCTTACAGATATTCTAAGGTGTTTTGTGCCAGTGCCAAATCAAGGTATGCATCAATTTTCAATAATTCAGTGGTCCGTTGCAAATTATTCCTTACATATTTTCTCACATGTCTTCCAGGCCTAAAACACAAATGTAAACGCACTATAGCATATGGGACAACAACAAACCGGTCTACCTGCACATTAAAGTTTTAGATATGTCTGCTTTATGATTTGAGATTAAACTATGTCCATGCAGCTTTAACTATGTATACAGTAGTTCAAATTCATGGTTCTTAAGCTTTTTCTGCTATTGTATTCAATCTAAATCACTATATAAACCAGGGGTACCCAATCCTTTTCCTGGAGATCTACCTAGCTGCAAAGTTCAGCTTGCGGCCTTAACAAATTGACCAAGCAAATTAAGATTTTCAGGAGCAATTTGATAATTACAGATACAGTAGGTTTGTTGGATCAGGGCTGGATGTCTTCCTCTGCAGGTAGGAAGATCTCCAGGAACAGGATCGGGCACCCGTGATATAAACTATTAAACTGGCTCCTAATGAAAAACATTGACTGGCTAGTGGCCCCCAGGTATATTGATCTTGGGACCCCTGATTTAAGATGTAATAAAGTGCACAATCTGGACTAAAAGCCCAGGTATACTTCGTTTTCTCTGCTCCGTCTTGCACAGCTTTCAAAGTATAGTTTAGTCAACCCCGGATGAGCACAGATGGATGAGTTCGACACATGCGTAGTACGTTTACTATTGTCTACTATCTACAAGATGTCAGAGGGCAGCACTGAGTCATGTCATTTACAGGACATTCGCTCAGAAGGATAGAAGAAGAAAAGTAGCAGATCTGGCATTGCATGCAAAGTTTAAAAGAAGAACCAAAACATAAACGATGAAAGATGATATGCTAATTTGTTTAGTGTTCTTAGAACAGGATGTTGTTTTGTAATACTCTTCCTGCATTCTTCTTCGACTACTGCTCTATACATCACAACTGCATATTACCACCTATTGGACTCTTCTGTCTCAACACGCACCGTCCTCGCGGACACAAAATTGGGCTGCCCACGGACAGTGTGAGCGGATGTCTGCAGACCCTCTCTATAATGAAAACTACATCACGCAGATGGAATGTGGGCAGCCGAAGTAGAGTATACTTTGGTCTTAGCCCCATTATTTCTTAGGTTTGGTTAACTTTATTGACAGCCCAAAAGATGTTCTTTTCGATTCCAAAGAAAAGCAATGAGAGGTCAATATCCTATAGATTGTGATACGAAGATAAGCAGCGCAAGTAAATCAAAACATATACACTCACCGGCGTCCCCATTAAAAGTTTAGCTACAAAGTCAGAAACAGCTGACTGAGCTTAGCAGGCTTACTCAACTGAAAGAAACAGAACAGACTTATAGTGGTCCACATGGGCCCCTGGGGGCCGCGGCTCTGCAGGAGTGTTAGCTAACAAAAGCACATTAGTTCAAACAGTGTACTTGGCAGTGGATTTATGTTACACTTACAATCTGGGGTGGCTCAAAAACTATTGTAGGACTGAGACCAGAACATACATTGTATCCTTACAATAGCTAAACAGTTTCAGCTATTATTTGCATGGGATGATCTATTTCATTACAAATTTGACATTTAACAGACACTTCAGCAGGCCCCGTTTATACCTGGCATTATTAGTAATGTCTTGGGTTATTTGATCACAGATGGACAGCGGAAAAGGGGAGATTTATATTTCAGGGCTGTATTTTAGCCCCAAATTCTGATTGGATGAGATATGTTCAAAGCCATTAAATGGAGATAAATGTGACCACTCATTTTGTATTTGCCAATTTTATATTACATAAACAATAATGATAAATTTTGGTATTGTTTATTGTAAATGGAAATCAGAATTATCCCTTGTCAGATTTGGACCAGCTCTTTAACCAGTAAGTTATTCCACTGCTGGGTCCATCTATTATTACACAGCACCAAAAGTGCTGTTCAGCCAATGTGAGATGAACTAGATGGCTTGTAATCATTCATCTCTCAGCTGAGTAAACACAAGGGTGGGAGGATAGACTCTCAGCTTTAATCTTGGTTTAAATCTTCCCCAGGCCTTACGGCATTTACACCCTCACTCTGCAGACCAAACTGAATTTTAGATGCTTATGTGGATATTTTTACCTTCAAGTGTAAATGTTTATGAGATGTTAAGGAGTCTTGGTGTGAATCCAGAAGTGCTGTCTCATAAATATGTTTTCCAGCTGTGGCTTAAGTACCTTAAGTTTTTTGCACTGTGTTTGAGTGTCTGTGTGCATTTGTGTATTTGCATTTTTGCGCTGTCTCTAATTTGCATTTGTGCTTATTTATGAACTCTAATTGGAAGATATTTTGATGTTGTAGAGTTCAAACCATTAGACATGCTGTTGCAGTCCAGCACATCTCACTTAACTGGTAATAATTGAATCCCAAAGGGTCCGCTTCCGCCTGTGAAGTGTTGTTTTGGGGCCAGTGAGACTGGCGGGGGGTTAAGGGAAGTTTGGAAGAGACAGCTCATAAGATCCGTCAGAATCACGCAGTGTGGGCTTTTTTTCTGGTCTGTTGTCTGCTAACACACTGCCCATCAAAGAAGCTTTTAATAAAGCTGAGATCCACTGCAAGATGTGCACTTTCAACTGTTAACAAGAGCACGGAGAACTGCTGGAACGCTAGCGTTCTGATTCAGTCAAGTCCTTAAATGAAGTACGCTGTGAGAGCTTTTTATGCTAGGACTTGTCTGGAACCGGCCCCGGCAAATCCGGTAACTAGCTTAATATAAATGCAGACAGCTGCAGGTGAAATGTTTGTTGGTGTTTGTGTATGTTGTGTTGTTTAGCTGAAGTTCTTTTTGTGAGCAATGCAAAAATCAAATGTGTTATTAGTCAATCACTTTATACTAAGTGATATTAGCATGTTGCTAAATGAACAGACAGTGTAACAAATGCAAAACATTCAATCACACACAAACCCTGGTGGTTTAAACCAGGCAAAGCTGGTATTTAGCGGATTTAGCTCAGCAGTCAGCTGGTCGAACCAGTCCGTCAAAAGCCCAAAGTATACTTCAGTTTTAACGTAAACACTTAGCATATGTGTACTGCCGAATGGTGTAACACTTTACAATGAGGTTCATTTGTTTAACTAACCTGAACTAACCTTGAGCAATATTTGTTAATCTTTGTTAAATTTAGTAAATAAAAATACAGCAGTTCATTGTTTGTTAATGTTAGTTCACAGTACATTAAATGATGTTAGCTAATACATAGTTGATTATGAACATTGACTAAGATTAACAAATGCTGTAGAAGTGTAGTTCATTATTAGTTAATGTCAACGAATGTAGTTAAGTAATGTTAACTAATGAACCTTATTGTAAAATGTTACCGCTGAATGCATAGCTTTGGAAAGTTTGAGCTTTTTCTCTCAAAAAGTTATGACCGATAAAAATGTCTTTCCACTCGTTTGATGACAGCATGAAATGGAAGTTGCAATGGTCTTTTTTTTCCCTTTTGACTTTTTTTCAGCAAACAATGTTTGGTGACAGTGAAATTGAAAGTTATTTTCTATTGACACCCTTAAGTACTCAACAGAATGTATACTTTGCATTTTTTAAAAACCATCTAGGATGAAAATTCCCTACTGAGCTTTTCCGATGTGTTCTGGAATTGCCTTATCCGTTAAGTATGCATACAGTGATGGTTTATGTTTTGTCAGAGGTGAGATTTTTCTATATTTTTAATATCTCTGGCTTAGAATTAGACTTGTTCTGGGGCTTAAAAATGGTGATTAAAAAACAATGCAACCCAATTAGTATGTATTATATTTTACACTCTGCAAACAGATTTAATAATCATGAAATGTGGATGCTTTACCTCATTCATGCATTTTATTTTCGTAAAAGTAAATGTAGGTTGAATTGAATGCAGCATTAGAGGTAGGCAGCTCTCTAAGGGTTGGAACTGAGCCCCTGAGTCACTCTTCTCTGGAGCTTATTGATTCTCTGAGATGGCAGAAGGTGTTAGCGGTATGACAGAGCAGTCCCGGCTGTGAGCTAAGACTCCGTAGGAGCTCATCGACTCTGCTCTGCCCCACAGGGGCTTCACTTATCACACTGAGGGCTTTTACTCAATGTCGTCAACACCCAGGGTGCCTCACAGGAGGGAAGCGCCGGCTCTGTCACCCACTCGCTCTCCGTACTAGTGCTGCAAACCTCGACTTAGGAGACAGACCTTATCTCCCATCAAGGGCGGCATGCCAGGGTTTTGTCTTTAATCAATTATTGATGTGAGAAATAAAGCTGTATTTGGGAGGTACTTTGTACTCTAACAGGTGAACAGATTGCCTTGTCTGACAGGGCTTGTGTTTCCAGTCAGGCTGAAAATTGAACTTTTTAAGGGGAGAGAGAGATGTAGAACAAGGGGCCACCATGATGCCTTAGATTTACACACAAGCGGAGAAGAGATTCACCTCTTCTGCTTCGTCTCTGCCTTTTTCACTCTCTCCTCATCCTTTACACACATGCAGCCTCACACATAAAATTTGGGGAGGCATTTTAAGATTTTTCTTGATCTTTATTAGGGGTAGGAGAAAATAACGATTCTATGATGCATTGAGATTCTCTCTCCAATGAGTGTGAAGACTGATTTTTCTGCATATGCACGATAGCACTCATAGGGACGCATTCTGCTGGCTCCAAGTTTTGTCAGGAAAATGTTCAGATACATGAAGGGTCAGTTCACCCAAAAATGAAAATTCTGTCATTTATCGTTCTACACCCGTAAGACACAAATTAAGATATTTTTGATAAAATCCGATGGCTCTGTGAACAGCAAGATTAACACTTTCAGATGCCCAGAAACATATTACAAGTTCATGTGAGTACAGTGGTTCAACCTTAATATTATAAAGCGAAGAGAAAACTTTGTGTGCGCCAAAACAAAATAAAGACTTTTCAACAATCTCTAGTGATGGCCAATTTATGAACCTTTTGTTTTGAGTCAGTGGTTCGGAGCGCCAAAGTCACGTGATTTCAGCAAACAAGGCTTCGTTACATCATAAGTGATTCGAAATTTCACGTGACTTTGGCAGTTTGATACGTGAACCAGATCACTGATTCGAAACAAAAGATTCGTAAAACTTTGAAGTGTGTGTTTTGAAATCGACCATCACTAGATATTGTTATAAAGTCATTATTTTGTTTTTTTTGGCCCACAAAAAGTATTCTCGTCACTTTATAATATTAAGGTTGAACCACTGTACTCACATGAACTCTTTTAAATGTGTTTTTAGTATAACCTTTGAAAGTGTTAATTATCTTGCTGGCAATAGGGGCCTCACTGAGCCATCAGATTTCATCAAAAACATTTTAATTTGTGTTCCGAAGAAGAACGAAAGTCTTACGGGTGTAGAACGACATGAGGGTGCGTAATTAATGACTAATTTCAATTTTTGGGATGAACTAACCCTTTAAAGCGCTCTGAAATGCAGATTTGTATTGCTTGTAATATGTTTCTTTGTTCCCATTCATTACTTTATAATTGCTTGTATGTTTTGAAGCTTAGTTTTAATTCTTAACTTAATTGTTTTGATATATTATTAATTTGTAAACATTTTAAAATGAATTGTATAACAACAATTATATAAGTAATACAATTAAAATCCACAATTGTTTTGCAATCTAATCATGATTCCCAGAATCAGAATTTGATCAGTTGATGAGGTGCCTAAAGATTCACTTCAAAGTCCACCAGTGAAAACTGATCAAAGGTAATACTTACACGTTTCACATGAAAACCAGTTAACCAAGTAATTTACATATAATTTACATCATCTTTAAAGATACAGTAACACAAAACAGCCCTGGGAGTGTTTCCCAAAACTATCATTAGCCAACTATAGTTGCAAGTGCCATTGTTAGCAACATAGTAATGTTGTTTGACGTTTCAATGGGTTTGTGGTAGCTCAACCTTTGGTTAGAAGCATAGTTTCTTGTTGTTAGTGTGACATGTGGACTTCAACGTAGATCATATGTAGACAGATCACGCTATTGAATAAAATAGGCAAGTTAACTTGCTGTAAATTCATCATTTTATTACATTTAAAAGTGCATTTAAAAAAGGAGCTTCATTTATGAAAAGTGAACACATGCATAAATGAGGAATGGATCCCTGTAGTATAGCATGAGAGGGGACCAGTGATGAATCAAACATCAAATTAAATAAAAATAACCAGTAACAATAAATATTGAAATACACCACAAATGCTTTGTTCGTTACAGCAGCATCTTGGAAAATTACGTTATTGAGAAGGCTGCTTACTGAATGAGAAAAGTGTATGCCAATTACAGTACACCTGATTTAAAAAAAAAAAAAAAATGACTTCTTTCTATTGTTCGTACACATGAGCTATAATAATCTGACATGAATTGCTATTAATTAGCAGAAGTTATTACTCCACCACCTGTGCATGACTTCATTAACAACAGTCCTATATTTTTGAACCAACGAGGTTGAAACGACAGAGGTGACACCATGTTACTATGGTTTCAGGAAACAGATTAAATAGATAATTTAATGTTTCATACTACAGTGGTTAAGCAGCGGGTTATGTCACTGTGCAAAAAATGCACCCCTGATTGATTTAATGTTATGATCGAGTGGCACATAGTCATGAAAACAAAACATTGGCTAGCATTTATGAATTGTCATTTTATATTTTATATCATAAATATGTTCTTCCACTCTGTAATTCCTTCTCATGGTGTAAGATGGCCGACAAGTTTCAAGTTTGTGTCCATGTGGACATGTGTTTGTGTCTTTAATCCCTTTCCTTTATCAACTGTCTTCTTTTTTTCCCTTGTTAGTGGCCTGTTGAAGTGTTACATTGTTGTCTGGTTGCTGATTGGCTGCTCTCTGAGCTGACAGTCGGATTAATTGAGCCTCTCCACTGAGTCCTATCAAATCTCACAGCCAACACTGACACCAAAACAATCAACGACGGCTCTCAGCCCAGCCTGAGATCCACAACTAATTAAAGGGATTGTATGGTTTACTCTTAGAGAGCTGCCTAATGCTCCGCGGGTCATCATAACACGGCATGTGGGATATCAAAGCTCAGAGTAACACTCATGAGGATTTGTTTTGTTTTTTTTATGATTCCTGAGGCAGGTTTGCTTTCTTCTCTTTTGAGTAGCACTTCATAATTAATTTGATTGGGTTCCGTTCAGCTTAATTTGATTCAGTTCAGTTAAGGGGAACTCAGAGGTGCTTTTTTGGAATAATTGAGTTTCCAGTTCTAAAAAAGCTTATTGACATTAATGGTGGTAATAAATCATTCAAAAAGGAACAATTATCAATTTAAATAACATCAGCACTAATGTTTAATGTACATTTTAAAATCAAAAAAGATCTAAGTGAAACTAATTGGAATGTCTCGCTTTTCCACATTTAGATTATCTTTACCTATAACTCACACTGAGTTAATCCATAACAAATATGAATAATTTAATAACACTGTTAGATGTAATATTTAGCAAATCAATCTCAAACAATGAATCTCAAAATGAACAATTTTAATACTGTACATTACATATAAAAATGTGATGCCTAAATTCTCTTATTGCATTTATGGTTTTTAGTGATTTTATTTTACATTTATTTCAAATTTTTTAGTGCGTTATTAGCCATAACATTAAAATAATAATCAGTTTATCCATATCATGTAGTTGTGTCATTCAAGTTAAAAATAAAAAATAAAAATTGTGTATTTTCTTTCAATTTTGTAATCCATTCAAGATCTAAAAACCATTTTTACCATTTTCCCCCATGAATTTCATGGGAAAATAACTACAGTGTAATATATATTACCGCAGTATGAAGGTTTGGACGTACCTCCCATCAGAGTGAACAAAACAAAGAGCCTGAAAATGATGGATAAACAAGAAAAAAAGAAAGAAAAAAAAACAGGTCATCTGGGTGAGAGATCAATGCACAGGGAAGATGAAATGTTGAAGAGTCAGAACGTCTCCACCTCGTATTCCCATGTTCCCTTGTGCTGAATTTCAGACAATCAGAGCAGTGTATTGAAGCTGTTTCTAGACCTCTCACCCCGGCCCTCATTTGCAATTTGCAATTAAAGTTGTGGTGCTATTTTAAGCCTTCAGGTCTGACCCAGGGCTTGTGTGTGTGACTCATAGAAAAGTGCTGAATTATTTTACCACCTTCATGCCCTGGTCAATAATCTAATGTAATAGGTGCAAGGCTCGCCACCCCATGACGCTCTCTTACTTTTGTTAAATGACTTTGCAGACTTCATCTACATACATTTTTTATGGAAGGTCATCTTTGTTATCTGCCAACAGAAACAGGGTTTTTTTGATGTTCATATGAACCTTGTATATGTATACATATATACATAAACTACATTAGAGGTCAGTAAGGACGTGTTTTGAACATACTATTCATCCACAACTTTCTATTCATCAAAGAATCCTGAAACAATTCACGGTTTACACATGAATATTAAGCAGCAAGCACGATAAGCATGTTTTCAACAATTAGAAATGTTTCTTCAGCATCAAATCAGCACATTAGAATGATTTATAAAGGATCATGTGACACTGAAGACTAGATTAATGAAAACTGAAAACTTCATAGCTTTGACAGCACAGGAATACATTTTATTTAAATTATGTTGAAATAGAAAATATCTATTTTAAATCAATAATATTTTACAATATTACTGTTTTTACTGTTTTTTTGTTCAAATAAATGGAGGCCTGGTAGATGCTACTTTCAAAAACATTTAAACAAATCATACAACCTCAATCTTTTGAACAGTAATATAAATACATTTATATTAGGCCATTTTACTCTGGCATGTAATTTTTTTTCTAATCATATTTACAACATTACATGTGTTTTATTTCAAATGGCATAATTATCATCATTATTATGAACACAGCAATTGAATTACACAAAACGCGTATTACAACTAACAGGAAACAAATACAGACCTTATTCTTTTTTTCATTCATTGTGCTTAATAAACTGGTGAACTGTATAACCTTCATTACTGTCGTAAGCAATACTGCTCCGGAGCCCATGAGATAGATCATGAAAAGTTTGTACTGATCCATCCTTGAGTACTCTGTAAACCCTAACGCTCAAAATAATTAATTGGTTTGGGTAGACCAAACTGAAATAAAAAAAATAAGTTCAATCAAATGAACTTTAATGAGTATTTTGTCATATTTTAAGTAAACAAAACTTTTTCATTGTTTTGAGTTTTCTGAACTCATTTCTTTTAATTTAGACAAACTTAAATTTAACTGAAACTGGGCAGGGGTTTCAATTTCCCAGAATGCTTTGCGCTTGGCACTTGAAAGGGAGAGCAGTTGTTAAAATTGTTTGGGGAGCAAATGTTAAAATGTTTTATTAGACATTAATGTTATATATGTTTTAAATATTAGAAGTTTCTGTTAATGTGGGTTTTTGGAAAGTGACCAACATGGTGACAAGTGATGCATGTTGCTTGGTTTGAGAGCATGTTAAATGTTTTATACAGCTGTATTCATTCAGCAAGTGCTATACCATGCTATTTCTAACATGTTAGTAAATTAGCAAGTTATAAGTTAATTTTCTGATTTAGCTTGCTTAATTTCCACTAATGAAATAATTACATTGAGATTACATGATAATTTTAAGTGTTTATTATTTAATTGTATTTTCCATTTGCATTGACCCTCGTTCACAAAGTAGTCTGGAGTGAAATGATTTGCGCACACATAAATGAATTTAGGTATTTTTTGGGGGGTGCATTACCTTCAAAACTAAAACCAATCCAATGTATCCTCAGTTTTTCAGAAGTTGGGAGAAAATGAAGACTTATATGTTCACCCTTACATCCAACAACAGAACACCGTAGTTGCTTGCGAGACATTGTTGTTGGTAAAGCTGCTCAAGCGCAGAAAAAATGACAGACAACATACACCTCGCTGTGGGTGGAAACTATGGTAATGCAGGACTGTCAGTAAGCGGCCGTGGGCAGGGCCAGAGAATCAAAGCGCATATATCCCATGAGACTGCTTTGGTTTAATGGGTATTTTTTTGGATATGGATAGATTTTTTTTATCATTGTAGGGTGGTTGTGTACATAGACTGCCAAAACACATTTATGTCCAAAACACCATGTAAAAGAAAAATCTTTTCTTCACCAGCCTACATTTTTGACAAATTTTACTGAGATTATTACTGCACAGAAATCTGCTAAACATTCTCTTTCGGTGTGTCTGTCTTGCTCCGTTCACTATCTGTAAATGAGGACCCTTTTGACCTTGACTGGTCTTTCTGCTTTTGATTGTCCACGTTAGCGCAGATAGTTAGATTGTCCCGTTTTTAATCAGCGGCCTGTTTTGCAACTTTCATTCACTCTGCCGGGAGAGAGAGCAACTCTTCCAGTCTCCCACAGCAACAGATGGCAAAGAAGTCGGGTTGTTTGTGCGCGGAAGAGTCTTTTTTTGAAACGGAAACATAATGAGCCCATATTCAGCCTTCAGTCTTTCCTGTATTTAGTGTTTGGCATAAAGGCGGTGAGGAGACGGGCTGCCAGTGTGTGTTTCTCTCTCTCTGAAATCAGTCTGGTCATTAGTCACTGCACATACAGCATAAACAGTTTCCGCGCACTCTTTTCTGAGAAGCACATCTTTCGGCCAGCTTACAGAAAGTTTGGCTGTTCTAATAGTTGAGGACAGGCATTTTATTTCCAAGGAATTGGATTGAAGCATTTTGTGTATGTTGTTGACAAAGGATTTTCTTGGTGTACATAGCAAGTGTTTGTTGTGCAGCCTGCAATTTAACTCCAGGCGCAAGACATCAGTTTTGGGGAAGCTAATTTGTAACTGTACTCAGCCAAGCTACTCATTATTTATAGTAGTTCAACTATCAAGCTTTAAAAAAATGTCAGATACACAACAAGACAATTACTAAATATTTCTAACTGCATGGAAGTTTTTAAGCTAATATTTAGCTGTCTGGCACAAAAATAATGAGGATCTCAATTAGCAAAACAGTATTAAACTTTTACAACAAAAACAGATAATTAAACAAGAAAACGCTGATTTATAAAACATACAGTAGTAATAAACCATAGTATTTAAATAACATTTATCTCCTTAAATGAAGGTAAATTGCAATTAAAATACACTGTTCATTGTAAGAAAAAGCAGCTTATTACTGGAAAAGCTAAAATGAATGAATGAAATTGAATAACTAAATGAAACTGAATATATATGTGTGTGTGTGTGTGTGTGTACGTGTTTTCCTTACATTGTGGGGACCAAATGTCCCCACAACGTAAGTAAAACCAGTAAATCTTGACATTGTGGGGACATTTTGTTGGCAGAATGTACAGTTTGTACAGTATAAAAACCATTACGCCTATGGAGATATATATATATATATATATATATATATATATATCTCGGAATTGAGTGATTCTGAGAATGTAAAGTTGATGAAAAAATAAAAATGGGTTTAGTTTAGTCACATCTCTCCATAGAACATTCTTCCACAACTCCACAGCTATATTCAAATGAATTTAAGCATATTCAAGTCAGCCTTTTATGTTCTTCTTGGTCGAGAGTGGCATTCGACAAAGCTGTAAAGCTTATGAGCAGAATAAAGTTGCATCTTCATGGTCAAACATGGAGGTAGTCCAGTCTTGTTATATGGAAGTTCTTTAATTTTGCAGGAAGGAGAAATCTTTACTGTATGAAGGACATCATAAATTCTTTGAAGTATCAAGCCATTTTGGCAAAAATTATGCCTTTGGTGCAGAGACTGAAGCTTGCTTGATGCTTGATGATCAATGGGCTTTCCTGTCCCAAAGTATACATCCAAATCTACTTAAGCTTGGTTCAGGGATCAGTCATAGAATGTTCTTGTATGGCCAGTGCAGTGTTCACATTGAAATCTCATTGAAAATATTTGGGAGAATTTTTAGAAAGCTTGCAACATGGAAACCTAAAGACTATCAGTGATCTGGAAGCTTTTTCAAGCGAGGAATGGGCCAAGATTGCAGTCGAGAGGTGACAGAAGCTTCTAAGAACTTACAGGCAGCGTTTATTGGAGGTTATAAAGAATAAAAGATTCTGCACAAAATCTGGCTTTTGGGGGTTGCATAATTTTGTACGTGTATATTTAGAGCGAGTTTGAGTTTTGTTGATTTTTGATTTTTCGTCAGCTTTACATTCTCAGATTCACTCAAATGTATAAACTTGGTGTAATAGTTTACTGATGCCTTTGATCAGTTGTTTTCATAAAATTTAGTTCTCTGCAGCAAATGTATTGTTCTTATTCGTACTCAAACATTCTTAGTGCTGCATTGATAAAATCTTAACTTTGTTACCAGATAAATATGAGCGTTGTTTACACTTTACACTGTGAACTTGAAAGAAAAAGAGGTCTTTTAAAATTTTCGCTACAAATGAAATTCCCAGACTGTCCTCTACATGAAAATCTTTCTGCAGGCCACATCATTCATTTTTGTAGGGGTTTGATTGATCGGGTTTATAGAGAGACTGGGTTTGAATATTTTACTCTTGGGCTTGTTTTGATGTTTTCTTTATTTTCTGTATCTGTTGTTTTGTTGTTTTATTGTTTGATGTTTTTTTTTTTGTTTGTTTTTCCTGTAACTGCACATAAAACTCACAAGCAAATGTTTAATACTTTGCAAGTTTGAAAACAAATTAACTTAGAAAACTAAGAAACTGCAACATTAATTATTCATGACCTTCAGGAACAGAATCTATAAACATGTTGACTGCACTATTCATTTGGACTCTATACAAAAGAACATAATTATGGCTTATCTGCAGATGAGAGTTCAGCAAACCTGCCAGTGCTTAACCTTGAGAGTCGACTGAAAGATTGAGAGAACAGGGTAGCGCTCAAAGAATATTCACAGAGCACTGAAAGAAACTTCTGTAACTATAAATATTATGGATCTGAATATGATGAGATCATTTTTACTCATCGACTTTTTGTTATAGTAACCCATCAGCCCTCTTGCTGAACAATAGCTTTTCTGTCTCACTTCAAAACCTGTTGCTTAGTGGCATTGAGGGGACCATTTGTTTAGTTTGTTCAGATGTCCGAATATCCTTCCTGCAGAACTGTACTTTTTTCAAACTCTGCCATTTTTAATAATGCTTTTGTTGTCATTTAAAGACTGTCTATGGTTAGGTCAAGCTCAGGCACTTAAACTTTATTAATCAGAACTTAATTGTATACAAAATGGAAGGAAAAATGATGGAAATAAAGAGCTAAAGCAAACCATTCATCCTGAGAGTTAGCTTTCTTAAGAATGTCAGTGTCAGGGCTACGTTCTGTTTTTATGGATTTTTATTTTGTTTCACCTTGTTTTCCTGTGTTCTTTTACTGTTAAATTTAGCCTTGCTTAGACTGTCAGTCCAAATGCGATTTTTGTCCATATCTGATCGGATTCCGATGAGATTTAGCAAGTGTGAACATAAATCTGTTTTGAGCTACATTGTGTATGTACAGTCGTGGCCAAAAGTTTTGAAAATTTCATAAATATTAGTTTTCACAAAGTTTGCTGCTAATATCTTTGTTTCGGTTGTTTCTGTGATGTACTGAAATATAATTACAAGCACTTCATATGTTTCAAAGGCTTTTATTGACAATTACATGACATTAATGCAAAGAGTCAGTATTTGCAGTGTTGGCCGTTCTTTTTCAGGACCTCTGCAATTCCACTGGGCATGCTCTCAATCAACTTCTGGGCCAAATCCTGACTGATAGCAACCCATTCTTTCATAATCACTTCTTGGGGTTTGTCAGAATTAGTGGGTTTTTGTTTGTCCACCCACCTCTTGAGGATTGACCACAAGTTCTCAATGGGATTAAGATCTGGGGAGTTTCCAGGCCATGGACCCAAAATTTCAACGTTCTGGTCCCCGAGCCACTTAGTTATCACTTTTGCCTTATGGCACGGTGCTCCATCATGCTGGAAAATGCATTGTTCTTAACCAAACTGTTGTTGGATTGTTGGAAGAAGTTGCTGTTGGAGGGTGTTTTGGTACCATTCTTTGTTCATGGCTGTGTTTTTGGGCGGAATTGTGAGTGAGCCCACTCCCTTGGATGAGAAGCAACCCCACACATGAATGGTCTCAGGATGCTTTACTGTTGGCATGACACAGGACTGATGGTAGCGCTCACCTTTTCTTCTCCTGACAAGCCTTTTTCCAGATGCCCCAAACAATCGGAAAGGGGCTTCATCGGAGAATATGACTTTGCCCCAGTCCTCAGCAGTCCATTCACGATACTTTCTGCAGAAGATCAATCTGTCCCTGATGTTTTTGTTTTTTTGGAGAGAAGTGGCTTCTTTGCTGCCTTTCTTGACACCAGGCCATCTTCCAAAAGTTTTCGCCTCACTGTGCATGTAGATGCACTCACACCTGCCTACTGCCATTCCTGAGCAAGCTCTGCACTGGTGGCACTCCGATCCCGCAGCTGAATCCTCTTTAGGAGACGATCCTGGCACTTGCTGGACTTTCTTGGACGCCCTGAAGCCTTCTTTACAATAATTGAAACTCTTTCCTTGAAGTTACTGATGATCCTATAAATTGTTGATTTAGGTGCAATCTTAGTAGCCACAATATCCTTGCCTGTGAAGCCATTTTTATGCAACGCAATGATGGCTGCACGCGTTTCTTTGCAGGTCACCATGGTTAACAATGGAAGAACAATGATTTCAAGCATCACCCTCCTTTTAACATGTCAAGTCTGCCATTCTAACCCAATCAGCCTGACATAATGATCTCCAGCCTTGTGCTCGTCAACATTCTCACCTGAGTTAACAAGACGATTACTGAAATGATCTCAGCAGGTCCTTTAATGACAGCAATGAAATGCAGTGGAAAGGTTTTTTTGGGATTAAGTTAATTTTCATGGCAAAGAAGGACTATGCAATTCATCTGATCACTCTTCATAACATTCTGGAGTATATGCAAATTGATATTATAAAAACTTAAGCAGCAACTTTTCCAATTTCCAATATTTATGTGGTTTGAAATACTAGTTCAGCCAGAAATCAGTATCAGTCTCATTGCTTTGACTGGTCTTTGCATGTTTTATGTGACTTCCACATTGTTAAAGATAACATGCTGAAAGTCGCTACAGAAACAAGCTTTTGTTTTTGCAAAGTGCCAGACGAGTAAATGAAAACCCTGAATACCAGCCCCCTATGTTTCTGCCACTGCCTCGTACAACACAGCCCAGCAGGTATACGTTATCATGTTGTAAATAAGACAACATCTGTATTGCAAACCCTTTCATGTTGCAGTTGTTCTTGCTGTTGTTTGTTTGTTGAATACCAACCAATGCAACGTCATTGCCATAGAAACCAATGCAGAAAGACCGGTATGGGACACACAAATCGGATCGGAACAATGGTGATATATGCAAAAGCCTAAATTAAATTTGTTCATCATATAAAGCGATCGAGTCTCTTCAGAAAATTCTATGGAGGGACAAAAAGCTCTCAGATTTCATAAAAAAAAAAAAAAAAGATTTCCATTTGTGTTCCGTATATGATCAAAAGTCTTCAGGGTTTAGAACAATATGAAAGTGAGTTACTAATGACAGAATTTTCATTTTTTGGTGAGCTATCCATTTAAGCCCTTAATTTTACTCAGTTCTTTGTAGTGTATTGATGTCAGAGATCGGTCAGGCTCTGCAGTCAACCAACCACAACGCACACCATCACTGGAGTATTAATCACCCTCACCTGAAGTTCATCACCTCATCACCAGCACTGCTTATAATCACACACTTCTCCACTGCACTTCGTCCGGTCTCGATTTCGGTTACGGATAATACCTGCTCTTCTTACCTTGTTATGATCCTGCTCCCTCGTCTTCATAGTTACCCTGTGTCTCTTGTCCATCATCTTCTGTCAGTGTCTTCAGTCATCTTCACTCCCAGGAACCTTCCAGTGCTTTCACCCAGGACTCGAAGTGTGTGCCCTGTACGCCGTCATCGTCAGATCTTCACCTCATCTACTAAACAGGAAGACTGTCAGTATCGCTATCACTCATCTCATACTCAATTGCATACTACTTTACCTGTGTTTGCGGATCCCGTGTCGCTCAATAAACCTGTGTTATTCATATACCTCTCTGTGAGTCTGTGTTCCGTTACAATTGACTTGTTTTGTGGCATTTGGACCCTTTTTTAATCCTAATGTTGTCTGCAATTTTACCAATGATTTAATGTCGAAGTAAAACAAAGTGTGAAAACGGAAAATGAAATTGAGGACACAAGATGTAAATATGATTGAAATATAAATGAAAGTAATAATTAAAATGATTATAAGAATTATGAAGAAATGCTTAGAAAATGTACTTTTTTTTTAATAAAAAAAAATTTCACAGTATCTGGGAACATGGCAAAATGGTACCATCTACTCAAAATAAAGTGAAATTGGTTCAGTTAGACCTTATGTGGTATATGTTTTAATACAAGTGCTCACCCAGGCAGCATTTGATCAAAAAATACAGTAAAAAATGTGATGCTGGGAAATATTATTGCGATTTAAAATAATTTTTTTCTATTTTAATATTTTTTTTCAAATGTAATTTATTCCTGTGATGCAAAGCGGAATTTTCAGCACCATTACTCACCTCTTCAGTGTCACATGATCCTTCAAATGTGCTGATTTGATGCTCAAGACACATTTATTATTATCAGTGTTGAAAACCGGTGTGCTACTTAATATTTTTGTGGAAACGTGATACTTTTTTCAGTGTTCTTTGACGAATATAGAGTTCAAAAGAACAGCATTAATTGAATTTTAAAAAATTGTAAATGTATACTGTCACTTTTAATCAGTTTTTGAAAATGCACTGCATAACAGGAATGACCCATTTTAAAATACTAATTTTGGCTAAATATATATCATTTGAAAGATGTCAGGCTTCAGTATTCAACCTCTGTTATATATAAATTCCATTATAATCATAATTATGCACAGACAAGTCCAATTATGGAAATTCCATCTAGTTTTTATGGCAAAGGTTCAGTAAACAGCATCATCCATTAGGCATAACACTGATTTGTTCTCATATGTTTACGTCACATTTCTTTAGAGAGGTGTCAGTTTCCTACAAAATTATTCATTGTGAGGAGTGTTTCAGTGGTAAAACATCCTCTTACAAAGTGTGTGAAATTCATATGAGCAGAATGAGGCTGCTCATAGTTTCACTGTCAGAATGAAGTGTTTAACATGTCTATTGTGAACATGCAAAAACACTGATGTTTGTCTATTCTGCTAGTTCAAGTCATGGTCAGTGGCCCGTCTGACCACTACCACTGGCCTCTTGAAAGATTAACTCTCATGGGCTTCCAGCGTCTGCCCCTGCACTCTCACCTCCGTCCTACAACACAAATACACACATGCATTAAAGATTTCAAAAAGAAAATCTTATTAAATGGTTTGATGTCATGACACATCAGCATTGCCCTACTTTACTGAAGTGCTTGAGGTTGAAAGGGCTGATTTGTTTGAAAATAGTCTGAAGTTGAAGGATTGTGGGGGTTTTAACTATCGCAACCATTCATCACTCATCTTCGTTTGGCTTCTGTGAGAATCTTATTGTGCTTCCCACCTTTTCTCTCTCTCGTTCTTGTCAGTTTGAGGTGATGGTCCTAATCTGTTTATGGCGAGGGTGGAGGCAGGCCTGTGGGTTCTGTAACCTTATCATATCAGAGCAGCTTCCCGTTAGATTCCACAGATGCACAAATGCAATCTTCCTCTGTTTATGAAAGCTTCATATCGGAATAATATGCATGGCTTTTTATCAGTGTGCGGCAAGACTCTATCTCTGCACTGAAAGAGTGTGCGTGTGTGAAAGGGGAAGATGTGGCAACAGAGAGAGCATTTGATTGAATTGTTATAATGGCCAGTCATGTATTCAAAAATGCACAGCAATAGATGTTTTTAAGATTTCGGTGCATTTTTGTAGGTTTAAATGCATTTGAATTAGAGATTTGCTATTGGTTGGTTTGGTTGGTTGGTTCATTCATTCATTCATATTCAATTTTGGTTGTTTGGTTGGTTCATTCATATTTATTTTTAAATGATATAATACATTATAATATACATTGCCCAGCCAAAAAATAAATAAATAAATAAATTAATTGTTTGAATTTTAATAGGCAAATACTTAAGAGTTAATGACTGGATCATTATTACTTTGATTATTAGGTTTATAGCATGTTTTATGTTTGGAAGCTGTTTTGCAAAGCTGTGTAGCTTTTCATGTCTTAAAAAAAAACTTGTAGGAAGATGTATCATAGCCATATTCCTCGATGAAAATGGAAGTGGAAGTAACATTACAACATTTATTTCCATCAAAAGGTGCATTAATTTTTGGTCTTGTATTGATAATGCAAGTGGTGAGCACTCTGTAAAGTCTACTCCAACACATCCTAAAGACTAACACTGAGGTTAAGGTCAGGATTTCTTCATGCTCTCTGAACCATTTTTTCACAGTTTTCACCCTGATGAATATTGGCATTATCATCCTGGAATATGGCCATGATGTGTCTTCCTAGATGGTTATTTAAGACACACTCCAACTTTTAGGGTTAGAAAGAACATAAAAGAACATATTTTTCCAAACATAAAACATGCTAGAAACATGTTGCCTAGCAGGGCCAGGCAGTTTGATATAGTATAGTATTTATTAAATATATCTGATAAAACAAATGTTGCGCTTCTGCTACTTCTCTGTAGAAATAAAACACAGTGTCCGTGCAGTGTAAATATGTTTATGTTTTTACAAAATGTTGCTGAAGCTTTACCCTAGGCAGCATCCTTGATAAGGCCCCTGCAGATTCCCTCATCTTAAATTGATGATACTGTTTATTTGTTGGATTATTTGACTTCTGTTGGAGCTATTGTTCTTAGGCCCATAGCTGTGGACTCTTGGGTCAGTGAAAATGTTATAAATGTGAATTTTATAGGTATAGACCGAACACCTCCAAGATTAACACAAAGCCAAGCCAAAACTCATTTTAACCACCCCTGCTGAATCCCATTCCTCGTATTTATTCATACAACCAAGCACACGATTATGACTTCAAGCACATCTCTATAAGTATGGACTGAATATATCAGTGCATGCTTGGAAATATGGCTGTCAGGGTTATGTTCTGTTTTTGTGTTCACTTTCTGTTTCCTTTGACCCAGTTTTCCCATGTGTTTCATTGGTTCATCTAATTCACCTGTCCCACATTAATTAACTCATCAGCTCCTTCGTTTTCCCTCATGTATTTAAGCCCTCAGGTTCAGTCTTTTCCTTGTCCCATATTGTTTAACGTCAACGTGTACGTGGGAGTTTCCTCTGAGTTGTTCTCCTTTTTATTGGATTAATTTCTTGGATTAAAATTCTGTTTGAGTATTTTTTTCCTCGTGCACTTACATTACAGCCACCCACAGTGACAATAGTAGGTATTATTTGAGGAAGTGATATGAATTTGGTCAGCGGGTTTAAAAAAGTAGTCTCAGTTGTGTTGAGTACTTTTGTAACACCATGGTATGCTTGAGGTTCTTACCACTTTTTAATGAATTGAATGCTCCTGCGGTGAGTCTGAATGCTTTTACAACGCCGTTCTAAGAATTAAAAGCATAACGTTGTTAGAATTGAATCCCTGCTGTTCTACCTAATCACATGTTTGAATGCACACGAGACGGGGGATGGTGAGAAAGTTAGATTTGCTTTGGGATGGCTTCATAGGCCCACTGTTGAAAACTCGGTACACAGTTTAATTGCAGGAATAAAGGATTGAGAGAGGATAAGAGACCGTGTGGGGGCCTCATCCCAAAAGTTAGTGGGATATCAGGGCTTATTTACACTGTGATGGTTTCACAGTGTGCATCAGGGGGGATACATACAGTTTACTTTATTTTTGAGTGGGTTTCCATGTACTAAAACTGAAGGAAATCTGAAGGATATTTGAGTAATACTTCTCTGTGCAAAATTTCGGAATGTTGTTTCTACACAGTCGGTTTTTCTTGGGCAGGAGCTTTGAAACTGGGCTTTGGGGACCCCTAGGGGTCAGCAAGAGAGTGATTGGGGTTCAGAAGAAAAACTGAGAGAAAACACATTTTACAAAATGCACTTTTGAGGCTGTCAAAGTTAACATGTTAACTTCCAATATTTATTTATTTGTTTATTCATTTTTTTTAATAATTATGTAAACACACTTACAGAATTGACTTCCTAAAGGCGCTGGGAATCACAGTGTTACCAGTCTTAATCTTAAACGGTGCAAAATTATATCCTCTGGTCCCCTATATATATATGCACACACATGTTTAATGTATTAATATATACATATACACATACATACATGCATACATACATTAAACACTGAGTTTTAAAATGTCATGTTTAAGTTAAAGAGTAACTTGCCATTTCTTTCTAATTTGTGAAATTGACAATTTTCAGTGTAGTGGCTAAATGGAAAATATATATGCTGTCAACTTAACACAAAGCAAACATTCTCTGAATATTTTTGATATATATACAAAAGTTTTTAGTTATTATTAATAAAGTCATGGTCCTCATGAGGTTTTTGAACAAGTAAAATAGATGTTAGAAATGGATGAAAGAAAGCAGGTAGGAGCAATAGATGGAAAGCATGAAGTTGTTCTCATAGTGCTATTTCTCATGAAAGGATGGCTTCAGTCTTGAGTTAGTTTCATCTCTTGCTCATTCACACACTGTTCATCGTTCTCCTCAGGGAATCACACCACCACCAGCCACCCAACCTGCTGCTCCTGCTGCCTGTTTCTCTCTTTCTCTCTCCATCTGTCTTTCTGGGCTGAATCAACCAACCTTGTGTTACAGCTACTATTTAATCAGAGAATGAATCCATTACTCATGTGTTTTAGTGCTGTCAATCAATTAGAAATTAAGTGAAATTATTACATGAAATGCCAATTACTCAATCAAGTTAAACAACATTCACACATATTACAATTAATTGCACATATAAATATTTTATGAGAAAAGCCCTCAAATGACGATCATTAGAAAAGATTAGACTGGCAGAATAGTGAATCTTTGAAAGACATCACTGTTCACAAATGTCCTTTGTGAACAGCTTGATGAGAATTTTTTTCTTTGAATTTATATGCATCAGAGTGTGTTCTAGTTGATTGATTTTTGGATTCTTATTTCATCAGAGAGGGGTCGATTTTATGTTGATGTTGTGGAGAAAATGTCTTTCTCTCTTTCCCATAGCTGGGAGGTAGTGCGGTTCCTCCTCTCCAACCTGCGCTGGTGGATGGAGGAGTATCACTTTGACGGCTTTAGGTTTGATGGCGTGACCTCGATGCTGTACCACCACCATGGCATCGGTCAGTAATTCTGCACATGCATGACTACACTGATTGGATTATATGTTTTTGATTCAGTATAAAGAACCAGCTCTTAAGAGTCATTCGCTCGGGAGTCAGAGTTCATTGGTCGTAATAAGTAGTAAAGTAATAAGTAGTAAAGGAAACTCTTTAGTAATTTTAGTTCTGTTTCATCCGGTGAAAGAATGCACATGCGACAAATGTTAACAGAACCAATTACACCATCCCTAATACTAAACTAACTCATTTTTTTTATTTATGCTGAAAATAATAATAATAATAATAAGAATAAAGCTATTTTACAATAGGCTTACAAAAATAAACTACGGATGCAGCCTATTCTCTAAAATCAAGTCTTAATATGTAATTTTGCTTTATTCTTAAGCAGGGCCTATATTTATCCTTTTTTTAAAAAAACATTTAGTTTAACAAACTGATTAATTTGTTGATTTATCTAATTTGCCTTGTTCATGTAATGTTTTTTTTTATACAAGTTCCTCTGTATGTCTCTGAATTAGTTAATCTGGATGAGATGTTAAAGCTTTGATGCAGATTCATGTAGAGTTTGGCGGAGGCATGCCAACTATGGAATTTGTTGTATTAATAAATCTCTTAAATCACTAAAACTGGAGGAAAAGTACAAAATGCATGAATAGATTTGAAAGGCCCTCTTAGACCATTACCATAAATTATGAGAGACACTGGCCACTCTGTACATATTACAGTGAAATGATTTCACTCATGAAAGGTCTGTGATGTCATTAATCCATACTCCACTGGAAATTTTCTCTGAATTACACAGTCAAATGCTCCGGTTTTGTCCAGGCACATCATTTTCTGGGAACTACGGCGAGTACTTCGGAATGCACGTGGATGAAAATGCGGTCGTCTATCTGATGCTGGCTAATCACATTTTGCACATGCTCTACCCACAATGCATCACTCTAGCAGAGGTGAGAGCCTACCTGCACCAAAGTAGATTTCTATTTTTTCACAAGAGGTATATTTTTTTCTGCTCGTACAGCTCCCATTACCTTTTTTCTCGCTCCAAAGTGGAAATTTCATTTCATTCTTTTCTATTCACCTGCTCTGTGCCGGTGCGTTTATTTAAAGCTGAGCTCTTGAGAGATGGGAGCTGAACACTTTGGCTAATGGATCAGGGTGATAATTGGGTGATTAAGGCCAAAAGATTCAAGAAAAGAACAAGAAAGCTTTTCAGGGGCTTACACTGTATGGATCTGTGCCATGGTCTCTTTCGCTCTCTTCTTCAACGATCTCATATGACCCATAGGCAGGTTGTAATAGAAGCAGGCATTTTTCAAATTGCTTTAATTTGCCCATCTGCCAATGTGATTAATCCGAAGTACAGAGCGAATGGGGAAGTAGAAGATTACAACTGCATCCTTGAAGAAGGACAGAATCTCCATCTCAAGGGTTGCTGCAAACCAGGCACCATTCTTTCTATACATTTACTCAATCCCAAAACTTCTCACTGCAGGAAAAAAAAAAAATCATTAGTTTTGTGCAAAAGCTCTTCAAAATGAATGAATTTCTAATGCTCCAACCAATAGACAATATCGCCTCTGACTGTAAGAAAGCGACTCCTTCGGCTTGGAAGAATGGCGTTAAAGTACGTTCTGAATTGCCATTTTCTTATCCCTAAAAGTTCCCAATATAGCAGATAAATCTGAAAATCGGACATAGGCATGGTCATATCTAAGTGGAACAAACTGTCTTCATCCAGAATTTTATATACAATTTTTTTTTCCCTCAGTTTTTTAATGTGCTTTGGCTTTGTCTTTGCTAGAAATTCCATTTTACAGTCATCTAAACTGGTCTAAGATGATCATTGGTTAGTTATAAGGATATCATTGTGTGAATTTAAATGTTTATCCACTGAAAATCGTGACATGTAGCTGTCCATGCCGCATTCTTTAGAGAAGTAGCAATGTCCAATTTGAGAAAGACATGTTCTTTTGGGTCAAATCTTTTTAATTTCCAGCTCACAAAACCGGTCGGAATGATTTGTTCATAAATAGGACTGATATTGTTCTCAAGTTGGCAGATGATTTTCAGTATGTAACAACTTAAAATTTGGTCTGTTCTTTGCACAAAACTTTAGGACAAGTATACAAATGGACCACTTTTATGATGCTTTTACGGTACTTGTTTTCATTTTAGAGCCTTACAGCCTCCGTTCTTGTTCTTTTTAATTATAGGGAAAAGAATGGAAGGGTATTTTTTCACATTTTATGTTCCCCAGAAAGAAAGTTTGGAAGTTTGGACTTGCTATTGTTATATTGCACTGACTAATGATCAGCTTGGACCAGATAGAAACCAGGTATCATGTTCCAAGAGACAGCTTAATCTGTATTTTTCCAGCAGGGATTGCACGTTCTCACACTTTCTCGCTCATCATTTCTTCATGGATTTTTGTGTAGGATGTATCAGGGATGCCAGGTCTGTGCAGGTCCATTGAACAGGGAGGACTGGGCTTTGATTATCGTCTGACCATGGCCGTGCCAGACAAATGGATCCAGGTGAGCTCCCGTCTCCTGTGATTTCTCTCTCTCTTTCTCTCCACACAGATGTTGCTCCTTTGTGTTTGGTTCTGTGCAAATGATGTTGTTTGATGTTTGCAGTTCAACGTTTTGGGGTCATCTCTCTTTATGAAGCTGCGTATTTGTAGTCTTTCCGCAGCGGCTGTCTCGCATCCAAATCCCCCGCTGGCTCTACTCTATCTGCGCATGTATCAGCGTGGGCATTTCCGCTTTAATTCGAGCCAGGTTTTCGCATGGCCGTGCCTTTTTAAAATGACAAAAGGAAGAGTATTGATTGAGTTTGCTTCGTGAGTTCAGGGTGTAATCTGAGATCTGGCACAGCCTGTTCAGATAGCAGCCCCCTTTTTTTTTTTTTTTGTCGGGCTTCTATTTCAGTCCCACTTTGTCCATCTTTCATTCGTCTTTTGGCAGAGTTTTGAAAGCCATTAAAAGGTTTGTGCATTGATATCCCAGTCTCTGTCTCTCAATTATAACAAGCCTTGGCGTTTGTGTGATTTTGCACTTGTTCTGTTTCCCTTTCTTGCACATACACATGCACACAAATTCTCCCTGCTCTTCAGGCTTACTCTACATGACTTCCAAAACTCTAATCACTTGCAAGTCTTGCATAGGAAAGTCAAAATTTTCATGCTTGGCACCAAACCAGAACACAACCCCAAATAATAATTGAAAACAAGTGAAACAAATCGTATTCAATCATATAAAAAAGACACTTGCAAATTGTATTGCGTTTTAGCTGAGGACAGAATATCAAGCATATCCCTGTTTACAATCTTAAAGGAAGAGTTAAACCCAAAATGACAATCCTGTCATCATTTACTCCCCCCCCATGTGGCTTGCTGGAGTTTGAGGCATGGTCATGCTGCTCTTTTCCAAACAAAAGAAGCATACAGTGACCATATGCATTAGATTCGAGGTCTTCTGATGCCATTTAATAGTTTTGTGTGAGAGCGGACTGAAATTTGTCATCATTAACATCACCATAGCTTTCAAGTCTCATCTTATGCTTATGTATATTCAAATCAAAACATGTTGCCCTAAATTTTGTACTGATTTCTGAAGGATCATGTGACACTGATGACTGGAGTGCTGGCTGCTGAAAATTCAGCTTTACATCACTTAAAATATCTTAAAATAGACTACAGTTTTGAATTTGAATAATATGTAACAGTATTATTCTTTTATTAGAAAATTGCAGAAAAGAGTCTTTCATGCGGCTTCAGTAAACCCTCAACCATAAGGACCTGTTTTATGGTACGTTAATGTTAGTTTTTAAGAAGTCATATGGGTTTGGAACATCATGGGGGTGAGTAAATGAATTTTCATTTTTGGATGAACTTTTCTTTTAATCCCTTGACAAACTGTGACCCTCTCAGACAAAGAAAACCATGTCTACACTTCACCCCTCTGTGCCATAACTCTTTTTCACAATGAGGTGTTCAAAGGGCAAACTTCCTCCTGATTTAGTACTGAATTCCTCCTCTTTCTCGCTTTCTGTCTCTCTCTTCCTCCCCTCCTCTATGTCACAAACAGAGTTAGGGCTTCTCAGCTGCGCGCAGCGCTGTGACGGAGGTCGGCTAAGCGTGGCTCGCTTGTGAAATTAAAATGTCTGCCGCTTCGAATCGATAATGCAGATGATGAACAGAGTGGAGGGAAACAGGAGGAGAAGAGGGCCACAGTCCGTAATGAAACCTCCCCAAAACCTAATGAAATCTTTCGAGATTTCCATAAAGAGAGCAGCTGTTCTCTCTCTCTCACTGTATTCGCTGATGAATACATTAATATGTGGAATCAATAGGTTTATTAACGATGCCGTTTGATTCATGGGGCAGAGAGGAGAGTGAGAGTTCAGTCATGCTTCCTGAAGAAGAGAAATGGAAATGAAGTTTTAACTGAAGAGCAGATTAGATCACAATGTGAGTGAGTTTCTGGTGGCCTGTGGCGGGAGGCAGTTATATACAGTTGTGTTCAAAATTATTCAACCCCCACTGAAATTGATTGTTTTGGCCGGTTTGACATTGATTTTGATCATTCAGTCATCCTGCTTACAATTAAATCAAAGAGGCACGTGTAGGTCAGACAAATATAACATAACATTTATAATGAAATAACCACAAATGTCTTTTCTCTGCTCACATCATTATCAGTTTTATTCAACCCCCAAGTGACATTCAATCTTAATACTTAGTACAACATCCTTTTACAGTTATAACAGCTTTTAAACGTGAAGCATAGCTTGACACAAGTGTCTTGCAGCGAGCTACGGGTATCTTCGCCCATTCATCATGGGCAAAAGCCTCCAGTTCAGTCACATTCTTAGGCTTGCGCACTGCAACTGCTTTCTTTAAGTCCCACCAGAGGTTCTCAATCGGATTTAAGTCTGGTGACTGCGATGGCCATTTCAAAATGTTCCAGCCTTTAATCTGCAACCATGCTCTAGTGGACTTGGAGGTATGCTTGGGATCATTGTCCTGTTGAAAGGTCCAACGTCTCCCAAGCCTCAGGTTTGTGACGGACTGCATCACATTGTCCTCCAATATCTCCTGGTACTGAAGAGAATTCATGGTACCTTGCACACGCTGAAGCTTCCCAGTACCTGCAGAAGCAAAACAGCCCCAAAGCATGATTGACCCCCCGCCATGCTTCACAGTAGGCAAGGTGTTCTTTTCTTCATAGGCCTTGTTCTTCCTCCTCCAAACATAGCGTTGATCCATGGGCCCAAACAGTTCTAATTTTGTTTCATCAGTCCACAGAACACTATCCCAAAACTTCTGTGGTTTGTCCACATGACTTTTGGCATACTGCAGTCGACTCTTCTTATTCTTTGGAGACAGCAAGGGGGTGCGCCTGGGAGTTCTGGCATGGAGGCCTTCATTACGCAGGGTGCGCCTTATTGTCTGAGCAGAAACTTCAGTACCTACATCTGACAAATCTTTTCTCAGTTCCTCAGCAGTCACACGGGGACTTTTCTCCACTCTACGCTTCAGGTAGCGCACAGCAGTCGAAGTCAGCATCTTCTTTCTGCCACGACCAGGTAGCGTTTCAACAGTGCCCTTTGCCTTGAATCTGCGAATGATGCTTCCTATGGTGTCTCTTGGTATGTTTAACATCTTTGCAATCTTCTTATAGCCATTGCCCTTCCTGTGAAGAGTAATCACCTCTTCTCTTGTCTTCCTGGACCATTCTCTTGACTTCACCATGTTTGTAACCACACCAGTAAATGTCTAGAAGGAGCTGAGTATCACAGTCATTTTAAAGCTGCCTAATTGGTGCTTATTAGGCTTTATAGCTGCTCCCTGACATCCACAGGTGCTTTCAATACCTGATTGAAAACACTTCAATGGACCTCTGTTCTTCAGAGTGGTAGTCTTTAAGGGGTTGAATAATTGTGTCAATGAAGAATTCACAAAAGAAACATTTACTACTGTATTACAAAACCAATTGATGTCATTTTAGTTGCATATGCTTCTTTAAGAAGTCCTTGTAGGATTTCATTCTGAATTCAATTACAAATGTACTCTAAATTCTCTAAAACCATTTACAGCATTGGGGGGTTGAATAATTTTGAACACAACTGTAATGTCTGCTGCTCCCTGTTGGGTGGAGAGGTCAACTTTAAAGGAAACCCCGGGTATTAAGACTTCTATGGCTTAATATAACGTAAATGATGTCCGAAATATGTAGTAAAACCCATGAAAGATTTGCGGTATTTACAAAATCCATGACATATTTTTGACAATGGGGGGCGGCATTTTGTTTTGGTGCACAGTGCAAGCTATGTCGATGATGTCAAATGGTTGCACTACTAAAATGAGTTGTCATTTTAGGCTGCTTCATCGCAGTTCTTTTATAATAAACGTAGCTGTCCGAACAATGAGTCTTTTATTTTCATAATGACTGTTTGTTATTATGAGAGGATCTGCGAGCGTGACAGTCCACTCATCGCTCGAAACGCCAGAGTTTATGTTCATTGCGAAATCAACAAATATGTATATGACTTGCTTCATAGCATGTGGACCTATGCTGCTCTTGGGTGGGGGCGGGGCAGATTTTGGTACTTGGTAGAATGAAGGAAAGTTTATTTAGATTTAGAATAGGTGATAGCTTTTTGAAGTCATTTCAAATGAATGTCCAATAAATAAATGTATTGAATTAAAAACTAAATCGCTCTGTTTCTTGCCGCTCTAAGGCGGCTGCCTAGTTCACCTATAGGCATGCGCCGGCCCTGCTGGTGCCAACATCAGAGTCACTGCTCTCAAATGTTAGTCTGGAGCCCTGGTTTGTTTTGTGTTTTGTCAGATTCAAACTTTTGTGTCCACATAAACACTAACAAACAGTGTCAGAGATGGTGCACTACCCACCAGGCCTTTTTTATTGCATAAACATTGGGGGTTTTTTTTAATAGTTTAGATCTACATAAGCCTTTTTTTTTTTGTTTCACTGCATTTGTAATTTTTTAAATAATCTCAAAATTAATTCAGAAACTGTTCTTCTCTAGCTTCTGATCAGTCAATGCACCTCTCCAGCCATGCTAAAATGACAACTATGATGCAACTCTTCACCATAATGAATAACATAGTTTTATTGTATAATCTTCTTTCATTCTTACATTTAAAACAGAAATGTGTTTATTTTTATTTGGATTATCCATTAAGGAATAAGGCCGTCCACTGCTCGCCATGGCTAACATGTTTTTGCTCACAATACAGCACAAACTCTCAGACCTTATTGCATGGTTTGTATTATGCACATTGTTAACTACATGAGCACTTAATGTGGGTCTTTGCGAGAAGGTTTTAGTCTGTTATGAGCTTGATCTTTTATTTTATCGGTGTGTAGTTGTGAGTGTTTATTTACGCATGAGTGCGAGTATGTACGAGCAATCTCTTGTGTTCTCTGGGAGAAAGAGGTCATGATGGCAAACAAAGCCATCGTGTGTAATTACCAGCAGTGCCACTAGAAAACAGATTAATATCCTTCTGCCCTCTCTGGCTAAAAGCACTCCACAACCCTTGTTTGTTTAATTCATATCCTGGTGCAGAGCTCTGTGTGGCTGTTGATTTGATTAATTTGCTTAAGCAAATTAACTCGAATTATCTAATACTTTTCCATTACCGCCACCCTCACGTCCACACCCCACCCTCGTGCTCGTCTGTTCTCAAGAGGAACAATTAAAGCTCATAATGCATAATTTTGTTGGGAAGTTGTTCTGATTTTGGCTTCCTCATTAGAGCGTATTGGAGTTTTAGTTAAGCTTCCGGTGGATGAATTATGTATCGATAACCTTTTTTTTCTCTTCCTGTGGTCTGAGGAGAAGAAATTTGAGAGGGAGATAAAGATGGAGAAAAGGGGAGGTATGCGCTAAACTCTCTCTTCCCATCAGACTGAACTGCACTGATTGTGTATGATTGCAGGGAGCTGTGTTTGCTGTAATTTAGTCTACAGTTGCACTTTCTGTTTGTTTGTTAAATAGCTTTATGGGAACTATTGTAAACTTACGATGAGAGAAAAGAAGAAATGTTGTGCCAGCAGTACAATTTCTCAAGCTTCGAGTCTACTGCATGCATTAGAGGTATAGAGGTGAAAGCTAGGAATGTGTGCCAAAATTTCCGTAACGTTTAAATGGAAACTTTGAAAGTGACTAGAGTTACACTTTATTTCGATAGTCCACTTAAGGCATTCTACTAACTATAAATAACTTTGCAACTACATGTTAACTTTAGAGTTTAAGTAGACTGTTAGATTAGAATTAGGTGTCCAGATTTGTAATATAAGTTGACATGTACTTGCAAAGTTACTAGTCAGTAGAACGTCTTTTGGGGGACCATAAAAATAAAGTGTTAGCACAGATATTGAGAAACCAGTCTACTAATATTCTAATGACTGGTAGTTGACATGTAGTTGCATAGGTACTTATAATTAGTAAAATATCTAAAGTGGACCATTGAAATAACGTGTTAGTGTAAAGGGTCTTGGAAAGCCAGTCAAAGAAGTCAGTCAAAACTATTGATCCAATTGAAATAGGCTTCGTAATCTATGAATCAAAGAGTCAAGTCCCATACTGAATGCTGCTGAAAATACACGTACATATACTGTACATGTGCTGTGCTTACCCACCCATTGACCAACCAAAACGCATCTTAATAAAAGGTGTAAACAGGGCCATTGATGTAGGATCTGTTGTTGTCAAGTAAGTTTATTTCATAATGTTTCCCCTTTAAACCAGTTTAAAATTTCATACTAATATTATTACTCATAACTGGTAGTGCAGAAGCCTTATTAAAACTTCATATGTGCCAGTTTGACATGACTTTTCAAAAACTTTTCCTTTCTCAAAATACCTTGCTCGTCTTCTGAGTGGACAGTTCTCTTTTGTCTACCATGAGTGACACTGAGAACACAAACGCATGACAAGTCTGAGGTAAAATTAAACGATTTTTTTTATATATATCTGGAGTTTTCCACTCCATAATAAACTACCTGTTAACATTCCCATTCATCTCAGTGGCACTTGCTCGGTGGCTATAGGATCCCAAGATTTTAATCCTGCCATCTTTGCTCATACTCAGTTCTTAAATATATAAATCATGACTGGTTTTTTGAGAAGTCCTCACAGTTGTCCTAAATCTTCGTCTGAAGTGCATGCACTCATTCCTCCCTCTTCTGGGCAATCAAGGAATTACAGCTGCACAGTCAGCACTGCTTGTGCTCCGTTTTATCCGTTTTATGTATTGCACTCTTCAATGTCGGACACAATTAATTAATATGATTAGCCTTTAGCTTTACATTATCAAACCGCTATAGTAATAATATGTTGTTAATGTTCCACAAACCATCACCATCTCAGTATCCTTCTAAAAATCAGTATCCTTTGAACAACTTAGAATGTCAGTGGAGAAAAGCATATATTATATATATGCTATATTGCTAAATATATGCATTTTTCATATCAACAGAAAAATATGGCGGTATAACCTGGCTTCTCTTGAGCTTCTCCTGACTTCTCAGTTGTTCGTCGTCATAAAAGTTTATTATTTCAGTGTATTTTAAAGTTATATCAGTATAAACTCATTTTTAATTTATTGTTTTCTGAGCACTCACGCACAGAAAGCTGGGCTGTCAGACGGCACATCTCGTGCGCATTAAATTAACTTCTCCTTCACATTTTATTGTGTATAAACTGTCAAATACATACAAGGTTATGTCAAAAACATACTAAGTTCTCTTAAACACAGTTGGTTATGTCTGTGCACGTAATCAGCAGGGAGAGAAATCGCATGTATTTATTAGATCTGTGGCATGTTCCCTTCAAAAATAAAGCTAATCCACTGTATCCTCAGCGGCTCAGATGTCGGGAGTAAATGACTACTGTTATGTTCACTCTTACAACAAAACACCTCAACTGTTCATCATACATTCTTGTCACTTCAGCTGCTCTGGCATAGAGACAATGGTGGACAGTGTAACATGTAAACTATGCTAATACGGCAGAGTCCGGCAGCACTTGTGGGCAGGGCCTGAACAATGTGATGTAACATTGTTCAGAAAATGAAAACGGCTTGTTCTATGAGACTTTTTTTGGGATCAAAAAAAAGGACTGGGTGGATTTTTATCATAATAGGGTGGTTGGGTACACACACTGCCAACACACGTTTATGTTCAAACACCATGTAAAAGGGATTCATTTAAGGTCCCCTTTAAGGAGAAATTAAGAGAAAGCATATTAAAAACACCACATACAACAATAACTTGATTTTCACCACAAAGGTGTCTTAACACTTTACTTACTTTTAAGAATTATTTTTCAATGTAATTTGGCCTCTTACTTGAAGTTTCTAATTGATGTTGTGCCCAAGGAAGGTTTTGTAAGATGTATCACACTTCTGAGCACAACTATACAGCTAAATAAAACCTGCACATACACATCAAGATTTTCTAAACTAAAAAAGTTCAAGAAAAAATGAAGAAAATCAGAAACTCAGAATATCGATTGAACGCAAAGGCGTTTAAAGACTTATATAGTCTGTGAGTGCAATGACCTTTTTGACCTCTGGAAGTTGGCCGGTCCTGTTGAGATGGCACAGCAGCTTATCATCTATTAATTTGTCTATTTATGCTTTTCTTCTCCTCATAAACACATACACAACCACTCCTGCATTTCAATCTGCCATTGCAAAAGTTACATTTAAAATGCATTTATGATTTGCTAATGGTAACGTTCGCTTACACATGCAGTGCGTATGATATAGTAGCAACGGCAAGGTCAAGGGGTCAGTTCCCAGGAAACGCATACTGATAAAAATGCATGCCTTGAACGCCCTGTTGGATAGAAGCATCGTCCAAAGGCATAAATGCAGAAAATTCTTTAGCAAAAGAGCACAATTTCAAACTAATGTGCCGTGTGCAGGGTAGTACATACGTTATGAGAAAAGATGACGTCTTCTTTTGAAATAGCAAATGAACTGCTAAATGAGAGGAGAAACCTATTGTAAAGACAGATTACAGTCGGATCTCATTCTTGCTTCACAAAAGGCTCTTCTCAGAATCCCGCCGTTTCTACATCTTCTAAGAATCTCTGTGTTAAAGCCATCCTACCGGGACTCATGTTTCTAATCCTATCCTTACATCCCCGTGGCTCAAAGGCACTGACTTTGCGCATCTCTCATTGCTGTTCAACGTGGCATATTTATTTGAAGACTGTATTCGTGTTCTGAGGGCCTGCGAGAGCGAGAAACTTTGAGTTTCCGAAAGCAGTTTGTGGTTTCTGCCTCCATCTCCTCTACATCCCTTGTATTAGCATATTAACCCTGTCTCAAATATGGAAAAACTTGCTTTTTATCACATAAAAGCGTCTTGTCAAAAAGGAGGAATGGTTTCAGAAAGGAAAACCAGTTTGCTTTGAGATTTCAGTTGCTGCTGCTCTTTTTCTTTTGTTGTTTTGCAGTATATTTGGAGTCCCTCTCTATTCCTGTTTCTCTGTTGTTTATGTGTCTGTGTTTCATGTTGCTTATCGGTGTCTTCCAGTTTTTTGGCTTTTTCACACGTTCGCTTGCTGGATGGACGAGGATTTATATAAATATAAACCTGTCGATTTTTCTTAATTTTTTCTTTGTGTAGCGTATATTAAGAAGAAATATGAGCTGAAGTTCTTGTCACATTCAGTGAACTGTAATGAATTATACAGCACAACACAACAAAGACAGGCAGACTGCAGAATATTTCGACCGGAAAGATCTTCACAGATTGCCTTTGTAAAGCAGCGCAAGTGTGCTGGCAGGGCATGTAACACGCTGGCCTGATGCACTCCCTCCACAGGAAACCGTTCCATCTTTTGATTTGATCTTTTTTAAAAGAAGAAAAATAAACACGGCTTTTAGCTTTGACTTTGAATGCATGTGATTCAAACTTCTGTCTAGGGAAGGAAACTTTGCTGTGCCAAACTCTTTGACGCTTGTTCATCTGTGAATTACAATTCTGTCATCATTTATCCACTCTCATTTAGTTTCAAGTGTATATGACTTTGTCTTTCAAGCTATTTAGTGAAATGTCCAAGCTGCTCATTTACAATGAAGGTGAATGGGGACTGCATCAAGCAAGATTTTAAGTAAATGACAGTAATTTCGCTCTGCTCCTCACAGAAATCTATCGTTTAGCTTCAGAAGTCTTGGATCACATTTATTGTGCATTTTTGTCATTTTAACAGCTTAATGGAGACGGTCCTCACCGCAGAACATGAGATCCAGAGGGCGGGGATCAACTCCTCCCACTTTACATTTACCTAAACCTACCTGTCTCCACCCCCTGGATCTGGATCCAACTCCTCCCACTTTACATATCCCTTAACCTACCTGGCTCTGCCCCCTGGATCTTGTGTTTTCTGCAGTGAGGGGCTACTGGCTTAATGGCCACAATCCCCATTCACTTTCATTGTATGCACTCTTAAAAATAAAGGTTCTTTGTTGCCATTTATGATTCTATGAAGAACAAATATCTTAGGGAAATGCAAAAAACATATTCTATAAAATGCATTTTCCCAACCATCTCATATTTTTCCCTCCACCTTCCCTTTAGGGACTCCATAAATATCACCCTTATGGAATCACTCTTTATTTTTAAGAGACGAGAAAATTTCAGCCTGAATTTTCTACCTCATTTGTTCCGTGTTCCATATATGATATATAATTTTTATATTTGAGTGAACTATTCCTTTCAAATTTAAAGTGTAGATTAATAATGCAGACAAATTGCTTGCATCATTATATATTCATTTTCAATTATGTTTATGAACATCATCTTCAAATGTGTGTATATTATTTAACATTTTGTTATGTGGGACTACCCTCTGTCCTCTGCTGTATCACATAAACACATGCATGAAATATTGTGCTTGTTAAAATAGCCAATCATACACCATAACCTTTGGACAAAGGTTTTAATTAAATATATTAAAAAACATTCTGCAATTGCGCAAATCAGTTTGAAAACGAACACAAATCTGAAAGTGACTTTGTGCATAGAAGTCATTTTTGTTTTGTTTCCATGCATGGTCACCCCTCCTTTATGATATAAGGACAAGGGCAACGAGGCAGTAAAACCATTAATGAGTGCGCTGTCCCTCTTCAGCTTGTGATTAATGCTGTTTTTTAGTTTTATATGACTCTTCTTTGAGTAGACGTTCTTGAACGTCAAGATCAGTGGTAAAGATTTACAGCTCATTATCAAATACTGATTGGTCGAGCTAAGTTGTCCGTGTTGGTCCTAAAAAGTGTTAATGTGGTACAAAGAATGTAGAATGTGCAATGTAGTCTCAGACCAAGATATGTCTTTAATTAGGCTTCACGATAGTTATGTCACAGAAGTACTAATTATCCATGATGCACACACATAAAAAAGTTATACTGTAAAATCATCTTGAGAAAGTTGAATCTATGTCATTTTAAATTTCAATTTAAGATAGGACTTGAATGAATTGGCTTGTTTAAAAAAAAAAAAAAAAATAGTGCATTCCATATAGCTATTTGGACTTTTGTTAATCTTAACAAATTGCCCATACAAAAAAAAAAAAAGAAAGGAAAGGAAAGGGGAAAAAAAGAAGCAATTTCAGAGGGAGAGCAAGTCATTACGTTTTATGAAAGATTACAGAGACATTTTTGCTTTGGAATAATATGCACTGATGGATCAAGGACAATAAAAACAGGGACTTGTGTTGAGAAGGTAAATGGAGTCCTCCAATTTTAAATTCATATTGACTTTAAATGGCAACATGGCTGGGTTTGGGCGTTAATAATAGCTATCATACAGTTAAAAAAAAAAGGCAAGAGCTACAGGAAGGAAAATAAAAAGATTTTTAAAAAAATGAAGAGAGAAAGCATAGGACAGTTTACTCCACAGTAAAGCCCCAAGTGAAAGACGAAGTGGGAGACTATTCTAATCTCAGTGAGAACTTAAAAGACAAGCAAAAACAACCAACTGTTAAAATTTCACTACAGCATCAATGCATATTTTCTCAAAGGAACCCGATCTCATCACAGGCCCCATCTTCAATCTGTAAAATACATTGCTGCTAATGACACAGTGAGAGTCAGTCCCATCAGGGAGCGTGGTGAACGGTCCTATTAAGGAGGAAAAGTACTGTTTAAACCAAAAAGTTTCAGAGGAGCAGTTGTGAAAATGTAGGTGGAAGATGTCTCTTCTTCCACTGACAGAATGAGAAAGAGAGAGAGAGATAGAACAGATAGAGAGTGGGAGGCTGAGAGAAAGAGTAGATGGCAGGGCACAGCCGCATTGATTGGCTCCAGCTCGCCCGTGGGCTCTGTCGATTGTGCCCCCTCTTAAAAGGTTGCAGTGTTATTAAAAGGTTTCCTTTATCTGTCCCTCACCCTTCTGCTCTAATGATGGTGAGCAGGAGAGGAGGAGCGGAGAGAGATGGGTCTGTCAGAGTTACTTCCTTCTTGTCTCTTTGCTCCCTGCGGTAATTCCCTCCACAGCTGTGCTAACATCCTACTGATGTTACATACTGTATGTGCCATTAGTAGATGATTATTTGTGATAACGACTGATGATCCTAATTGTATTTATGGAGCTTTAGAACTTTATTAGGAAGTATGCACTACTGAAGAAAAGGAAATTGTAAGGAAAGATTGTCTGTATATTGCTGGTTTGGCTGGTTTTCTAGATGACAAATGCACAAGCCCTTTTAAAAACAGACCTGCCCTACCTAACTAAATAGCATTGCCAGGCTGGGAATAGAAAATCTGAAGACCAGATTCCCAGCCTATTAGTGTCACATCAAAAATACAGGCAAATGAAATTAGAAGTTGCACTTTTGACTATTATTAATGTATTTCATTAATATACAATTTAACAATCAGTCAATTTTACATCAATGTATAACCTCTCATACAACTTCAAAATTTGAATTCAAACTTACTGTTCATCATCACTCTATCACATGTACACATTTTCACGGCAAATAATTGCTCAATTTTTCCTGCAGACAGTAAAAGAAACAATACAGTACTTTTACTTAACATTTGGAACACATGACATTAAAACGACACTAACATTCTATTCGTTTCAATGAAGCACATGACTAATAAACACTCTTTGGGAATCAATAAAAGTGAATAACACTCACTCTGTTGCTTCACACTCACATAGGAAACACACAGAGGGCCTACAGAGCACTTTTCTCTCCTCTTAATTAAACAAAATTACCACAATTCAATAACACTGGTTAACGTTGAATTATACTCAAACATAATCTGAATATTACGCTGATCTTGACGATAGTTCATCCACTTACGCTTCTTCGAGAAACATTTGCGTTGATTTGATTCCCCCACACAGAGACACGTCATGACAGGAATCGCTGTCAATCAACACAACACACAGCCATCTGAATAAGCAAAACACTGAGAAGGAGTTTATAATTTACTATAAGTGCATTTTTATTGTTTTTTCATGGACTTTAATGGCATTGAGCATCGAAACAGCATTGTGAAGTCACACTGCTCACAGGTAACTCTCACAACACTTTCAGACAGTCACACAGTCATGTTTCTTAAAGGGCCACAGTAACATCATTGGATACACAGTAACCATCATTACTGTCCACAGGGCCACAGTAGCCATTATTGGATCAGAAAGACATTAAACATGCTGTAAGTGCAATACATTTAAACCAGGTCTTTAGATTGACATGATAAACTATTTTGCTATTTTGTTGTTGATGTTCCAGGCTGACCAAAAGTGGCTAAATCCCCTTTAAAACCAGCTAAACATACTAACTTTACCAGCTTGACTAGGTAAGGAAGCTGATCTTCAGATGATTTAACTGGTTTCCAAGAGACCAGTGGATGACCAGCAGATAAATAACCCAAACCCCTGTAAAACTGGCATATTAGACCAGCCAAACCAGTTTGGCCAAGATAAGAGACGAGCTAACCTTTTCAGGCAGGCAGTTTTTTTTTCCTACAGGGTTAATCCAGGGAACATTATTTTGAAGTATTAACTTTGTCTATTGCTTTCTCTCTATTTCTGTCTTCTTGTCCTCACCCCCTCATATTATATTTCCAAACAAACGCCAGCTTCCTGACTAGATATCAGTATGCTCTGAAATGTTTATAAAATAAAATGATGTGCCAAATGAATATGCTCATCGGGGGAAAAAACATCCCGAGGTAAATACTCGTAATCAGAAACAGGTGTCTCGCCGCAAGCAGGTGTTTGTGTTCGTTAGAGAGAGTTCGAGCAGTACAGAGACTTTATCCTGTGTTCTGACACAGGGTGCCAGACTCTCTCTACTATCCAGCTGTGCTCATTGACCCTTGGCCACTCAAATCGTGTCCGATCAACACAGAGCACTTGCGAGCTAGAAACAGTTTGGTAGGTCACCTTTTGAGAACGGAACTTTCATCCTTCGGTTCGACTTTTTCGAATTGTGAGCTTGTTCTCAAATAAGTCATTGGAGGACAACATGGAGCACTGATCCAGTCAATGACCTGGACACTGCTCCACTGAATCCAAACATAGCCATCGACCCACTCCCGTGAAGCACGCCAGATCACCGACCCAGAACTACAGTCGGTGTTGGCAAAGTCAATGGGATTGACCAGCTCTGACCATTAATGTGGTCAATGAGCCAGTCTTTCACTAAATACAGATTCTGCTTCAAGATGGCTGTTCCAAAACACGGGACATGGGAAAGACAGAGGCTAGGGAAGGGCATCTGTATGCAGGATGCCAATCTGGGATTTCACACATGAAGGATCCCACACCTGGTCTGTAGAGGACTCTCAGGCTATTGAGCTTGCTACATTGAGCTTGCTACATTGAGTTTTGTCCCGCGTTGACTCTCAGATGCTGCTCTGACCTCAACTTGACACTGTAACAAAAAAAAAAAAAAACAGCCACCCAAGGGGTCTGCCTGTCATTTCCCATTCAAATACTCATGTATCCTACCCCAACTGATTCAGTTTGCATCCTTTCATGCAAATGCAGAGGATTTAGCACGCAAGTGCTCTGGTCAAACTGTGTGGGTTCAAATTCGGCTTAGAGACTACTCGCATAATACTGCATCCTAATTCTATAGATTCTAATTTTGTTTTTTTCTTCAAAATATTGTTGATGATATAGAAAATAACGGAATAGCACTTGCTTATGAACTTTTGTTTGTTTAATTGTTCTTAAAAGGTCCTGAAGGAAATTCGGGATGAGGACTGGGATTTGGGGAACATTGTTTACACCCTGACCAACAGAAGGAGAGGGGAGGCATCTGTCACTTATGCTGAGAGCCACGACCAGGTTAGAAATTTGTAAATTTGATCAAATATTTAGTAGAACCTTCCTTTCTCATGCACCTGCAGCAGAAGGACAATGATGGTCAGTCAAGTTTTGCTGGTGACCATTGACAAATACTTTGGTGTAACTTGATATTTTCTTTATGTTATACAAGGTTGTACATATTCACATCTCTATGCTTATTGCTAGGCGTTGGTTGGGGATAAGTCACTGGCATTTTGGCTGATGGACAAAGAGATGTACACCAACATGAGTGCTCTCATTGCCATGACGCCTGTTATAGACCGTGGCATCCAGCTGCATAAACTCATCCGTCTTCTCACTCACAGTCTGGGAGGGGAGGGCTACCTCAACTTCATGGGTGAGTCTCCTTGGAAACCAGTTTTGCTAGATACTTGATGCTTTTCTGTAATGTGCCTCCACCAAGGAAGGGGAAGTGGGTTTGTTGGTGTTCTTGGCAAACATAAAGAAGTTTTGTAGTGGTTAGGCATATTGAGTTTGTCTAAGGGTTTGTGCTTACAGGGTTTTTCCTGGCTCAAAATGAAGCGGAGGTGGTAAAATCCTTCTCACAGCAGAAGAAATCACTTTTAATACTCATGAATACCTCTGAACCTATAGGGGGATCTGGGGGCGTGCTCCCCATAAGAAAATGTTGGACTTTTTTTAAAGGTAAATTCATTAATCTGGTGTATTTTGAGAGTGCAAAATTAAGAGCTCCAACCCATGTTCAGTGTACAAATTGAACAAAGAAAAAGTCTTGTACCTGAACTTTAAATGGGATTCTATAGGGCTATATTGTGCACAAGAGATGTGTGGATCAACTCTAACATCACCCAAATCTGCTGTTAAAAATAAATCATTCACCCACAAACTTCCTGAACCTTCAGCATGATGATATGGTAAAATATCACACTTAGTAGGCTGCTTTTAAATGAATATTTAAAATAAAAGTTCTTTGACAAAATTACATTTCCTTAAACATAGGTTTTACTCCCTTCAAACTTAAATTGTCTCTGTTTGAGTACATCATTGTTGAAAAAACACATCAGAATAATTTCTGTTAAGCTTGTGTCTATTTTTATTTAAAGCTGTTAGGTTTTAAAGCAATATTTCACGTGGGGGGGGGGGTCCTTTGTGTTTTATATAATGCCCACTAGAAGGTGCTCTGGGCATATGCTTTCCTTAATGGTTTTCCCTGAATAGAAATATGTTGTCATTGAAAACGAAAGTAAAATTGACGTTGTTTCGTTTTTATTCGTTTTATGTTTTTATTAAAATCAACACATTAATGACTTATCGCTCATCTACCCACAATTAATTGGAATGTTATTTTGTATTACTTCACTGGCCAGACCCGCGGAATATATGATGTGGATATAACCACGATCTGCGTATCACTTTTGTGCACTCTCGCAGAATATCCTGATTCGTTCGAGGGAAGCAAGTTTTATGAAACCGATCTTTCCAGCCCGGAACTGCATTTTCTGCAGTGGGGATGGGTGGAACGGTTCGAGAATGAAAACAGGCAGCATCGGAACCATAGTAAAAGGGTATCAGAGCATGTGGGTATGCAGCCACCTAGTAATTCTCTATGCAGGGAAAAAAAAAATTACGGAATAGATTTCAAATTGTTTGTTCCAAAAATTGGTGTGGTTGACTCTTCGCAAAACACATGTTGCTTTGTCCGACAAGCCGTGCACTCTCTCGCCACACATCATGTTCTCACGCCGTGAAAAATGCATCACGGAGCAAAGAGGACACTGACAACATATGAAACATATTTTGTCATTTTTTGAGGAATTACAGTAAATACCGTATAGTGGCTCTTTAATGTGTCACTTCCAGCGACTTGTGAACCAACCATGTCTTCATAGTAGTTCATTATAGCATCAAATAAACATGAACGGACATCAGAGGGAATGTTTTTTCAAGCATGGAAAGACGTGAGTACACACAATTTTTCAAGTTCAAGTTCACCAACGTTAATCTACTAACTCCCCTGACTGCTTTGTCAGATAATATGGCGGATTCGGGGTTATGATTGGTCAGATCGCCTGTCAATCAAACTGTTTGTGAAGGGTCAAATGGCATTACAATTAGCAATCAGATATTTATACATTTTGTGATATCACTTAATGAAACAAGGCTATCTCATACCTCTTTTCCACCATAATGTGTCTCGTTCTGGAGCCAGAGCCAGTTATTGGCCAGTTTTTATCGAGGCGAACTGGAGCCTGTCACAGACTGGCTGTGTTTCCACAGACTTGTGGAATGTAGCACAAGGTTATTACATTTCTGAACAAGACCACCATATACAACATCACCATTTCTCCAACCCGGAGCCGCTATCAGAGTAGTGGCCAAAAAGAAAGCTAAGTAAGTGTGTATACACATCACAACACAGGAAAAGAAACCACCCTCATGGGCCTGAGGCGGTAAAAGATTGCTGTCTAGATGAGTAAAGATGTCTTTCATTACAAGCGCACTCCTCTTCTATCAAACACATAAAAGCATTTCACTTTCTCTTCTCATCCATGTCTGTGCGACAGTACTAAAAACAGTAATATTTCCAAAGGTCACCATCTTTGTATGTCTCCATCTGCAAATAGTAAGTAAAGGCACTTTGGTATAATTGCACACAAAGGCGAGTGGCAGAGCACATTCAGAGAGGAAAAAAGGAAAATATGCCTGACACTTGAAACAGTCAAGGCCAGACGGCAAACAGCAGCGCCATCAGATCGATGGCGAGGCAGTCGTTTAGCCCGTGTTGAGCGAGAACAAATTGTTCAAGCAAAAGAATCAATCTGACATGTCAGCTAAAGCTCCTCATCCTCGAAAATTCCTCTTAACTCATAGTGAGAGAATGGCCAGAACTAGGAAAAAAAAAAAAAAAAAAAACCATTTGGTGAACATGAAAGAGGACATACCTGCATTTCAAGAGAAAATTGTGTCCATAACATCAAAATCTGTCTCCTTTTGGAAGGCTCAGAATTTTGTGTGCTTACTGTGTATATACAGTTTTATAGTTTAATTTCATGTTTATACTTTTTCAATTATTTATATCTTATAGTAGTAATACTTTATTTATTTTCTAAAAGAAAAACTTTTAAACTTTACCTCACAGTTATTTAAGCAGAAACAGACTTCCATATATAACTTTTTTTTTTTTTTTTAGTGTTTATATATATAAAGCCATTCTTAAAACAAGGATAGTTTACCTTAGAAGAAAAACTGTAAGATAATCAGTTACAGAAGATTCAGGAGACCCTGGCGAGTTTCCACTCCACAGAATATTTCTCAGGGTGGAATTATTTATTTAATACACTTTCTGTATAGGAACAAACCTGGGAGACTTGGCTTCAAAAAAAAAAAAAAAAACTATTCAACAAATCTATACATATCCCAGGAAAAAAGGATTCACTGACTGAACACAGGTCACCCTTTTGTGGGAATGCTGTCACACTGCATGGGGTAAGTTGTCACAGTAACCCTACCATTAAATAGTCTATTATTGGCTTTTCAGAAAAAACAATTATACCATAAAACAATTATAAAACAAAGGTACAAAAATGCTCAAAGTAATTTGTAGATTTATAACATTTAAAACAAATACGACTACTTGGCCCAATAAAATGTGATTCCCAAACGGATTTGCCTCAGCTCTGTTTGGTAGATGTAAAGCAGAACATAGTCAATTCTTTATTTACTAGCTTTTCTAGTAACTGAATTATGAACTAGTGTAAAATGCGTAAAGAAGCACTTGGTGGAACGGAGCGATTTTGTCCTGGAGGTGCAGGTGAAAGACTATACTGCACTCCTTCTCAAATCAATGCTCAGTTTTGCTCAGATCCATCCACACAAACACATCGATCTCTCTCCCCGCTAACACTGTTAATTAGCATGCTGCGGCAACATCATCTCCTGCACCAGCCGACACGCTAGTACAGCTCTGTAAATATTCCAGCCCGTTTCTGAGGTCGCTGTTTGAACTGTGAGAGCTGCTTCAGGCTTGGCAGATTAACATCCATTGGTTCATGAGATGGTTGTGGTGCCCTGTTTCTCTCTGGATCATTGTGCTATTGGACATTGATGTCTGCAGTGTTCCTTCTCTGATTAGTAGTTCTCTCTCATTGACTTTGGCTCCTCTCCTAGGAACTAGAGAACTGATCAGAAATCGTTACGGCTGTCTGCCTCTGCTGTTTGTTATTACAACCACCATTGTCGGTCGCTGTTATTTAGGCTGTGCATGTACATGCATGGGCTAAATTGGGATTTTGGAGGTGGGAGAACATATAATCTGGAAGTGATTGTGGTGGGTGGATGCATGGATGGATACAAACATAGTTTTAGACTGTATTTTTTAGATATTTAGGTTTATATTAGCTACATCTTGTTTACAGCTTGTTTATCATTAAATGAGATATAAAGTATTTTTTCAGAAGTACAAAAACACGACAATATTTTCACTCTTAAATGGTTCGTTTCTTTTTCCCAACATGCCAGCAGAGCAAATAAAGAGCAAATAACCCCGCTATCTGCGCACATCCAAGGATTCAGGGTTAGCGTGGGAGAAGTAAGAAGAAAAAGAATGAAAGTTTCAAGTTAAAAGGAGGTTAAATAAAAACAAGAACAAATCATCCTGTCACTGGTGTATGTGGAAGTGGAAGCAGAAAAACACCAGTCCTGATTAATAGAAATTTCAGCAGGAGATCAGAGAAGCATTAGCCTGACAGCGCGGAGGCTGCCAGACAAGGCCTGAGAAGCACACAGGAAGGCAATGTGCCTGAAGAGGCTTTAATTGAATTTGAAAGGGGTGCCATTTTCTTCGTGCAGCGAAAGAGTTTCATTTGTGGGCGGGAAGCGTTGGCCTGCATTTATTTATTTACTCTCTGTTTTAAGTACCTCTTCAGTCTTTTCTGATGGTTGAGAACTCAGAAACAGGGAACAAAACTTACTTCTCCCCTCTCCTGTTTGTTTTCAAATATCTCATTATTATGTTTGAACAGAACATTACGTTCTGTCCCTTCTGGTTCGCTAGTAAGAACTTTTATAGTTTTATTTGATAAAAGGCCAAATTTAGGGGCTTTTATTTCTGTGTGTCACTGAAGTAAATCTGAAAAACTATTTGAAGCTGATCCTGAACTGGACATTAGCTATTGACCAGAAAGTGTTCAAACAAACATGCTTTTGTGAAATATTTGGCTTGAAAAGTGTGCTTTGCAGTCTTTCCTTAAGAGAAATGCCAACTTGTGATATTTTGTTATATAATGCAAAGGCATTTGTGCATTGTAAGGGTGACTTAAGTATCCAAATACATTTTAGGGCCAGGGTATGTGTGTTATTAGATTTGTGGTGAAGTAAAGGCATATATTTGCTCCTACTGGAATGGAGAAGTTATTCCTCCTATTAGACTCTCCTATCCCCTAATTAAGACAGGAAGAGGCAGACGGCTAGCAAAATTGCACACTAAACAAAAGCAGCCAGACACACAGGCTATATATTTAAAAGCATACAGCTAAAGTTGTCTCCAGGTTATTAAGACAGAAGTTTGGAGTGTTGTTTTGGCGGAGGTCTTACCCAGCATTCTTAACAGGCAAACCACAAGGTTGTAGCTTTTGTGATTATTCTTGATCTTGCGGTTTTGTTGTCTGAATTCCTCTCTTGTAACTGTCACAAACATAATGCAAAAAGTAACTTTTTGTATGTATAAGCATTTTTGTATAAAAGTATGAAATTAGCATATTCAGTGGCACTTGCCAAGGCAAACGCTATTATTATTCCTTATACCTGCAAATTTAAGTGAGTGCTACAGACATAGTGTGTGCACTATGACATTTATAAGTAACTGGACTTTAGGTTTTTGCCTGGTGGACAATAAAATTGCCATTAAAATACAATAAAAACCAGAAGAAGAGACCCTGGGTGAACTCTTTTGCAGGAAGATGTGACAAACTAAACCGCTTAACTGTGGTTGACTTTTTTTCCTTGATGATACAGCAGTTACAAATTGGTGTGACACTTTTTTTTCGACTTTTTTTTTTTGGGGGGGGGGGGGGGGTAAATAAAATTTAAATGCTTTTTATATTCAACTGAATTTGGTTTCCAGATACACTTGACTGATCATAGTATCCTACAGAGCCAATTAGATGTGTGGAGAAAGTTTGAAGCGTACAATTAATTACCTGTTGTTTAGAGAGGTAATTCAAACATAACAGGTAGCTTTGAATTAGGTTAATTAAAGCTAGCTGAAAATTTAATTTCTCATGAAGTTACACTTCATCTATCATCACATTCTTTAAATATTCCTTACCTAACATGCATTTAGAAGTGCCTGTCATTCTCAGAACATTGTACTGTTTGAGCTCTACGTGTGTGTGTGTGTGTGTGTGTGTGTGTGTGTGTGTGTGTGTGTGTGTGCGTGTGCGCGTTTTTGTGACATATCAGGACACAAATGTGTATAATGACACTGGTATTACAACTTCAACGTGAAATATGAGGACATTTCATATATCCCCACTTTTCAAACAGCTTTAAAACATGCTAAACAACGTTTAATTAAAAATGTAAAAATCCAGAATGTTTTCTGTGAGGGTTAAGTTTGGGGGGGGGGGGGCAGAATGTACAGTTTGTACAGTATAAAAACCATTACGCCTATGGAATGTCCTCACTTTGATAGAAAAACGAACGTGTGAGTGTGTGTGTGTGCGTTTTTGTGATTTATGAGGACACAAATTTGAATATTGACATGGGTATTACACTGGTATTACGACTTTAACATGAAATATGAGGACATTTTATGAGTCCTCATATTCAGCTTTAAAAACATACTAAATAATGTTTTATTAAACATCTAAATATGTTTTCTGTGCTGGGTAGGTTCAGGAGTAGGTTTAGTGTAGGGGAAGGTATGTACAGTTTGTACAGTATAAAAACCATTATGCCTATGGAATGTCCTCACTTTGATAGCAAAACAAACCTGTGTGTGTGTTTTCAGATCAAAATCCAGATTGAGCCTCATCTTTTAGTCCCGCCTCTGCAGGCGCTGCATACAAGTCACATTATCTTTAACAGTGGAGGCAAGAGCTTCTTTCTTTGACTTCAAATTGACACTGAACTCAAAGACCATCTAATCTCCACCTTGCAGCTTGTTACACATGAAAGAGATGGAGAGCTAAGAAGAAGCCCATTTCTTATTTATGGGTTCATTTGGGGGGCTTTTCATGCAAACTATTTAAATCCCATTGCAGCTCACCAGGATCTTTGGCCTCACTCTATAGTAACCAAAGAGAAACTTGACTTCAAACATCACTACACGTCAGATCAGATTATGGGCTCAGTGGAATCTTAAAAGGGAAGTGTGTATGCGCACGCTTTTTGTGTGGTTATTTGAGGCCAGACTGCTTAATCAAAAATGAAAATAGTATGCTTAAGCTAATTGACAAATCTGACTCTGTCCTATTCAGAGGGTCTCAGCGGGGAAACTGCATGGTCGTGGCCTCATGTTTTTGATCGTGGTTTTTTTGTTGTCTTAATGCACTCTTGTGACTCTTGCAAACTAATGCAAAATGTCACTTTTTGTATACATCAGCATTTTGTAAAGTGGCATATTTAGTGGTGCTCGCTAAGGCAAACATTTTCTGCTTTGGACTAGGGTTTTTGCAGCAGTTGAGCAATAGAAATGAATGACATAAATGATGAAATTGTGTGAATTTTTAAGGAGAAGTGTACAGTATGCTGTTTCTTTCTCGATTTTCATACTTAAAAATGTTCAATTCAACAGCCAAAAAATGTTCCTTAAAAATATGAAGCTGATGTTTTCAACACTGATGTTAAATTGAATAAGAATTGTTTCTTAAGCACCACATAGCATAGCACCATCAGCATAATACACTTAAAACTGGTGTACTGGCTGCTGAAAATTCAGCTTTCCTATCACAGGAACAAATTACATTTTCTATATGAATATATTTTAAAACAATTGTTTAAATTTGAAATAACACAATATTTCACAATATTACTGTTTTTACTTTATTTTTGATAAAATAAATGCAGCATTGGTGAGCATAAAAGACGAAAACATTAAAAAAAAAAAAAAAAAAACCTTATAGACCCCAAATTTTGGTCAGTAGAGTATAAAGAGTGTATATTTTTCAAAACTTTAAAACAACTTTAAAACACTGTCTTGACAGTCTTTGCTTTTTAGTTAAAGCTGCAGTCTGTAACTTTTTTTGGTTTAACTTTTTTAAGCAAGTACATAACCATACAGTATTCAAGACTATCTCCTTACCGTAGCCCAATTCACAACGGTAAGCTTGTAATAATGTTTTTTTTTTTTTAAAGTAAAATCAGTACTGGTGGGTTTTCGCAGGAATTTCAAGCATGCAGCCGTTCGTTGTCATTACGTCACGTCTGTTTACATGAAGGAGTCCCAGCTAGTAGGCTTTATGGCATGTGGAGAATGATACAGGCGGTGGATCATTTATAGCCTTTTCTCACAACAGCTGCAATAATTAAACTTTGATGTTGGATTGTTATCAGAAAGGTCCAAAGGACAATCATCGGTGACCACTGAGATTCACCCGTTGTCAAATGCGTAAGACTTCGGACTCCGGAGAGGCTACAGAAATTGAATCTACAAGTAATGTTAATAAACACTAAATATATATAGTCACACAATGCTGATGTTGTTAACATTAAAAATTTGAGAACAAAGTATAACTATAATAATAATAGCATTATAATAACATCTTAGCAACCACATACAGTATCAGTATCCCGGCTGTTCTCTTCAGAAAATGTAAAATTCTGCTTGCGCTTCTGTAACTTTTTAAATCTATGAGTTGGAGCATTTGCTTCCGGCTGTAAAGGGGGTGGGGGGTGTAGCTGTTAACCTTCACCTGGACAGCAGCAGTCCTTCTGGCCTTGATGAAATCCATCTCCCTTGTATGTTGCCAAGTTATACATAGCTCCCATATTGATCTAACCTTTGAAAAAGATGCGGTTCAACCCCTTTTACCTGTCAATCAACGGGTGGGTTGAAGTGAGCTTCATATATCTCTCAAAGAGACAACTGCAGAATTATGCACAACACAGGCAGTAAATCTATAGGATCTTCACTCCGGGCCACCGTAAATCACTTGGGCTAAACTTTCACTCAGGAGATCCATTCTGCCTACAAACAGCAGATCTGTTTGCTTAAAAGCCTCTTTTCAAAGCTTTCCCATAACTTCCGGGGGTACAGCGTCAGTGCCAGCAGTGAATAATTTAAGATTATCTTAATATATGTGCAGGTGGAGAGAAGTGGACGTCCCTTATCATTCAGTGCATAGGGCGGTAGGATAAGGCGCATGACGGAGGTGACAGGGGCCGTAAGAGAGACAAAGTGTCTCGTCATCTTCACTCTCTTCGTTTAATTATGGAGTCTGAGCTGTCATGGTTCTTTGTGCGAGCGCTTGCCACTTTCTGCACTGCTAGCCTATGCTCTGTCTCCCTCCGGTTGACACATGATATGACTCTATCAGAATTATTTGCCGCAGAAGGTCCCCGTGCACATTAAGTAAAGTTCAAGTGGAAGCTGAGGGATTTGATCGCTCTGATACTCTCTCTCTTTCTTTCCCCCCTTTTTATTTCTTCTTCCTGCCATGGATTCTTCAATGTCTCAATGTCCTTTTTCGCTGCGGCATTTTTATCAGTGAATATGCTTAAGGATTCATTAGTTTAAAGTTACCTTGATGGTTTAATTGAGAAAGTAAGTTTGAATCGGGAGGAAAAGAAAGCTCCTCTTCTTCAATCAAACCACATTATCCTATTTCTCATTCATTCATTCATTCATTCATTCAAGTATTATTCTATAGTTAGATAAAAGTATACTTATTTATTCATTTTTATTCAAATTAATATTGTATTATGTATATTATTATTATTATTATTATTGTTATTAATGTAGTTGCATAATTTAAATAATAGTACTTTATACTCTAATCATTTATTTATACTAATTGTATATAAAATGTTATTGTTAGTAGTAGTATTTACATAAAGTATTTAATAGTATATTATTTTTTGTCATTTTATTAATAATATTATATATTCTTAGCATGTATTTATAATATTGTTATTATTTTTAGTATTAATATAAAGTATTACTCTGTAGTTAGTTTATGGAAATTATTTATTCTTTTATTTATTTTAATATTTTATTTATATTAAAATAATAATTAAATTTATGTATAATGTTGTTGTTGTTATAAGTAGTAAATTCTTTGTAAGTACTCTAGTAAAAAAAAATTGATAAATACATAAATGATTTCAACTATGCAACAACTCTATGCAATTTTCTAACGATGTAAAATTTAACATTTCATTTCACTTAATGTAGTTTATAAACTTTAATCCAGTATGCCATTGTTTAGAGCTCTATAGCTACATACAGCTCAATAAAGTACACAGGATGGATCAAGGTTAAAAAATAACCTAATAAATGCATGGCATTCCCTTGTATAACAATTATGTGACTGGAATAAAGCAAATAGACTACAAAACCTGAACCTACACTCTTAAACATGCTACTGGCTGCTGTCATTGACAAGATCATAAATAAAATAGTTGATCATGAGGTTTCTAATAAGCATTGACATGACAAAAAAAAAACTGTTCAAAGTGCTAATTGGCTCACAGATAGAACCTTATAGAACCAAGTTAGAGTTTGACTTTGCTGATAGAATCTTTTTGTTTTCTAAAAAAAAAAAAAGTCCCAAAATGTATGCAACTTAAAAAAAGAAATCTCACATAATTTAAATAAGTTGTCACTGAATAAGAAAATGTGAAGAACTACAATTTGACAAAAAATTCATATATAGAACCTTTTAATTCCAAGGGGACAATATCTTATTGTTAGTAGTAGTATTTACATAATTTAAAGTATTATTGTTACTACCCCTTTTTAAAGTTGTCTAGGGTAAGGGTACAACATTAAAATACTGAACATGTACTGGAAAAACAAATACGCACAATTGAGTCACAACGTGTTTGTTTATTACAGTGAACCAATAATTAATTCCAAAAGATATTTACAGACATTTATTAACCAAGCAAAAAAGATAATTAAAGAAAAATAACGGGGAAAAGAGAAAAGAACGAGACCGTGCCAAATCAAAGAAAGAAACAAAATATAACCAATCTTACTGAGCAAAAAACAAAAACTTCTAATCTAACTCAACCATCAATATTCCCAAAAAAAAAACAACATTCAACAAAAAGAAGTCTTCAACGTCAAAGATGCCTTAAATACTACTATTTATTTATTTTTAATAATGTTCCTTCGTGTAAATTCATGTATTGTTAAATAAAACTTCTACCTGTTCATGGCCAAGCATTCATGATAAAGCTGGTAAAAATTGCTGGTAAAAAAAAAAGAAGAAAGAATCTTATTTGTGCAGTGAAATGGCGTGTTGGGTATGTCATTGTAATATTTTTATAACATGCTAAATTACCTTAAAATGCTTGTCTTGTTGGTGATAAAAGCTTTCACGAACTTTTACAATCTTCATTCAAACTTTTCTTTCTCTAGGTAACGAGTTCGGCCATCCGGAATGGCTTGACTTTCCTAGGAAAGGAAACAACGAGAGCTACTATTATGCCCGCCGCCAGTTCAACCTTGTGGACATTGAGCATCTGCGATACCGACAACTATACGCTTTCGACCGTGACATGAATCTTACAGAAGACAAATACGGCTGGCTGGCTGCCGGTCAGGTGAGATGCACATACACACATTGCTAAATGTGCATGTCTCACACTGGTTTAACCTACAGAAGAAACCCAGTGTAAATCTCCTTGCTGGATCTGTCCTTGCCATCTGTTAAACTGTGGGGAGCTATTTATCTGCCATATTAAATGGGATATGAGATGCATGGCCCATATGATAATGAAATTGCATAATACAGCCAACCAGGCATGACTTCCAATAGCAGGAAGCCTATTTCACGCACACACACACACACACACACACACACATACTTTGTTCTAAAGACAGCAGAAATAAGATTTCCACTGTTTTAAAATGTATAGAACCCGTTCTAACCATAGGGGTTCACAGTTTATGTCCAATGAATGTATCAATGAAAAAAGAGACTCATATTGTCTTTAAAAAAAGGTGCAGGTTTCCTAGCTCGACCATCAGACAAACCCTCGAAAAACAACAAATCAGACCAGCTAAAAGCAACCCAGGTTTCTGCAGGTTTAGAATAGGTTTTTCACAGAGTACCTCTGTATTCACATCAACAATTGTCTAAGTTATTTAAATTGTTATTTCTCCAAAGGATTTTTAGAAGAATCATCTGAGAACTCATGATCTAGGAACAACATCGGAACAATAAAATCTTCCTGAGATTACTTAATTTAGCATTGCGTTTGACAGTCATTTACATAATTTGCATCTCGTTTTTGTTTCTATCAGGCGGCAGTCACGACTTTGAATGAAGCTGATAAGGTGATCGTCTTTGAACGCACAAACCTGCTGTTTATTTTCAACTTCCATCCGTGCAACAGCTACATTAACTACAGGGTGGCAGTGGCGCATGCAGGGAAGTATCCTTTCACAAGGGAGCTCTAGAAGACTTGCAGATCTTAGTAATGGAGTGTGTTTATATGCGTGTGGGAGTGAGATTATGTGTGCATATGAGCTGTGAAATATACAGGAAGCATGTGGGAGAGAGGTTAGGTCACTTATTAGAAATGCATTAGCCACATATAGTATATTCACGATGAGACCGGGTGTATATTTTCAATGTTTTACAATGTAAGACCTTTGTGTGTGTATCCTTCAACCCTCCATGGCTCTTTAGACGCCAGCCTGCCATTGGTTGTGACACATTCCCATTGATGCTTAAAGACGAGCTTGTACACTAGGGAGGAAGGGGGAGGGGAAAACAACCTGACAAGTCTTGAAAACACATTTAATTGGCTGCAGAGATGTTATATGTGACTTTCATCACACAAAACGAGCTGTTCATGGCTTTGTATGTGCGTGGGTGTGCACATGTGATGCTGTGTTGGGGCATTCAGGTTGCACCAATGGGAGTTTGTGTTTGTATGGAGACTCCAATTAGGATGAGAGAACGAGACACCCTACGACGAGAGAAACTACGGATCATCAAACATCTCCCACTCGCACATATTTGCTCACACAAATACCCTCACTCATCAACACGCACCGAAGAGAAGGCCGCAGCCCGTTTAAAATCCACAAAGGCGAAACCAATATCATTGTTGTTTTTGCAAGAAAGGGCTTTTGGCATGTAGCAGAAAACACAATTACCTTAAGCCAGACATCAGGGCACTTTAAGGCAAAGTGTTAAAACTTCCAAAGAACTGCAGAAAATGTTTCACAAAGTAATTAATTGAACATACAGTGGGGTCTAAAAGTCTGAAAGCACATTGAAAATATGAGATTCAAAATCTAATTTAAACAATCTGAATTCAAAGTTAAGCATTTGTAAAAATGTCAAACAAATGGTTGAATTATTATTACTATTAGTACTATTAAGTAATAGTATAATAAGTATCCATATTACAAAAGTAACTATTAGTACTATTACTATTAGTATTTATTATTAAGGCAAAAGTGTAGTGATACTTCACAGACAAGAATATAGTTGAAGGTGCACGAGTTTATTAGACAAAAGGCACTCAAGAAACTGGCAAATAGCAAGAGGTAAGTTTTACAGGTAAACACTTCCCTTACACAGTCTTTCAGTCTCTGGTAACAACTTATGCACAAGGTAAATAACATTATAATAACAATTTTCAGGTAAATAAAAGTTCTCTGAGACATCACTTAAGGGTGCAGTAAGTGATTTTTGAAAAATGATGTTGAAGAGTGAATCGGACCGAGCACTAATTGCAGCCAATCAGCAGTAAGGGGCATATCATGATGGGGGAGGAGAGAGCACAGTACACAAGACAGCCATTAGCAGAGCCGACTATAGAAAGTGAGAGATGCCAGGGGAATATAACTTTAACACCCAGGGGTGGGCGTTTTTTTTTGTTGTTTTTTTTAACCAGTCCGAGTCAACTTTGGACAAACAAATAAGAGTTACATGTCTTTAATTAAATCTATGAAATATCTTCTTTTGTGGACACTCACAGTAAAAACAATGTTGTGCTTTTTGCAAAATATAACATGATTAGTTTATTAATCTGTTGTGTCTCTCTTTGAATGATGTCCATTCTGATACACCTCAGAAAATTAACTAACTTAGAGAATACTAATCACTAATCACATATGTCTCATGAAACGTCAGGTTTCAAATAACAAGTCAAATTGAAAACAAATATTCTCGGTTTATGTAATCTTTTTGAAAAGAGAGATGTGAGTCACTCATTACCCGCTAATGCGGCCACGCCCACAGCATTCAAACACAAATTCTGAGTCGATACATGTAAACAGAGTTAACAACGCCTACATCATCTCAAAAAAAAAACAAAAAATGAATCAAGCTTTGTCAGATTCATGTGCTTTTCATAATTTTGAGGTGCAGGGAGGAATAATTCTAAAAGGATTTACCTCAGAGGAAGAGCGTGACTGATTTCCATTTCATTTTGAGGATCATCTTATAACGAATGGTGAGGATTGTGAATGGTAAGTTGTTTATTCTAATCACGATATATACGAGTGTCTGAATATTAAACCGTAAGAAGACTGTTTAAATATGAATCCTTCATTTTATGTGTATCTCTGTGTGAATGAATGGGGCAGACGTGTGATTTTGTTTAGGCTACAACACATAACTTACATCAGTAAACATGACTTAATGGCTTTTCCCAAACTATATTGCTCTACTAAGAGGACTGAAATGCATAATAAATACTGAAATAAAATGTGTTAGCAACGTATTAAACAGCATAGTAACATTTATAGGCTCTATAATGTAACATTTCATACATAAATGAATGTTTAGGCAAGGTTTCTTTGGCCCTGGACAGATTATGAAATGTTTACATCATTGATTTAATCAAGGCATGTCAAAACTTCTCCAGGGCCCCAAAAACCCAGAACGGTAAGAGCCGACTCTTATCCATTACCCTAAAAGAACAGTCTTCCTTACAGTCAAAAGTGTCGGTTTAAAAGAATATTTCGTAGAACAGATTTTAGTAAGTATCCTATTAATTTAAAAATAAAATAAAATAAAAATCTATTGTGGAGACAATCGTAAACAAATATAAGTAAGAGAACAAAAAAAATGAGGGTCTCGTTTAGATTTAATAGAAGAAAAAAAATTCAAATGAACCAACACTGGCATATTTTTCAGTCCAATCCAATCCGGGGTTTAAACGTGTACATAATTTTGAGAGACTATCTAGTGAGATCAGACTTGACTCCTCCACCTGTAACAACATAAACTACATTAACACCTATTCAAGAAGGTAACGATGACTGGCTCATGTAATCAGTGCAGTTATACATACTATTGCACATCGTTTAAACACCTTCATACTGGTAAATCGATCCTTATAATGGGAATGATAAGTTGTAAAACAAAAGCATGCATTTATCTCATAAAATGCCTCTGTAGTAAATCATATGAGGGAAAAACAAGCAGAGAACTTAAAATTTGCACTGCAGAACATCACAGTGCAATAAGATGTAGAAATATGAATTAGCCATTAGCAGTCCATTTTGCTGAGTTTAACCATCCATTGTGTTTTATAAGGAACCAAGAGGATACTTTTACCAAGGAGAGGTGGTGATTGTTAATTATTTAATTATTGGATGATTCAGATGTCATTACTCTCACCTGTGTATAATTATCATCGCTATTTATGTATGCTGTTTATTTTGCAGGAAGACAAAGGCTATTTGTTTTTCTTAAACGTTAACAATGAAATGAGCTTAGAGTGTGTGGTAATATTCTCTCTTCAAATATCTTGTGGTGAACAAAAATCTTGGGAGTCACAGTCTCATATCTTTCCATCCAGGACATAGAAAACACAGGTAAGCATATTTTTTATGGGGAATTGCAGAGAACGACTATCTGGAGGAACACATGGAACATCAGGTGAGTAAACACAGGTAAGAAACAGTCTTAGATAAATAGCTTAACTTCCCGGCAGGAATGAGAAACAGTTAAGTCCTCAAAAGAACAAAAGGTGAAGAATCTTACTTCAAAGTCAGACACCAACTTGCTGACGGAGTCTGGTTTATGTTGGAATCCAACAATGACACAATGAGATGCAGGTGTGGATCATGAGATTGAGAGCAGGTGAGTGACAGTGAGAACACTCCAAAGTGTGCAGGTGACAAAAAGAGGGGGAAACCAAATGCTAATTCAAATAGTATTTAAAAGCAAAAAAAAAGTTATTATTATTATTATTATTACTACTACCACTATTATTAAAGCAAAAGGAGACAAGCCAAATATTATATTAAAAATATAAAAAGGTTTTCATTATTATTATACAAAATATTTTACATTTTTAAATAGTATTTGGCTTAGTATTGTTGCCCCTATTTTGCTTTATTATTATTATCATTATTAAAATAATAATAACAGCAAAAGGGGGACAAACCAAGTTCTAATATTCTGTTGTGAAATTAATTTACATTTAGTACAATAAGTTAAGCTTTTCAGTGAAACTGTTATGCTGAAAATATAAAATATAATAAAAATGCAAGATAAACATTCTTGAACACATTTAGACTTGTGGGCCCCACTCTACTGTATAAAGTGTCGTAACTCTAGTCTTCGTTAATTTTCAAGGCTCTTGTTTCTATCTTGTCATGTGCTTGTTCATGAATCACGGGAAACATCAAAGTCTTGTTTGTGAGCCCATTGGAATGGACGCACCTATTCCTCAGATCAATAAAACAGCAAATTGTGGCAAACAGACCACGGCAGTTTTCCCCAGATGGGGTGGGGTCTATTTATTTTGCCCCCAAGAACAGAGGTCTATGTTGGGGGAGGCTTGAGTTTTTCCAAAGGGGTTTTCTGCAGTCCTGATGCTTAAGGAAAAGAGAATGTGGTCGATAATGCACTGGAGGAGTTTTTCCAGACCTTCCCCTGCACCTCTTTCCACTTTTATGTTTCATTCAATGTGTTTTTGCTGTTATATTGCCACTTTTGCAGTCGAGGGAAGCAGACAGGGATACTACTCATCTGTGATAGTCAACAATTGCTTAGGAGGCATACTTTGCCAGGTAACGTTTTGATAAATAAGTAAAAAGACAAACCGTACGTGTGCATTGCAAGGTTGCAGCTGCTACTAAGAGAATATTGTTTCTTGATACCAAGGGAGATCGTTTGAAAAAGACAATATTATTTTTCAGTTTTATGCATGATGAAATACTTTTTCTTACAATTCCAAACTTTTCCATTTTGTATCAGTTGAACAAGTTATTTTTCTTCAGGTTCACTGTACATGTTGTGGTTATGTTTTGGCAAGACTTTTTAACTTCGTGAAAACACGATCAGTATTTTTGTATTTGTGCTGTACACACACAACCATTTAAAAACCATTACGCAGTTTTGAACATTGGTAGTTGCCAAATAGTAGCCAAGCATGTTATAATGATTTTTGAAGGATCATGTGACACTGTAGACTGTATGTAAGGACCAAGGTTATAGAACAAGGCTGTGAGGGCTCAGTCAGGGAATAAAATTAATGCCTCTTTTAATTAGTGCAAAATGTAATTCCAAACAGAATCTCTAAATTTTTCCAATGAGTCAATACAAAAAAAAAATCCAAAAGAGGGTCTAGAAACATCAAAGGGTAAATGATGTTTCCCAAAAAAGGTAAATCAAAAGCACCTAAAAACTTCCAACAAAATGCAAAAGTCATATCCAGAGAAAATGACAAGAGGGATTTACCAAAAGACTGGAGAAGTTGGTCTAAACATAACAAACACTGAGCAAAAAAAACAGAAACAGAGCAAGTTGAACTCACAGGAAATGAGGCACAGGAGAGAACAATAGCACGATACAATGGCAGGAAACTGAAATGAAACACAGCGAGGACCTCTAGTAGCCAAAACTAGTCGATAAACTTAACACTGTAGTGACTGCTGCTTTGCCATCACAGGAATAAGTTACATTTTAAAATATATTAAAATAAAAAAAAACCTTTTTTTAAGTTGTGATAATGTCTATCTGAGAATGTAAAACTGTTTCAAAAAACTGATCAAATAAATGCAGCCTTTAAAAAAAAAAAACACGAGAAAAATATCTATCTCTTATTTTTTTGCAGTACAAGCTTTGTCTTCTGTGGAATCTCAGCCTTGCTCTTGCCTTAAAATCAACTTTCAAGCTCAATTATAAATGCCACCACTGCCAAGTAATAAACACCTCTGCAAGGCACAGCGCTACACATGCTGAATGGCTAGTTTTGAACCGTGTCGCTCATGCACTCTACAGCAGTTCCAGACTCGAGCGAGCAGCCCTTCATTATAGCAAACCCAGAGCAAAGGCCCTCGCCCACCCAACAGCTCCGCTCATACCCCCTGGTCTCCTCTTCAGAGAACAAGGGCTGCGGGGAGCAGCCGGAGATGATCTCCACCAGCTGAAGGCCTCCCACCAAGGCCTCTATTTAATCATGGCCCAGGCAGCGAGCCTGCTTGGCGGGGAATAAAGACACCCTTTAGCCAGGGCCACTTAGGCTTCCTCCAGCCCCTGCCGCTGCCCTTTCTGTGTCTTGCACACGAGGGGGGAGCCCTCTTTCCATGCCACCAGCCGTCAGGCTTTGAAGATGAGAGACGAGGGTGTTAGAAGTGCACGACCGGTGGAAAGAACAGTAAATATGGCCCATGTGCGGCTAATCGTTTTGTGTTTGCCAGTGTATTCTTCTCATTAAAACCTTGCCTTTAACCATAGTCCATGTGGGCTGTATGGAAAGAAAAAAAAACGTTTCCTTCATTTCCACCCTTAAGCCATAAACCTAAATGTAGAGTTTGAAATGAAATTGATATTCAAGAAACGTTATGCTGTTTTAGACCTGCCAGTAGTTTCTCTCAATGACCTGTCCTGTGTCTCTGATTTTCGGCGCTGATACTGTAGATGTTGAAGTGTGAATCCCACCAGGACGTCAACTTGATCTGTCTTTGAAATGCTATGAGTCACATCCTCATTATATCTCATGCGAAATACAGTGACACACACCTGATATGGAGGTCTAATATTGTTTCATATCTGCCCTCCCTCGTTCCCATAGCTGTGCTGCTGACCGGCTGGAGCCGTTACTAATCGCTTAAAGCTGATCATTATGCCAGATTTCTCCTCCGCTGGAGTGTTTTGTTTTGGGGAAAGCAGGGATGAGGTCTTGGAGGACGATCAATCATTTCTCCTTGTGGGAGAATATTGATTCTTCCGGTCTCCAGGGCCATGAAGTGCGGAGGGGACTTTCAGCCAATCGAACGGGTCAATAAGAACGTGGCTGCCTCAAGCCGGCATCTGATAGGTGATCACAGCCACGCTTTATGCTGGTCACAAAACAGGGATTGTACGGAATGGTGATTTTTTTTTTTTTTTTCCATAGGACAGATTGAATGAATCGCCTAAAATCAACAAAATCTCGTAGAAAAAAGCATGTTCATAGTTTTGCATATATATTTATTTATTTATTTTCTCTTTTTTTTTCTTTTTTTTTTAGTGGAGTTGATAGATAGGTGGGTACATAGATTTATTTATTTATAAAACCCTAAAACTAACTAAATAAAATGGCTTCTGATCAATATTTGTTTGTTATCAGAACTGGCTTGTTTTTATTTAGTTAGTTTTTAGTTACTTATTTTTATTTTATTTTGGTTTTTACAGGTCTCCTAGAAAAATATGGTAAATTAAATTTCTAATAATGAATATATTTTTTTATAATACTATGAATAATACCTTTTTACAGTGTTTCTTCAATTGGGTTTAAATACACACTTTGTTCTTGATTCCTCAGTAAACTTGTTTGCTTCTTTAAGTCACATTTACCAAGTGTAACCTAACTCAGAGAGGCATGAAAGGAAATAAGTCCTCCAGACTCTGTCCCTACAGACCCTATAGAGTGCAGTCAGGTCTTCAGCAGACTTAAGGATTCCCCAGTTAAAACGTGTCCGGGGGCAAGTTAACTTCAGATCAATTGGGGTGCTGAGAGAAAGGACCATCTTCTACTCAGTTTCAGAGAGCTGTATATCCAGGACGGCAGGACTTAGTGCACACTTGGGAAACTTTCCCCTGCATTATTCATGAAGACTAATGCACCAAGTTGAGGTGAAAGGCTACAGATTGTATAATGTTACATTTCGTAGCGTACACATGAGGGATTTTCAATGACTGACACTCAAACCAGTTTACAGGCAGTAAGCTGAAACAATGGCATTAATTACTTTGACAAATGCATAATCTCTGCTTTTTTGTGCCTTGGGCTCAGTCTCATTCTCTGGCTGTGTTTGAAATCGCATACCACCGCTACTCATATTATATTCATTTTTGACTCACTACTATAAAGTTAAGATATATTTACACAAAATTACAGGAACCCTAGCTGTGAAACCCAAGCATTGACATCGTCTCCACAGACTCATACAAGCACATGATTTTACTTCCTGGAGAGACTTTCCCAGCAAGCTTTCATTGCAGAACAGTACATATTTTAAAGGCTGAAACTTCAGTATATTTATCTCAAAACACTCATGAATCAGTAGTTTAATTTAGAATAGTTTACATATTATTTACTGAATGGGCTCTGTTGTGTGAATAATTAAACATACTTGACCACCAACACCCACTTTTGCATTTATGCAACATTCAAAAAATCATATTTACAGAGGTTTATGTATGTTGCTGAAATGAATTTTCGATCCCTTAAAATTTTAAGAACTGTATTTGTATGTGGAATACTTACAATATTTGGAAGATTTTATTCAGAACAGTCAACGATAGGGTCAGTGACCATGTTGCTTGACTCTGGCATGCTGGGAGATTCAAATAAATATATGAATATAAATATGTATATATAATTTTTTTCATTACAAATTTGTTGCTATGAGACATTTTAGAGCAAGGGTCTCCAAACTCGGTCCAGGAGGGCCACCGTCCTGCAGTTTAGCTCCAACCCCAATTAAACACAACTGAACCAGTTAATCAAGGTCTAATTAGGTATACTAGAAACCTTCAGGCAGGTGTGTTGAGGCAAGTTGGAGCTAAACGTTAAAAATGGTCCGTAATATATGGCAGTTTGAAACTTACATCATTCACAATCATAATTATAACGAATAGTAATCAGTACACTAAGTGTAACAGTACACTAGTATTGCATTCTAAATGTAGCCTTTTAAAAAATGGACTTAAAACAAATGAGAGAGATTGATTGGATTGTCTAATGTTGATTTAATAGAGATTGATTAAAGCTGTAGATGCTATCATAAGATTCAAACATTAATCTCATTCACAGTGAAGTTGGCACATTGACAATTTGCATAGCCATAGAGTGAAAGTAAGTAAGTAGTAAATTGTTTATCTCTGAGATGAAAGCAGACATGAATCTTATGAAACAAGAGCTTCCAGGGCTGTTAAAGTTATAGGCTGGACATTTTCCAACATTTCAACAGAGGCGATTTAAGGGCAGTATTAGAGTTGGGGGGGAAAGCCTTTAGAAGCGAAAAAAGGCCAAATTGGCTAGAGAGAGAAACGATAAGCTGTGTTTGAAATGAGAGAGTCGGGCGTTGTGGAGAAAACTTTCAAACAGATAAAGAAAGAAAGTGAGAGAAGGTCATGTGGGTATAGATTTTAGATTTAGAATATTAGATTTTCTACAGTTCAAGGAGTTTAGGTGAATGGCCCACGGCTGTGTTGATTCCCAGAGCGGTTCCTGTGGTGCGGAGCCCCGAATGCTTCCCCAAAAGTCTCTCAATCCTTCCGTGGACAGTGGAGGAGCCTGGTGGAAACTATCATCCTCTGTTCGGAGCTAGCGGGTTTTAGAGAGAAATCAGCCCCCTTCCAAACAACTGGGGAAAAGTAGGAAGAGGAAAAACAGAACGAGCAGGAAAAGATTTGGAAATGCATGGCAGCATGCAGGAAAAAAGTAAAATCAAGACAGTAAAGAGATTGCTTTCCCACCAACCTCCCCTAAGAGGCAGAAATTCTCTGAAAATCAAGCTGTGGGGTTTCTTGGGAAGGCGTGGTTCTGTTCACACATAGCATTGTGGTCTGTTTACTAGATTCATCCACAATCCCTCTCAAATCCCCAATTTTACACTGAGCCGTGGCGTTTTTATTGCCGATTTTATAACTATCATCGCAAGTCGGCGGATATAATCTCTCTCCAAAATGATGTGCTTGCCAATTCCTGGACCTGATGCTTTTTTCCCTCCTCCGTGAGGTTTTTGTTTGTTTGTTTGTTGAAGGAGGAGTGGGATTCGCCTCTTGGGAGTGAGGATGTTGGGTCTGGATCAGATCCATATTTTTTTGAAGTACAGATTTCCTGGTTTTATGAGAATAAGTTTGCCACCTGCCCTTCTTATCCAGCTCACAATTAAAAAAAACTTCCTCTAATCTCTGCAGCAGCTGGCAGCTTTTACGAGCTTCGCCATAAAACTCGCCAGTTGAGAACAGCTGATTTAACATGTATTGTGTTGCAAGTCTGTGAAGGCACAGAATATATTCATCTAGTCATCGTAAAACATCCTTTATTACATCCTTTACAAGAGTTATTTTCCATTGTTTAAATGTTTTACCTCTTCAGCAGCGGTCAAATGTCAAAAATAATTTTTCAGTTGTACCATTTAACAGGAAGCGGTGAAATGACTCACAAATTGGAAGTATTGATTCTGATTCATTTATTCATGCTAATTATTAGACCGTTAGCTTCTGGCAATTTTATTTTAATTTAATTTATTTTGTTTAGTTATTTATTTTAATTATTTTGACCCTGACCTTCAGGGCTTCTTGTGACCAAAAGAAAAGAAAAAGTTGACACATTATGCTAAAAATAATATTTAAAAAAAAAAAAAAAAAAATTGTTTTATGCGTTGCCCTTTTAGGCATTGAAAATATATGCAGAAATTATGCAGAGAAAAATATTTTTTCTGTTTCATTTTGATGTTAGACCCAGCATAAAATATATCATATTAAGGCACTTCATTTTTTCCACTTTGCCCTTTTTCCACTTTTCTGTTCAGATCTATGCATTAATTTTTAGCACATGCTTAGATGGAATTTATTCACACCAAAAAAGTTCACAGTTCACACCTAACAAGCTGAAGTGTTACTTCATTTGCAAAAATACCGTATTTTAACAGCACTTTATTTGACTTTTACATTTGGGACGTTTGATAATAAGAATGCACTAACCTGTAGTATTTTAATTAGATTTTCTCTTCCCATAATGCAGTAGTTTAGAATGATTGGTCTTCCTTGCTTCTCTCCTCATCGTGTGGAGCCTGTGCACTGGTCTGACTCTGAACACACACACACATGCACACTAACACAGCTTCAATAGGGGGTAAATTATGTTGTAGCTAATGATTACGTTAGCGAGCAGGGGGCATGGAGGATTGCCTGAGGGTCTCCACGGGAAGAGAAGGGTGAGATACGTTCCTTAGACACGAACTCTTGACTAAAGATTAGCCATAATAATAATTAATGTCCTTGTGACACGTAACATACTTGCAGACAATCATCACTTCAACTCTTCCTGCCAATTCCATGTGACATGAATCAGTATGTGGTGTACATGAATTCAGGCACTAGCAAGGGCCTTGATCCAGTAAACACTGGGCCACTGAGGATTCAATTATTTGTAACAGGCTTACAAGGTCACAAATTAAAACCTAGCTGGTTTTTTATCATCAAAATTGCAGCAAAACACTCCATGACTAATATACTTTTGGAATCATTTGTTTAGCATTCATGTTAATCATCATGAATGGGCTTAGTTGCTTTATTTAAAAAAAAAAAAAATACACTCATAAATGGCAGATTGTTTTATCTTAGGACTGATATCTAAAATACTGAAAAAAGTAATATTGTGAAATATTTTTACAGGTTAAAAAAAGCTGTTTTCTATTTGAGTATGTTTTAAAAAGTCATTTTTTCCTGTGAATTTTCAGCAGCCGTTACTTTAGTCCTCAGTGTAACATATTTCATTCCAATATGCTGTTTTTACATTTTTAATATATGTATAAATTAGTGTTATAGTAATTGAGACCAGTGTTGGTCTTGAGAGCATTTCTTGGAGGTCCTGACCTTGTCTTGGTCTCAGACTGAGAGGATTCGGGATTTTGTTTCAAAACCGTTCAAGACCACAACTATGGGGATATCATTAAATTACCATCATACCAAATTATCATTAAAATGCATTGTCTGATTTATTTATTTATTAACATCATTAATGTGATTGGATGTAAAACTTCCTGCTTCAGATGCAATTAATAATGCAATTTGCAATTTGATTTATTTATTGTGCTTGGTCAGAAATTAATCGGGAATTGTTTTAAAAATGTGACCAAAATTAATATAAATGCTTACAAAATTCAAGATATTGTTGCAAAAAAAGTACTTGTATGATATCTGGATTTTTATATTATAACTTATGAAATAATTAAGCAATATCACACAAGCTGTTTTAACAATGAGCACAATTGTTAACTTCTTTCAATTGTATTGCTTTCATACAACCATTCAAGAAACCCATTTTTAATTTAAAAACTTATTTAAAATTTTTTAATTATTCTCAACATTATTATTTGTAATTTTCCTAATTCAGATGCAGATTCTATGCTACCTCTGCAGTGCAAAGATGAACTTTGTTGTTAATGATTTAATTTGATTGTTAACAGTTCTAGTGTCTTAATTGAATTTATTGAGCAAAAACAAGTCATTTTCATTCCATTCAGGTGGTAGGGTTAGGATGTGGATCTTTTAGATGAATGTAAGGATTGCTGATCTGGTCTTGGTCTTGGCTTGGTCTCAACCTGCCTTGGTCTTGTCTTGGTCTCAACATACGTTGGTCTTGGTCCTGATTTGGTCTTGGATTAGGTGGTCTTGACTGCAACACTGCGTAATATAAATAATTATGCATTTATACTAGTGTATTCTTCTGTTTTCTCTACGTATTTTCTCATTGATTGGAGGTGTCTCGTGACTGCAAATATGCATGTGTTTCACCTCAGAGATGCCAATAGAGATCCATGTCTTGTGTGTCATTTGTCTGGTGACTTCTCTCTTGTCTTGAGCTGTTACTCAACAGCACAGCCATCCATCACATCTCATGCGTTTATCATTATCCAACCAACCATCTGTCCCTGAGCTACTCTTTGACAAGAGAGAGGGAAAGAGTAGAGAGAGATAAATGTCACAAGACCAAAGAGCGTTTCACTACAGTCTCCTTACAGTTCCTTGATCATGTTTCGTATCAGATATAAGATCAAATTGAACTCGGACGAGCTGCAATATGGGGGTCACGGGAGGCTTGTGCAGGACACGGAGTTCTTCACAGAGCCCGTGCCTTTTAATGGCAGAGCCCAATCATTTTTGGTGAGTTTCATCTCAACTACACCTTTCCACTCTTAAACCATTGACAAAAATGTTGTGTAATGTAGTGAGTAATAATTTGGGCAGGTCCCTGACCTCAAGTTTGCCCTTTAACAAAGAATTCAATCCATAGATGCAACTGATCATTTTTTTTATATGGCCGATTTTGTCCTTATTATGAAATAACTTGTATCAGGGATGTATCTAATACTGATGAAGCTTCTCCATTGGCCGAAGAGGAGTCATTTTGTTAGCGTTACAATGAGTTGCGATCTGACACATTTATGTCAGACCCACAGTCTAAACCACATAACAAAATGCAAACAAATGTGTCCATGCTACTAAACCAAGAACACAAAGCAAAGATGTACTGGACAAATAATTCAATGTGCAGTTGTGGATCGATGCATTTACCCTCTAAGCCACAAAATCCCAAAGCAAACAGTGGCAGATGTAGAAATTGAGTTATATAAATTAAATATCTATGCATTTCAATAGGTCAGCAAGATTGATTGCTACCTTAAATCACCCTGTTATGAAGATGTTTGTCTTCTTAATGCACTGATCTCATAAACAGTGTTTTTTAATGAACACTGGCTTATCTGAGCCAGTGTGTGAAAGATTTTGGCTTTTACAGTATCCATTTTACCTCTTCCTTGTGTGCTGTAATGAGAAATGAGCCGTAAAAGTCTTGTTCTTTATATACTTGCTGTTTAAAAATGGATCATTGTTGTTTCTTGTGTCCATAGCACTGAATTAAAGCACACTGGATGTGTTGTAAACAGAGCTTTGGTTCAGACCTTGGTGAAATGCTACAGTTTATTGTATAAAAACACATACCTGATCTAGCTCAAAACAGCAGTGCTTCTAAAGAGGCGAGAACACTAGTAGTATTTCATTATGCAATAGCAATCTTCAGAGAGTATGGCATTTATTGAAAAATACAGCTTTAAGGTAAGAGCAAGAGATTGAATAAATCATGATCTCATATCGGCCTCATTACAGCTAGTTGAATTTTATGACAATCCACTTTATATAGTCTGTGAAGCCTGAACTCTGAAGGTGAGCACTGCTGCCCTTCTCATAAATCAGCAGAAGATTTTGCAGAGCGGCCCAAACTGATGCTGGTTTGAGGGGTATAGGCTCTGTATGCAGTGAGAAGGTTCTTCATGTTATGCAAATGTTATCCTTGCTATGTTAAAGGTTTGGTTCACCCAAAAATGAAAATGATACCATAATTTGTTCAAGCCATCCTAGGTATAAATGACTTTCAACTTTCAGACATACACAATCGAAGTTATATTAAAAATACTCTGGCTCTTCCCTGTAATGGGATTGAATGGTGCCTGACTTTTTGAAGTCCTAAAAAGTGCATCCATCCATCATAAACGTAATCCACATGACTCCAGTGGATTAATAATGCCTTCTGAAGCAAAGCAATGGGTTTTTGTAAGAAAAATATTCATATTTAAAACTTTATAAACTATGGTCACTGGCTTCTGGCAATGGCCGTATGCAAGGCTAGATCCAGCGGATCTCTGACCTGACTCATGACGTATTGATGAACACCGAAGCTCAGAGGATAGAGCAAAACAAAACACCAGTCATGAATTAGAAGTCTAAAATGATATTTTTTTTAAAGAGAAATGTCGGAGGATTTTGATATAAGAGAAGGGCAGCTTGACTTTGTTGCCCAGTTCTATTTGTTTGAACTGTGAAAGGCGTTACTACATCCTATGTCATATGTCAGTTCAGAGATCACTCTTTCGCTGTAACTCGACTTGCATACGGCCATTACCGAAAGCCAGTGATTATAGTTTATAAAGTTTTAAATATGGATATTTTTCTTACAAAAACCCCTCACTTTGCCACAGAAGGCATTTATTAACCTGGAGTTGTCAAGTCAAGTCAAGTCACCTTTATTTATATAGTGCTTTTTACAATGCAAATTGTGTCAAAGCAGCTTCACATAATAATAAATGGTGTCAATGCAAGCCAAAGGCGATAGCGACAAGGAACCCAAACTCAAACAGATGACATCAGCTGACAAAAATGGAGAAAAAAACCTTTGGAGAAACCAGGCTTAGTCGGGGGATCAGTTGTCCTCTGGCCAACAGCGAACAATCCTTGATTGATTCAGTCAGAGTTACAGGTCATAAGTATTGCAACAGTCAAAATATTTAATCCAGTTCCATCTAGATGAAGATCGTATGCATCACGCCGATATGGGACGATTTGTAGGGGATCTATGCCATTGCCGGTAAAGCCTTCACAAGGGATAATCTAGTTGACACAATCTCTGCGGAGTTGTATTCGTGTCTAGGTGCAGGTCCTCCATCTGACCTGGATACGCCCTGGATCCGGATGATTACGGTATATCTCGGGATAAGCAGAGAGACTAAAGTTAGCGTAGACGCCATTCTTCTTCTGATGTAACAAGTACATCTGGTGTTATAGAAATTGTTCCCAGTTTCGGATTACCTAATCTATGCAGCCTAACGTATGGAAACATAGTCGTATGAATTACATTTATGATGGATGAATGTACTTTTTGGAACTTCAAAAAATCGGGCACCATTCAATCCCATTACAAAGCTGGGAAGAGCCAGGATATTTTTAAATATAACTCCAATTGTGTTTGACTGGAAGAAGAAAGCCAAATACACCATATACATACATATACACAATTTGTTCATACATTAAGCTTGTTCATGCAATGTAAATGTATGACATGTGCAGTGTATTTCCATTATACAAACTCTTTGCTGGTTTAATGATCCAAGGTGTGTATGGAAACATTTGAACGTGCAGCACTTGCCTAGATACAGCAGATGATTCCAAACACAACTGTTTGGAGTTGGAGATGGAGATGAACCCTGGGGGAGGTTTTAGCCTGAACATCAATATGTTCCCCATACCTGATTTATTTTCAGAGTTCTCAATCTGTCTCTATCTTTCCCTCTTTCTCTACCTTTTCTCCACTGCCAGTAACTGCCCATTCAGTCATTTCCCCAGGCTGTTTTCTGATGGAGCACTGGGGCCTGAGAATAAGGTAGGCCTGTAGCGAACAGTTGAAAGAGCCGTCTCCAATCAGTTAGCCTGTGAAAGCCTGGGTAACTTTCTGTTTGTGGTATAAGCTTTCTGTTTAGCTCTCCATTCCCTCTCTCTTGGGGCAAGTCCATAAACACACCCCCTTGGTTTCATATTGTTATTGATCTTTGGCTGCCCCTTATTTATAGACTGATAAATGTATCATTTGTTTTCTGTGCTATAGAAAGGAAACTCAGCCTATTAGTTTCTCAAAGTCTTCCTCATATTTATCCTTTATGGTCTGCCTCCCCTTCCTTTTCATGGTCGGCTGGCTAGGCAGCTTATTAAGGGTATACAGATGAATAAAAAAGATGGATGAATAGGAGGATAGTAAAACAAACATTTTCAATGTAATCGCACATTCTTAGCCATATTAGATCCTGATTAAATTTCTATCTATACCAAGTATAGATGTATGAATGAATTAAACATGGTTCATCCAATGTAGGAGAGAACATGAGCAATTGTAACCTGCAAATATTTTACATTTTTAAACATGGTGCAATAGGTGATTCTCTAGAGAGACATTTTTATTAAGCTGGTTGAAAGTCTCATATCCTGGTAGCAATCACTATGTTAAACAGCCTAATATATTTTTAAAATATATATATATATATTGCATGTGGAAGGTGAAGTACCATAAAACGTTCAATCATTGCATTCAGTCAGAACGAAATGATACCTATGTTTCCTGTTGGTCAATGTGTGTTTGCATACCTTTGCACAGCCTGTTCACGCAGACATCATGCGTCATCAGCGTGATTCTTGTACACTGTGTAGACAGAGTGAGAATGGCAGGCAAACAGCAAAAACCCAACTCTCCTTCTGAACTGACAACAAGTGGCACTGGCAAAGGATCTACAAAAAGAAAGACAGACTTAAATAAGGCTAAGAAGAAACAAACTTGGACTTGGGCTCCAGGGCAATGGTGGGCTCAGTCTTTATCTCTGGCTCTTGCATCAAGGCAGGCTTGGGCTCGTTGTCCCTGTCCATATTTAATTGTCGTAATAATCCTTTCTGGGTTCAGTCTTCTGTTACGAGTTGCTGGTGGCTGTAATAATTGCAGGATGCAGGAAGTTCAATAACAAAGTCTTTATTTGGAAACATGCAGGAATCAAACTCATATAACATTACCACATAAACAAGACTGAACTGTCTTGATTCCTATCTTGTGTAGACTCTTATGTTATTTCTTGTTTTTGTAGTCCTTTTTAGTTATTCTTGTTGATTAGTTCTTTTATTGTCCCCAGGTGTGTCTTATTTGCCAATCAGCCCTTGTGAATATATACCCCAGTGTTTCTCATATTCCTTGTCTGGTGTTGTCCTTCCAGGGATGTTGTGTGTGCACTTGTTGTCAGTTTTGTTTTGCCTTCTTTGCCTGTGTCTGTATTTATCAGTTTAGCCTGGATTTACTGTTATTATGTTTGTTTGAATAATGTTTGAATGTTTACTGTACTTGGATCCTAGTCTTGTTGCTCTGAAACAGCCACTGTTACATTAATGATGAGCAGAAAGGCTGAAATATGCTATGTTAAAATGTATTAATATTACTGAAGTTTTCACCACAAACAATTCTGCAAATCCTACCTTAATTATGCATTTATTATGCCGATTATCCTTTTTCGAATATTATCTTTCGTGCAGTGTGTAATATAGCTGTCTGTGAATGTAAATGGTCTGCAAAATTGCAAAGTCAAAAGTGCACAATAAATAGACTTATGAATCGACTCCGAGAGTCGTAAGCAATTCCTTTATTTTCATAGCACTTCATACAATAATAGTTTCAAACAAGCTTTACTTTGATAACAGGAAACTTGTGCATTTCAGCTGTTGTTCAGTGTTGATTAGGTTTTTGTAAAAATCATAAATGATTAAATTAGCTCATTTCATTCATGTAGAAAACAGTGATGCCATCGCCCATCTCATACAACAGCGGTACAGTCAGTACAGTCAAATCAACAATATTGCTGAATATTAAGTGTTTTTTAATATTAATATCAATGCTCCCAGTTGGCTGCCTGTGAACAAGGCCTACTTTGACCAACCCTCAAACACTGTAGATGGTTTGTGTGGTTTTACATGATGTTGAAAAGATGCAGTGTTTTGTGTGTTATGTTGTATAAACCCAGATCAGCTGTAGGTTTCCGGCTAACTGGTAAAACTCACGGCATTACTCTATTACTGATATAGTTCTCCTAATCAGCTGTGGGATCACTACCTACAATTGACCCTTTGCAAACAGTTTGACTGACAGGTGAACTGACCAATCATAACCCCGAATCCACCATTTTGTCTGACAAAGCAGTCAGGGGAGTCAGTAGATTAACGTTTGTAAACTTGAACTTGAAAAATTGAAACAACATTCCTTTTGATGTCCATTCATGTTTATTTGATGCTATAAATAAACTAGTATGAACAGATGGTTGGGTCAATTGTGTCAATAAATGCAGATTGTCTGTCGTTCTTATTACTTGGAGTAATGATAAAGGATGGATCAAGATTTTGGTTGTATCAAACTAATAATCAGTTGTGTTGGCTACATTATTATTTTGTACCATTATTGTTTGGCATTCTTATGCAGTGCCTACACATGCACCTCAAGAAATTATAAATGACACTGCTATTACATATTATAATGTACCACAAACTAAGTTGACACTAACCACTGAGTAAGTGCTCAAGTCGTGCTTGAGATGGAGCTGATTGACTTCTTCAAATGTTTCAAATGACTTTTCTGTCCTTACAGTGTGTACAGTCTCTTAGGATTGATGTGCCTCCGGAACTGAGATTCCGTTATGGTAATGGGCATTTTGTTTCCAACAAGCACTGTACGTGGTAGACCAATCAGAGCAGAGTAGGCTAACAGAAAGAAGGCATTTTGAGAAACTAAATCTTCAGACTGCTCTGAATGAATCATTTGGGAATCTTGAATCATTTGAGAATCAATGAGGTGATATTAAAATCATATTATGAGAAAATGAAAGTGTTTTTTGACCTTGGATGCATGTAAACCTGTTGTAGTCGACCTCCTGAACAAAATTAGGCACCTGTAAAATAGCATAATGGGGCACTTTAACAATTTTTGCTGTCTGCAACATTATGAGCAGCAAGTGCAAAACAATTTAAATATAAAAAAAATACATTAGAAGAATACTTAATCTTTTTTTTTTTAATTACTGAAACTATGCTGTGCATTGCAATTGGATGATATGTAAAGCTTGTATGAGTAAGCAACTGTAAGCAAGGGGGGTGGAACAAGGTTCAGTTGCCCGTGACCTCAGAGCCGAGATAAAACACATTAAAATTTGGTTTAAAAAAAAAAAAAAAAGGACATCAGAACTTTTGAAAGCAGAAGAAAAATACTTGGGATCCAAAAATTCTTTTTTAAATCCGGTTTTTCAAATTTTTCATTCGGTGGAATAATCATGATTATTTTCTCAGGCAGTCAGAGAGAACTCTACTAAGTGTGTACAGAATAAATGTCATCAGTCTATCTTATTAGGCAGCTTTTAAAATAATTTTGGTGTTACAATTGGCCCTGTAGAGACTGACCTTTATACTTGTGATAAATTTCTGTTGCTAAGAAACCTTGGCATTTTTAAACCAATGAAATTAAATATGTTCCCAGTTCTTAATTTCTCTTTTATTAATTTAAATTACAGAATCCAGACTCTTGAAAGTGTTTCTTTCAGTTCATTGTGAGAACAAGCTATCTGTCCTAGGCAAATCTTGCAAGAATTAGTGTTTTTCTCTCTGTTATTTAATGTTTGGGTTTTAAAGACCTGATAAAAAGAGATAAACACCTTCCTTCCCTCTCTCACACACGCTTTAGAGGAATGTTTGATTGTGACAGGAAATGAATTATTAAAATGAGACGCAGGTGCCGGATACAGCCTCCATTTTGGGAGATTCACAACATGATTTATTTAAAGGACTGTTGCTTCAAAGTCAGTTTAAAGTTTGTCTTTTCTCGCCAATTCTCTTTAACGGGACCCATCATCTCATTCACCATTTCCCCCTTCTCTCTGCCTTATCTCTCTTGTTCTGTTGCTATCTCACTCATTCTATTCTCATTCTCAGAAACAAGCTATTGTTTGTACTCTGAATTTGCACTTCTGTCCTCACAGCTATCGCAGTTTAAAAAGATGAGCCATGCTGCATGGCTAAGCTGTCTGTTCGATATTGCAGCTTTCACATGGTACCCTCAGCATTCGGACATAAATAAACATCATGCTGGTTTCGATCAGGCCTGCTTGGAAGTATCACCAGTTACCCTGAACAGCCCTTCCACAGGCGTTCTGCATGAATTACTCACTTGATCCCTAGCAGCTTTCTTTTTAGGACAAGAAGTTCTACTTTATACACAGCAGTGCTTCTTCCAAAAAGCTCCAATTTAACAGATCAGGAAAAAGGTTTTTGCTCCCCTCCAATTTGGGCTTGATAGCAGGTGAGCTTGTTTCATTTCATTTCATTTCATTCACTTCTCACAATTTTAGGACACATTCAATGCTGAATCAGCCGTTTTGTTAGGGTTCCACTCACAATGTGCTTATCTCCACTGTTATTCTTGTTTTGAGGTTTAACCCTCTATTGTATGTGTAGGGAAAACTTAAGATTTGAAACATTTTTATTGCATAGTTGTGTAAGTATACTAACTGAAAGACTTTTATGCTAACCAAGACTATGCTTATTTTACACGGCATAAACAGTGATATTGTGAAATATTGCAATTCAATTAAATTGTTTACTATTTTAATATATTTAAAAAATCATTATAAAATGCTAATTTGGTACTCAAGAAACATTTCTATTATTATCAATGTTGACTAACAGTTGAAAATAATCGCTTTATTATGAACCATTTTATTTCCATCTTATTTGCATTGCAAACAGAGGCTTAACAGATCCATTCCCAACTTTTTATCATTTTGCATGAGTTTGGAAAAGCACAGGGCGCACTTAACATTTCCTCCTCTTTCCTTCTCCCTCTCTTTTTGTCTCTCTCTCTCTCTCTCTCTCTCTCTCTCTCTCTCTCTGAAGAATGGGCAATTGAAGGCTTCTTAATGAGGAGCAGGATTGAATAATTACTGCCCTTAGATGTTTTCTTGATGAGATCCTTGCAGCTCATGATGGGCCACGCAGCTCTTCTGACGATTCCTGAAGAAAAGAACAGAGGAAAGATACAGAAGAGTGAAGCTCTGTGATCAAAGGAACGAAAAAGCTCCCTTTCATTTCACTCTCTATCTCAAGCAATATGAATCCTCCACGTTCTGCCACACTGTATGGATAATAAGGAAGCAGACTGCGATGGAGGGTGGGAAAAACAGTGGGAGTTTTCATACTAATTTGTAACCTTCCCTCTGACCCACATTCATTGGGTCCCAGTGAACAGGTTGAGTGAGTGACAGCCTTTCGAAGGACACCTTGCTATCGGACATCGTTATACAGATCATCAGAGTTTTATGGGTCCGCTGACTTAGTAACCTCTCATTCCACATGAGGAAATGGCCTTCATTAGCAGGAGGACCGACTCTGGGGTAAGATATATATATCGAGCGGTGAGCAGAACAAGGTGAAGAGAAAGAGGAAAAACTGCTCAGGATTCTTGGAGGAGACTGGAATACTCAAGGGGAAAGACAGACCTCCCCATTCTGTCTTCTTTGTACCCTTATAAAATGTTGATCAGAGTGTTTAAATATATAATCTACCCAACGGCATTGCTCACCTTTTGAAAGAGAGGCACTGCAAGCCACAAACCTTCACTGTGGGTGATGCGAGCATTGAACGTGAATGGAATGCCTGATGGTTTGCAGTCATTTGACAGCTTTGTTCCTCTACTTTGCAAGAGCAGGAATTGAAAAAGTTTTTCTCACTGCAAGAGTCTCTGTAGTTCCGGATTTGCATTAAGAGCAAGTTCGTATTTGCACACAGTCACAGCAGGTCACTGCAGGCTACCCTGGAGCATTGTGGGTTAAGTAAAGCACTGTCGTAATCAAAAGAAGTCTAGGGATCTGTAGACCTGCAGCCCTCCAGCATTGTGTCCACATCCCTTGGGGTGTTACCTAGGTTTCAAACCACCAACACTCTAGCTCAGGGCATCGTAAAAACAAGTTAAAGTTTTAGGGTGTTGCTAGAACCCTTAGCATACTTCACTAACAGGTCAAAACCTGTTGCCTCCATGTCAGGTTGTTGCAGGCGACTGCCAGGTCTATGCTATGCTGTTGCTAAAGCATTCTGAGTAGTTTGTAGTGCATTGCGAGAGCTGCTCTGCTGCTGATATGTTTCTATAGATATGTTTTTCATGTCTGTTAAGCAAGTAGCCTATACGCTGAGTTTCAGTTCATTTTTGTAATGCACTCCAGTTCAGGAAGGAAGAAGGAAGAAAGCAGCGTCGGCTTACTAAGGCACGTGCTTTTTATTATTTTAAAAAAGTGAATAGAAACAAAACCTGCACTGTCTGCACTCTCAACAAACTTTTTGATAAAATGACAGAAGTTTGTCATTCAGCAGGATCACAAGCTCAAACAGGTAGCCACAGCATGAGTCCTCAGTCCAGTCTCTCTTATTCACTTCCTGTTTACTTAATCTGTTCTCTCGACGCCAATTACTGCAACAAGACACAAGTGTAAGTCATTTTGCACTTGACCTACTTACCCCTTGTCTCCTCACTCTCTCCCGTTGCACACCTCACGGAACCATGCCCCGCTCGCCACATACCCTCAACCCCACATTCCTGGAGAGGAAGTCAGCCACAGCCATCTGTGCCCCCGTCCTGTGGACCACCTTGAATTTAAAGGGCTGTACTGCCAGATAGCAACGAGTGAACTGCGCATTGGTGTCCTTAATGCGGTGGAGCGACTGCAGGGGTGTGTGGTCCAAATAGAAAGTGAATTCCTGTCCCAGGGGATAATAGCAGAGGGTGAGAACGGCCCATCTAATCGCTAAACATTCTTTTTCAATTGGTGCTGTATTTCGTCTCTCTCTTGTTTAGATTTCTCTTGACGTAAAGCACCAGCCACTCCTCTCCCTCTATCTCCTGCAACAGGACCACTTCAAGCCCTCTGCCCGACGTGTCAGTCTGCGATAAAAAAGGAGAGAAAAACCAGGAGTGTGTAATAGCAGTCTGCCACGCAGAACTACCTTTACTTGGGTGAAAACCACTGGACTGGATCTGGGGCTTCCTTTATAGTGAGGTCTGTCAGCAGGCTGGTGAGGTCCAAAAAATTAGGCACAAATCATCTGTAGTATTCCACCAGCCCCAGTAACAGCCTCACCGCCTTTTGGGTCTTGGGTCTCACACCTGCCTATGACCAGATACCTGAATTCCACTCACCCAACCACACACTTCTTACAGCCCAGTTTGATCGGGGGCAGCCTGCGGTGCATCCAGAACCCGAATCAGGGTCTTCACCTCCATTACAAGACACCTGTCAATAAAATGTCCCGGGTGCCTGCAATGCCAGCAGGCTGGCCCAGACCATGACTTAGTGGCAGGAACTGGGTCAAGGAGTTGATTTGGAGAGAGCGGAGGAACTGGAGCTTGCCCCCTGGGTGGTACTTTCTGGCCAGTGGGAGGTTCAGGAGCCTAACCTGAAGGAGGTACTTTCAAACGTTCCTAGGGAAAGAGACAGGTCGAGAGGAAGGGAGAGAGGAAGAAATCACAGGGGAGGGGTGAGAGAGGCCAGGTACAGAGATGTACATGTCCACTCACATTCCTTCACAGTCTTTTCAAAGAGATTTACGAACACCTCTGGATTGTCCTGAGGTCCCATTTTTGATAATGGCACGTGAGTGTGTGTGGCAGGGGCAGAAGGAGTCCCCACAGCCTGAACCAGCTCCGGAACAGCTCACGGTCCTCCTGTTGTGCGTAAACGAAGGCTTGGAATCAGCATTCCATCAGCGCCTGGTGATGTTCTTGGTGAAGTCCTGTGAGTGATTGGATGACATCTGCAAATGGCAAACTAGACAGGGTTTGCATGACCGTTTCTTCTTCCTTCATGGGTTTCGGCACCAGTGTGATCAAGTTCAGAGCGAGGAAGGAAGAAGGCAGGGTCAACTTACTGAAGCTCGTGCTTTTTATTATTAACAATCTGTCTGTACAATTAGAGAGTAATATTAGGCTAGCCTTTGGAATGGCTAAAACTGTAGACTAACCCTTATCATGAGAAACAGTAGACTTGCCATTGTCATAACAGTAACAACTATTAACATGAGAAATAATAGGCTAACAGTCATGCTTGCCTTAACAAAGTCCACTCCACTGAAGTGAGTTACTATCAGCTAAAGAGGTGGGTTTATATGCAAAATAAGCAAAAATGTTCAATTTTAAGTAGACTGTAAAAGAGTTTGCTGGTGTAATAGCTACATGTGAGCACCATTTTTTTAAAACATGGATCTACATCGAAGCTTAAAGTAACACATTAAAACACCCGCGACTCTTCTCCGATTGCAATAACCATTAAGCACGGTCTAGTGTAGAGCACTAATTTCAGTGAAGGCAGGGAGTTCCTTCTGTCCGTTCTGAGCACAAAATTCCTGCTTCTACATCTACACAGTCTCATTCTCACAGAGGTGGCTTCGATCAAGCCACTGTTTTGACCACACTTAAGCCTTGATCATTCATCTTGAAAAACTTTACTTCTTACATTTAGCATATTAGCACTGAGACTAATATATTTTTTAGTTGCCTGAATGACTAGCCAACTAATTGGTTTAAAGGTAAACTAATTGGCCAACTAATTGATCTAAAAGGTTTTTTCCTTTTCTTAAGGTTGGACTTTTACCTGAGAGCGGTTTCAGGTGCTGATCTCTAACAGCATGCCATTATCATGCTAATTAAAACATGTCTGCTAAAATATATTTTAGACAGACAGACAGACTTTAATGTATCACATCACCTCTTTAACATTTCCAGTGTTAACGTTGGCTCGCTCTGCATTCTAGCCTCAGGCACAAACCAAGATTTGAATAAAACTTACATTGATCTAGTGTTTAAGAAATGTTTTAGATGTAGGAAGTGAGTAAAAACATTATTTTGCACTTAAATTTAAAAAAGAGGTAATTACTAATCAATTAACCATTAAATAAAACAGAATTCCTGTCTTTTTACACAAATTATAATCAAGGAATTAATCAATTCTCTATTAGGTTAATATCACTTACAAGGAGAAGAAAGGAACATAAAAAAGGCAAAAATAAACATTTTGTCAACATTCACTCATGCATAAGTCGTTCCAAACCCATGTGACTTGCTTTCTTCTGTGGAACACAAAAAGACCAATTCTGAAGACTGGTCTCTGATGAATCAATTTTGAAAAGCACCATAAAAGTATTATGAAATAGACAATGTGACTGTGCATTATATTTTAGTCAGTAGTCTGCATTCATTTGAAGCGAGTTGAACTAGATGAGAAACAAATCAGTTTGATTCATGAACAAATCCTTCGCCAATTTTGTGAACTGAAACAGCTGATTTAATGATAAGAGCTGACTCAAAATAACAACTGGCTCATGAATCCTTCACACCAGTTCTGACAATTTTATCAACTGATGCATTGAAAAGATCAACCTCAAAACGACAGGTTCAGACATTGCTACATCTCTTATGAATGCCAAGGAAGTCTAGGCTCGATGTCAAGTTTAAGTTAAACTTAAACATAAATTTTGGCCTTTTCCTCACACAAATCTTTCAAATTACTTGGAAAATGCTTCACAGTGTGTATGTACCTTTTTTTTATTATTATACTTCTATGATGCTTTTGTGTAATTTTGCAAAAATATGCACTACATACAGGTTTGGAATGACATGAGGGGGAGTGATAATGACAGAATTGTAATTTTGGGGTGAACCTTTTAGGACAACAAAACACACCAGAATGAGCAGTTATGGTTTAACAGTTTAGATTTCATATTGCTGGAGCTGGGCCAGTCGCTTCTTGCCCTGCTTCTTCCTGGACTGCTGTACCTGAAGATAGCATTTTTGTTTTAAATGTCATTGATGGATTGGCTAGCTGGTCAGGGGTCACTGGCGGCCATGTAGTTTGTAATGGCCTGAGTAGCGTGATTACTGGTGCTGATGAGCCGACTGAAAGATGGTTATGCCAGGAATCAATGAGCCTGTTAATACTGTTTTGGCTCAAAGTGCCTTTTAAGAGATCCGGCTAATCGCAGCAGGCATTTTAATTGAGCAAGATATTAACAGCGGTGTAGCTCAGACGGTGCTCTGAAAAAAAACATTCATTTAAAGGCAGTCAACCCTGCTGGTTTGTCCGTGACTCTGGCCTGAAAGTGATATTTTGTCCCTTCCCTTCTTCTCTTTCATGTCTGAGGCTTTCTAAAGGGTGAGTCTCAGTTCTGTATAGAAATGTCTGTATAGATGTAGGTGTTCTGCTAAAAACTTTTATCTATAAAAACATAGATGTAGGCATTCTGCTTCTTTTTTTTACTCATTCTCCTTCCGTTAATCATACACTGAAACTTCCTTAGTCAGATCATCTTGCATCTTTCATTAGACAGGGATTTCATGTTTTTCCTCATCATATTATAATAAACGTTATTCAAAAATCGGTGTATAAGAGTTTGGTGTTCATCAGAACACCAGCTCAAGCTACAGTACCTTCAGCTTCCATTCCTTTGAGATATTGTTTCCAGTTTCCAACTGCAGCAGTGACATCTAGTGGTCAAGTGGAGAACTGCACATGTACAGCGCTCTGGGATTAAAGCTGCTTTCACGTGCTATTGTAAATTTGATTATGATAATTGATAATAAAAGTCGTGATTGAGCTCATTGCATTCAAGTTGGGGGGGGGGGGGGGGCGTTCATGTCCATTTTTTCCCAAGAAACTTGTATTTACATTCAACAATAAGGGGTTGCTGCGCCATCTCTCTATCCATCAAGGCTGAAGACTGCTGCTTTAGAATAACTTTCATTAAGATCAGTATATATAACATTACTACATTATTTAATTAAGACTAAAAAAAAACTAAGAAAATCTTTACTGACCACCTGCAGCACCATAATGGACCCCGAGGGGTTGAAAACCCCAGATCTATGTTACTGTAAAAGCCTGCTGTAATGGATTATATTAAGTGGCATCTAAAACCGTGCCTCTCTGTCTTCTGAGAATTACGGCAGATTTCATTCTGAAAAAGACACAGCAGTAACTATTGATTCATTTGTTACTGAAGTTCAGTTTGACCTATAATAACATGCATTTTGTTGACGTGAATTTTTTTTTTTGATTATTATTTATTGTATTTGATTTTTTTTATTGTTATTGGTTGAACCTAACTTTTATTATTTAATTATATGTTATTGTCAATTTTATGATTGGTTGAAGTTTGTTTATTTATTTATTATTGGTTCAACTTAACTTTTGTCATTTAATTATTATTTTATATTTATACTAATTATTGTTATATTGTTTGAAGTTAACTTTTATTGCTGAATTTTATTTGTTGCTATTAATAGTATTATTTGTTGAAGGTAAGATTTATTTATTTGCTATTAGTTGAACCTAACTTATATCATTTAATTATCAATTATATTTTATTTATATTAATTTATTTTTATTGTTGCAGGCTTTATTAAATATTATGTTTTTAACAAACCTAAATTATATTTAGAAAGGTTCCTAGTCCCATGACATCTCATTTCCAAAGGCTTCAATGGGAACATAGTAAAGATTCTGGTGCTAAAACAGTGATTTTCTGTTTGTAGTCGCGGCAGCGTCTTCTTGGCGCTCATGCTGGGAGCTCAGGTCCAGTTTCAGCAGGTGAATGCAGACCCAGTTAATAAACTGCATGTCTGCTCCCTGTGGAAATCAAGCAGAACCTGACCTACAAGAATGACTCTGTTTCCTCTCCCTACACACAATGTTTTATTCATGAGAACTTTTGCAAGATATATTCTCTGCTTTCCTTTTTTCCTCTGAGAGAAACAAGTCTTTCTTGTCGGTATGTCGATGCCCAGACCCAATCACTTCTCAGCTCCCACTGGACTGATCCCAGACCTGTAGTCTCATGTCCTGCCGTATGAAGTGAGGTCAAAGAACAGTGATTTCACTAATAAAAACTATTGCGAGCTGCTCCCAGGTTACATAAAGAATTATTTTCACACAGCAGATTAGAGCTCCTTTTAACAGCGCAATAACTTGCTTTCAAGCTTTTCTCCCAAGAGAAATTTTGTTTTGCCTTTTTTTTTTTTGCCTTTTTCAATGTGGTTTATATATATATATATATATATATATACATATATATATATATATATATATATATGTGTGTGTGTGTGTGTGTGTGTGTGTATGTATATATGTGTATATATATATATATATATATATATATATATATATATATTAGTTGCAGGAGAAAGGAAAAACTATGTGAACCACTTGCAGAATCTTTGAAAATGTGGATAATTGTTCAAATCAATAATCAATCAAATGAAATCAACAGTTCACAAACATTTACATTTTTGTAAACTATATACTGTGGGGAGAACAAGTATTTGATACACTGCCAATTTTGCAGGTTTGCCTACTTACAAAGCATTTAGAAGTCTGTAATTTTTATCATAGGTACTGTGAGTGACGGAATCTTAAACAAAAATCCAGAAAATCACATTGTATGATTTTTAAGTAATTGCAATTTATTGCATTACATAAGTATTTGATACATCAGAAAAGCAGAACTTTCTATTTGGCACAGGAACCTTTGTTTGCAATTACAGAGATCATACGTTTCCTGTAGTTCTTGACCAGGTTTGCACACACTGCAGCAGGGATTTTGGCCCACTCCTCCATACAGACCCTCTCCAGATCCTTTAGGTTTCGGGGCTGTCGCTGAGCAATGGACTTTCAGCTCCCTCCAAATATTTTCTATTGGGTTCAGGTCTGGAGACTGGCGAGGCCACTCCAGGATCTTGAGCTGCTTCTTACGGAGCCACTCGTTAGTTGCCCTGACTGTGTGTTTCGGGTCATTGTCTTGCTGGAAGACCCAGCCACGACCCATCTTCAATGCTCTTACTGAGGGAAGGAGGTTGTTGGCCAAGATCTTGCGATTCATGCTCCCATCCATCCTCCCTTCAATACGGTGCAGTCGTCCTGTCCTCTTTGCAGAAAAGCATCCCCAAAGAATGATGTTTCCACCTCCATGCTTCATGGTTGGGATGGTGTTCTTGGGGTTGTACTCATCCTTCATCTTCCACCAAACACAGCAAGTGAAGTTTAGACCAAAAAGCTCTATTTTTGTCTAATTAGACCACAAGACCTTCTCCCATTCCTCCTCTGGATCATCCAGATGGTCTTTGGCAAACATCAGACGGGCCTGGACATGCTGCAGGATTTTAATCCATGATGGGGTAGGGTGTTACTAATGGTGTTCTTTGAGATTGTGGCCCCAGCTCTCTTCAGGTCATTGACCAGGTCCTGTCGTGTAGTTCTTGGCTGATCCCTCACCTTCCTCATGATCATTAATGCCCCACGAGGTGAAATCTTGCATGGATTTTTGTTTTAGATTCTCACTCACAGTTGAAGAGTACCTATGATAAAAATTACAGACTTCTAAATGCTTTGTAAGTTGGCAAACCTGCAAAATCGGTAGTGTATCAAATACTTGTTCTCCCCACTGTATATAAATATATATCTTTTATGTAAGCTTTCTTACTCAGGACAGTACTAAATAAAAAATAACATGCATTTTGTATGATCTCTCTTATTTTGTTAAAATTGTTCACAGATTCTGCATATATATATATATATATATATATATATATATGGCCAGAAACTTGACATCTCAAAAACCCATTTTCACCTGGTAGTAACATCTTGGATGATCGTATCACAGTCAGCCAGCACTAAATAAACAGAAATATGATCCAAAATATCTTGTTACAGTCACCAACATTGGAAAATAGTGGAGGAATGCTGCCATTTTGCTAAAATGTACATGTTTGTGTATATAAAGATTTTTTTCTTTCTTTCTAGATCTACATTCCTTGCAGAACAGCTCTGATTCTGGCAAATGAGGATATTGATTTCAGACAATGAGGAGTATGCGGATTAATGGAGTTGGAACTTGATTCATATCCCAGAATGCTGTGCAACCCTACATCTGCTTATGTTACATATAGCAAACACTGATTTTGCCCTATAGTTTATAGTTTGAGTTTGATTTTCTTTTGTTCAAAAGAAAATCAAAAAAGGAGTAGTCTAATGAAACGCCATATTGCTCTTCTCCATACAATTAAAATTGGTTGTCTCTGATCCCATCAACTCCAATTACATTTCATGGACATTTTGCTAAATTTTGCATTTGCAACGCTATGAGGATGAGTAAATGGTGGCAGAATTTTCATTTCATTTTTTTTTTTTGTTGTCGTTGTTGGAGAAAATTATATTTTCCTACAAACTGAAAGTTATCGTAATGTTAGAGTAGGGGTTTCCAAACTCGGTTCTGGAAGACCACTGTCCTGCAGAGATTAGCTCCAACTTTCCTCGACACGCCATGCTTGGAAGTTAAAATGCCTAGTAAATCCTTGGTTGTGTCTGAAATCGCAAACTCTCTGGAGTGGGTACTTATTTTGAATAAGTAATTACTTCATGACCACTAAAAAAATACTTCTGTATAGTATGAATGTGTGTGACTTGAATGTAATTTGGACATACTACTGTACTTTCGCCATGCTGTCATTATCACGTGACCTACCAGCATCAGTTGTGTCTTGTCACAAATCCTCTCCCATGGCCTCATGGGATATTAAAGTGTCTATCATATGCTCACTTCAGAACTGAAAGAAGTAGGTCATCCAGATACTTTTTGCCTACTCTTTTATGAGTACTGTGAATTTGGACATAAATCTTTTGTCACATACTGTTTTCTGCCTACTAAATAGTAGGGAAGTATGTGATTCCAGACGCAGCCCTTGATTAGCTGTTCATGTGTGTTTAATTGGCATTAGAGCTAAACTCTGCAGGAGAGTGTCCCTTCAGAAGCAGGATTGGACACCACTGTTTTAGAGTTTAATGCATTACAAAAACCCAAAGAGATTTTAATTTGCTGTTGTGAACATTCATTCTAGATGCATTCTGTTTGGATATTGCTTGTGTTATGACATCAGCAAGGTCATTTTGCTCTCTTTCACTCCATGTTTCTATTTATCCCGCTTTCCCTCTTTCTCCCCATAACCTTATCCTGTCTCACTTAGCCTTAAATGCCTCCAATCCATGATTCTGATTTAGTGGGCCATTAAAAAGTTTTACAGCACCAGCTGACATCATGGGCCAGTCGGATGTGTTAGCGAATATGAATCTCCTGAGCCTCGCAGAGAGCCTAGTGTCCTCTCCAGGGAAGAAGAATTCCCTTATAACGGATCCCTTGGGTGTAAGGTTTCAGCAGCTGTTCTGACACAACAGGAGACAAAATTCCTACCTAGTAATTACTCTAATTAACACTTTTTTTCCTTAATGCATTTAATTAAATTGGTTCAGTTTAATCTATCGCAGCACTTTAATTTTCCAGAGCTCTCAGCCCAGGCTTTTAAACACTAATAAGACAGTATATCAATATTTAAGACATTCTTGTCCTTATAGTGGAGTTATATTGGTATAGTGGATTGCCTCCACAAACAGCAGCCAGGCTGGTCAAATGAACATAAAATGTACATGTACGCTAAGTTGCGTGGGGGTCATATTGTATGCTGTGAAATATTTTACTTTTACTAGGTTTCATTTCATGTTATAATATCTGTTTTTCCTTCAAAAATAAAGCAACATTTGTTTAAGTCCATTTTCACGTGGAATCAGCTATCTTTCAATGTAATGCTAAAAACCTGGCAAAAACCATTTGGAACGACACAAGAAACTGCCTTTAAAAGTGAGTCATTTTAATCATTCACTGAACTGATTCAAGCATTACTTAATAATGAATCAAGTGACTCTTTATTGAACAGGACATTGAATCATTCACTGAGTTGATTTGTTCACAACACTGATTCACTAAATCTGCTGTCTTTTTTTTGGTTAAAATTACCCAAAATCAATTTTTTACAGCTGGTTTTTCACGGGAAACATCAGTAAAGAGAAAGAAAGTCCCAGCTAGTAGGCTATATGGCATGTGGAGGATGTTGCCGGTGACAGATCATTTACAGCCTTTTCTCACAGTAGCTGCAATAAATATCGCGGATTTGATGGCGGATTGTAATACAGAAAAGTACAAATGACAATCATCAGTGACAACTGGAGATTCAACTCTAATCAAAAGCAAATACTTCGGACTGGCTACAGAAACTGAAATCTACAGGTAACGCTAATACACACTGAATATACATAGTCATGTAATGCTGCTGTTGTTAACAATTTGAGGACAAAGTTCCCAAACAGATTGACTTGATTTCACCATTAAGTAATCTTGTTTCTGTTTGGGGAAAAAAAACAAGAATTTTGCTTGTTTTAAGCTAAAAAAAACAAACAAACATGTTATTTCATTTATATAATTGTGACGAGCAGGGCGGGCGAGAGCCGTGAGGGAACGGCGTGAGGCCGGTGACGCGAGAGATAATGAGCTTCAGCTGCTCGGTGCACCGGTCTCGTATCTCTCACGGAGGAGCTCCGGAAGTATAAAAGAGGAGCGACTACAGTGAAGGACGAGAGAGGACCAGGCCAGGACTTTATGTTGTGTTTTATTTTGTTTATGTGGGCGGGAGTCGCCGAGAGGAACTGCCGCCCTTTTACTTTCGTTTTATTGTTTGTTAAACTAAAAGAAACAAAAACAACAATCATTGAGATCTCGCAATTGAACAAAACCGACCATCACTGAGATGTTGTAACAGAAATCTTGTAAAGGAACAAAAAATACTGTCATTGAGCTCTCCCAAGGAACAAAACTGATCATCATTGAAATCTCATAACGAAACAAAACCAACCGTCAATGAAATCTTATAACCGAACAAAAAAGACCATCATTGAAGTCTTGTAATGGAACAAAGCTGACACTGACAACTGACCGTCATTGAAATCTCCACACAAAACAAAACCAACTTGATCAAAACCAAATGTCATTAAAATCTAGTAAAAGAACAAAACATACCGTACTGAGTTCTTGTAACTGACAATGATAACCGACTGTCATTTAAAATCTTGTAAAGGAACAAAACAGAGATCATTGAAATCTTGTAACTGAATAAAACTGACCTTCATTGAAAACTCGTAACGGAACAAACTGTCATTTAAATCTCTTTAAGGAGCAAAGGCGAACCAAAGAAAACAGACCGTAATTGAAATCTCGTAACGGAGCAAAATTGACACTGAAATCTCGTCATTAAAAAAAAAAAGCCCAAAACAACAGTTTCAATCATTTCACACTCAACTGTCATTGAAATCTTATAACGGGATAAAACTGACAATCATTGAGATCAATTGACGGAACAAAACTGACCGTCATTGAAATCTTGCAATTGGCCCTTCGCAAACAGTTTAACTGACAGGCGATCTGACCAATCATAACCCCGAATCCGCCATTTTGTCTGACAAAGCAGTCAGGGGAGTCAGTAGATTAACGTTGGTCAATTTGAACTTAAAAAATTGTGTGTACTCACATCTTTCCACGCTTGAAACAACATTCCTTCTGATGTCCGTTCATGTTTATTTGATGCTATAAATGAACTAGTATGAAGAGATGGTTGGTTCACGAGCCGCTTGAAGAAGCTACAGCGACACATTAAAGAGCCACTATACGGTATTTATTGTTTAAACTTCTTTAAAAAAAACTGTTTCATATGCCTGCCAACGCATTGTCAGTGTCATCTTTGCTCCGGGATGTATTTTTCACAGGTCCATGGCTTGTCGGACAAAGCAACAGTAGATAAAGGGGCGGGTCTTCGTGAAGGGTCAACTGAACACATTGAGATGTGACTGAACAAAATCAATTATCATAGAAATCTTAAGGAACAAAACTGACCATAATCAAAATCTCATTAAAGAAAAAAAACAAGTGGTATTGAAATCTTGCAATGAAAAAAATAAATATTGTAAAGGAGTGAGTCATTATGATTTGAGTCAATAGTTCATCACATCACAGCTCTATAGGCTGAATGCAGAAACAGGAATGAAAACTTTAACATTTAATATTATAACAAAATGACTTAAAAAAGATTTGTTGATTTTGTTGAATGAGCTCAGAATCAATAAAATGATCCGAACTTCCCTACTAGATTCTACTAGAGTCCCGCGATTACAATGTCACGGCAGCCAGAAAAAACAAACATAAGATTTAAGAGTCCAACTAATGGAAACACCGATCACCATTATGGTGACTTCAAATGAAACAAACATGAGCGTTAAACTTCTGTTAATTCTCAATAAGAATTTCAATAGATGAATGACAGAAATAAAGTCAATCTGCCTAGTAATATGTGAAGCTGTAGCTGGAGTTGTTTAATCCACTCTGCTGAGTTCTGGAGAGATTTAATGTCTTTTTTTTTTATCTTGAATTTATTTCGTAAGGCTTTGGCTGAAGTCAGTTGTAGCTCTTGTGTTTCTGTTCATCTCTTTTTTCTGTTCTCTTCTTTCCTTCAGTGATTCAGCTTTTTAACAGGCTTGTTAATGCTAAGATGATTCTGTAAATAAAATATAAAGATTTTGTGGCTCAGATAAGGTTCAATTCTGATGTATTTCTTTGCTCTTGGCCGACAGTGTGGCATTGCTATGGTCTGATTGTGGCTCGGATCTGGCAAACAAGTGCCATCATTTCACACGCGTGGCAGATGTATGCCAGATCTGCGCTGGCACAAAGTTCCTATCTGGGCTGTGAATTATATTATTTGTTTGATGCTAATTATAAATTTTAAAAGAAAGATTGGTTGAACTAAAAGAAGATGTCTATGCTTGCAAAGATAATATGTTGTATAACTTTATTTATCTATTTTTTATCTTTAGCCATTTTGCTTCCACATTTATTGTAAGGTGAGATGTACCTCTGTATACAGAAATAGGCCTACATTATATAGAATATGTCCCATTGCAAAGAAAAAAAAAATATTGAGTGCAGATCTACAATGAGATTAAAATAAATACATTTATATTATTTTTTTATAGTAGTGCTTTTGAATAATAATCAATCATCATCAATAGGACAGATGTGCACTGAATACTTCTGACACAAACAGAACAAGAATAAGCTGCAATGGCTACTTGCAGAGCTAAAGTTACCTGAAGTCTCATAACCATGCTTTCTGGAAAATGAGGCACAAACATAAAACAGCATTTTAAAACTTAAAGTTTTACTGTATACAGTTCACATTTCGTAGTTTGTGAAAATTAATTGGGCTAATGTTATCTGCATTGTAGAAAATATGAACTCATTTAACCTCAACTAACCCAGGATATAGATCTTTTTCTCACAAGAAAGAATTGTGCCTGACTCACAGTGTGTTTTTTGAGACATCTTTGTGCCCTCTCTGACATGCTGACTCGAAAAGCTCTGCAGTAGCCTCAGGCATATTTATTGCTGTATTTTTCCACGAAAATGCTCATCGATGTAAAACCACACAATATTTCTAGTTCTGAGTACTGTGCTTAACTGGGTGATGTAATATTCTGTGAGTGAGTGCGCATAATAAATTGCATGGAGTACATGCAGTGCGTTTTGAAAAAGACCATAAACGAACAGCGCCCCCTGGAGTAAACAACAAAAATCTACATCACAAAGAGGAAACAATACTGAAGGTGAGGTAGATGATAGTCACTCTTGTCATTCTTTGTTGGCTGGCACAAAATCACGCTGATTAATGTCAGCTTTGCAATTGAGACTCAAAGATGTGCTGTAGAAAGGGTTAGTTCACCCAAAAATGAAATTTTCCCAGCAAGGTAGTTAACACTGTCAGATGGGTAGAGAGGTAGTAAAACGTGTTTTGAAAATTCATGTGAGTGCAGTTATTATAACAAAGCGACGCGAATACTTTTAGTGTACCAAAATAACGACTTTTCAACAATATCTAGTGATGGCAGATTTTAAAACACTGCTTCCACGCTATACGAATCAATTGTTTCGAATCAGTGGTTCGGTTCACGTATCAAACTGCGCTCCGAACCACTGATTCGAAACAATTGATTCGTAAAGCTTCCAAGCAGTGTTTTAGAATCAGTCACTAATTTGGTAACTAAAAGTATTCTCGTCGTTTTGTAATCGTAAAGTTGAGCTACTCACATGAGCTTTTTAAAATATGTTTCAGTACCTCTCTGGGCGTCCGACTACCTTGCTGGCAATAGAAGCCTCACTGAGCCATCGGATATCATCAAAAAGCTAATTTGTGTTCTGAAGATGAACTAAGGTTTTACATGTGTATGGGGCGGCATGAGGGTGAGTAATAAATGACAGAATTTTCATTTTTGGGTCAACTAATCCACGTAAATTACAAGTTATCTCACAATATTATGCTGACTCGACTCAGTTACATATACATTTGCAGAGTTAGTCTAAGAGGCAAGCAGATAATCAGACATTCATATTTTAATGATATCGCTTACAATCCCAATAACACAGTTGTGTTCAACTGCTTGATTACAAAAACATAATATTTTTAACAAATCATAAAGGGTCAAATCAACTCGTTCCACTTCCATAAATACAGTCAGTTACACTAACTGAACTAAAATATAGCCTATTGGAAATTATATAACCTATTTAAAGTAAAAGATAGGTCAGGCATGTAATGGAAAAAAGTAGACAAGAAGTTAAACTGCCACTTGCTCGCATAAAAGACATATACAGACAAATTTAGCTGTAATAAGAGGGACAGAGCTTAAGCATAAAGGCATTTTAACAGTCAGATGGTAAATTGTTGTTATACAGGTACTGAAGATCCACACTCTTAACATATACATGCACTGACATTAAGGCATATAAGTCATTCAATGAAAAACTGTATGCACACTTCACCAGTGTACAGCAAAACTAAAAAATGTACTGACATCACTTTAATTTATAATGGGCAAAATTAATGCAACATCGTGCATTTAATGTGTGATATAATAAAAAAAATGTTTTGTAGAAATTAATTACTGTAGAATAATACTAAGGACTTTCACAATTTATCTGCTGATTTTGGCATGAAATATAGGATGTGGGAAATTCAGTTCTACACTTGCATTAGCTCTAGAATCTTAGTTTCAAAATTGCAAAAAAGAAAGAAAGAAAGAAAGAAAAGGAATAATAAAACATACAAGGTCTGGAAAATGTCAAATGTGTAAATCTTTTGCGTAGTCCAATTCTGCAGAGATCAAGAGCTTTCTAATGAGTTTGTAGGCACGGATTCCATGTTCGCCTCTATAATTGACTTTATTGACCTCTAATGGCAGGTACAGGTACTATTAAGAACCGCGCACAAAGTGTACAAAATGTGTTTACAGTGAATCTGCTGTAAGCTCTTGCAAACACAAACATTGGTAAACATAGAAAGGAAAAGAGCAGTGTGTTCAGGGAAAAAACTGGTGTTTGGGGAATTTTAAATCCTTCAGTTTTAAACCACACTCATATCAGACATTTTCAGAATCTTTTCTATCTTTTAAAACCAAACTCAACAAAGTCTGTTTACACAAAGAGAAAGCTCATCCAAAATCAGATCTCCTGCTGTAATTTTTACATATACCCCACAGGTTAGACGATATTCCAGTTATTTCTCATGTCCGTTGATGTTCTCAGGAACCACACTCTCCGTTACAGCTCGTTTAGACTCTAGAATCTGAACCCAGACACAAGGCAGGTGAGTAAAGAGGTATAGCCTAAAGTTAACACAGCCTAAGTAAACATGTTTTATGTGGACATTTCATGAGTCCTCATATTTAAAATAGCTTTAAAAACCTACTAAACAATGTTTTATTAAAAATGCAGAATGATTTCTGTGATGGGTAGGTTTAGGAGTAGGGTTAGTGTAGGGGGATAGAATGTACAGTTTTTACAGAATAAAAACCATTACGCCTATGGAATGTCCTCACTAAGATAGCAAAACTAATATAAAATATAATCTATAAAATAATATAATTATGTAGACAGCAAAAAAACCTATAATTATATGAGTGATGTTCTATATTTCGGGTCATGGTATTCAGTGCTTCTGAAGGATTTTGATAGAATCCTTGAAGGATTTATGAAGGATGAAGGATTTTGAAAACAGTTTGCGCTCAAAGCATTTTGAAGTGTTATGTCATCCAGACACACAAAAACAATCATTTCTTTTCATTGGACTCAAAAGTTCACAGCGCAATTCGTATAAATACTAGTAAGAAGAAATTGGTTTTCCAAATGAAATGAGTAACCTTCCATTGTCTTATTATGGTAACATACTGTGAAAAGGAAAGATATAAATTAACAGTAGGTGAGCTGTAAATTAACTGTACATTACGGCCAGTAGATTACTGTTATTTTACGTCACAATTTTTTACAGTGAGCAAACCTGTGTGTGTGTGTGTGTGTAAACTCACCTGGAAAGTTGGACTAAAGGCAATGAGGGTTTGCATGTTGGTACTGTAATACCCCAGAACATAATCCCCTGCCAGCAGAGGGAGCTCATTTTTAATCTGGACCTTAAACAGAAAGTGCAACACTCATGTTAGTACCATCATGCAGTTTTAAAACTCACATTTTAAGTGTGACTGTAAAAGTAATTAAAATCCATTAAGAATTCTGCAAAGAAACATTATTTTATAACATCTACACTTTTCAGGGAAGAGTTGTTCTCTACACAAAGAAATTTTAGTCTGCCATACCGTCACAACTTCACCATTGGCAGCCACTTCATCATCTTTGACCCAGGCGAAGGTGGAGTAATCGGCGGCACTTTTGAAGCCAGTCTGCGCGCAAAGATATAAATCACCTCTAGTTAGTGACCCGCTTTGTGATACAGATCTCCTTTTTGTCTCTTTCTTTGTTTTTGGTCATCCATCAACCTATTTCTCTCTCTCTCTCTCTCTCTCTCTCTCTCTCCCTCTCACCTTGTACAGTCCAATCCAATCCCAGGTTGAGGACTCAAAGTTTTCTAGGATGGTGTAGGTGAATGTGGCAACTTCATCTGCACTCCAGTGTCCCTCCACTGTCAGTGTGACTAGAGGCGTCTCAACCCTTTTTCTCATCTGCATGAATCGATCAAAGAGGGATACATTATATTTTTGGACTAAATGTCATGTGCGCTGGAAGGTAGATATTATTAATTAATTAGCTATTATAAGAACATTTACTTCATTATCATCTTATTGATTAAATATTCCTGAAATACATAATTCATACCTCCAGATTAAAGGTCCCAATGACGGGTTTGTGGTCACTGACCCCATATGAGACATCACAGGTGTACATTTCCTGCATCACGTTAACAGGATACTCATCGTCATCAACTGATGATGTTGTAGAACTATTCTCATCTTCTGGATCTATAGCTTTGGGTTTTATCCTCCACAAGATACGATCCGTCCAAGCAGGCTTCCGCTTTTTACCACTAATCATTGACCCATGCAAAAGAAAAAAGAGAGGGAATGTAAATACTATTATTATTCAAAAACTAATATAAATGTAAATGTAGAGTGAGGTTGAAGTCTTGGAGAACTTAACTTTATTATATAATATTTTGATCAAAAATACAGTATAAAGTAATATTTTTTATAATATAAATTTTTTTTAATATAATATATTTTAAATATTATTAGAATTCAAAATAATCGTTTATATTTAAAAATTTAGATTTTATATATACATACAATATTTTATTCCTGTGATGCAAAGCTGAAAAGTGTCACATGATCCTTCAGAAAAGTTTCTAATATGCTGATTTAGTGCTCAAGAAATTATGATTCAATATCAATCAATATTGCCATTGTTGAAGACATTTGTACTGGTTAATGCTTTTTTGGAAACAGACTTTTTTCAGGATATTTTGATAAATAGAAAGTTCAAAAGAACAGCATTTATTTGAATGCTTTTGTCATAATATAAATGGCTTTACTTTGGACCAATTAAATGCATTCTTGCTGGATAAAAGTAATTTTCAAAAAAAAAAAAATCACAAACTTGAATACTAGTTATTTTTCATTTTTAATTCAATTTCAAGTCATTAGATAGAGTTAAAGAAAAGATAGTTGTGAGAAGTGTTGGGGTAACACTGCAAGTAACACGAGTTACGTAATCAGATTACCTTTTTAAGTAACTAGTAAAGTAACAGCATTACAAATTTTTAATTTTCAACATAATATCACTTCTTCAACTCTTCTGTCCCCATGTTGAGAGAAATCAGGAGTAAGTGCAGAGGAGTGTGCGCTTTGTGAACATTGTAGTTGTAGACTAAGTGAACATGCATTTACTCATCCCCCTTGCACAAAAACAGATTCAGTATTCCCCAAATTGAATAAAAACTGTGAAATGCAAACTCAGAATATTACGCACACCTGCACATTTGTGTTTAATTTTTTTGTTTGTTTGTTTGTTTTTATTGCTGAAGTAAGAGTGTTGAACTTTCTTCTTCTAAAATGTTTGTTTGAGCTGCACCCTCTACTGTATAGGCGTGAATTTGCATTTCCGTTCAGCCTGAAGCTTATTCATTTCACTTTTGGCGTGAAAGGGCCTTTACATTTACCAAAAAACAAACAAACAAGCCCAGCCCCAGCGAGTGAGAAAAAAAATAACGTAAAAGTAACATAATGCATTACTTTTCATAAAAAATAACTAAGTAACACAATTAGTTACTTTTTTAGGGAGTAATGCATTACTTTTAAAAGTAACTTTCCCTAACACTGGTTGTGAGTGAGATATAGTGTGTCCTTGCAGTGTGCTGCAGTTGTGTACTGAGAATATAATGCGAAATTTTCATGCACAGACATGCAGACATGTGACTGATATGATGTTATCTAATTCTATAATGTGAAACATGCAAATGCATCTAACACCAGCATATCAGAGTGAAATATGTGTTGTACACACAGTGATTGAGGTGCTTATATGACAAAGTGCAAAACAGTTCTCCAAGACAGCTTTTAGAAGCCCAATGACACTGTATCTCCATTGGAGAAACACCTGTGCCTCCATTACAGACACAGCAAAACATAATTTCCCAGACATATTTCAATATTCATAGAACAATTTAGCAAAAGAATGATAGCTAAATCAGGGAAATATCTGTGCTGAAAAGGCACTTTTGTATGTACACACAGAATCGCTACCTGTTCAAATGCTCTACGATGTGGAAGACCTATGCACAAACATTTATATTTGATGGGAAATTACAAATTCCCTTCTTACATGTCCATCTCATCTTCAAAGTAGACATACCACATTGTAAAGCTAGCTGATAGCAGTTAGGACAGAAAATACACCATAAAACACCAAATACATTACATTTGCATAGACATGAAATGCTTACTGAAGCATCTGAGGAGAGAATATGTGAAGATTGAATGTTGAGTAAGAGGAGTGCAGTGTTTTACAGGGATGTGATGGTGAGTGCTCTGTCAGAGGAATTGTGGCTAATAGTGGTTAAGGTAGACCATGCAACAAACACACATTTTGCTTATCAAATCTTACGTAAAGCCAAACCATGTCTTCGGTGCTCTGTGTGGAGAAAGAACGATCATGACTTTCTTCCAGGAAAACATGTTAGAGCCTAAGGAAATGAAGATCTGATGCTGCTTCTACTTTTAAGCATTGAAACTAGTGTGTTTGAACTGTGTTAATAATGTGTAGTCTGTAAGTGTTACCTTGTATCGTAAGTCTCAGAGAAACGGTCAAATTTATATGTGGGTTTAAAGCGCAATGGTCCCTCTTCAAACTCCTGAAGAATAGGTTCTTTCTTCTTCATCATGGTCAACTAAGAGATAGAATAGAATAGAATAATGCATATTAAATTAACAGTTTCTAATACTTGTCTCTTCTTTTCAATACAATTTGAGTTGTATGTTGCTAATGACACGATACTAAGCACATACATCTACTGGTTGAATTTTTAATTAGATGAAACTATCTAATATAAGTCTTTTTACGTTTTTCGTTTATGTTTCAGCATTTCCCTCAACTTTGTCTGCTAAATTCAAAGCCGTGGGTTCAGTATTTGACCTTTCTGTGCCCGTGATTCACACAGAACTCGTTTTTGCATTTAAAAATGCAAGACGCAGACCAGTGAAAAAAAATGCGAAGGGCTAGAGATGCATTTTTTTCAAAGCTGAATTGCTTTTAACTTGAGTGTCGACACAGTGTCATGCGCAAGAAATGATGCGACGCAAATGCAACAGTCAAACCTCGGTCTGAGCTCATCTGACAGTTCATCTGAGTTTGTCTGTCTGTGTAGTGCACATTTACATAAAAAACAATGAAATTATGTTAAACTTCTATGATGAGTCTATGGTGCTTTAAAATGCTTTGTAGGCAGTTCATTGGGTTTTGTTAGAGAGCCGTGAACTTCAGAAAAATGTGTGTTTGCCTGACCTGATCTTTGTCCCACAGCAGGTTAAAACGGCCATTGTTGATTGAGGAGCGGAGAAAGTGCATCCCATGGTCAGCGATACGGAAGTTCAGATCACCAAACCAGAAGACCACCCTGGGAGAAGGTACAACAGCAATATGAGAACCGTGTTGTATCTTTGGGCACATGAACATGAGCAACTTTAATCCATAGCACTGACTTGTGGTCAAGCACGTTTGGTGTGTTGTACATATCGAAGTCTTGCGTGTCCAGTATATATTCAAACTCATCCATGCGTTGCAGGGCGTAGTTCATATGAGCCGCCAGATGACAGTTCAGAAAACACAGCATGTGACCATAGAATGAGAAACGCACAGAAACACCACCTTTATTTCCCTGCAAGGATCAATAATACTTTATTAGTTCAGCTATACATTATTATTCTCTCGCATATTCATACCTCTAAAAAGGATAGGTTTAGGTGATTTTTTTTCCTTTAAATTTTACACAAAAGATGCAGGTTACATTTAAATACTACCTTTCAACAGTTCGAGGTCAGTACTTTTTTGTTTGTTTGTTTTGTTTTTTAATTAATACTTTTATTCAGCAAGGATGCATTAAATTGATCCAAAGTGTCTAATGTTAAATGAAAAATGTATAATTTCAGTAAATTAAATTTATAAAATATTTCTGTTTCTAATAAATGCTGTTTAAACAGCTGTAACACTGGAAATAGTAAGAATGTTACATGAGCAGCAAATCAGCATATTAGAAGGATTTCTGTAGGATCATGTGACACTGAAGCCTGGAAAAATTATGCTGAAAATTCAGCTCTGCCATCACAGGAATAAATTATATTTTTAAATATATTAAAATAGTTCAAACTGTTATTTGAAAATTGTAATACTATTTTATAATATTAATGTTTTTATAGTGGGCATCAGAACTTCTTTTAAAAACACACACACACACACAAAAAAAAAATCTTACCAACCTCAAACTTTTGATATGTCAGTTTTGAAGAAAAATGATAGGAATCAATAGGAAATCAGTGTATAACATAAAGTGTCTGTGAAATGTCTGGATGTAACAGCTGCATCGTACCCAGTATCCAAACAGGCCAGTGCGGGTGTATGTGCTTTGGATGTCTCTGATGAAAGGCAGATGGATCTGCTTTGCAAACAATATCAGCAGCAAACCCTGCATCCTCACTGAAGTCACCTGATGACAGCAAAAAGTTCTTTTCATGTCAGAGCTTCAGTGCACTGCTCAACACAAACGTCACACACTGCTCCACAAAGCATGTATTTAAGCTTATAATGAAGAGAATGAAGTCCTTGATGCATTGTATAAAGAAAAAATAAGGAGATTGGTACTGAAAATTCCTGGGATGTTTTTGGTGAAGTGGAATTTAGTTTTCAAAATCAGAGCTAATTAGTCATGGAAGGCAGAATGGGGCGGGCTCACATCAAATCTGTGGTTACGTTACACAAATGTACTGGTGTGAAACAATGCGTCTAGTGTTTTCATGACCTGCAGAGAACAATGGAGCTTAACAAGCTTAATGAGGAAACGGTTCATCCTGATTCGATGTCTCTGTTGTGACTGCATATAAACATATGTAAGGACACTCAAACACCTCTCTGTCTTCCACACTCTCTAAACTGAGCTTGCAATGCTAAGACACACACACACACACACAATTACTGTATTTATTCATGCTGTACCTTTATATATCCCATTGGTGCCAGAGTATCCATGAAGAGGTGGCTCCATGAATCTTCAGCAATGAGATCAGAGATGTACCGCATTGGCATGGCATTGACTTCCTGTAGACTGAAACACAAATTATGTCACATCACTATATATATTACAGTTTCTATGTAATCTGTCACATCACTATATAGAAACTGTAATCTGTAATGTATATAGTAAGCATAAATAGACTTTCTGTAAGTTAAATTTAAAATTGACAGTTTTTTTTTTTTTGGGGGGGGGGGTAAATATGCCGATCATGTGATTCAAATGACAGTAACTCACCCAATCACATAGAGGTCAGTGGCCGGCTCTGAGTCAAGCTGTAGTAATGACCTCACGTCAGCTGGTGGCTCTGCTGTGCTAACGTTCCATGTGATCATGTGCAGCCTGAACAAGAGAAAAAGACAGAAAAGGGCTGCATTTAAGTCCTGGGCTAAGTCAAATTCTCTTGCTAACTTCTCTGTCTCGTTCACTCGGATGTACGTCATTGCTTTCAATGCACGAGTACCCACTACTTGCCACCTTGAAATGTGTTTAAATGGAACACCCTAAGCCCTTGATCACTTAGAATCCGATATGGAGCTTGTTTATTAATTATATAATTTTTTTCCTTATAAAAAATTAAATATAAATAACTTAAATATTAATATAATTATATTATATATAAAATATTTTTAAAAAAATACACATTGAAAAGGATTCACAATACAGTAAACTATAACTCTGTAAAATAAAAATAAAGTCAGATTAAAGCAGCTACAAGTATTAAATGCAGTTAAATGTCAAAATAACTTGTTAACTTGTAACTAGAGTTGTGTAGGGTGGGGGTAAATTAAGTACGACCTGCTGTGACATCACAATCAGGCTGCATTGTGGTCTGTGGATCTGACGTGTACATATTGAGTAGAGTCGAGGTAGGTCGATGGTCTGTCAAAATAAACTTCCCTCGTCCACTTGACAAAGTTGAATGTACTTCGAAATGGCAGTGGGGATTCCCCCAAGGGGAAGTGCTTAGGGAAATTCACAAGTGTATGTCTAAAAGTGGAGTTAATTGCAGCCAAATTTTTAATGCACTTCCCTTGCTAACTTCTCTCCGTCTTGTTCACTCGCATGCCCACTACTCGTCAAGATTCTATAGGCCTGTATGTATTCTCGGGCTTTTGGAGAAAATATTTTTTAAAAATACACAAACAAAAATGATAACAATACAATGAACTGTTCAGTCAGTTTAAGGTAACTACAATATCTCCAATATCATACACTAGAGTTGTATGGGGTGGGGGTAGATTAAGCGCAATCTGCTCTTAATTTGTCGCAATCTTGTTGCATTGTATCTGCATATCTGCATATGGATCTACCTGAAGTGTACATATCAAGTAAGCTTGCTCCCTAGGTCAAAATCAAGGGGTCAAGGATCTGTGATATACTTCCCTAACCCACATGACAAAGTCGAAGACACTTCAAAATGGTGGCTGGGATGCTAAAGGGAAGTTTCAAAGTGTTTCTCTAAAAGATGATGCTAAACACAGTCTAAGACAAAATTGTGGGAAAAGGTAAAATGAATAAGATAAAAATGCAGACAACTTGCTAGCAAACAGCTGAAATATAACAAACTCCACCTTCATCAGAAGTCTATCTACAACTGATTTTCAGACATGAACTCTAAAAGTCAATGACTCAGTACACCTGAATGACTCTCTGTTGGTGTATCTTCCACATAGGTGAAAGGCTTCGTCCAGCGTACGGGACACTTCCTCATTCGCCTCATCATCTGAGCTGAGATCCTCCAAGCAGGTGAGCAACTGAGCGAGCCGCTGGCGTAGCAACAGTCTTGCTGAAGTAGACTGAGATGTCATGGAGGACGTACTGTCAGAGCGCACACGTGGGACGTCAGACGTGTCAGACATCTTTTTGCTGTTCTTCTGATACAACTGATCGTCTGAGGCCTGCTCTATGCAATCCAAGAGTTCATCTGAAGTGAGGTGATTTATTCTTTGATTCTCTATCCTATTGGTTGCTTTTTCTTAGCTTCAGATGTCCAAGAAAGTCCAGGTGTCCATGAGCTGGTTCAGCAGATACAAAGTCCATGTATTGTAGTTCCAAGACATAAATTTCTCATATCTTCTCAGAAACCATTCACCATCATTCCTCTTTTTCCACAGAAAGCCTCAGAAATCCTTTAGAAATCAAGTAGTTAGCGATTGCAGTAAGTGCAACCCTTTTTGCTAAATGTTCTCATTGCATCCAGTTGCCTGAATGAACGGGTGTGAGTAAAAGCATGCGTTTTGGAGAGTGTTTGGGATTAGGAACTATAATCTGGAGCAGTGGAGAGCCACGTGAATGAGGCCAGAAATACGAAATGCAAAAATAACAAGCAAGCCTGATCTCCAAATCACTGTGTGTATTGTTGCAAGTCTTGAACGACGCAAGTGAATGTCGACAGATGCTAATCCGGTTTATTTAAGCATTGGCCTCAACGCTGTGGATATTTCTTGGACCCTACAAGAAAAAAACTAAGATAGCTAATTTTCCTAAAGATATGGGGCAAGGGTTGAAATGAGAGAACATAAAACCTTGGTATCACAACTGTAGTTTTAAGTAAACTTACAGTTTAATTTGAAGTCTTTCTTGCCTATTTTTAGCAAATCACCCTAAAAATAAAGGTTCCAAAAGGATGTTTTTGCACTGATGGCATAGAAGAACAATATTCATTGAACAGCTCTAAAAAAAACCCCCTTTTCTTAATGTGAAGAACGTTTTAACGATCTGAAGAACCTTTAGTGCAGTGGAAGGGATCCATCGATGTTAACGGTTCTTCATGGAACCATCAATGCCAATAAAGAACCTTTATTTTTAAGACTGAATGTGACAGATTGCATTCCATATTCTCTGATTCATACTATCGGTGTTCATATTTATTATTATTATAAATTAAATATGATGAAAAATATTAAATGTTGGAAGAAAAAATGTTATTAAAAAAATTGTTCAATGCCAACATAAATCTTTCCAACTTGTGCTCATCTGAACACCTTATGTTTTCCCTGTTTAAATCAAGGAATTTGTACTAAGCACCAAAATGTGAAGCGACAATATAATTCTCAAATGCATGCTAACTATCTTTCCACCTTGTTGCTCTATAATACAGTCACATGTAAATTCTTTGGGGCAAGGAATCGTTCAGCAGTAGAGAGAGAGAAAGAGAGCGTGCACATGAGGACAAAGCAACTGGTCTTGTGACCAATTATGAAACTTTGTACAGGGATTTACTTCATTGATCAAGGATGGTGTTACCTGAAAGCCTGATGTCCACCTCTGGATCCAACATTTTGTGCGCTCATACTCAGATCTGTGCACACAAAAACCATATAAACACACATGCATAGTAATTCAACCATTAGACTAATCTAAAAGAGTTAATCCTGTCTCATTCAAGCGGAAAAGCTTTTTAAAATGATGAAATAAAAATCTGGAGGTTAACTGATTATTATATGGATCATCATCTCCCCCCTTAAAAACAAATGCAGTTCGTGCGAAAAAACTTAAATCCTTTTCTATCATAAGTATGTTTTTATAAATAAAATAAAATAACCCATTTTGTTATGTTAAAAAAAAAAATCTATAAAAAATATTAAGGCTGAAGCTTCTTGAGAAAATAATTTTCTTTCGGTTGCGTTGGGCACCAGCACTTTTCAGACAAACAAAAACATGTTGATAATATATTTGTGATATGAAAACCAATGATAAATCGATAAATAATGACAGTTATGTTTTGTCAATGTACAGTCCAGATCATAACGGAAAACGCTCGAGCGCCGTACTGTTGCTATGGTTACCTCAGGCAAAAGTGACTTGTGTTGTCGCCTCACTAGTTTAGGCTAACTTTTATGATTACTGAAATGTTGTTTGATAGCGCTGGACAGGCTTCTTTTGTTTGACTCTTATTGCTGGATTTGTGCTGACTTGCCTCTTTATACTGTAAAGTGTCATGAAAGGCTCATATAAATCAAAGGATTTTATTATTATCATTAATATTAATATTATTAATCGGTATTGTAAATGGCGTAAACGTCGTTATTCAACGAGAAAAGTCGAGCGTAATTTTAATGTTTCCCTTTTATTTATTTGATCACTTTTACCTATTCTTTGTAACAACGAATGTTGCGGTTCGTCACTGAAAAAGTGGGCTATGGTAGGATTCAAATAGCCGTCGAATAAACTTCAAATATTTCGGGATATTCATATTAAAATATTACGACAACTAAATGAGCTCCTCTAATGTACACTATAACGAAAGCAAAATTAAACTCACTGCAGAATTAAAGACTTCTCTAATCAAAGTCCTCATGAAGTAACTCTAAATAATAAGTCAAATCAAATCGCTGTCATCCTCGCGCACAGACGAGAAACGACAACAAAAACGTACCTTTCAGCCTCGGTCTTGTGCAGATTCTGCAGGTGTCTTGAATGACTTATTCCGTGCTTAACAGGTGCTATAGGATACTGTGTGAGAGTTTGGGGTTGTGTTTACACCCCTTTACTTCCCCACTGCCCTGCCAATTCACAGAAACCTCTTAAAGCCACAGTACTTACTGTTTCATCATATAAAAGCCTAAAAGGTTTAGCTAAGTTATGAAAGACTCGACTGTGTCTAAACTATGCGTTATTTATCACAATCCTTTTCAGTAAGTGAAAACAGAGGGTTCTCTGTTGACAATTACTGCAACATAAATGTACATTTTTCTGTAGACTATAAGCCTACATGAACAGTTAGTCTAAAATTATTTCAGTTTTATTAACAACACAAAATGGGACACATCATGAGTTGTTAAACTTCACAGAGGTTTTAAAAGAGCATTTAAAATCTACGAACTTACTTTTGGACGTTCTAATGGTTTATATAGCCACTGTGATTTTAGGAAGGGATAAGTTTTATACCCTCTATTTGTCTGTAGCCAATGTAAAGAAAGAATAATCTTGACTAAAGAGTTCTTTGTCATAAACATGACAGCCTTTGAGTCAGATATCAAAGCTGATCTAAATGAGGATTTCTTAAAGGGACCTGAGATTGCTTTCTTTGATTATCTCAGAGCTGAGTGAATCAATTTACGCTGTTGTTTCGAGTACTATTAATCAGTAATGAATAAACAATTAAACATGTCACATAACTGTAACTGTGAAAATGCAATCCAAATATCTGAATCAAACACATTCCTCTTTCTGAAGGCCTCATAAGAAGGGGTTAGTTTAATCTGGCTTCATCTGTTCAAATCCTGATTAGGCTGAATGAAGTTTCACTGAATGAAGGGAGGGTTTGCAGCGACCCTCATCCTTTTTCTTAATGATTTGTGCTTGTTTACGTATGTGTCCTGAGTGAGGTCACTCAATGGGTAAGGTTACAATAACTAGACATATTTACTGTGGAAAGTCTGAATTGGTTTTATTTGCATGAGAACAATAAATGGGGGGGGGGGGGGGGGTCTAGGAAATGTTGCGAGCCAGACTCAAACTCAGAACATGTGCACTAACCAGGGTAACGGAAAAAAAAACCATACAAATCTACAGAAATGCCATTATCTGAGAAGTATTTTTAAAACTGAAAGACATGTAAACCAGTAAAACAGTACTTTTTAAAAGTTTATTTATTTTTTTCACATCTCCAATGTAGTTTTATTGGAAGATAAGATGACAAAAGGCACAAATTCACAGTAAAAGAAATGAAATAAAACAGATGACATGACAGGGTGAGGTAAAAGAAAACAAATTCATAATAAAACATTTTATTTTTTGTATTTCTAGAATCATTGGGTCTTAATTTCAACAACAAATTGTGAAATCTAACAACAACATATCTATGAGAAAGTCCTGTTTACCACGATCTGCCTCACATAATGGTAACAAACTGTTGATGATCAGTTCATGTGGATAGTTCCCTTTTATAAGCCACCAGTCATTCAAACACCAACTTGGACTGATCAAGTTTCAATCGAGTCTCTTGAGAGAAGAATGGCAACCTAGTCCAAAACCCCCTAATAGGGCCTTTTCTCAAGCGCAAAGGTCCTAAACGTGGCTTCGTTCACAGTGTAAGCTTTGAAAGGAATTTGAAAGATTTTGAGAGATTTCTACAGCTCACAGCAAAAATACAACAACAATCAATGAATGAAAACATATTTAGACACCATCCTGCCAAAGTGGAGCAATGAGGGGCGGAGCCAGCAGCAGTGATGGGCGGAGTTATCTGAAGGTTCGGTTAAAAATAGCTTTTAATTCCCTAAACCCCCATAAAACACCACAATTTGTTCAAATGTGTCTCAGAAGATAGATTAAAGTCACACCAGAAAAAGTAACTCCACCCACAGATAACACCCAGCCATTACTAAACCGCTAGATCTAATCACTCTGGTTGGGTTGATGGAAGGCTGTGCTGATAGCCTGGCAGGACAGTCTGAACTATATTTATATCGTTTTTATATATATATTTATGTGTTCATCTACATTTATTTATATACTATATACAATTCAATACATACATCCATACATCACTTTGTTTAGACTCAGGACCAACACAGTTCTGGTGATGATGGTAAAGATGTTTACCTGCATTCACTTCCTAAGAATTTGTTATAATTCTATGTGAGTAATTCAACTCTGTCAGAGTGAATTTAGGCGTGACGATCTTACTGCACATCATGGGTCCTGAGCATTGGCTGAAAGAAACACAAGGCTGTAAACCTCCATTTTAGTTACATGTTGGATGTCCCTCACGCGAAAACAAGAAACACTGAGAACTTCAAACGCACGTACATCCATACACACATCACATTACTAAGAAAAGACTGATTTAAAAACCCTTACGCAACCCATTTCCTCTTCCTCAACCAATTCCATATCAATAAAATTAGGAGCAAATGGAAGTTTGAGTATATTGTATTAAAGTCCTAATGACGCGACATTCTTAGAGGGGGTGGACTACATACTCCTAAAGTCACTATCTCACATCATGTAGGCTATGCTGATCGGAAGGTTTTGTGAAAGGAGGTATTATTGCTAATATCAGGATAAATGCATCTTTATCCGTCAATCCTCAATCCTTCAATGAAAAATATAGGAGGTGAGACAAAAATGAATAATACATTTATGAATATCCTCCTTGAGCACCACATCTGGTAGTGACAGAATAGTTCGGAAAAGAAACTTTCTATAATAAGGTTTCAATAAATAAACCTTTTATGAAAGATGTCAAAGTTGTTTTCAATACGGTTGAGACACTATAGGGCGGAAGCTGATGTTGTAAACCAATCAAAAACAGCGGAGAGAGGGCGAGCTACGACTACTTTACACCTGTCCTTTTATTTAAAAAATAAATAAATAAATAAAATAACTCAGCAAAATAGCACATTATCAGACACAAGGCAATTATGGAAGAGAAGAGACGACAATGAAAACCATTAATATTGACTGATTAACAAAAAAACAACAATACTTTTCATTTCAGCTTATTTCAAGAATGTTATACTGTTTGATGTTGCAATGCTGAGCTGATTGTAAATAACCAAGTGTTTTGCGTTAAAATACGAACTGTTCTTGAGGTCTGAGGATGTAACGTAACCAACAGTTGCCAGTCAAGATGAATCCACGATGCATGTTACAAATACGGGTCAGGTTGAAGGGACTGTGATTGTACACTACTGTAGGCTATTACACTATAAAGAGACACACTAACAGCTTGCATCAACTCGTAAATAGATTTAAAAGTGGGAAGAATTAAATTAAAACAGAGCAACAAAAATAACTCACTTACTTGATTAAAACAAAACAGAAAAAACGTCTTGGTCCGCAAAAAAAAAACACTCAATCACTTAAAAACCCTGTTTGTACACCTTTCACGATAACTCCACTGCCACTAGATATTATATATATATATATACACATATATATATATATATATATATATATATATATATATATATACACACACACACACAAATATTATATGCTTAACATTTAACTCATCTTAAAAACACAATTGTGTCGAGCTCCAGATTTAAAGATAATGATCTGACATCATAAACGACGAACTGCTGATCGTCCCTGTGATAAGCAAGTATAAAGTAGGTAGACTTCATAAAGTGGGCATGACTTTTGGACCAGTAATATAGCTTATTTTATCAATGTGCTCCATTGTCAGACTGAAAGGAGGATGCTCAGGACAAACAGCCACGAATAGGGCTGGATGAAGGACTGATTATGACTGAAAAGACAAGTTTCTTTGATTTGATAGAGGGGAGTGATGCTGCTGGTCTCCAGTACTTCAGGTCTAATCTGAGAGAGATTCACAGGAAATAACAGGAGAGAGAGAGAACAAGAGAATTCAATTACTTTAAAAGTTAATAACGGATTACTAACATGCTACTTACTAAATACAGTCCAGCACCATTGTTTAAACTTAATCTTTAGGGTTTTTTTGTTGTTGTTGTTTTAGAATGAATACATTTACTGAAATGAATATGTTTACTGAAAAAAGAAGCATCACATTGATCAAAAGTAACAAGAAAGACTTTTACAGTGGTACAAAATAGTTGTTTTGAACTTTCTATCGATCAAAGAATCCTGAGAAAAATGGTTTCCACAAAAGCATTGCACAGCACGACTGTTTTCAACATTGATAATAATAAGAAATGTCTATTGAGCAGAAAATCAGCATATTAGAGTGATTTCTGAAGGATCATGTGATACTGAAGACTGGAGTAATGATGCTGAAAATTCAGCTTTGCGTCACAGGAATAAACTGTATAGGAATAAAAAATATATTTTTAAACATTTAAACATTAAAAATATATTAAAATAGAAAACAGTTATTTTAAAGCGTAATAATATTTCATAATATTACATTTTTACCATATTTTTGTTGACATAAATGAGCATAAGAGACCCCAACCCCAAAAGTAAAATTATTTACCTATAGATATAATCAATAAATGTTAAAAAAATTTAAGGGATATTATTATTCCACCATTATTGTTTCAAATAGTTCTATGCTACATTGTTGTGCATGGAAATATGACTTTTATCACATTGCATGCACGTGGCATGCAGTTATCAATTTGAAAATACATATGTTTGTTTTACGTAAATTTCTTCTTCTTTTTTTTACATTTAAAAAAAAAAAAAATTATTTTCATTTTTGGCAGTCCAATCAAACAATGAGTCAAAATAGAGATTGTGGCTGTAATTACATTCGGTTCCTTCATCACAATCGCAATGAAAGTTGGGAGTGTTCTATGCACGCACAAAATATGCATACTGTACATACCATATATACTGCGGCATAATTAATGATGCAAACATGCTCATCTACTGAGTTCATCTGCTAGGGAAATATTTTTCAGTTCTCAGTTGCTGTGTTAGATAAATGACGTTAGGGGGCGCTAAAGATTGTGAATTACCTTTATGAACAGCAGCATCCAGGAACGCAGAGTAGCCTCAGTCTTCAAGAGCCACCATGCCTTTCACTGGATCCTTCACTCTCATCTGAAAGACAGCAATGGAGAAAGATACAAGTGTATCACATAAAGTTAAGAGGCTAAAGATGTGATTTCTGGATCCTGATTTTTCATATCCTCCAAGAGATTACTGAATGCTTGTGGGATTCAATGAGATACTGATTTCTGGGATAGTCCTGTAACGTGTGAGAAACTAGGAATGCCACCAGTACATGACGTCACTCATTCCCTTGACGGCACCTGAGAGCGCTGAACTGTGACCTGCTCCATTCTGCTGCCCCTTTTGTTCACAGCGACCGGACCTCATTATGAGCTACATTCAATTATTCATCTGCCTTGTTACATGTAATTGTCTTTGTACTGTGGGAAAATGTGTGGCGGGCCGAAGGCGTCGTTCAAAACAACAGAACATAAACAAAAACTCAATCTCACAACAAATGAATTCAATTGCCAGTACTCTTGTTAAATTCTACAACAAAAATATCTCGGAACAGTTTGTTCATTAGGGTAACCGGCTAACATTCATCACTACCATATAAAGGTTAGTTCAGACTGAGCAACAGAGATGAGGAATGATTTTAAAGTGGACAAAGACAGCGTAAATGTAATTCTGTTGGAGGGCATCTCATCTGACCTCATCCAGTTCCCTCCTGGTCTCTTCCTCCATTCTGCGGATGTCGTCCATGTTCAGCTCGATCCATTTATCAATCCAACAGAACAGCTGCCGGTGGAAATTAGTGAACAAGCGCTTCTCTTGCTGTTAAATGAAAACAGAGGTGCAAAGTTCATTTTTAGAAGGTTTTGTGTAGTTTTAACTGAAGTCCACAAGATGTCATGACATGCCTATTTGAAGTACGTAGTGAGTAGAACTTAATTTTAGCAGGAATTGGAGAACATGCCATTTTTGTATAAGCTAATGGTAACTGGCAATTTTATGATGGTATTTGTTTGTGTGGAGAAATAATAAAGAATAGTTGCTTAATAAATAAAGAAATGGGGTCTATTATTTTCACCGACCCTGCATTTATTTGACAACAAAAAAACTGTAAAAACAGTAATATTGTGAAATATTATTAGAGTTTAAAATAACTGTTTTCGGTTTTAATATATTTAAAATGTAATTTATTCCTGTGATGGCAGAGCTGAATTTTCAGCATTTTTGCTCCAGTCGATCGGTTTAATAAATAATCTTGCACAATAAAATAAATGGTCTTTCTGACCCCAAACTCTTACTGGTAGTGTATATCAATGTAGTTTACATCAGGTTGGTAAACATCAGATTTAGTGTGGTTTTTGAAAATAAATTTGAGTCGGACAAGTTAAAAAAAAAATGCAAGTGAAAAAAAAGTGATTGACAAAAAATAATGATTCATTTTAATTTCATGTTAACTTTAATGAATTACATAATGTAGTTGTTGCACACACTGACCTTTTGAATGAAGTTTTCCACTTTGTTTTGCAGGCCCCACCACTTGAACTTGACAGTAACCAGTTTGTAGGCACACATGTGTGGGCAGTCTGTCTTTTTAGGTAGTTCTTTCTACACAGATCCAAAACCCATTAAGCATATATAAATATAATTTCCCATTAATAAGCTTTCCACTCATCGATCAAGCATACTTACTACACACACAAATTTTATACCAGTACACAGCCATTGAGGGTGCGTTTAAATACCTTCCAATCCGGACCGAGCGGCCCTCTTCCAGTTTTTACAGACTTAAACTTAGTGGGGTCTTCCTCTGGTTTATAGTCCTACAGAGAGATAACACTGATCAAATTAGAAAGCAACTGGAGAAGGTTAACTATTTCATCTAACTGAAGCTTACCTTTGGCTCCACCTGAGTCCGGTCTGCAATGTCGATGTACACCACATCCACCTTCTTCCAGGTGTCTGGGTCCAAACCGTGAACCTTTACAGATGAACACAACAATCATGTTGGAGAGCAAGCGTCACGTTTTACACAAAACTGGCATTCACACAAACATCACACATTATAATACTCACATTATCCTGCTGTCCCATGTCAGGTTTGTGCCACGTCTCGATCTTGATGAGGAAGTTCTCTTTCATATACTCATTCTACAGACAGAGATAATCAATAAACAAACTGATAAAACTATAACTGATCGACAGGCTTTAAGAGTCACTGCATTGATGTCCGTCCTCTCTCCTTTCACTGCAGCTAAAGTTACTGTCTTGTCTTTCACTCAAACACTGAGTGTTTTTATGTGCTTGTGCTATATATTTACATGTTTAACATGTTTGTTCATTCATATGATAGGCTGTACTAGAAAAAGTGGTGGCATTTCATTTTACAGTCCTGTTCCCATGTTCATATTATGTACTTATTACAGTAATTGCAATAACTGAGTAATAAAAAGGTACTAACACTGAACCTACCCCTAAACCTAACCTTAAGCCATGAAGATACCACATATTACCCAATACTTTCTAAGGTAAGTACACGTAAGTGCACGTACTGTAAAATAAAGTGCATCTGAAAAGGTCTTAAGTGTTTTCATACTTGTGAACAGTGCATACTTACAGTGATTACTGAAGTGATGGCGGGCAGACGTTAGAAAAGAAAGATGATATAAATTAGACCATTTCTGTTCAGGAAAACAACACATCTCATTTAAGACCATTCACACTTTATTTAATCTCATCTGAGTCCATATTAATTCAACCTGGATGTCTTTATCTTTTTTCACAAATTCTCATGATCCCTTTGTTGGTTTCACAGTCATAATTGTGAGACACAACAATCTACTTATAATGATCTCTGTTCAAATAAATTTGAATAGATATTGTAAATACTTAAATGTAAAAAAGAAAAAAAAAAAAGAAAAATCAAAATTGATGAAAATGTCAGTTTAGTATTTTTTTTACTTGTGATTCTTTATTTGAAAGCAGGCTTGAATAGATAATTCTAAATACTAAAAGTAAGCATTAAATTAAAATTGCCCCTAATAATGCATGTTATTGATCTTATTGTAAATGTTTCATTTTTAAATTTTGACATTGTAATTTTTAATCAAAATGTCTTTCATCTTGAATTTGAACTTGATCTCCTTGACTCAAATGTCAATCAACAACCGATTTTTTTTTCCTTTTCCCATAATCTGTTACTCTCAGATGTACGTCACGATATGGAAGAAAAGAACTCTCACTCCTACCATTTCACTGCAACTTTAAGATTTATTTCTTAATTTTACAAGGTATTAAGGTTGCCAACTTTTGCAAGGAATATTTCAGAAATTTAATATTGATTCATGAAACAGATGTTTGGACCTTTCCTGTGAAGGAAATGTAAAAGCTTGAGCTTAACTGAATACCTCTGACGCACAACAAAGACACCTTGACATGAACAGATGGCTAAGACATATTTTTTTCTAACAACTTAAAGATTTAGAGGACAACTGGCCAATAATGATATCATACAAATTATTTTGTTATTCAATATTTCAAATACTACTAAATTATTCAAAAATGCATTACTACTCAATACTTGCCATATCAACCTTTTTACAGTTTATATAAAAGCAAGACTGTAGACTGTTTCAAGCAGCACAAGATTTACTAATATCTTGATGTACAGACTTCAGAAAATGGGGAGTCTGCCATGTATGTGGCAGCGAGAATGATGTGAAGGGAATGTGTCAGTATAATCTCAGTTTCCTGTGCTGTAACTCCACTCCTTCTCAACTCAAACAGTGAATTATTCAGTGGCCGAGAAACAGATAGGAAGACATAATAATAAGAAGAAAGGAAGAGAAACAAAGAGCACATAAAAAGAAATTTAGCTTGTGTGTGTGTGTGTGTGTTACCTGTGCGGCAGTATGGGTAGGCGTTCCAAGCTTTCTCATGAATGTTCAGTGCTGATGCTGGTGCAAGCATTCGTACAAATGATGGGACTTTACTGAAAAAGCAAAAATGCAAATGAGATGTAGACATTTTTTAAACAAATAGCACGTTTAAAGTGAAATGTGTCTCTTTTTTTGTTAAAATACTTTCTCTAAAACATTGCTCTGTTTGCTTGAGGAATTTAACCAGATCTACATAGCAACAGTGGCTCAACCAGTCTTGTGAGTTTGGGGTGGGGCTATCAGTTTGTCTGACCAATAACAGACAAGGGGAGTGTCTAGAGTTGGCAAGAGTTGTGTTTTTTGGACTTATTTCCAGAAAACAGTTGCTTATTTGGGCTTCTTAGCACCCATATGACAAAATGCATGGCTACTTTATTGTTTTTTAGTTTGTGATTATGTTTCTCTGTCAATGTCATGGCAATCCCTGATCTGTCTGGTGACAGAGGCATAGAAAACTGCGCTCTTTTCCACTGAGATTGTGCTCTTATTCATGCCAGAGCGGCATGTGTTTAAAGATTTCATTCACGAGTTCACTCTTACATTTAATCAGATATAGTATAAAATATGCATATTTGGCACGCTATCCGAGGAGAGGACTCCGAGCTCAGAATTTGGCCTGAACACAGAGCACTCCCCCTCCATCCCTGGCTGGGATAGGAATAATCGAGAGTGAGGAGTTGGGGTGGTGGAGGGATGCTGGCAAAACTGTTGTGGCACAGTAGTAAGTTAACTCTAAGCCTCTTCTTGCACTGATTAGGAAAATTATCTCAATGTGCTCCTCCTGAACTTTGTTAACAAAATATCATTTATTGAACCCACAAACTGACTGTAACTTTTTTTACCAGTCTATTGTGACATTTGAAGTCATTTGATTCAGCATGTTTGCAACAGTAATTCTGTCATTACAACTCTCAGGAGATAGGTATGGTAACAGAGATTGGCATGGTAATGGATATGGCAATGTTAATGTATTTGGTCTTGACCGAGACTTGCTACGGCCAATACATTACCAGAAATTTCTGTGAGCATGTAAGACAAGCTGCTGCTGCTGCACATGTAACATACATGAATTAACCCCTGTTGCAGATTTATACAGGTGGAGCTGGGGAAGGTGGAGGGTTTGTGAAAGTGTGCTGCATTCTGCTGACAGTAACATACCGGTAATTGTTTGAATGTTGAGCTGCAGCTCATTGGCCACTAATGCCACAGCAACCAATCAGCTGTGCTATGTACTGTAGATATGACATGATCGGAACCAGATGAGTTAGACCTATCAGCCTGCTCCATCTAGAGTTTCATGCCAGAACCAGGTAATTAATTTCTTAAATAATAAAATTCATAGTCATCAATGCACATATATTGTAAATTTGAACTTATTTAGAGAGCCAGAGAAAAAGTGGCTGGACTTTACATGTCTCGTGAATTTTGAGGACAATGAAATCATCATTTTAACTCAGTTTATTTATGCAAGTGGTGCTGTGATGTGTCATTTGGTCTTTGAATTACATGCCAGGGAAGTAATAGGAAGTTTTTGAATGGGACTATAAACGGCTCAAAAAATAAAAGTGATCCATGTTTTTGGCAGTGCATAACAGAAAACTGGAACGGAAAACTGCCTTATGCAGACTGCGTAATATATATATGTCCCACCACCTAAAATCAGGGCTTGCTTATTTTAGGCTTGTTTTTCCAGACCTGGTTGCTTATTTTGGGATGTAACCGATCTAATATTTCTACCGAAACTTGGCAATGCTGGGAGGAAAGGTCAAGCACCAAAATGACAAAACAACCAGGATATTTTGTTAAACTTGTGGAAACTAAAAGTCATACTGGTTTATTGGAGCAATGCGAGAATGTGTAAATGATTAAGCTATTTTTAGTGCTTTAGTTTTAATAGTAACCTTAATCTAGCACATTTTACTAATACACTCATGTGTCTTGGTGTGTGTAAGTGTGAGTACCTCTGCAGGTGATAGATTTTGTGTGTGTACTGTCCCTTCTCTCCATCTTTCTCATAGGGTTCGTTCTTCAACACCTCCACGCCCTCTCCTCCACCCGTCTCGTTCTTACTGGCCTCCGCTACAGAGTACAGCTGGCCGACCTGATACTGTAAGACACACAGAAATGCATTCCATAATCTCAAACTTCATATACATATCTGCATTCAAATATGAGTTATATTTAAACATTGTTGTCTATTAATCCCGGTTTCTCTCTCTCTCTCTCTCTCTCTCTCTCTCTCTCTCTTTGTGTGTTTGTGTTTCCCTCCTCCTCACTTAATCTATGCTGAATAAACACAGATTGGTCAAAGAACAATGGCCTCTTTCATATCTTAATCACATATAATCCTGCAGAGATAGTTAGAATATAAACACACATACACACACACACACACACACACACATGCAAAATATCTGCAAGAAAAATCTTGCGCACAGCAGCAAACGTACAAACTAAGTGAATGGTTTAGTCCAATTCCTGAACAAAAGAATCTTATGCACTTGCTCTTTTTATTTAATCCATACTGCATAACCAGTATAGACTGATAAGATCCCAAATTAAAGAGTCCTTTGAGCTGTTTTGTAATGAATAGCTCAAAAATACATGTTAGCAGTTTGAATCCAATAGAGTTGAATCCATCAGAGAAATTACAGGGATAGTTCACCCAAAAATGAAAATTCTCTCATCATTTACTCACCCTTAAGTTGTTCCAAACCTGTATGAATTTCTTTCTTCTGCTGAACAAAAAAGAAGATATTTTTAAGAATGTCAATAACCAAACTGTGTGTGTGTGTATATAAACAGTGGGGAGAACAAGTATTTGATACACTGGATTTAAAAATTACAGACTTCTACATGCTTTGTAAGTATCAAATACTTGTTCTCCCCACTGTATATATATATATGTATATTTATTTTTGTATTTATTTTTTTGGGTGAACTATCCCTTTAATGTATCAACATCTGACTCATTTTCTGAAGGAAAGTTATTATTGTCAGTGTATGAATATGTTTTGTGTCAGAATCATATCATTAGCCTACTGACTGATTTCCATATCTGCTGATGTTACTAATTCTCAATTTAAAGCAGATGATCTGCAAAAGATGTGAACTGGATATTTTAGACATCGCAAACGCATTTTAGAATATTTTATAGGCTTAAAATCAGGGTTAGAAATGTGGGGTGAGTCCAGAGAGTGAATTTCAAGGTGGAACAGATTTCCAGTTCTAAATATTGAGGATATCCAACTTTTATCCATGTAATAGCATCCAAAGTACTCTATTTCACACATTGATATAGTGGGATTTTCTGCATCTGTGGCCATTTCCACCACTGCCTACAGTAAATGTGCAGCTTAATTGTACAAATGCATAAATAAAATAAAATAAATCATAAAAAAAAAGCATTCACAATGTACAATTGGCACATGCCCCCTAAATTTGAATGGGTATGACAATATAAAAATTGTTTAGTAAAATGGGTCTATTGTGAGGTGGATGTGTTAAACTGAGAGATTTAGAGTCCTGACAGTCATGATCAGTGTCAGCAGCCTCCACTTAGAGTGTAAGCTGAGCCAGCATCAGAGATTCAGCCTAAAACACCTCCAGAATCTTACCTAGAAACAGCCTGACTGTCTAAATGCGGGTTTTCATCACTAAACACACCACCCATCACACATGAGTGTATGTGTGAGAGAGAGAACAGGAGAAAGAAAATGACGACACAGAGCAGACTGCCTATTTATACCAGGTATAGAATGACAGAGGGGAGAAGGAGAGAAAAGGAGAGGAAGGTGAAGGAGGTGACACACTCCATAGACAGACAGACAGACAGACAGATAGATAGATAGATAGATAGATAGATAGATAGATAGATAGATAGATAGATAGATAGATAGATAGATAGATAGATAGATAGATAGATAGATAGATAGATTAAGTTTCATGTGTGGTGTGTGGGACGGTGTGTGTGGTTCTGTATCTACACGCAGTGTCATCATTCCTCTGCCAATCAGAGTCTTCATATCTCCTCTCCTCTCAACCAATCGGAGGCCAGTAGCAGTATGCGTCACTTTGCAGCACTCTATGAAAATCCAACCTACATCACACATCATCATTCCACTCACCCTACAGACCACACACACACACACACACACACAGCATCGGACGGGGTCTCGTCTGCAGCGGATGTGCTATTTTTTAATGTGTGCGCCATATATCTATTTTTAAAGTGACATTGCATAAAACTAATCTTTTTGAATGAGCAGCATGTGATATGTGTAGACTATAGGAGATTCTGGTAAAGCCCTGATTATAGTCCACTCATGGTGATGGACTGGCTAAAAGATGTGAGCTCAGACTAATCGACAGGCTAACAGACAGAAAGGATGTCTCACGCGCCAGCAAGCCTACAATGATAGACAGCTTATGGTGTTTGTGTGTGTGTGTGTGTGACTCTAAACAGACAGAGGAAAAAGAATGGAAATGAGGGAGTGTCACAAGGGGGCATAAACTGCCCAGCTGCCCCCTTAAGCAAGTAAGCTTTCTTAATCCATCATTCCCTGCTGAATGAATGGACTCCAGGAATAGTACTTTGCCCTCTTGCTTTAAACAACATCCGCAAAATAAAACATGTCTTTAAGGCTCCTGAAAGCAGATGAAGGATCAAGGCATTAATTCATGCGAGTTTATCTGACAAGAGCTGCTCTCTGCTCTCGGTGCTAAAAAGATGTTCCAGTCATTGCCATTATTTATTTGTATCTGCAACCAAGAAGACTAATGACCTGGTGATTCTGGGAATTTTATGAAGATGGCCAAAATGTGCAGCAAAAGGCCAAATTAATATAATTATTCTTTGCTCTTGAAATGTGGTCATTCAAGACCTCATTCTTGTTATTTTCTCCTCAAGAAACTCTAATTTTCTAATATTCTTCATTTAAATGTGTTTATCAGTCCGTTACAAATAATAATAATATTTTAATAGAAATAAATAAAACAAATGGTTTTGGGACTTTACTATCAATGATTGTTTATTTTAGCTAGTTGTCCCAGTAGGTGGCAACAAGTGACCATCTTTATGAATGAGTTTGAATCATTCAGTCAAACAATTCATTCAAAACGCTGATTCATTTAGAAAAGAAATAAATGAGTAAAGTCCAAAGTATAGTTCACTTTTTACATGTACGCGAGGGTCAGGGTACAGTGCGTGACGCAAATTTTGTCATCAGAAGAGTACGCGTGTGCTGTATGCACACCGCTGTTTTTTGTAATCGTGCATACTTGTGTGCGCAGGTCGCACAGCCGTATTTTTTTTATTTTTTTTTGCATTATTTTATCCACAAGGTGGCAATCGTGCCCTGGGGGCATCGACACAAAAGGTGGTCAAATAAAAACTGCATAAACAGAACAGACCAGACCAGAACGTAAGCAAGCTACAGAGACAATGGAGGCCTATATAGATGAGCGATTGTGCAAAGAGATTAGAAAGTACCCTCATTTGTACAACTCTAGCAAAGATGGTTACACAGGTTGTAACTTGGGGTGAGAGATTGCTCAAAACTGTGCACGTGTCGAACGCCTGTGTACGCATACAAGTTGAATGAAGTATGCTTTGCAAGGCTGTGTGTTTGACTGTACGCATACCCAGGGTCACTGAATTATTCACTCAACCAATTCATTTTAGAATTGATTCATTCAGGAACAAAAACCACTGTGTGTTACTCAGAGAAGCACGTCACTTCTGCTTTGACTTCATTTTAGACTGGTACATTGGCAAGTTTAAAATACACTGATAATAATGTGTCTAAAATGTAAGTTACCCAATCTATGTTATTTTTAACATAAGTGTGGGCATTTTTACTAGAATGTGCAAGGCTTACACATTGGGTAAAACAGGTTTCCCATAAACACATTGGGTAAATAGGTTTACCGTTTACTGCACTTTGTTATTCTACTAATCATTTATATATACTATTTATATATGTTATATTATTTATATAGTATATTTCACAATTTATACAGAATTTACAAATACTGCAGTGACAGTCAAACTATGTATACTTTGCAAGATCAACTCTACATATTTATACAGGCAAGAACAAATAACCCTCTATGAATTATAGATCAACCTTTATAAATGAAGTGGCTTCCCTTAAAGGATCATTTTACAGGAAAGGGACTCTCAAGCAGTCAGTCATAACAAGCTGATATCCCTTTATGCTACGTTTTAACATTAACAGTCATTGCTCTGACCGAAAATACACTGATCAATTAAATTCATGATAAAAGAGGGAAACTAGATATGTTCACTCACCCTTGGTTCATTCAACTCAATTTGAATCCAATCTGCTCAACATCTATTTAATTGTGCTGTCTTAATGAATTCAATGCAATGCAAAAGTCTTTTTAACCTTTTAAACTCCCACTCTGTGCCAGGAGGAGGCTCTGACCTGACAGGACTTATATTAAAATGTCTAGTCCTAGACATACTTTATGTGACAGAACTGATTATACTATATTCTAAATGGATCTTGGCCGACCGTACTTTTTTGCAGTATATGCTGAGGTAAGTAAAACCACAGCAGATGAAAAGAGGGGCCTCACTAGGTTGAAGCAGCCCTTTAATTTGCCTAATCCAGCCCAGAGAGGGTTTGTCCCCCAGGGCAGATCCCACCTACTCATTTAAGTCCAAAGATAGGAGATTACTAGGACATGAATTATAAATAAGACATAAACAGCCGGAGTCAGGTAGTCGAAAAGCAGTTGAGGTGCTTTACTGTATGTGGTGAGATGATTAATCATGTGCCTGGATCTTATAGGTGCAGTGTAATATTTGCAAAACCTGCCAAAACAGTGATTTCCATCATCCACACTCTCGGACAAACAGACGACAATTCTGATTGGTGCCATTTGTGATGCAAATATTACACAATTCACCTTTAATGTACAAAATAAACTGATAAAATTGCCACCCCAAACATAAATTCTATTTTTTTTTACAGATCACAAATGTGCATGAGGTTAGACGAGGAGAAAAGCTGAGAGAGAGAGGCAGAAGGAGTTGGTATCAGGTAACTTATTAGATATTCACGACCAGATCGCTGAATAGAATGACACGCTAGAGGTCCATGGGAAATGAGGAGACTGGGAGACACAGGGAATGCTCAGTCTGAATAGGGCAGAGGAAAGAATGAGAGACAGAGAGGAAGCAAAGTGTGAGAATTGCTGACTAGGCCAAAAGCACAGTTAATATTGGCGCACGCTAAGAGAAGCGATGCATTAGTGCTTCTGCACGGGCTGTACGGGATCAAACAGCGTGAGAGAAAAAGATTCATCCTCTTGCTGAGATAAATGACTCATAAGTGACTGAATGACTGTGATCTGTGGCTTTGTACACATGGAGAGCATCACGAAACTACATTGTGACTCTTCTGCTGTCAAAACGAGCTAAGACTGAGTCATCCGAACTCAACACATGCAAATCAGACGTTGATACCGCACTCACACATACCAAAACAGTGTTTGGGATCAGTGTCATTACCAGCGTTCACAGCGTGCTGTACACAAACACACACACACACTCAATTTGCACATACCTCCTCCACAGAAATCGGTAGGATCACTCGACTGCAAAAAGAGAAAGAAAAACATTATTTTACATTAAACAATAATGAGCATGTTTGCTGAAACATGTGGTTACATCTCTAAAACATCTCTAGAAATGAATGGTTTTACTTCTGCCGTTATTTTGACAATTTCTTAAAATAGAACCACAATATGCAACATCCCCATATATATAGGGGTCAGTAAGATTTCTTTTTAATACTTTTGAAAGTTTTTAAAACAATAAAAACAGTGGTATTGTGAAAAATATTACAATTGTTACACACACACATATCAGTGCTGTCAATCTTTTAAAAATTAACCAATTACTCACACATTTTTCCTTTAATTAATAAAGTTTTAATATACTTTTATATTGCAGTGATTTCACATTTAATCTCCAAATTAATGTAGAAACAAGATAACGACAGTATATTTGAATTATTTGATCTAACAGATAGGAAATATCTAGAATCAAAGCATTTATCAAACACTTTGCAGTCTTCACTCCACAATTTAAATTAAAATATAGTGTTTAATTTTTATTAAAGCTACAAAATGTATTTAATCAAGAACAGCAGTGAGTAATGTGTCCGTTGAAGAGCGAATGAGAACTCAATGCAGCTAGATTCACACTCGTGCACCAGTACCGCAATGCATTCTCTTTTGTGTCTTATCGCGCTTGAATGGTTTAAAAGCATTTGCGTGAATAAGAACCTGATCATATAACTATAGCTAAAGGATGACGTACAAGATGCTGCGTTAATTGCGTTAAATATTTTGTGTTAAATATGTATATAATGTATATATGTATATAATAAATACAAAACTGTGTTTTGGAAACAGTGTTTAGGTTTCTAGGCTATTTTTTTATGTTATTTGACAATCATTTTCAGCTCCATATTCCTGATAAAGCCAAACATTTACAGCGCTTACAGCAAGAATAGAGAAATTATAACGCAATCTCTGTCTCAGGAACTACTTTTTTGTTTTGTCTCTTCAACAAATGTTATATTTGGCTTAAAGTATCGTAATATGAAATGAATCTGATCATATTGGCAAACTTCTAAAAGCCATTCCTTGTCAAAAGCATCTCCAATATCTGTGGACTGTTTCTGGATGGTAGTTGGCAGGGTGCCAAACTCTGTGCAGCTTGCATATATAATCAATACTTCTCAGGAGTAAGACAACACCACTACTGTGCTCCATTCCAGCACAGCTCTGACATTATCTGCCTTATGACATGAACGCACACACCTCAGTCTACATCAGACTTGTGAGGCGTTCTGTGACAGGAAGCATGAGCTTGTTAGGAGGTTAAGGACCAAGTTCACCTTTAGAGTTGGCATGAAATGGAAATTGTGATAGTCTTTACCTATTGTGACACATATGTGAGTGAATCGGCTTATCAAGCAAGATGGGAAAAATGTAGGACAGGACTTGATTTTGTCCATCATGAATTTACTGTAGCGTAGGATCGCTGTGGATTGCTATAGAGTGCAACGATTGGGTTCCGGAAATAAAAACTCCATTCATTTTCTCCATAAGGAAATTGATTTTTAACGATAACTTATAAACCTTTAAAACCCTGCTGTGAGCTAGGAGGTTATTAATCAATGGTGTGCTTTGCTTGAAGCCGTCTGCCTGCACTATTTCAATTTATTTTTAAAATAATCATGTTCAACATGGGAAATTGTGTTTACAAACTATATTACCCATGATTACGCACAGAAAATTCCACCAGAGTCTCGCTACAAGCAAAACATGCCAAAAGAGCTCTTTAGCTCCGCCACTGCCGTCCACTACGAATGATATAAGCTCCCTATAGCTCTCAAAAATTAAATATTTGTTTATATATATTTGATCAAATATATAATTTTTAGAAAATCAACATTTTTAATTGAGTAGTTTTATATTTCTCCATCATTTTTAATTTGATTATGTCGTTCTCAGTGCTTCGAGGGATTGTAGTGCTTTCCCTCATTATAGCCGTTAAAGGGAGAGTTCACCCAAAAATGTAAATTCTGCCATCATTTACTTAGCCTCACTTAGTTCCAAACCTGCATGAATTTTTTGTTCTGCTGAACACAAAGAATGATATTTGGAAGAATGTCAGTAACCAAACAGACCCCCATTGATTATTAGTATTTATTTACTTCTCCTACTTTGCTAGTCAATGGGGTAGGGTGTGTGGGGGGGGGGGGTCTGCTTGGTTGCAAAGATTATTCCAAATATCTTCATAAGTGTTCAGCAGAACAAAGCAATTCATGCAGATTTGGAACTACTTGTGGGTGAGTAAATGATTTGTATTTTTAAATTTTGTATTTTTGTACAATTTTCAAACACATTTTTACCACAGTTTGATTTACCTCATTCTGGTTGGTTTATGGCTTTTAATGCTTTAAAGGGGTCATGAACTTCATTTTTTATAATATACTTTGAGGTCCACTTATAAAGATTTTTACATCAAAAAGCAAATAAGCTATTTTCTGTCCTATTTTGACCTTTCACACACTCGATTTTGATAGGTGTGCCGTATTCAAGACTTGGAAATAAGTGCCCACTGCTGTGATTGGGTAACTGTTTTGCTTATTAAAATAATTAAGAACTTGGAGTTACCACAGTTATAATTGGCAAAGTATGACTTTCGTGTTTCGTGTAAAGGGAATTATGAATGAATGTACCATCGTTTGTAACACTGTCATTCTTATAGGCTGTTCATAGTTCATCCTTTTTGATAAAGTGAAAAAGTATACATTGTCATTTGTAGAGTCGTTTTAAATTAATGAAACGTGTTGTAATGTCATACTGATGACAAGAAAGAAGATCTCGCTCATTGGAGATTTTATTCAGGATTACAGCGAATGGCTTTAATCAAAACAATAACAAAAGCAGCATTCTCTATGTGCTTTCTTCCATATCCGATAATCCAACGCATTAACCCGAAAAAAGCCAAAGCAAAGGAAAGAACAGCAAATCACAACTATTCACAGGTTGACTGTGGCGCTACAGTATAAATACTCAGCACATATCAAACGATCTGTAACAGACAAAGCAATAGTGACACATGGTAAAAACACAGTTACTCACACGTGTGTGTTGCGACATTACTGTCGGATCCAATGTAGCTGGCACTGCATCATCTTTTCTCTCTGAAAAGCCTGCTCGAACTGTGTCTTGTATAAAAATGAATCCGCAGTAAAATTAAGCGAACAAACGAACAGTGTCTCAATGATGTGGAACTTCGCTCATTCACACTTTCTTATTGTTAGGATCGCAAGTATAGCAATGCAAATGTGTTTTTCCACAACTTGACACTGCAAAATGTCTTGTAATCCTCAGAGACATCTGTTTCGTTTTGTTGCTGGAGTTTTGTTGCTCTCATGTTTACAACTACATGACATGCACGAATTGGTGGGCGGGCTAAAGATTCAGTGATGTCGAAGTAGGCGTTGATATTCTTCTTTCATCACACTATGACATAATAATGTGACAAAATCCAAAATGAGTCATTTCCTGAGCTTGGTTTTAATAAAAGCTGTTTTTTGAGTTTTTAAACTTAGGATATTTTTATTTTTATTTATTTGTATAGTACAATGACCTCTTATATGTTAAAAGATCAAGGGAAATTTGATTTCTCTATTCATAACCCCTTTAACAAAGACTTTTTAAAGAAGCCTATGGGAGAAATGAATGGTAAAAATACTTCCGGAACCAACGCCGCCGAAAAAGTGGATGGGCAGTGGTGCGCTCTAAACATAAACATCATCAAGAAGAGATGTGGCTGTGAGAGAGAGGGGAGGGAGGGGAGGTTATTTTGATTAAACATTACAAGGCCAGATTAATTTAAAAAAATAATAATGATAAAGCATTTATAAAAAAAAAAAAAAAAAAATACTGAAATATTCCATTTAAAGAAAAATTCTATTTAATGGTGACTTTAACGACAAGAACTTTGGCAAGACGTTCATATGTTGATGAGAATAAATGCTTATGATGATTTTGATATATTTCCTGGAAAACAAGTCAAAAATATTGATTATTAACATGATCTTGCAGCATATAGTACTTTATCCCGGAGGGAATGTTTGTCCCCACCATATAGCAGATGCTTCATAAACTCAGTGTGAAGTCTCACCATTTATCAAACGCTGTGGTCACACAGGTGTGTTTTACTGTTTGCTGTTAGCATCTGCTAGCAGGAGTCACCTTGCCCTCCCGAGCGTTGTCTGTGTCCTGAACAGAGACTATCGGTCACCGTGGTGGATTCGGTGTCTCATGTACTCTGCCTCCATGACACCCTGGCTACTTTCTGCATTATAAATGCCTTTGCCTGCATGGCTGCATTTCGCTGTATAAGACAGGCTTTACTTATTGTTTCAGTAACAAGACAATCAAGTTAACAAATAGATTCTGAAATTCAATATTCAGAGAAAAGGTCAGCTTCTTTACTTTACTATATAACTGAAATAAAGTGCATTCAGCCAAAAATGAGGACATAATAATGGGTGATATTTTACATATGATGTTTTATATTTCTGTTTTATTTTATATAATATATTTTATATATTTTTAAAATATATATTATATATTTTATTTTATATGTCATCATTTATTTTTAAACTTTTCTAATGTTTTATGTACATTTTATGTTGACTTTCAATCTTAAACCATGGAAATCCATAAATACATTATAAAATATAAATCATATGAAACATAATTTCAGGTCAAGCTATAATTTTGTTAAATAAATCCAAAAATTTAAAATATATATATATATATATAATTTACTGTAAGGTTGTGTATTTAGGATACATAAAAGCTATAAAATTAAGTTTTGTAAGACAAAGTTAGTTCCAAAAATATTTAAAATGTAATTTTCAGGAAAGAAAATGTTTAAATGTTCAGTGTGATGAATGTGTTGGATATTGTTAGTGATACAAATTAAATAAGTGGCCAGGCCAGAAGTGATCATAGTTGAAGAACCGCCCATATAATCTGTAAAATTGCCGTGAGGTTGAGGCATGAGTGACTAAAAAGGTCTTTTATAGTTCCTGGAGGTGAGCTGGATCCCAGGAAAGTGAGTAAGAAGCACACAGAACAAGAGGTCACTGTTTTAGCTCACATAGCTTAAAAAAAACTACTAATGTCTAAGCACAAAAATTCATATATGTAGATTGTTTATGTATGACATGTACCATGTGGATCATTTATAACAGTATATCTCATGTCCGATATAACTGGTCGAATTGTTGTAAGTTTATCACCATTTTTAAACACAATTTTACCTTCACTGGTATAATTTAAATAGTCATGTGATGTGAAATATTACAAGTCCCCATAAAATCAAAATTGAAAAGTCTTGTTTTTAATGGGATATTGCTGTATTTATTGCAAATGATTTTTTTAAAAAGTGTCCACGAGCCATCATAATCTTGAATCAAAATATCTTCCCCTCCCTCTTACAGCGACATCTCTTCTCTTCTCTGATAACATGTTTACTGGCGCGAGGGAGGGACAACATGTCTCTCACGTGAGATCCCATCCAGAGCAAATGACACTAATAAAAAATGAAATCCTGCTGTATATTTTTATTCAGAATCGGGAAGAAAAGTCTATCGCATCTTCCATTTTAAAACGACAAATATTCCACGAATCTCTCATATGAGGTCTTAAAAAAAAATCTGCATGTATAGTAACGAAGCTTGAATTGTAAATACATCAGTAATCTGCAATAAATACAACTGAAACTCAAACCACATTCCAGTTTCTGTTAAGATCTAATTCTTCACCTGAGGGTTTAAAGTTATTTTTAGTGCATTATTAAAAGCAAGAAGCACCATGGACAGCATCCACTTCAGAGCCAAGAGAACTTGTTCCTCTTAATAAACGTGATTTGTTTGCCATTGCTAGTTTCCAAAATATTAGAATGACTACTATTTCAGTAGGTATTCTTTAAACAAATCTACATAGGATGAAGTTTTCATTTTCATTTTTCTAGAATGGGCTCCTCGTTCTCTACGGAGCCCGCGCCAAACCTCCATGTGACGTCAGAGAGAAGCCGCTGTGTGACAGATGATGATACGTTAGCGGCGAGTCCTCGTGTTACACGCGTCGAGCTCGTGGCCGAGTCATTCGGAAGATATGTGTACGCGCATTACCGCACGGAAGAACACCTCGACCGCGGAATTAAAGACAAAGAGGTATTTCTGAAGGACAAACATTAGTAGAAACCCATTTCGAGCTTATTAAAATGTAGCCTTCCCTGCTGAGAGAAAGCGTGCCCTAAGTTTACACAGTAACCATGGAAGTTTACTCGGAATGGCCTAAATGTATAAACGCGCGGGAGCAGAAACCATAGCAACAGCTGCTCGGTCGCTGTCCGTATCAGTGGGTGAATCGACAAAACAAAATTACTGTCATGTTTTTTACAGTGGTTTTACACAACACAGCAGTGTTGGATGAAAACGTCTTTACTATAGTTCGACGATAGGGGCGCCAAAAGAACCGAGCAGGCTCCCTGAAAATTACTGACAGAAATTCTTTGGAAGTCATTGAACAATTCACACACACTACCCAAAACCACTATCTAAAACTAACAAACAGACCAGACGCAGCTTTTTTTCCCTTATTATTATTCTTCTTTTTCACCAGGGAAATCAGAAAATATGTGATATTAAACCCACTGCCCTGTTTTGAGATGAATAGAGAGCCTCATACGGTTTCAGTGACCTTTCCGACTGTGTTTGTGGGCAGAGAAAGGTTATTAATATTTCAAAGGTGAGTGACAGGGGGAGGTTTGGGGGATATTTTGAAGTTATAGTTAGTGGCGCGGCTCAATGAAACATGCGCAAGGTGAAAGGATCCAGTCCTGAAAAAGGAAATGTGAATATAGCATATCGCATTGCCACATGGTGATGAACGAACGGGACGTTTCTGAAAGTATTAGTATAAATACACAGGCGCCATTTAATATCGGAACGCGGTGTGCTCAGTTCGGTCCGTTTCACCTTCACGAGCGTATCAATAACACAATGAAGAAACAATTTAACTCGCTCGATACGACATTTGAGGCAAAAATCCTCTTAAAAGCGTTTAATTGATTCCAAGTAATAGCAATCTGGGGAAAACGTTATAACTGCACCAGCCAGAACGTCACGTTTTTTAAACACATAGCTATAAAGTGGCCTGTAGGCCGAGGTAAAACGATGAATATTTCCCAAAGCCATTTGAATATCAAACGCCTGAAAAATAATTACGACCAAGGGCTTTAAATGTGAACTGTCAGAAAGTCAAGTTTACAATGTCGCCATGGCCTCTGGTACCTGCGCTGCATGGACACACAGAGGATGCTCTCATTACAATCAGATCACAAAATAACGCTGCACTTACAATTCTTTAATGAGCATTGTCTCCGGTGCTTTATGCCTTTCAGAGATAACGTCGTTTTGCACCTGGATGAATCCAAAGAGGTGTCGAGTCCTGCGTTAGTCCCGGTGTCTCGGTCTAGCCCACCTCACCCGCTTCTATGTCATTCTAGGGACCGTTTTTCTATTTCCCACAGATTCACTTCCTGATCAGGGCCGAGGGGGGCGTTAACGACAACCCCCGATGCCGTGACATAGGAGTGATGTCGTCATACAGGAGGGGGTGATCGCGGTCAGCTTTAATGTTTTATTTAAATAGAGAAACGGGGACGACCATCGATGTAATGTCTGAGGTGGTCTCTTGTGAGATGTGGTGGCATAGCTGTCGGTATATCAGTCAAATTACAATCTGTCACAAATTATGTAACGATAAACTGGTGCAGTCTATTTATAGCACATCTGGAGAAAGATCCCACCATCCGATTATTTTCATGTAGTTACAGTATGATCTGCTCTCCACCAACGCACATACTGTGTCTCCCATTTGCACTATCTATATATTTCCAAACCAGATCTAATGTAGCCTTTGTGTTTCTGCAGTGGACTGCTAATGTGAATTAAAATCTGATTTATAATTTTAATAGAGTCAAATCATCAGTGTCATACACAGAACTTCAAGAAACCTTTTTGATGTCGATTAAAGGGATAGTTTACCCCAAAACTGAAAATTATGTCATATGGAAAAAAGAAAAATACTAGAGAAGTGAACTGTTTGGTGACCAATGCTCTTTAATATGTATTTTGATTTTGTGTTCAGCAGGAAAAAAAAAAAGAAATTTTTACAGGTTTGGGACAACTTGAGGGTGAGAAATTGTTTGAATTCTGAAAAATTAAAATAATTTTTGGTGAACTATCCTTTTAAGGACCAAATATGATGATGAAGGCATAATGGCAGCTGTATAATTTCATTTATTCATTGATTTAGACTCATTTATTAAAATGTTGTTTAAACATATAAAATATTTGTATTAAATCATGTTTATGTATTTAATAATTGCTCATTGCAGCCAACTAAAAAAATCTAAATTACTATTACTAATATTAACTGTTTTCACAAAACTGTGCCGGTTTTTTATTCGATTCTGTTAAAAACAAGGGCTGTCAATTAAATAATTACACTTAATCTCATGATTAAACCAGAATGAAAAATAAAAGTTTGAGGTTACGCATTATAAGTAAAGAAAGTAACTAGTAAAGTAATGCATTACTTGTAAATTTACAAAATATCATTTTATTTTTCAAATAAGTAACGCAAGCTGCTTTATTTTCCCATTTATTGACAGCACCTCTATTATCCCCATGTTGAGAAAAACCGGGAGAAAGTGCAGAGGCTTTGTGTGCGTTGTGTGAACATGATGGATTTTGTAGATTAAATGTGAACATGCATTTACTCATCTCACTTCCGCAAAAACAGATTCAGTGTCCCTAAAACTAAATAAAAACAGTGAAATGCAAACCTTCAATAAGTAAATGTTAATAGAAATATGTACTTTATGTATTTATTCTCACTTTATTAAATAATGCTGATCAAATAACCAATGACATTAATTAAACATCATAATTGTGTTTTATGTTTAGTTTTTATGGGTGTGCGTTAAAAGTGTTAAACCTTTTTCTCCCGCCCTATTCTTCTGCAATCCAGAATGGCAGCACAGCTAAAAGATTTGAGCTGCGCCCTCTACTGTAAAGGCATGATTTTGCATTTTCTTATAGGGTTAGTTCACCCTGAAATGAAAATTCTGTCATTTATTACTCACCCTTGTGTCACTCTACACCCGTAAGACCTTCGTTCATCTTCGGAACACAAATTAATATATTTTTAACGAAATCCCATGGCTCAGTGAGGCCTCTATTGCCAGCAAGATAATTAACACTTTCAGATGCCCAGAAGGGTAATTAAAACATACTAAAACACATTTAAAACAGTTCATATGAGTTTGGAGCGCCAAAGTCACGCGATTTCAGTAAACGAGGCTTCGATACGTGTTTGGAAATTTTAATAGTTCACGTGACTTTGGCAGTTTGATACGCGATCCGAACAACTGATTCGAAACTAATGATTTGTAAAGCTTCGAAGTAGTGTTTTGAAATCGGCCATCACTAGATATCGTTGAAAAGTGGTTATTTTTTTTTTTTTTGTTTATTCTTGTCGCTTTATAATATGAAGGCTGAACCACTGTTCCCACATGAACTATTTTAAATGTTTTAGTACCCTTCTGGGCATCTGAAAGTGTTAATTACCTTTTTGTCAATAGATGTTTTCATCAAAAATATCTTAATTTGTGTGCCGAAGATGAACGAATGTCTTACAGGTGTGGAACAACATGGTGAGTAACTAATGACAGAATTTTCATTTTTGGGTGAACTAATCCTTCAAGCCTAAGGCTTATTCATTTCACTTTTGGTGTGAAAGGGCCTTTACATTTGCCAAAAATTTTACTTTTTTGTAATTAAAACAAACAAGCAAGCCCAGTCCAGGTGAGAAAAAGTAACGCATTACTTTCCATAAAAAGTACACAATTACAACGCAATTAGTTACTTTTTTAGGGAGTAACGCAATATTGTAACACGTTACTTTTAAAAGTAAGTTTCCCACTGGTAAAACGTAACAAACATTTTAGTCAGAGAAAACAACCTCATGTTTTTCTTTATTGAATATAATCCATAATGCCATATAGAACAATACATGAAGGTTTTTTGAAAAACAAACAAAAAAAACAAACAAACAGCCACTGCAACACTGAGATGTAAGTTAATATAACAACCTTTGCAAGTAAGGCTGCATTGTCCATAAGGTTTGTTAAGAAATAAATACATTACACACAACACCAATACATTTCCACAGAATCCGTAGCTCCAGTCTTCCTGTCAGCTATCATCAGCATAACTGCACTGTAAACTGCACAAAAAGGCACATTTGTGAGTTGTCCTTTCTATATGATATTTTACTTCAGAGGTCCATGATAACTTGATCTAACGATCAGTGACATAAATGACTCTCAGCACACTCTGAAAGATCACAGAATGTTAGTTAAAGAAAGACAGAAAAAGGGAATTATGGGTCATGAGGGGTTTTATGGGACATGTGTTAAAAGTGCTGTTGTTGCCCTGATATCTGCGCCTCAGCTATCAGCCATCACCTCGCAGATCAGGCGCTCACTGCAGATCATTAGCAGTTCAGTCCAGCCTCTTTTATGTATGCATCTCATGTGCATGTAGTGTAAAAACGTATATACATATTGACATACATAAATTGTGGCTTTCATAAAGGAACTATGATCAAAAGTGATCAAATCCTTTTTTATAAATACAACAATATTTCATCAAAAAGGCACTTTATGTATCATTATTAATGAAAAATGTTCTTGAAAGTGGTCTTTAGTGAATGCAATTACATTGCACCACTATTATTACAGTTAAAAGCAAAAGTAAAAAAAAATGGGGCTATACTAGTTTACATTGAAATCTCTTAAGTCTCTGAAGGTTAGTTGAATGAATGGGGTGTTTGGCTGTGTTTCTGGGCAAAACAGCCAACTGGCATCATTACGCCGTCTGTGAGGGCCAGGCTGGCCTCGGTCTTCCTCAAAAACGTCCATTTGGCATAAACAGTGTATATAAAACCAGTATACTGAAAATGCCCTGGTTTACATTATGGAGAGACAGTCAGGGTTGAAAATTTATCACATGTATAAATGGGTAATCTAAAATATATGTGAAAGTTTGTGAATTAAAATGGCAAAGATGAGCAATGCCAATTTTCCCATGTTGCTTTCTGTCTCTCTCATTTCTCTTTTCATCCATTGAGTTACTCAATGAGCCTCTAAGAAAGAGACGCACAATAGTGTTTAATCATCACTGAGTGTATATATGTTTTTGTGTAGCTTTGATGATATTCTCATGCCTTTGTTTTTCCCCTTGTCTGCTTTTTTTTTTACACAAATGCCTCTGGTACGTCACTGCCGTTGATTTTCAGATAGATTTTAGCATCATTTTCTTTCTCCTTCCTCTTTTTGTGCAGAGTTCTCCTGAAGTACAGCAGGTAGAGCGGTAACAGGAAGCCCATCATACTGAGAACCAGCAGACCAACGTTCACCTACACCAGAAAAAAAAGATAGAGAGGAGGTCAAAACATGCCTCACGGGCATTTAATCCATTTAGTATTACTAAAGCTTTCTCTTGTTTGTTTCATACCCAGAGTGGGTCTCCCTTCAGTGGTCCCATCATGGCCATGAACAAAGGCTGCTGCAGCAGAGCGAACAGAGCACTAACCAAAGACTGCATACCAGTCAGACTGCCAAACTGGGATGATGGGTACCTGCAGACACACAAACAGATTATGTTATCACATGATATGCTTTAAATCCTGCTAACACAAGCAGAATATCCTCAATTATTAGTGATAATACTGATAAACTCACACAGCAGCGTAAAGTCCTCCGATGGCGGAGTGGATGAAGCCTCTGACGATGGTGTGAAGGACAAATGAGAGCATCTGGAGAGAGATAACATGAGGTTAAATAACAAAATCGAACGTAAACTTGTTTATATTACTGTTTCCTAGGGTAAAATTGGCAGGTGACATGCTAGTAGTTTCACAATTCAGCCACTAGAGGGAGATACTGTACAGCTAAGCAGACACTCAAGGAACCAATAGCAGAAAATAATTGCATATAGCATTCCACATGCCACTCTTTCTGCTATATGGTGCATACTACTCTGTATGGAAGAATTGCTAAGAGTAGTATGCTATTACAAATTTGGCCATAGTCTTCCTCTGCACTATAAACAGAACAGCACATTAGCATTCTCTTAATATTGCTGAAGTGTATGTAATTGCTGGAGTATGTAGTGAATATTGTGCTCACAGTATACATTCATTTGCAAAAAGATGTACTGTAGTTTACATACGGAGCCCTTGCACATGACATCTTTGCTTTATTTATTCAAATGTTGTGTAAAAATGTATACCTACTGGCAGTCAAATCATTTAGTGAGCTAAGAAAGAGATGTTAAAACTGCAGAGGATGTTATGTCCAATTTGTTCATCAAACTGGAATGGAAGGTCAAGTCAAATGCATTGCATTGTGGGATATAGTACTCCACACATTCTGTGCAGCCCATTTGTAGGTCATTCTACAGTACACATGGTACAGAAATAGTAGTATGGTAGTCATCTTGTATCATGTTTAATGTTGAACTGATACATTTATCTCATAACACAGAGACACATGACACACACCTGAAGCGGGAGATTGGGAATTAAGCAGGTGACGCCGAAGCCGACGAGGAGGATGTTGGTGAAGATGAAGGCACGTGTGGCATTGGTGACTTTCTGAATCTGTCTGTCCCTGCGTTTGGGCTGAGGTTCATCCCTGGGGACATCGAGCGAACAGAGATGCTTAAAACAGCTGTCATTGACCTTTTAGCATTTTGAGCTTCACACATTATTAGTGCACGTCCCAAAGTTCACTAAAAAGTTTACCATAACCTACTTGGATTCTTTTTCATCGATTTCTCCATTATCGCATTCTTTCAGCTTCCAGTCCATGATCTGACCGATGACCGGCGTCGTCATCAAGCACAAGAGTTGCATCACGCCAAAAATGGAGGTGTAGAGGCTCACTGAGAGAACAAGAGAGAGAGAAATTATAACACTGTCTAATGGATAACGTCTGAGGTTGGTTAATAACTACTCTGGTTAATGGCACTCTGCAGGCTTGCGTATGCATTACGTCCCAGAGCACGGGTGGACAGGGAGTGGGTTACGCTTGAAGTGATTACAGGGGAAGGTTAAATGTTAGATCAACAAGCTTAAGGAACTACACACTCTACTGGTTTCTACTGCACTACTGAGATTCTTACCCAATTCCATTTTCTCAACTGCAAGCATAGTTAAAAAAAAATGTAAAAAAATTAGAAGGCAAGTACAATATCAAAACTGGCACAAAAAAATGTTAACTAAATAATTAAAAGAACTGATATGATGTAAAAAAAAAAAAACAACAAAAAATAATCTGTAATGGTAACACAAAAAATATATATTTTTTTTTTATTTTTGTTGCATTCCGTTGCATTGTTTTCACTTATCTCTTTTATCTTAATACATTTTTTTTCCAGAAAATATTTTCTTTACATATCTACATTATCATAATTAAAATGTTTGTTTTTTTATTTTTTTTTAAAGTCTTTTTACCTAGAAAAGATGTTTTGCTGCATTCACGTCTGTATTATTGTAACTAAAATGTGTTTTCCCCCAGAAAATATTTTCTTTCCTGTTGTCACATTTCTGAATGTTTTTTTTTTCTGAAAAGTTTTGTTTTGCTACTTTCACATATCTGAAATAATGAAACTAAAATGTTTTATGTTGATTTTTTTTATGCACTCACATATTAGAATGATCATAAATAAAATATTTTTTCCCCAGAAAAGGGGAACATATTACATATCTGAATTATTGTAATTAGTAAAAAAAAATGTGCTGTGTATTTTTTGCTGCATTCACACATCAGAATTACCCTAACAAAATGTATTTATATTTTTTACAAGACATGTGATTTTGATATTTGAATTTGAATTTGATTTTTGATTTTTATTCCATTTTTCCTCCTTTTCTATTTTAATTTCTGATTTACTGAAAAGTATTAATTTTGTGCTATATAAATAAAATTGGCCTTGACTTGATATGCAAACATGCTTATCTACCTGTGTTGAGATCTCCTCCACTGAGGGCTTCCAAGATGTTGTTCATGGCTCCCATGTAGAAGATGAGACGCAGCTGAGTTACAGACATGGTCACCAGACTCAACATGAAGAGAGGGCTGAAAATACTCTTCATGAATGACTGAGCTGCAAGAAAGAAAAGGAAAGTTAGTCAAAATTATTTGCTGACCTGTCGAAACTTTACATTTATGTATTTGCATATGTTTCTGGTCTTTTCTTGTGTCAGACATGTTCAAACATTGTCACTTACTTTCCTCCTGGGTCTCACACTGCAGTTCCAGGTCCATGGTGGACAGACAAAGTTTCTGACCCTCCTTGGCAAGTTCTTTCTGTTTCTGAGTGTTATCCACGCTAAGACGCTTGCCCACTGTCGTCACTTGATTATAAAACTGCTTTCCTGTAATCTTATGGTCAAATCCCAGCCAACTGAACTTGATCTTGACACTAGACAGAAAAAATACAGAATGAGAGTGAGATATTGTAAATGTTTGATGCGTATTAAAGTACGCAGAGATGTTTGTTTCTTACGTGTAGTCCATGTCCTCGGGTCCAGGGAAAGGCTCCAGGGGCCAGTTGAAGAAGCAGTTGATGAAGACGAGGCCTGCACAGCCTGCCCAGACCACAAGAATCGTGATGAAGGTCACACCAATGTCATAGATCACCTGTTAAGAGAAACATTCTGTAAGAACATAAGGTAGGATATTACAATCATTTGTTTTCCTCCCGGTTGTTTAATCTAACAAACCTTGACCCCCGGAAAGGTGACAGCTGAGGAAGCGTACGAGCCGATCATGAGTGCGATGAAGGTGGCACGCAGGTCACCGAACATGTTGGGCAGCTGGAAGGAAACATGGAAACAGATTAATAACTCATTTGGTTGACAAATTTAGATAAGCAGACAGAAAAAAAAAAATTGTTTCATGACACACCCACTGCAGATTTACTCAGAAAACACAATTTTATTTTATTTTTGTAAATACAAATTTTTATATATATATATATATATATATATATATATATATATATATGTAATATATATAAATATATATATATATATATAATAATATTTTCCTTATTATATATACAAAAATAAATCAAATGAAATTGTGTTTATATATATATATTTAAATAATCCATAACAATCATAACAGTAAAAAAAAATTATATTCAGACCGTTTCTGAAACTGTATTCTGAGCATCTTTTTACTGTGTGGCTGCTATGAGCATAAAGACAATTGATCCACAGTCTTTCTATAAAAATGGCAGCAGGCAAGGGGAGATGGCCAACAATTATGGGCTGACAAAAGCACAAGTCAACAGTGTAAGCAGTTTCAGTTCACAGGCACTGACTATAAGCAGTGAATGAAGGTTGTGGGTTGAAAGAGAGGAAAGAAAAAAAGTGACACAAGACTAGAAAACTAGAACAAAACCAGAACAGAAAATGTTTTTGAACACTTAATCCACAATTCTTTCTTACTTCACTTTCTTTCTGTTCCTCATAATTTCTCAATAATTGTTCCTCATAATTCCTCAATAAAAGAAGAATAACTAGGGCAGTAAGAACTGATGAATGTTCCATCCAGTCTGAACCGGCTGAAGCCGAGTCTCTTTTATGACTAATTGGAGCCCAAACTGGGGCAGCCTGCCCACAGTTATGCCTTGTTCCTGTGACAACAAGTGGATGAGCAACAGCAAGTGTCCTGTTACGTAAGAATGGATTTGAATGTGTGTGATCAGCAGCTTTGTGATGGAAGAGTTGCGTTTTGTGACTCAGTGAGAATTCCTGTCAGAACTGGTGTTAAGATATTCTCCAAAATCAATTGTTATGCGACTTTGCCACTCCATGTACACTACAATCAGGCGATGCAAAACGGCAAACAAGAACACTAAGCCATCAATGTAATCGTCAAATATTTGCGGCAGATGTTTTTAAAATTTCTTAGTTCGTGGACATTAAAGGATTAGTTCATTTTAAAATGATAATTACCCCATGATTAACTCACCCTCAAGCCATCCTTGGTGTATATCCCTATCTTTTTTCAGACAAATATAATCGGAGTTATATTAATAATCACCCTGATGCTCAAAAGCTTAATGATGGCAGTGCATGGAAACCACCTCTTTGAAGTCCATCCATCCATCATAAACGTACTTCACACGGCTCCGGGGGGGGTTAATAAAGCATTCTGAACACGTTATAAAGTTAAATATCTAGCTTCTGCCAGATCGCCTTCCGTATTCAATATAATGTCAACGTAACTGACATTACACTTACACTTTCTTGGCAAGTTGAAAACTGAAGGCGGTCTGGCGGAAGCTAGTTATTTTACTTTATATGTTAAATATGGATATTTTTCTTATTAAAATGAATCGCTTTGCTTCAGAAGGCCTTTATTAACCCGTACTTTTAAGCTTCAAACAGGTGGTTTCCGTGCACTGCCACTATAAAGCTTGGGAGCATCAGGATGATTATTAATATAACTCCGAATGTATTCGTCTGAAAGAAGAAAGTCATATACACCAAGGATGGCTTGAGGGTGAGTTAATCATGGGGTAATTATCATTTTAAAGTGAACTAATCCTTTAACAGGTGTGGCAAAAAGTTAATTTTGGACTCTGGGTGTAAGTGTTTTTCTGATTTCATGGTCATATAGTTCGTCGGATCATGCTGAGCACATGATAACCGCAGGCTAATCTTACAGGATCAGCACACTGAATCAGGAGTTAATGCATGGTGCCAGTGCAGCGACAGAAGCGAGTCAGCAGGAAGAACACTGAAGTAAGACGCACAGATGGGCCTAATGATTAACTCACTGCACCATGCTTGAGAACACTCAAATGAGAAATATGGAGGGAAAAGAGACACTTTCAATTTCAGAATCAACCACTGAAAATGGCTAATCTGAATATCAGATGGGATGTATCCCCCACAATGTTTATGGCGGATATATCCTGCAAATTAGCAAGCAACAAGCAAATTTAAACACATCAAAAGACCTGGTGAAAAGGAAGCACAAGTGTTCATTCATGAATAAGTTAACACTCACCGTAAGTGAAGTGAAGGTCATACACATTCCCCCAAAGCCATTAAAGGTCAGAGCAATGAAGATCAGAACGGATAGTTCTAGAAAAAACAAGCATGTGTTAATCATTTCTAGTGGAAAATTTACATATTAATACCAAATTAATACAAATTAATACTTAATTGAATTTAGGCCGTTCCTACCATTTGGGTTGCTGGCTCCATAAGCGATCATTAGACATGAGAGGGCAAAGCAGGCACTGGAAAGGAAGATAACACAGTCAGAGGTCAAATATTCATGGTAAATTTAACGGTCGTACATCCGTATTGTGACGTAACCTCAGCTTACACACTTACTTACTATTCAACAAGGTGCAAAAGCTTTATATAGTAATGCAAACATATGTTTTCATTTAAATTATGTGATTGGTATAGGAATGATATTGAAAAATTAAGCACATGCCATCTACCTTCCAAGCAGGCGGAGTTTGCGGGGACCGTATTTGTCCATGACGATTCCGAGAGGGAGTGTGATGGCGCTGAGGAGGAAGGAGCCCACGGTGAATGCTAGATTCAGCATCTCATCCTGTTCTTTACAGATGAGCCAGCCGTTCATCCTCAGGTGTTCTTCTGGATGTTTCAGAGGGACCACCTCCACCCCTCCATCATGCAGGAACTCGTCATAATCATATTCTGCATCATTCACAGCAGGTAAGGAGAGGTTTGCCATAGAGCTGTTTCCTTTAGGAAAAGAGAAGATATGTACAGTGTACAGTAACTTATTACCAGTAGCTACCATTTTCCAAAAACAGCTTGACCACTGCTGATGTGACCTGATATACAACCCGTTGGAGTACTCATCAGGTCACCATTTCTGCTAAATCATGGGGATAAAGAGAGAGAGAGTGAGAAAACTCAGATGTTGGTGTAAAAACTGGTCACATGTGTCCCTACTGTGAGCCCTATGCTGTGACGTAAGCATCAGGTACTTGTAATTCTGGTTGCTGTCCAACCATGCAGAAGCCGCACGTGCAGACTTCTATACCTCATGATAGTTCCTTGAACTTCATGACTGGGGTTTATGCACTCTTTGGCCTTGTCAACACGCCATGTGTGGAACGGTTCATGAAATAAAGTCACAGAAGGTAAGGACACTCCAACAATGCCTCAAGACTTGGAATTGTCTGTAAATGTTGCATTTCTATAGCAACAAGAACACTTCCAAACGTGTATGACTTTCTTTCTTCCGTGGAAAACAAAAGATATTTTGAAGAATATCTTGTGTTTCTCTTGTCCTCCAAACAATGGGCTCCAATATTGTTTGAAGCCCAACATTCTTCAAAATATCTTTAACTTGCTTAATGAAAATGGTATCTATATGGACAAAATGTACTTCAGTTCATACAAAATGGTTGTAATTCAAATGTTTTACTTGACAGATAAAACTCAAAGTATGATGATACCCCAAGGTTTTCTAATTAGAAAAGGTTTGCTTATGACCAGCACAAACCAACCTGGAATTATATCTGGTCTAAACTGGACTTTTCAGCTGTAAAGTGTCTGAGATAAACCTTCACCCAGCTGTAAAATGCTTCGAATGAGGAATCACCATTATGTGGTCTCAATAAAACCTGAGATAAGGGCTGGGAATGATAGGAAGGAGCAAGCTCAACATTTGCTCTACCTTTATCTTGCTCTGCTGCAGGAACAATGTTTATAATCGTCCTTTTGGACTATTGTACAAATCCTGTTTCACATTATCTCTATGCATATACATATAAACTACTGATACTGAACCAGGTGACACTCCATTAATAGCTACTGGCACACTGGAGACATATAAAGTAGATAATGAGACCTGACCTTATACTAATCTGGATCTTCTTGCATCTTAATTGCTGATGGGTGATAAATTATGTTTCTCCAAAAAACACAAAATGTGGTAAGAAAAAGTACACCTTTGAGATGTGTGAGTTACTTAGGCTCAGGCAAATAAAAACCTGTCTTTCAAACTTTAAGATATCAGCCAGTGACATTCACAACTAATAGGAAATGTTTGCAGAACTTTGGCTTATGTTCTGACAAGGATCCCTCAACATTATGGGCAAATGTTCCTCCAGTAACGTTAACAAAATGTACGTCTTTAATAACGTGTTCAGAGAACATTTAAAAAAAAGTTTTCATAACTTAATGAGAATGTTATAAAAAAAAAAATTGTTTTCTATTTTGTTAGGTGGGTCATTGGTTTCTGAACAGTGACTTAATTAGCCACTGTAATTGTGCCAGTGTCATCCTGATGATACACGTGTCCTCCTTCCACAACAAAGGAGGTGGTTTCCAACTACAAGTGTGCTTAGAACTCAGTGCAGAATGTTCTGACGTGTTTGGCACCCAGTCGTGAACTTTCTCGTGCCACACATGAAGGGTTGGGTTTTTCCTCGACTGCTAGGAAACTGACGCGTGCTCTAGCTTCTTTCCTAAACCTTACTAATGTTGCTCCTGTAAAGCCGACTAATGATGCACCAAAGATGGATTATGCAGGCCACATTGATGTGCTAATAGCTGACTATTGCAGGACACACCCGGGAAGATAGCAGTCACCTGGATCGATAGAGGAACATACATAAACCTACTGAACCTCAGTTGAGAAGTTTATTACTTAACCTCACTGTAATAAACTGTATTCTCTGTAACAAGCTGGTTTGATAGTGATATAATTAATTAATTTTGCTTTAATTTGATCCTTCACCTTTTTTCTGATGGGCCATTTGTGAGTCTGAATGTCACATGGAAATCCAAATTGGGAATGTTTAATTTAAATTCTTTAAAATTTCCAAAAAAGTAGAAATTGCAAAGTGCTAACACTTAACATGCATTCCTAAAGGAAATCGTGGACATTTTATCATATTAATACAATGATTTGGGGACAGATTTGGGAGTGAAAACAAGAAGGGGTTGTTCTCTTCATTCATAGCCATTAGTTTGGAGGCCAAATCTGATAAAATGTAAGGAACGGACACACAATAGAAAGTGTCCCTAACCTCATTTCTGACAAAGCTTGAATGCGATTAAAAAACTGTTATTGCAAACTTCAAAGATTGCATGATGGGAAAGATTGCACCACAAGAGTCCTCACATGCTTCGCATCCTTCAAAATGGTCAAGAACAATGAATGCTGACTAATGCCTCATGACAATGTCCTTTGAGTCTTATCTGTGGACTTTAAGATTGCTGAATACTGTCTTGTGCACTGACGATTTTCGCTGAGACAGTCTTATTACGTCATGATAATGTGACTGACCAAAAGGACAGTCAATCAGCTGAGTAATGTCAAAAAAAACAGGAACGGCAGCAGCAAAAAGAAACGATAAGCACTTTCCCATGCAAAAATGTCCTTCCAAGCAGACAGACAGACACGTTAGATGCCCACCACTACACCCAGAAGAAGTGGTGTTCCTAGATCAACCCAAACGATAAGCCTCCTACAGTTTCCTTCACAAACAACTCTTTTTCTCGTCTTCTGCCCCTCCTCTACCACTTTTCTTCTTGTCTGCCTGGGAATTTTAAACCAGCTTTTGTGGTTAAATAGGTTTCAATGTCCTCATGTTCTATTAAATCTAGCCCAAAGTGCTTTAGAAAGAACAAGACAGTGATAAAAGGGCATCAGCAGACACAGTAAGACCAAAACATGTTCTTATGTGAGGCAAATCAATACCAAAACCAGTTCAATCAATCGATTATGAGCTAACCAGTAGGTCTGAGTTTAACTCACTGAGAAGATAAACATCTTAATTTGCATGTAGTCTGTTTACTGTAGTCCTCTCCATTTAAATGTGCACTTGATTAGGTCAGGTGCCCTTCAACATTCCAGTGTTTTACTGAGCAACTGTGACTACCGGCTGATTTAATGGAAGTCTGTGGTAGTGTCTGTGGTTGTGAGGCTCCTGAGGGAAGATGCCATTCCTCCTACTTAGAGAACGTAAGCACAAAAGTGGTTTGCTTCGGAGCGCAATCAGTTACACCACATAAAACGCTACTGTCAGTGATGGACTACTGCACAATACACAAGCGGCTTTAAAAGTAGGATCCTTCAAGTACTATCAGACACAGTCTTTGCGAGCTTTCAAGATCTGATTGAATTGAAGGAATGGATGGATTTGCCAATATGCATACTGACCAATAAACAAAACATGAGCAGGCATTTAATTAAACTCTTTCATAGCTAGGATCGCAAACTTGACTTGCAGCGCACGTGACCCAAATGTTCCTCAATGGCTCTTCTAAATTGCTGTACAGATTTCTTGAGTTTTTGATGTAACATTGGTTCTTCGGAGCAGTGTATTGGCTTATTTAAAACACCCTAACATACATTTTTTCTCAATAAACACATTCTGTGTGAAATTTGAAAAGGTTATTCTGGGGCATCAGACTGTTTAACCCTTTTTGGATCAAGGTGGAATCGAGAATGACTCTTACCTGGATCTGTGCAGAGGTATGAATAGAAGCCTTCAGACTTCAGCATGATGAGTAAGGAACCCCAGCCCAGCAGAACGGCGGAGAAGAGCAGATTTTCAATGATGGCCGTTACCGCCATCCACCAGCGGCGGGCAAATGCTGTGGCTAGAGTGGGTGCCATGGCTGAAGGAGTAGGAAAACAGATAGATAAGAGGAAAGGGTGGTTGATAGTGTCTGGTGGGATTAGACCTTACAATCTATGGACGAAGAAGAGAGAGAGAAGTGTGTTAGAGTCAATTTAATGGAATGAACAGGTTTGCATGTGGTGATAAGTCTGGATTTCTAGAGCTCAAATAAAGACATTGCTAAATTGTAGAGCAGGCACTTTCTTTTTTCTGTTTGGTTTTTGAATAATTAAAACGTGCAAATGATCGACTGAAGCCACTTCAAAGATTCACATGTTCTATGCATTTCACTTTCAAAATCAGTTCTTTCCAACTCAATTGGCTCTTTTGCACTACTGTGAGGGGTCCCAAAACTACAAAATTCACTTGATTTGGATGAAAAATATCAAAAAGTTTGCTATATGACAAAAGTAAATGGAATTCTGCCATTATATAATCACATATTTCCTGATGTAAAATTTATATCTTAGTGTGACTCGTATATCAAACACATTTTTATCATTCAGTTCAACTGAGAAAAAGAACTGACTTTGTGTGTGAAATAAAATTAAGAAAATATTATAAATAAAAGATATATTAATAAAATAAAATAAAGAAGACATACCTTTGAGAGAAAGGCAAACAAGTTCTGTAGCCTTTTAGAGCAGAGTGATCTCCTCCTTGATGCCTTTTCTCTCTCTTCCCCTTTTCTTTCTCTCTTCCTCCTGCAGTTACAGGCACTTACTGAGAATTTGTTTCAGAGCAACAGTAGAATTTATAGCTGTTTCATGTGGGAAAGCATCGGATCTTTTCTATTGGGTGCATTGGGAGGCTGCTTGTACCTATCAGCCAATCAGCTGCGAGTCCCACGCTGCAGTGAGAAATCACTGGCCGTCCACAGGTGAGCTTTAACATGTTTATCTGCGTTTGAAGGAGCGGGTGAATTGAGTTTGTAATGTAGGAAATTGTTTTTTGATTTTTCGCCTCATTATACTTTTATCAGAAATGCTAAAATCAATTTATTTCGACGGATTTTATTGATTATAGAGTATTTCCTAAACTGCACATTAGAGCAGGGAAGTGAAATATGAAGGTGAATGAAAATGAATCAGTCTGCAGGCAATTATCTGACATGAAACCAGTGTTTGTTATAACTTGTTTATGAACTAGTTTTCTGTCACTGTGAGGAGTCACGAGAGGAGGTTTAATGCTGAATTGCAAAATGTAGCCTAGATAAGACTGCAAAAACAAGGAAACAACTTGTGTTATCGTCAGAAGTCAACAAAAACAGCTCGAAGTGTCTGAAATAGGGACGTTGAAGGATGTTACTTCATACTGGAAAACAAACCAATGGTAAACCTATTATAAACCATAGCTACAAGTTATCCCTGGCTAAAAAACATTCAAAACCAGGTTATGCTGTTCTTCTGGTCGACCATTTTTCCATTTTTGCCAGATATGTAATGCTTTTTATTGTTTGTTCGTGTCATAAACATGCCAGTTTTCAGCAGTACACACCCGGTTACCTGAAGATACCGGGTGAAAGTCAGGTTGTTGCCCTCGAAACGCGTCACCCTCGTGTTTTCACCGGAATACAGATTTTGCGCGTTCGCGTGCGCGTTCTCGGAAACGCAAAGCGGTAACTGGGTATTACTTTCAATCTACTTATAAACCTTGATACAAACATCAAACATTTCTACAAACAACCTTTCAGACTGCTGCACGAATAGTGTTTTCGGTTAAATCATTGCATAACAAAATCGTATTGATCACCCTAATCAGCAAAGTCTGCTGTCATATCAGTGTGACTGATATCTGTCAGAAAACAGAAAAGTTAATCATGTTACATTTTAATCATGTTACAGTTTCTACAATACAGTCTGTAAGCTGTTTACAGCAGGATACATTAGAAGAAATTTACTAATAAAATTAATATTTTTCCTGAATGCTGGTATATTCACTTGAATACGATTAATGGCAGGGAAACAATGTGTGTCTGTTTGAATGAGCTTTGCATTCTTTCCTATAGTGAGCTAATGGCTTTTTTTTTTTTCAAATATGTGATCAATACCTCTCCTCCTTTATCACTGTAAAGAGTAAACGCTTGATCATGGGGTTCAAGTCTATTATCTTTGCTAAAACAAGCATAGCGTTGATAAGAAAATTGCAACCATTCACAGATGTTGACTAGTATTGTAAGAATGTACTTAAGTACTTTAAAGTCAAATGTTTACTGACAAGGTTTGCATGTTTACATCATAATCCTCAACTGGGCACTGGTTACTTAAAGCCTACATGATCAACTACATTCATTTGAGAGCTCCAAGCTCTGAGCTCAAAAGGAGCACATCAAACGAACCAAGAGGAACAAAAACAACTGCTCACTCAGTTACATAAGCTCCAATCAGCTCACACTTGTTTTTTACTTTAACGCCGTCCTCTGTAATTTCAGTTCCTTCTCACATTGGCCTAGTAGAGCCTTATGGAATTCAGGGACTTTTTGTATAACATAAGTATCAAAGATAGATATTTATTCTAAGAGCTTAAAATGAAATTGAAAGCAATTGAAATGCTCGTTAACATGTCTTTGCCCCAAGGTGTTTTAAAGGAAATGATCTTACTCGGTGGTCTTGCAGAAAGTTTCACATTTGAATGTTGACAATTGTTTTATTTTGATACATAGTTTCGCAATAGTTTGATATATAAAACATCTTACTTGAAAATGAACGGTGTATGATTTGGTTGTAACTTAAGAAGTACAAATAAGCAAGCTACTATTTCACTTTTTTCTTTTCATTTACACTACCAGTCAAACGTTTGGGCTCAGTATAATTTTAAAAAAAATACTTTAATTCAGCAAGAGCGAATCAAAAGTGACAGTAAATAATTTTCAGTGTTAAGAAATGTTCTTTTGAACCTTCTATGTGTCTAAGAATCCAGGAAAAAATGTATCACGGTTTCCACAAAAATGTTAAGCAGCACGACTGTTTTCAAAATGTTTTTGAGCAGCAAATTAGCATATTATAATGATTTCTGAAGTAATGATGGTTTTACCATCAAATGAATAAATTACATTTTAAAATGTATAATAACATTTTACAATATTTCTGTTTTAATGAAATTTTGATGAAATAAATGCAGACTTGTTGTGCATAAGGGACTTTAAAGCGTTAAAAAAAAATCATACTGGCCCCAAACTTTTGAATGGTACAATGTAAGAAATAAATCAGTTGAAAGAGATTTAGTATATGTCCACAGAAAGGGTTGTGACCAGTAACCAAATGATGCTTAAATCTCCCCTCACAGTGCCACCACCTGGTAAAGAAAGAACCACAAACATCACATCACTAAACCGTGAGTACACTTTTATGATGGACTAAGCCAATAACCCCCTAAAGCTGTAGCTCACTTGATCGAGGTTTGATGGTAAATGTTGTCTGCATTCCAGCACGGATGTGGTTGGCAATGTGACAGTGCAGAAGCCATGTTCCATTGACCTCTGCCACCATCTCCAACGTCTGAAAGGCTCCTGGGATCAGGTCGTACACATCAGTGCGGTGAGCTTGATCTGTCTGATAAAAAGCAGTTTGAGTCATTGTAATGGTAGTTTCACGAGTTCACACCTGCATATAATCATAGTATGCATACTGAGGATGACACAGAAGAGAACCGATTGTTGAATAACATCGTTATTTTTTTTTCGCATAAAAAGTATTTCTCTTCGCTTTGTAAAATTAAAGTTGAACCACTGCAGTCACGTCGAGGGTGTTAACGATGTCTTTAGTATCTGTCTATGGACAAGTCATATACCTCGGATTTCATCAAAAATATCTTAATTTTTGTTCAAAGAACGATGAATGAAGGTCGTACGGGTGTGGAACAACACGAGGGCGAGTAATTAATGACAAAATGTTCATTTTTAGGTGAATTAGTACTTTAATAAAACATCATTTAGTGTATGAAAACTGCAGAACACACTGCAGTGAAAAATCATTTATTCTATTTCATCTGATTGTGAATATAATTGTATATTTAATAATTAAAGGCTAATTTCTGCACCTTGTATGTGAAGGTCTCAGCATGAAAATGGACTGTGTGTATGTCCGCTTCATTGCCCATCCCAAACAGGTACCAGACCACCCTGTCGCCCTCCACCATTTCAAGCCCATGAAGGTTTGCATACAGCTTCCCATTGATCCCTGTCAATAGTGGCAAAAAAAAAACACCATTTGGAATCATGTAACTCTGTCTGAGACTAATAAAACTCATACATTCATATATCCTTCTAGTGGTCATAATTTGACTTTATTTTTTAGTATTTTACAGCAAAATGCATAATTAGGGTTAAGTGACCTCTCACCATACATCTTGTTGCTTTTCTGAAATTCTGCATCTCTCAGAAGAGGTTCTGAGCTGTTGTAGTAGGACTGAATGTTTTCTTCCAGATACCAGGACTTATTCTCATCAAACACCATAAAGAGGAGAGCAAATTCTCTATCCACATCATTTCTCTGTCTGGCCTGGTTCAGTACACCTCTCCTGCAGATTACTAACGGCCCAATCAGACCACTGGCTGTGTCCTTAAATAAAAATAAACATAATATTTTTATTTTATTGTTGTTATTCAGCATTAATCTGTTTGAATTCCTGACTGAATGTAGTAGTAGCAATAATAATAATAATTGTTGTCAAATTCAAAATCTAAAATAAAATCAATCAATAGCAATATTTTGGTAACACTTTAAAAGATTAAATTTATTAATTTGTCCAAATTTAACATGAAGTAACAATGAAAAATAAACTATATTAATTCCATACAGTATATTAATGCCATATTAATAAGGAATTTATTAATCTTAATGTTAATTTCAGCATTCACCAATGCATTATTAAAAACCTGTTAATATTATTTAATGGACTAGAGCTAACATAAATTAACAATGAAAAGCTCTATTTTTATTTTAATGTTAACAAAGATTAATAAACACGGTAACAAGTGTATTGCCTATTGTTAGTTAATGTTGGTTAATGCATGAACTAATAGGACCTTATTGTAAAGTGTTACCAATATTTGTATATTATTTTTGTTGTTCAGAATAAATCCATTTTAATTCCTGACTGAATGTAAATAATAAATAATAATAATTAAGGAATTAAAACTCTATTTCCGATACTAAGAGCTTTACCTTAACAAAGTCCACAGCTGAGCGGTAGGCAAAAGCAATACAGTTTGGATCAGACATGCCTGGGCCGGATTTCTCTGTAATCATCCACTGGTATTGAGTCATATTTCCTGCAGTAAAGAGTTTCATTTGCACTCGCAACAACATGTGTAATGGGGAAAACCTAGCTGGTATCTATTTAAAGTTAGATAATGTTCACAAAACACAGTTGATGAATCCCTGAGGGTGTTTTTCTATACATTTTACAAGTGAAATATGGAGGCAAATGGTGGGTGTTTCTTTTTCTTCTACCTGGCATGACAGCTTCAGGTTTAGAAGTAGAAGTTCTGACTCCATGTGCTTGTATTGAGTAGGGATGGCTAGCTTTATTCATGAATGTGATCAGCAAAATCTGGCCAACTTCACCTCTAATTATAGGTCCTATGAAACACACAGAGATGATCATTTATTCATTCATTCAAATGAGAAGTTCAAAATATTTTTAAATAAAAGCGGAGCAAAATTGTCACCAAAAATCTCCAAGTGTTTCTCTTCAGGCTGCCTCAGTTTTACTGTCCTGAAGGTGACGTCTGTGTATTCTCGATAGACTACTTTTTTATACCTGGAGCCCAGTCTGTTCTTTCCTGTCCCCACAAACAAACTGCCGGGACTGAGACAAAAATCTGGTTACCAAAGCCATTCAAACACTGCAACAGCAACAAATGTTGTACAACACAAATCTACCTTTTCTCCTCAGTCGTGTTGAAGTTCTGCAGTTCCCAGGTGCGATCAGGTGAGTAGTCCCACTCTGTCTCTTCAGCACAGATGAAATACTGCACTATCTGAGACCTTAAAACTGAGGGCTTCTTATTCCCCGACCCCATCACTTTATACAGCTGTCTCATCCCACCAACATAGTGATCAGAGACTAGACAGCTCACCTCAAATGCACCTGCAAGCACAAGAAAATGTATTATTAGTTAAAATAACTGTTTTCAGTATATTTTAAAATGTCATTTACTCCTGTGATGGCAAAGCTGGATTTCCAGCAGCCATTACTCCAGTCTTCAGTGTCACATGATCCTTCAGAAAACATTCTGATATGCTGCTTTGGTGCTCTTATTATTGTCTAAGTTGAAAACAACTGTAATGCTTAATAGTTTTGTGGAAACCATGATCCTCTGCCATTCAAAAGTTTGGCGTAAGAAAAGAAAAATATTCTAATGTTCCTTAAGATTGAGTTTCCTCAAATTTTTTAAGCAGCAAAAACGCAGCAATGTTTTCAAGAACCATTAATAATTGAGCACCAAATCAGAATATCATCAGCATAAAGGATCATTGGACACCAAAGACTTAAGGAATGGCTTAAGTAAATATATATAATTTGCTGAAGTAACGTGGCACAAATACTGACCACTGACATCTGGTTGCATGGACACAGTGACTGCAGTGTGTGGGAACAGGCTCAGCGTGTCACGTGTTGTGCCCTGTCTCTGGAACGTGTTGCCTTGGAAGTAAATACCATGCATGTCTATCTCTGTGCCAAGTCCCATGAGATGCCATCTGACCCTGGACTCCTTATTCATCTCAAGGCCAGGCAGGTTCCCGTACATAAAGCCATTCACAGCTGCATTACACACACAAAGGTTGTGCTAGAAGGATCTTGAATAGATTCTGAATTCAATTTGAAACTTTCAGCTGATTTGTAAAATTGATAGGCTAGTTGGCCGTTAAACTGGGTCATCAATTATAACTTTCTTAAATTGTGGTTCTGATTCTTAAGCCAAAAATATGCTTCATTTGTCAGTTTACTGCTACATCTCATTCATAGCTTGCATATGTAAAATTGTTTGTATTAAACTTCAGAGTCTTTTTGCGAATGAAGTCGTTTGCGCATGTGCCTTGAATAGACTGATTTTAACCTGAGAACTCAAAGAAGATAAAATACCTATTAAAAACAACAGAAGAAGAATGTGAGAGGAGGGAAATGGAGGTCAGACGGTATCTGTGTTTGTAGAAGTTGCGTTTTAAAGTATAAATATGAACAATAAATATGTGCTGTCCTCTGCAGGTCAGGTGAAATATCACAAATTGTCATTGTGCAAATACGTCAAGTTCGTGGTCAGATATGTATACTAAAATGAAGCATATCCCAGGCAGACAGCAGTAAGGTGAGTGTAAATACCATGCATTTTATTGCTCTCTTGAAACTCCAAATTCTCTGAGTCTGATTCATTGGTGTCATAGGTTTCAATGTTCTGCTCTAAGTACCAGCTGAGATTTTCATCAAACACAGAAAACAGCAGAAAAAACTCCCGATCCACATCTTTCTGTTAAAAAAAAATGGGTGAAGATGACAGTTTGTATGCAAATTATCCCTCATTTTATTTGATTATGCTACACATTTGACTCTCATATTACCTGAGCACCATTGGAATTCAGTGCATCTTTCTTACACACCAGCAGAGGGCCTATGAGACCAGAGTTGGTGTCTCTGACTGGATCACTGGAGGAGAAGTAAAGGTAGGAAATACAGGGTGGGTCACTTTCAGATGGTCCCTCTTTCAACAGCCACCTGTAGGTGAACGTTTCACCTGGCTGAACCTGATATCCTTTCCTTTTTATACCTACAATACATTAAGTGATGTTTATTTCTCTGGGGCAAAAACAAACCTAATAAATAAATTAGCCTAAGTCTCACCATCTTGATAAAAAACACCCTCAAAGGGTTTGTCGTACTGGAGACCGTGAGGCTGGATGGTGTAGGTTCTGTCAGCCTTGTTCATAAACATCACCTGAAGAGTGTCTCCGACCTCAGCCCTCAGAACTGGACCTGGCACCACGATGTAAATATAGCAGAAAGGTTTGGATCAAACTCACAAACTTGTTCTAACCAAGGTTTAAAATGTTTTTTATATTATAATGATTTAAATCCATGTGGAGAGTCGTACCTAAAATGCCTAGATGAGTCTCAGTACTGGTTCGTTTTCTCTTTGAAGTGAAACTCTTATCTGTATATTCTCTGTACAATACTTTCCAATACTTTCCACCAAGTCGGCCACCATCCATCCCGAAGAATACCTCTGAAAAGCTAAGGATGACCAAAAGTTTTATTTTGAATTATTTGTCATAAACTCTTTCATGAACTAATTGCATACTTTCATAATTGCAGTGCATTTCTGAATTATAATTAGATATTCAACCTCCCAGGTTTCGTTAGCGACTCATTCCTCAGTTTATCCATCCCTGAAGGTGCATAGTCCCACCAAACCTTCTCAGCAGCAATGAAATACTTCCTAATCTTCCCGTTGAGAGGAACTGTGGAGTTTACTTCATCCCTGCAAGATGAGACTTTGAACAGGGCCTGCATACCAGCTGTGGAAGACAACATGGAAGAGCCCAATCACCTTCTGTGTAGGTAACCATATAAAGCTCCTTGAAGGTATAGACAGAATTTTGGTTACAATTTTTTTAATGATCAAGAAAACCATCAAGACAGAACTTCCATTACTACAACTGCCTTATTAAGTTGTCCTGTTATCAAAGAACATGCTTTCTCAAAGTTTACCTTTCAGATGATCGTTGACTTGGCAGTTCAAGAGCCACGTCCCGATTGTCATAGGGAGCATCTCTGCAGTGGCAAAAGTGGCAGAAAACAGACTCAGGACATCCACACGGTGCCCGCGATCCAGGAGTGTGTGTCCGTGGAAATAAACAGAGTGAATGTCGATCTCGTTGCCCATGCCAAAGAGATGCAAAGCAACCGTGTGGTTTTTGCAAAACTCGATGCCTGGTAGGTTGCCGTACATGTATCCATTTATGGCTAAAAATGGATAAAAAAGTACTTGATGACTCAAACTGTGTACATGTCGGTTTACAAAAAATCTCTAGGTTCATAGATTTTCAATACAATTAATGCACCACACCACTCTTTTATTTAGCTTTTTTCTTTCACATCTGGACAGCAACATTTTAGTTCATACAGTCAATTGTCAGCTATGTACCATGCATCATGTTGGATTCCTGGAAATCATCTCTAGCAGGATCCACACCATCTGGATCAAAGCAGAAGGTCTGGATGTTCTCTCTGAGGTACCAGCTGATGTTCTCATCCACCACACTGAACATAAGGACCAGATCCTGGTCCACATCAGCACGTTGCACTTGATGGTGGTCTGAAGCGGACATACCACGCAGGGTTCCTGAGGACGGCATTTTGATTTGGGAACCAAAGGATGAGGTAAGACAGAAATATTTAGCTAATATAGACAAGCAATTTTTAAATGCAGCCCAAAGGTAAAAATCCAAAGGCACATTTTATTTTAAATTCATTTTTAAAATGTCTATTAAATTCATTCATTTAAATTTATGTGGAGGAACCATAATGACATTTATCAATTGTAGTATTCTAGTACAGGAAATAAATTGGAAATTCAAGGTAACTTAAAAATAGATTACAATGCCTATATATATAGGCCTATTTACATTGAAAATTATGCAATTTAGGATAATTACAAATCTTTCACTGAAACTTTTGTTTCTGTGAGAAATGTATTTTTATTACTGAAACTGCAATTCTTAACAAAAATGTAAATAAAATAAAAAATCAATCCAGAAGCACATTTTATTTTTATTTAATTTGATTGTATCTAATTAAATTTATAAATTCTAGTATTATTGCATTATTGAATATAAAATAAAATAAGGGAATAAATAGCCAATTCAACAACTTTGATAAACACTGCCATAGAAAATATACTTCTATAAGTATTTTAACCATTAAACAATCATGCAATTTTTGATACTTACAAATCCTTCACTGAAAGTGGAACTCAAAAAAATGCAATGAATTATTCTTACCAAAAATGTATTTTTTTAAATTCATTCCAGAGGTAAAAAATCCAGAAGTGGATTTTATATTATATATAGCATTTTATATTGATGTGTTTCAGAGCAACGGATATGAATATAGAAGGCTATTATTGCAAGGAATTATTAGGCATATCAGAATGTCTGCTTACCTTTCTTGCAGGTGAGAAGGGCTCCAATAAGCCCGGAGGAAATGTCCTGTGAGGCGCTGACATGGGAGTGGTAGGCCCAGGTCAGGCAGTTGGCGTCACCCATTTGAGGGGCATAATTTGGCTTCACAGTCCAGATATAGGTGTAGTTTCCCCCTGGTGGAACCCCGTCATCCTTCTTCAGAGTGTCTGAGGTTCCGTCTGGATATAGCGCACCTAGTGCAGGCAGGATTTGGTAACAGTTGAAAGTCCTCACAAGTAAAAGCACCATTGAAATTATTTACTATATACTCTGATGAGCCAAAACATTATGACCAGTCACAGGTGATATCATTGATCATGTCCTAACAAGGCTGCATATTAAGGTCCGGGTAGATTAGATGGTAATCAATCAGTTGTCGTAATCAATGTGTTGGATGCAGGAGAAATAGGCTGGATAAAGATCTGAGCGACTTTGTCAAGGGCCGAATTGTTATGGGAAGGCTACTGGGTAAGAGTATCTCTGAAACGGCAAGGCTTGTGTGTTCCTCCGGATCAGCAGTGGCAAGAATTTTCCAACAGTGGTCCGAGGAGGGACAAACCACAAACCTTCGACAGGGATCATTGATGTGCGAGGGCAATGAAGGCTATCCCGTCTGGTCTGAGCCAACAGAATGTCTACTGTGGCACAATTCACACAAAATGTCAATGATGGTTATGTGAGGAATGTGTCACAACACACTGTGCATCTCGCTCTGTTGCGTATGGGGCTGCGTAGCTGCAGACCAATCAGAGTGCCTATGATGACCACCTGTCCACCATCAAAAGTGCCTACAATTGGCACGTGAACGGCAGAACTGGGCCTTGGATCTGTGGAAGAAGTTTGCCTGTTCTGATGAGTCATATTTTCTTTTACATCTCGTGGACGGCCGTGTACGAGTGCGCCATTTACCTGGGGAAGTGATGGCACCAAGGTGTACTGGGACAACGACAAGTTGTGGAGGGAGTGTGATGCTCTGGGTAATGTTCTGCTGAGAAACCCTGGGTCAGGGCGGACGTAAGTTTGACGCATGCCATGACAATGGTCTCTTTCAGTAGGGTAATGCCCCCTGCAGGAATGAGCATCTGTGGGATGTGCTGAGCCAGCATGTTTGAACCAAGATGGCTCATAACCTAAAGGACATGAAGGATCTGTTGCTAATATCTTGGTGCTAGATACCACAGGATAACCTAAGGAGTCTTGTACAGTCCGTATCCCCGGGGTTCGTATGTTGAGGATCAACAGCATATTAGGCAGGTGGTCATAATGTTTCGGTTCATGTATGCGGAGTTAATTAGAGAGAGGTTTTACCTTCTGAATCTTTTGCATAGAACACACCGTGGGGATGCATGGAGTAACGTCTGGAGGCGAAGTTCTTCAGGTGCACGATGATGATATCATGAACCTCTGCCCTCAGTATGGGGCCCAGATAGCCCAGCCAAGCGGGTTTGGGGATCTCTTGAGAATAAGAAGCATCTGTGTACTGCCTGTATATCGCCTTTTTGTACACACTGCCAATCCGCTGAGACCCGCGCTGCAGAAATACTGATGCATACCTGAGCCGTAAGAAATTTTTCCATTATTATTATAATCGGTTGATAATAAATGGAATAGTTTGAATAGTAAATTATAGGAAAGTTTGAAAATAAATAGGAAATTCAAAATACCAATAGATTACACTCTTAGAATGAAGGTTCTGTGGGGTTCTCTATAAAACCTTGACCCAATCTTAAAGAACCCTTTATGGTTTTATACAAAGAGAATAATTCATAAAATCTAATTAAAATGAAAAATGAATTGAAATAAAGTGATCCCATGAAGCACCTGACTGAAACCTTTAAGCTTCTTGCATAGAACCTTTTCTTAAAAGTGCAGGTTTTTGAAGTGATGCCATAGAAGGTCCATTTTAGGTTTCCCAAAGAGCCTTTAAACTATCAGTACTTAAATATAAAGAACATTTTAATAATCCGACAAAGCTTTTTTTCAACTTTTTTTTGACCATACAATTTTAGATAAATTATAAATCCCTCACTGAAATGTGTTAGTAACAGGTGTCGTTCAATGAGAAATGTATTTCTAATTACTGAAACTCAAAAATGCAGTTTGAAGATGAAAATTAAAAAACAAAACAAAAAAAAAACAGGCCTCTACTTATGAATCGTTAAAAAAAAAAAAAAGTTTTTATTCAATGTGTGAATCTCAAGGATGACAGTGAAAATGGGCACTGGTACCAGGAAGAGTAAACTATATCAAAAACATTCATCCAAATGAATACAGCTATATCAATTACCAGATATTATCTAGAAAAGTCAGTCCTCAAAACTGTCTGGGTAAACAAGAGACTTGTGAGAGCAGTCACAGAAAGGTATAGTTCATTAGCTGGGAACAGAGTAAAGGTGCACCAGCATGCATGGCAGAATGCCACAAAAAGAAGAAGAAAAAAACACTCAAAAAGAATCATGACGGCATGTCTGGAGTTTCCAAAAAAAAAAAGAAAGAAAGAAAGAAAGAAAAAAAAGGTGTCCCTGATTTTGTGGGGTTATAGTCTAAGGTTTGCCAGCTGATACTGTATGTGTGGTGCAAAAATAACACTGTCCACATCTTGAGACTCCACACACACACAGGTTTGTTTTGCTATCAAAGTGAGGACATTCCATAGGCTTAATGGTTTTTATACTGTACAAATTGTTCATTCTATCCCCCTACACTACCCTATATATACCTATCACAGAAAACATTCTGCAGTTTTACATTTAAAAAAAAAAAACTGTTCTGTATGTTTTTAAAGCTATTTGAAATATGAGGAAGCATGAAATGTCCTCATATTTTATGTTTAAGTTGTAATACCAGTGTCATACCAATGTAATTATACAAATTTGTGCCCCCATAAATCACAAAAACATGCGCACACAGACACAGACACATACAAATAATAAATTATTTAAAAATATCACAGTAAACTAAATCTCAGTGTGCAAAGGGATAATATATACAAGTAAAACTTCAGGTCAATGTAAATCAACTAAGTATTAAAAATATTACATTTACAATCTTGCCCTGTTTCAATCAGATGAAAGACTTATGATTAATGAATATAAATCTCACTCATCCGCTGCAATAGGTTTCCCATTAATCAGATTCTGGCCGCTCGGTGCGTAATCCCAGTTTTCCTCTTGAATCGCAATGTAGAAGGTTCTGTTGATTCCAGACACTTGTGCTATCACAGCACAAAATATGCTCAGGCTTCTCAAACAGTTCCAGAAAGTAACCATAGTGTCAGGGACAGAAATGTCCTTGATAGAGTCCTCAAATAATTCTCAATAGGAAAGTCCTGTGTGGTCCCTCGTTATTATGTGACAGCAAAGAAATTGAAGATGACCAGTCATGAGCCATGATGACAGCCTTCAGGGATTCACACACCCATGAAATTCATCGGAAGCCCTTCCCTGCCGGAAGAATCCACCTGAAACGGCTCGCTGTAATATGGTAGCTAGTTTCTAGTTGGTGATTAGCTGATTCAATCTGGTCATTAAAACCATCTTGGAAAAGTAATAAACTACCAGCTGGTCACAGCAGTTTAAAGTGGTCAAGATGAATTTTGGAACATGGTAGCTGGGCAACCAGTTAACCACCAGCTTGCACCAGCTAATGACCAGCTAGAAACCGCAGCTATCATGTTCCAAAACATAGCTGTTGGATTTTTCAAATAGGGTTTTCACATAAAGTGGTATGGGTTTGAATATCCATAATTGCATTTCAGTTGCATTTTTGAGTCAGTATAAGAAAATAAACTGAGATAGCTGCTATTATTGTGAATTGAGTGTGCATTTAGCTAAACCCTTATATATAATAGTATATATATAAAATAAATAATTTAGGTGACACCCACACTTTTTGTATGATTCCCCATGATCCTGCTATCGCCAATATTACAAATATTAACAAATAATATTAATATCCAATATTTTCTACAACACAGCCAATTTCCCCCACATAAGAATAAAGTCATGCTTTGGTAAATTTTAACTTTGACATAATTTGACATTTTGAAAATCATAAATTGAAATTAAAAGATACTAATTCATAAATATGAGATTAAAAGTCAAAATTATGACAACAATATTGAGATTTTTATTTAGATAATTATGGCAAAAATCATGAGGCAAAAAGTCATAATGACTTTTTATCTTTTAATTTCAACATTTTGTCATTTCAATGTCAAAATTTAGATTTTTTTTTGTATTAATTATGTCATTTATGAAGGTTTATTGTAGTTATACTGTAATAAAACTAAAACCATAAACAAATTCTGTTACTAAAATAAAGTAAACGTTAAGCAAAATAAAACGAAACATCAAATTATTTTATTTATGCTCGTAGCCACGGCAATTGACATTTCACATATTCATTTAATTAGCCTCATGTAATAAAATAACTAAAACAAAAAAACAGACATTAAAAGTTGAAAAAAAAAATTAACTAAAATTAATATGAAAATAGAAAATATAAAACTAAATACTAATTAAAAATATGAATAAAAAACTAAAATAGCTTATCAACGATACTAAAATAACACGCTTTTATATCATAATTATGATTTACCAAACCATAACCATTTTTTTTTTCTTCTGTAGCAGAAATAGCGACGTGCTGTGGTTGAATTTGCAGCATTGTAGGGACAGACTGAGATACAGTCCGCCCCCTACTGGATGACTCCAAACTTAGAGTTTCATTTTCTCAAAAACAAAACCAGGAAATAAAGAAAGCTGTTGTCCAGCAGCTATCTGTGACTGTGCAGATGGTGAAATGGCAGAAGCCAGTATTTCAGTGGCTCCGGACCAGTTCTGCTGTGCAGTATGTCTGGATATCCTGAAGGATCCAGTGGCCCTTCCCTGTGGACACAGTTACTGTATGATCTGTATTACAGACTGCTGGAATCAAGAGGATCAAAAGGGAGTTGCCTACAGCTGCCCCCAATGCAGACAGACCTTCACTCCAAGACCTGTCCTGTGTAAAAACACCATTCTGGCTGAAATGGTGGAGAAACTGAACGAGACAACACTACAATCTGCTTCTGCTCCTGCTCCTGCTCCTGCTCCTTCTTACTATGAAGGTCCTGAAGATGTGGGGTGTGACGTCTGTAGTGGGAGAAAACACAAAGCCGTCAAGTCATGCTTGATGTGCCTGAACTCTTACTGCCAAAATCACCTTGAACAGCACGAGATTTTCTTCAAAGACAAGAAACACACTTTGATTGAAGCTACCAGCCAACTCGAGGAGATGATCTGTAAGAAACATAACAGGCCTCGAGAAGTTTTCTGTCAAACTGACCGGAAGTGTATCTGCATGATGTGTACGCTGGACAAACACAAAAATCATAAAATGAAAACAGTTGCAGCTGAGAGGATAGACAGACAGGTATGATTTGACATTTTAAAAAGCAAATTTGTGTATACACAAGAATTTGGACTGGGTTATTTTACACAAAGTAATACTAGTATTTAAAGTTGATAATGTTATTATAAAGTGCAGCTTATGGGTCTTATTTTTGAACAACGGACACGATGAGATTCTGCATTCCGTATTTAAAGGGGCGATTGATTAAGGTTTCACTTTTTTAACTTTAGTTAGTGTGTAATGTTGCAGTTAGAGCATAAACAACATGTGCAAAGTTACAACGCTCAAAGTTCAAAGCAAAGGGAGATATTTTTCTTTTAAAGAATTCTCTGTTAAAGGACTACAACAAACGGCTGATAAGAACTACAACAAGCTTCTTCCTGGGTTAGTGACATCACTAGCCCTATAATAAATTGTATAGATTAGACAGAACATGCTAATCAATGACTTTAACTCCACCTCAGCTACATAAATTAATCACTAACCATTTATAAAGGTTCTGTGGCATTCAAAATGTTGCCGCTTCTTCTTGAGTCTCTCTATCATTGCCCGACTCCAGTTAGAACATAAAAGGCTGAACAGTTTCTGACAGTTTTAGTGAGTCAGTGTGAGCTCCTGAAACTCCGCCCTCTTCTCGGGAGCTTATTTGCATTTAAAGGGAAACACATACAAACGGAGCAATTTTGCTCACCATTAAAAAGTGACAAATTTAACATGATATAAAAAATTATCTGTGGACCATTTTGAGTTAAAACTTCACATACACACTCTGGGGACATCAGAGACTTACTTTAAATCTTATAATAGTGGCAATATACAACCCATTTAAAACTTGCTTCGACAAGTTGCTGAACACAATGTGGCATTATACTGGCCATAAAACGAGAATCAAAATTGGCTTGGCTTTTATGAGATGGCAAGAACTTTGATAAAATCTGAAACGTAAAAGCATCGCTGAGATGGTGTTTTTATTTCCCTACTCAACAGAGTTATTTTATTGTACAGATATTTAGCTTTCTATATAGTTCTTTGGAATATCAGTTGCAGTGTTTGACCATATCAGAATGCCAAAGAATATTGCACTTACTGCTCAGATGACAATTTTTGGATTTATCCGCACAGTCATGTAAAGCCAAAGCACAAGTTTTGTTTTTTAACCACCAGATTGCCAGAAGTTTTATATAGGCTGGTGTAGGCTAACTTTAATATGTAATGTGTTTGTTTGAAAGAGGATGTACTTTGTAATTGTAATTGTAACATTTTTATTTGCACTGTAAAAGAAAAATACTCCATCAATCAATAATGTTCTTGCAGAAAAGCAGGACATTCTCTGTCAAGTTTACAGACATTTCTTTCTAATGAGAAATTCTGTTAATTTACGGCATATAATTAGTAGTATATATGTACATCGAAGCATATGTGGGCTAAATAGCAAGAGACTTAAATAAAGAGGGACCTGGAAAAATTGCAATATCCAGCACCTTTAAACAGGGCTGCAATTACAAAAGCACCAAGCCTATAAATGGACGTTTATGGTCTCATTTATTTATGAGAAAATCTATAAAAAGTTTGCATTTGTGTTTGTTTTATATCATATTTGATACATCAGTCTTTAATGACCTGTAAAGTGAGAATGTGCAGCTCTCACTCAAGGAGTGGAAAAAAAACACTTAATTTTGAAAAAAAGATACAATTTTGTGCAGATGTTGTTATGGCCAAAACAAGTCTGATGAAATTCTGATAGCTTGTAATATAAATCAGTGAGATCTTTACAACAGTATATCAGACTTGCATAAAAATGCACACGACTATCAGTTATTACTCTATAACACCCAATAAGATGATATTTAAATGCCTATAATTTTATGATCAAAGCTGTGTAGTTTTTGTTTTGAGCGCAAAACATATAATGCAATCCATGATGATTGACATATGTACAAATACAGGTACAATAAAAAGTCAGATGTATCATATTTGATACATTTTAACATGTTTTTTTTCTAAAACATTATTTAAGAATAATCAAGTAAACCTAAGTTGCTTCAGTCCAGTAAATGTAGATGTTCATTTTGTAATATTAATAACAAAAAAGTTATTCTTACATTTAGTAAAATTTACCAAAATTAATTAATTAAAGATCTCACAGCAAAAAGATACATGTTGCACAAGCTGAAGGTGGACCCCTTTTAGAATTATACTTAAAGGTCTTTTACATGTTAAACCAAAGTGTGAATTCAGAGAGCGGAAGGAATGTAGAAGATTGTGTACAACAGGTTTTTTGTTGTTGTTGTTTTGATCTGTTGAGTCTTGAAGAATATTTTTTATTTCTTCAACAGAGGCACATAGAGGAGAAACAGAGACAATACAAGGAGGAAATCCAGCAAATGGAGAATAAGATGCAGGAGCTTAAAAATGCTGTGAACTCTCACAAGGTGAGTTTTTAGAGAATTGCTGGGAGCTGGAAAAGGCTTCTCAGACTCAATTAAGACTCAGCTCCATTTAGTCAGCATGGAAATCCAGGGATGGGTCCTACAGAAGCCCACAGTGGGTCGCTTACTGTCTGAGAACGCTTTCTCTTTGTGTATCCTAACAGCGCTCTGCACAGGAAGTAGTGGAGCACAGTGAGAAGATCTTCACTGAACTGATCCGCTCTATTGAGAGAAGACGCTCTGAGGTCACACGGCTGATCAGAGATCAGGAAAAGGCTGCTGTGAGTCAAGCTGAAGAGTTCTTGAAGAGACTGGAGGATGCCATTGTTTTTCTGAAGAAGCGCGATACTCACTGCGAGCAGCTGTTACACATGGACGATCACATCCATTTCCTCCAGGTGGCACAATTCACTGATATGTAGTATTTTAGTAGATTGTAGTAGATTTTTTTATGTACATTTAGTCAGAGTAGAATTATCATTTGAAATGCAGACAATTTGAAATGCTGATCATTATTCAAGCTGTATCTTTATTTCAAATCTGATTTTGTTTGTCTTAGAGTTCACGGTTCATCTTGCCTTGTGTGAACATACCCAGCATCACTGTCAGTCCTCACCTCTCTTTTAGTAATATTGGAAAATCCATCTCTCTACTGAGAGGGAAACTTGAAGATTTCTGCAAAGAGGAGGTAGAACAGCTATCTGCTAGAGGTAAAACACTGCTGACATGTTGGGTAACACTATGTAACTTACACAGATGTGATTTATAGAAATGTATTTATTGATATATTTGTAATAGTTGTGTTCTATAAACGTTTAAATAATAAAGTTCTGCTGGTCTATAGTGAAAAGCATCCAGATCACTGCCACTGATAACCCCAAGACAAGGGAGGAGTTCTTACAATGTAAGTGTGCAAGAGTATCTATCTATCTATCTATCTATCTATCTATCTATCTATCTATCTATCTATCTATCTATCTATCTATCTATCTATCTATCTATCTATCTATCTATCTATCTATCTATCTATCTATCTATCTATCTATCTATCTATCTATCTATCTATCTATCTATCTATCTATCTATCTCATTTGTTCTCATTTGTAGATTTTAACTGCAACATTTTGCATTTGATGGCTCACACAATGAAAGAATGTTGAGAAATTGTGAAGAGATAGACAATTTCACTGAGAATTAACTCTGTTTTGATCAACAAACCATTTGCATTTACTTATTGTGTGAATTCTATAGACAATTGTACTCACTCTTTTGCACACATGTGCCAATACAAATCAATAAGAAATTCAAACCTGATGTGAACAAGAAACAAACTGTTCATATTTCTAAACTTATTGTTTTGAGAAAAACATTCTCATTCGAAAATGCAGCCAAAGCGAATGAGAAAAACTGTAATGTCATTCCAAACATGCATGACACAAAATGATTTTTTTCAAAATGGTATTTTGTTTGCTGGATGATAGGTTGTTGTTGTTTTTTTTCCAAAAATTAATTGTATGTGATTATTAACATAAAGCTCATTAATTCTTATTTTCTTCTTTCTTATTTTTACTCATTAAAGACTAAATAATAAAAACTTATTTTTAAAAAATGATAGCCCGGTTTCACAAACGGGGCATAGATTAAGCCAGGATTAGGCCTTAGTTCAATTAGGGCATTTAAGTGGCATTTTATAATCGTGTTTTAGAAAAAAAACATGACTGTGCATCTTGAGAGAAAACAATGGCATTGACATATTTTAAGGTATGTCAATACAAGTTGCTTTCAGTTAAAACAGCTCAAACTTACATTTTTGTCTAAGACTAGACTTGTCTGTGAAACCAGGGGAAGAAGTTAAAAAATACAAATCATGTAATGCAAGTTTATTTAGTTACTATTTAGTAAGTTTTCTATATGACTTAGCCAGTTAAATAAAATCCTTTTAATAATTTAAATCTGAAGTATGCCTTGGACTGTTCCTTTTTGGCTTTTCCCTGCCAAAGAGCACCTCTGGAGAGCAGCCTGGAATTTCTGTTGTGTATTTCTCTATAATATATATTTATTTCTTATTATTTTATTTCAGATTCCTGTCAGCTCAGTCTGGATCCAAACACAGTGCATAAACACCTCAGTCTGTCTCACGGGAACAGAGTACTGACTTATACTAAGAATGCCCAGCAGTATCCTAAACATCCAGACAGATTTGATGTCAGTCCTCAGGTGTTGTGTAGAGAGAGTGTGTGTGGACGTTCATACTGGGAGGCTGAGTGGAGCGGGAAATGTTGGGTGGGGATATCAGTGTCTTATAAGAGCATTGGCAGGAAGAGAACGGTTGATGATGGGGCTGATATTTTTGGATATAACGATAAGTCCTGGACATTGGAAAACACACATGGACGTCGCTTATTCACTCATAATTTGCTACACAGTGAAATCATTAAACCCCTATACTCCTCTAGAATAGGAGTGTACGTGGATCACAGTGCAGGAACTCTGTCCTTCTACAACGTCTCTGACACGATGACCCTTCTCAAAAGTGTCCAGACCACATTCACTGAGCCCCTTTATCCTGGGTTTAAGGTTTTACATGAATCAAGTGTGAAACTGTGTGATCTAACAATGTAGATGCATGACTCAACAAATTGTATTATCATACCAATTTTATGAGTGTTGTTATTGTTAACAAAATCTATTAAAACTATATTGTTTTCTTCAGTTGAAATAATAAAATATTAGTCAAAAAACTGCCTTAGCAACTAACAGAAAGTACTAAAACTACTAAAACTGAAATAAAAATACATTACAGTACACATAACAGCTAATAAAACAAACTAAAAATCAAATTGAACAATGAAAATATAAAATTAAAAGCTAATTCAAAATAAAAAATAAATTCTATAATAGTACATAACTAACACTAAACTAACATTGCATATAATCTATATTATCACAGGTTTTGGGTGAATGATAAGTTGGTAACAGTGAGATGAATTACTATATGTGACTACCAAAATAATATTGAAGAAATACCATAACAACAGAAATGGTGCATGTGATGTTTTCTGGAAGTTCAAGCTGTCAATGCAGTTCATCATTAGTGTGTTTCAGCATTCACTTTGCCTTATTAAGATATTTTCTACTATTATAACTATTTGGTTCCTTAAAAATGTATTTGAATGATTGATTTCCAATTAAAAAATTAACAAACAAATACAAAACGCTTATTGTGTTATTTCAATGCATTTAATTTTCTTCTCCTCATGAATACACTTTTAAAATAAAAGGGATATTTTGAAATTTAATTTTTAGAAAAACACCAGTGTTGTTCATTAGACAAAAAAAAAAAAAAAAGTGGGGATGGACTGGAAGTGATGTATATGTAATGCTGTACGTATATCTGAGTGACAAGGCTTCTCAAACAAGAAAAAAAATGTAGGGTGGGACATGATTTTGTTCAACGGGAATTGATTGTATCATGGTATTGATCTCATGTGAGTGAAGGAATTGTCAACTTTGATTGGTGACTTTAACCAGAATACTATATAATGAAAATAATTAATGTCATTGAAAATAAATGTGAAGGATTTTACACGGTAGGAAGGTCATCTCATATTATCGTGGAAAACAACAAAACAAAACAAAACAAACACACAACGGCACCTCTCCTCTAGATGGCAGCAGCGAGTTCCCGCGGCCGATCAGCAAAACATTCACTGAGGGACATAAACGTTTCCGCTGAAGGCAAAATGGTGGACTTGTTATCATCTTTGGTGCCCTGCAAAAATCTAGAAATCAGTCTTTATATAATATCTTAGAGGCGTTGCAGACTACATCACCATGTTTAAGAAAGCTAAGAGGTGCAATTTCAGGCGGAGGAATGAGTCGGACGATGAGGAGAGGGAGGAGGTCCAGCAGTCCGGCGGGCCCGGCGCTGAAGAGTCGGCGAACCCGAGCGAGTCCGTCACCTGTCCCGCTCCTGGAGCAAATATACTGAACAACCACGGAAACGGATTCCAGCCTGGTGCTGTCAAGATCAACAAAGAAAAGAAGAAAAAGAAGGAGAACCGAGAGGAACCGAAAGCGAGTCTGTTGAGCTTCCACGATGATGAAGGTGCTTATTAACCGCCATAAAAAACAAACATGTGACACACATAACTATAACATGTTTCAACGTAGAGTTTTTGCAGTGCAGTTCATCATTTAATTTTAGTCTAATTAAATTGTGTAACAGTTTGTCTTATTGTTAACCAACAAACAAATACTTTGCCTATTTTAGTAACTATTAATAGTGATCAATTAGGACTCTGTACTTTTTGAAATCACTCAATGACTGGCTTAAGACCAGAAATGGAATTCCCAGTCATGGCAAAGATGGTAAAAGCTCGGTTGTTTTCAATACTCTAATCCAGTGCTTCCCAAACCTGTCCTGAAGGCCCCCCCATTTTTATGTTGCCCTTATCTGATACACCTACTTCAAGTCTTGCAGTCTCTACTAATGAGTTGAATTAGGTGTGTTAGATGAGAGGGAGATCCAAAATGTGCAGTGCTGGGGGTCCTCCAGGACAGGTTTGGGAACCACCGCTCTAATCTATATTCTGTAATACTATACACTTTTGCACCTATACTATGCATTATGTACTTGATTGTCTAGTGTATGAATTTTATAATATAAATTATAAAAAATAAAATATAATATATACATATATATATATATATATATATATATATAAATGATTTTAATATGATTTACTATGTCTCTCACTATTAGATGACACTGAAGTGTTCCGTGTGAAGAAATCATACCACAGCAAGAAGATCGTCAAGCAGCTGAAGAAAGAATACAAGGAGGATTTGGAAAAGAACTACAGTGCCACACCAGAGCAAAGCACACGCTTTGGTACTCAACATCATTTTTTGTTTTTTGTAATACCGTGAATTTCTATAAATCAGAATGAGCGGACTGCCTTTTGCCTTTAAAACATCTAGATTTTTATTAATAAAATACTTTTGTTTGCTGCCCCCACTCCATGTTATAATGGTATATACTGATATTTGGAGTATTGCTAGATAATGTAGTGACCCCAGGCCTGGCTCCACGTGGGGGCAAAAGGGGGTATTGCTCCCATCAGTTTCACCGCCAAAACGGGATCATTTTAACGCATACAATCGCACCGGTGTGGTCAACTGCTAAATTCAAATTTCGCTCTGTGGCGCTGGTGCGTTCTAAAATACAATATAGAGCCTCTATAATATTGCTAAAGAATTATGTGCGCTTCCCTAGTTTGTGTGTCCTGGCGTCGACTCTGGAGAGCCCCCTTTGTTCTAGTGTTGTTATTTTTATGTGGTGATTTAGCCCTCGAAATTATTACAAACCCTCAGTAATCTAATCTAGTCCATCTAATTACATGCGTTTGTATTATCACTCACTGGTTTGTTCATTTCAGGTGGACCTGCTCAGAATCTGTCAATTAAAGAGGAGCCCTTAGCGGGCAGCAGAGCCAGCAGTGAACAGGGAGAAGAAGAAATGGAGGTGGACAGCAATGAGGAACAGGAGGAGGAGGGCGAGCAAAGGTCTGCAGGGGGAGCATTTAGCCAAACTCTGTCTGCACTCAGCTCGCTTAGACCAGGTGAGAGTTTCCATAACCTCCAGACTGGACCTGTAGAGCAAGTCGCAGGACCAACATCAGCATGATTAAGCTGTTTTCGCTTTTTAAACAGTTCAAGATCGGTCATACAAGCCTGGAACCTGCTGATGTGTATTTTGGTTAAACATTGAATGTTGTTAAACACTGTATGTGATTAAATCCACATTTTTATATGGCAAACCAATGGCTTTTAGTCTGTTTAGGCTCTTTCTGGTTAAAATAATTCATGTGAAAGTGATTTATCATTGTGTTTACACCAACAATAGCTGTCATCCATTTCAACAGGCGAGATCCCTGACGCGGCCTTCATTCATGCTGCTCGTAAACGTAGGCAGATGGCTCGAGAGCTTGGGGGTGAGGCTCCGTTGGTCGAGAATGAAGCGACGAGCAAGCGCCTTGTTCGCGAAGATGAGAACGGCGGCAGTGACGACGATGAAGATGAGAAGAGAATCAACTTCAGTGGAGTCAAGATAAAGAGTCAGAGGCAGAAAATAGCTGAGGAGATCGGTCAGTGTGTGATGCAATTCAAAGCTCTAGTAATCTGATACTTGTTTATGTAGAATTACAGGAACCCACATTCACCTGGTCTCCAGGAAGAAATGTCCTTGTAATAAATGTCATGTCACTTAGAAAAAGTCACACAAAAAAGTCAGAATAACTATAAATATGAATTGTGTGGGTGTGAGAAATCATATCCCGGTAAAGACGAGTACTTACCAAGATCTGACCTTAGTGTTTGTTTTGGATTTGTGTGTGTGTGTGTTTCAGGTATCGAATGTAGTGATGATGAAGCTCTAGATAATGGCCAGGATGAGGAAGTGAATCGCTGGGAGCAGGAGCAGATCAGGAAGGGCATTAGCATCCCGCAGGTAAGTCAGAGTATAACAACTAACATATATGGAAGCGTTTTATTGAGACTTTTTCAGAGGCCTTTATTCCAGAAGTGTTTTTTCCACATTCAATGACGCATCAAAATGAGTGTACCTTTACGCTTCCATTTACTCGTCCATTTTTCTTCTTGTTGTGAGTCAGAAAGTGAATGAGCATCTGTATACTTTATCCAACTCCATCAGTGATTATGATGGGTTCTATTTGCCTTTTAAGCGACTCAGGGTGCCATTTTTGATATTTTGTTCCCTTCTGGAGCACCCATGGTTTTGTTTGTGAGTAGTACCAGACGCGCCCCCAAATGATATATTTACTTTGAACATGGACTCAATTTTTTACTGTTTTTGATCAAATAAACATAGCCTTCAAAAACAAAAAAGCCTTTCTCACTCTAAACTCTTGAATGATAATGTGATTGATAGAAGACTAATTTTAGTGTTGACCTGGTATCGAAAGACCAGTCCTTTTGACTTTCCTACTGAGTACTGTAGTTCGTAATTTGAAATTGCAATATTTATGTTGACATTCTAATTTTAATGTCATATCCTGTTTTCATATTTTAGGTCCAAAGCACCCAATCTGAGGATACAACCATGTATTACCAAGGCGGTTACGATGCGCAGCCGTATGGAGCTTCCTACGCCATGCCATTTAGTTACAACACTGTCACAGTTGGAGCCGACAACAGCAAGACTTTGAAAGCAGAGCCCACAGTTCCTTATCCCATTCCCTCTTGTGACCTGACCCCTATAACCACAGATCTGGTAAAGAAACGTCTCAAAGACAGGTACGGTCTGAACTCCCTTCTCATCGGCGGTCACTGTAACCCCTCAAATTGCCAGTTCAAATCTGCCCAGTTGGTATTTCCTAGGATTTTAAATGTACCAACACTTCATAGTTTTAATTCCCTGATAAATTTCATGCACGTCCCATAAATTTGCACTATTCAGACCAGACTATTTCATCAAAGATGAAAGCTTGCACTTTGGACTTCCAGCATAGTGAGGATAAACACAAGGCGCACATCTCCTCACACATTGATCCTGGTTAATTCTGGGTACGGCGGACGGTTGTCTGTTTCTGCAAAAGTGTAATATTTCTTCCTCCAGATGGAGTATTTGCAGATGCTAAAATCCGCAGCTGTTTTGCTGACTCCATTGCATTGTTTAGACAAAACCCGTCTTCATCAGGACATGTGCGACCCTACCGATGTCGCCCGTACATCACTAATAACAAATCTCTCTTTGACTCCCCTGTGCACCAGGCTGAGCTTCATGCGCCAGGGGCACAATTCCAATGCCCGGCGCTTTGAGCAGATCCAGGAGGAGCTGGAGGCCTCCAAAAAGACCATCCAGCTCCTGGAGGGCTCCTCACTGGAGGCCGCAGACAAATATAGATTCTTGCAAGAAATGCGAGGGTATGTTGGAGACTTGCTTGAGTGTTTCAGTGAAAAGGTAAGAATGAATGCATTTGTTTTTATGTTGCTGCTGGTTTTTTTACTGACTTGTTGTTGTTGTTGTTGTTTTCAGACTTTACTATTGTATTTCTTTTTGATTGATTGTGTAGTTCATTAGACTTTAAACTTAATTATTAACTAAAATTACTTCTATAATATCTTTATAGTAACTGGTGTTATTTTTACTTCTAATAATTTATATAATAAAGTATATAGTCACATAGATCATGTTTTGTTTTGTTTTTTTGTTTATTTTATTAAACTAATTTTCTGGTTTTCACCAGGTCATATTTGCATCAGATCATGGCTTATGGTGTAATCTTCCATATTTTTCCCACAGCTGATGCAGCAAGGGATGTTCTTTCTGTTTTTCGCTCATTCCGTTCAGCTATAAAGAGGCACTATATACACGGTTCATGGTGTCTTAGATGAGGCATGGTGAACTAACATATCACCAATGTTATTAGTTTGAAAAAAAAGCCTTTATTCTGATTTATCAATACATTTTCGTGTCATGTAGAAAGTAATGGGTCATACATCTTTTTTTTGTGTGAGTCTTCCAATTCATTAGGTAGCTAAATAGCTTGGTTACAGGGCTGTTGAACCATTTAAAAAATATACAAATTGTAATAAAATGTCAAAATTGAACATCGTTATAACAGCACCAATGGAATATACTGCCCTTTAAAGGCATTTATAGCATTAAGGTATCATTTGAATGCCTGATGATAGTTTAATGATTGCATTAGCTTAAGGGTAGCTTGCCCTAAAGGTTATGTAAATATCTACATTAATTTGTAGTACATGTCTGTGAAAACTATAGAGTGCCACATTCGGATTTCAAAAGTAAAAATCCCATTTGTTTTCTCCCTAGGGCAATTGAGTTTAAAAAATAACTTTTAAACCATTAAACAGAACTACTGTGAGCTAATCAATGATTTTGTTGAAGCCATCGGCCTGCAATATTTCATTTGATTTTTTTTTTTACAGTGGAATTCTTGGTGAAAAACTACATCTCCACCAATCTAAGAATTGAAATCATGCCAAAAGAGCTGTTTTAGCACATGTGAATGTGATGTAATCATCTCCATGCACTCTGAAACTATATATTTGTGTCTTTTATATGTAAATGTATCTTTTATATGATGTTTCTATATACACAATTAACATTTTTAGTCTTGTATTTATTCATCATTTTAATATCACTCAAAATCCCTCACAGGATGGCTTATAACTCTTAAAGACTTAAAATCCCTATGGGAACAATGAATGGAAAAAATACTTCTGGAACCAAGGGTGCTGAAAATTCACTGTTGCACTCTATTAAATGCAAAGCTTGACTTGTTAATCTGTTGCTACTTTTGAATAATTATACCTCCGTTGTGTTGTTAACTAGCTTCATTAAATGAAAACAAGCTGTTTGTCAAAAACAACCAACAATGTCTTACAGGAAGTCTTTCACAGAAGTTTCTAACAACTCAGCCAATTTTTTTTGGCTCATAATAAGGTTAATACCATGAAGCATTAACGCAAGCGGAAGCCACTTTTGATCCAGCTCTAAAGGGCTTTCTGTCTATTTAATTTGGCTGCTTTCTCTCCCATGCCATAGCAGAGCACACTAAGCCCCTCATCTCGGTCTCCAGCCCCTTGTCTTTGGTTCAGCTGTCACAAAAATCATCGTATCTTTCAGGTCCCTGTTATTCTGGAGCTAGAGGTCGCCATGCACCAGTTACTTCGGCAGCGGGCGTCCCGTCTCGTCCAGAGAAGACAGGATGATATTAAAGATGAATCGTCGGAGTTTTCCAGCCTTTCAAGTCAGTCCATCTTGAAGGTTTTTATTTGAATGGCCTCATTGTTTTTTTTTTCTTTCCATTTTTTTATACATTTGATTAATTGTATAATACAGAATAATACACAAAGAAGTGCACGTTCGTGTGTATGTCTGTGTGTGTGTGTTTTTGTGTGTGTGAGAGATTGAGAAATGAAAGTGTATGTGACTTTTGGATGGTGAAAGCTTACTGGCTTCTTATTGATCAGTGTTCACACTGAAACATAGTTAAGATGCTGAGCAGGTAAGTGATTGGAGGAGAGTTTTTATCTCACCCCAGTAAAATTGAGCAGGTGTAAAATTAACTTCTAGTTGGAAATTAATTCTGATGACATCAGAAAAGGGGGGAAACCCCTTAAGCACTGTGTATGAAATTAAATTACATTTTACTGACATTTTTGGACTATTGCATGAACATCTAGTACGATATATTGAGTAGATATTGACTATCAGATCTGTCAGTATAGGTTGTAACAGGGCTGGTGAGTTCAGCTTTACTGTGGGTTAATGTCAGTTCTTTCTGTTTCAGGTAAAGCTGTTATGGCCCCTAACCTGGACTCATTCGGTCGTGATCGCACAGCCTATCAGGAGCTCGCCAAGCAGAGGAGGATAGCTGAAAGAGAAGCCAGACGGTATGGTTTAAAAAAAAAAAAAAAAAATGCTATAATTGGCATTGGACTCTTCACTATTAGTGTTTGACATATACCCCCTAAATTAAACTAATGCCTAAAACCAAAATTTACTGGTGTAATGTATCATCATTATTATTATTGTTGATGTTTTTTTGTTATTTATTTTTATTACTTTATTAATTTAATTGTTTTGTTTTTTTAAGTGCTGTGCATTTTGCTTATTACAAATGTAGAAAATTGTTCTAATCTCAGTATTTCTTTAATGGCCAAAAATGTTTGGAAATGTTATAGTCACAATGTCAGTCATGAAATGAACTAAAATGGGCCTGTTAAAGGGTTAGTTCACCCAAAAATGAAAATTCTGTCATTAGTTACTCACCTTCATGTCGTTCCACACCCATAAGACTTTCGTTCATATTTGGTACACAAATGAAGATCTTTTTGACGAAATCTTAGCGCTTTCTGTCCTTCCACTGACAGCTACGCACCTGACACTTCGATGCTTCAAAAAGTTCTTTAAGAGATTGTAAAATTAATCCATGTGAATTGAGCGGTTTAGCCCAATTTTTTTGAAGAGACACAATCACTTTATATGATGAACAGATTGAATGTTTTTCAGGCTATAGGCTTTTATTCACATATAAACATTCATCAACTCACACATCAGTTGTGGGAAATAGCTCAAACATGTTTTCTTGATGCATGCAAGAACCAATGAGGTTCATTCTTGTGTGCTGCCGGGGGAGATTTGTTCTCGCGCATCAAGCAGGTTTGGTTGAGCTTATTTGTTTGTTTATTTTTGCTGATCAATGCTTTATATCAGGGGTTCTCAACCTTTTGCAAGCTGAGCCCCCCCAAAGCTGGTTCATTGCAGTTGGGGCCCCAGTACCCACCCAGACCCCCCCCCCCTCCCCCTCCCCCCCGCGGCCACACCCCGCCACCTTAGATAGATAGCCCTAGCCTGTTATTATTAGGCCCACTTTATTGTTGTTGTTGTTGTTATTATTATCATTATTATTATTATTATTAATATTATTATCATCAGTAGGCATATTATCATTACTAGGCTATTGCTATAATTGGGAATTGGCACCAGACCTCTGATATTAATTTATGCTTTATTATTGTTATTATTACTAGGCCTAATAGTAGGCATCATCTGCTTTAAAATAGTTTAATATTCTTCAAAAGCTTTAACTGTAGCGTATATTCTGACTAGTTTATTTGTATATATATATATATATATATATATATATATATATATATATATATATATATAAACTTAATACGACCTCACGTTTTATACGTTTGCAGCCTCTGAAACTTCCGTCCGTCATAAAAATTAATTCGGATGGTTCGATTTTCTGCATTTTTCGCATCCGTAGCAAATATTTGAGGGGTGTTTTTGACAATTGAGAGCCAAAAAATGACGAATATGGAAAAAAACTACAGTTATACGACTAATACGAATCAGTCAGGGTGAAGGACCTTAAACTTTTGAGGCTTGCGCAGCTTCTCGAGGAGAAATTAAACAAATGAGCACCGTTTTCTAAAGTCTATGAGCGCAGCACACACAAATAAACTAAATTGAAGTTAAATTAGTGCAGTTAAATTTCAAAATGTGGTGTTTTTATAATATTTATAACATTTGAATGCAGTTCAGCAACATACATCACACGACCTGACGACCAAGAGAGCTGACAATTGACATTCACTTAATTTACCATCAGCTCACGATTGAAAATGTGACACTGATTTCATGACAGTTCAACAAACAAGTTAATAATATTAAGTTACACTTAATAATATTAAGTTAAACTTACATTTTAGACGAAATAATGACTGTCTTGGTTTATTTTAGCAGCGAAAATAGATGCAATGAATCCAAACAAAGATCACAGCATAGCGCATCTCACAGCAACACTCAATCGAGTTTTGAATGATTCAGTGTTTTGAACGAATCGGTTGAGTCAAAGATTCAATGACCCATGCACAAACATCTGTCTCATTCTTGATGAATCGGCCATTTGAACGAATCGTTTGAATGAACGAATCGTTTGAATAAACGAATCAATGACTCGCTTAATAAAAACCGCTGATCACCTGCATTTGCGCTCGCTATCGACAAACCAATCTAATTTGTTCAAAACTTTTTTTTTAAATCAGTCCAAACACATTAAATTTTTTATTCAGGAGTAATGTTTATACAAAACTATAACTTTTTATGACAGTAGTTTAGTGATTAAAAAAAAAAAAAAATCATTTTTTTTCCACCCATCCTGTAGCCTGCTCGCGCCCCCCCGGGAGAGAACCACTGCTTTATATGATGAACAGATTTAATTTAGGCTTTTATTCACATAAAAACAATCGAGTCTCTTCAGAAAATTTGGACTAAACCGCTCAATTCATAAGGATTAGTTTTACGATCTCTTTATGAACGTTTTGAAGCATCAAAGTGTCAGTTGCGTAGCTGTCTATGGAGGGACAGAAAGCTTTCAGATTTCATCAAAGATCTTTGTTTGTGTTCCAAAGATGAACTAGTCATGGGTTTGGAACAACATGAGGGTGAGTAATTAATGACAAAATTTAAATTTTGGGTGAACCCATGGTTACCCAGATCTACTTTAGGTCGACATTCTGTGATTTAGCTCCATTTTAATAAGTTTTAGTCTGCTTTGACACTTCCGAACAGAACCCGTCGCAGACAAGCTCGAGAACAGAATGGCAAGAGAGCCGAGCATAAGGAGGGTCTGTCTAGTGATGACGAAGAGACGTCTACTGACATCACCAGCTACAACCTAGAGAGAGGTGACCAACCAATCACAGACCAATACAAAATCACTTGTACTGATTACTTTTCAATCTTTCCTCGATTAACCTTCTTAATCTTTTTTTTTTTTATTTCCAGATCGCATTTTAAATGAATCAAAGAAGGTTTTTGAAGACGTGGTGGAGGATTTCCACTCTTTGGACAACATAAAGTCTCACTTTGAGACCTGGAGAAAGCTGTATTTTACATGCTACAGAGACGCCTACATCGGACTTTGTCTGCCCAAACTCTTTAACCCCCTTATTCGACTGCAGCTCATCTTATGGTCTCCATTGGAGGTACAGAGAGAACATCATTCCACTTTTTTGTGATCTGCTTTGCATCGCCTGAACATTTCAGTCTTTAATTGCCAAAATGATGCTATTTTTTATCTATGCAGGTGGAGTGTCCCAACTTTGAGTACATGCTGTGGTTTGAGTCTTTGCTCTTCTATGGTTGTGAGGAGCAGAGCTCTCTAAATAAAGAGGAAGACATAGATAACAGCCTGCTTCCTGCTATTGTAGAAAGAGTGCTTCTTCCTAAACTAGCAGGTTAGTCAGGTTCCCATCTTTGGAATGATTCATTCCTTACTTCTTAAACTCGGAACAGCATCTCAAACCCAACTCACTTTGAAAACATCCATTCCTGTTGCCCCCCTCAGTGCTGACAGATCAGGTGTGGGATCCGCTTTCCAGTAGTCAGACGTCCAGACTGGTGGCTTTCATGCAGAGGCTAATCAAAGATTATCCCACTGTGCTGCATGGCGATAACCGCAACACACAAGTCAGTGAACAGATGAGACTGCAACGCATTAAAGCCACAGGCTCTTATTTTTGCATTTGATTTTTCATTAAGGCCTACTGTATCATATTTGATAGGCAAAATTCTAGGGCCTGTAAACTTGATCAAAACTTTGCTGTAAAACCCATTGTACACAATATGCTTTAAACATTTTTATTAGTTGAATTTGATTGTCATTGACAAATGAAGATCTAATATCTTTCAGGAGCTTCTGAGAACCATAGTCATGCGAATTCGACGGACTCTTGATGATGACATTTTCCTTCCTCTGTTTCCAAAAAAGTGAGTGTGAAAGCTGAATCACTCCTTTTATGTCACTATTTGTATATGCTGCACTTTGTATACATCTTTTAGTTTCCGTTTCCATTGCGGCTGAATATATTGTGTAAACCAGTGCGTGTCATTTTTGTTTCCTCCCCTTACAGTGTTATGGAGAACAAGAACTCTGGTCCTTACCTCTTTTCCCAGAGGCAGTTTTGGTCTTGTGTGAAGGTAAGTGCTTAAATATTCCGGAGACTTTTTACTGTTGTCTAAATCAGTTAATCTTATTTTAACCTTTTATATTTTTTATTAACTTAATATTTTAACCATTGTTCAAGCTTAATCCCTGCTGTATTTCTTTCTTGTGTTCAGTTACTTGGGAACATCTTATTATGGGATGGGATCCTGTCTCTGTCAGCGCTGAAGGAGCTCGCCGTGGACAGCACACTGAACCGCTACATTCTGTCAGCCCTGCAGACCACAGACGCCAGCGAGGAACATGTGGAGAAATGCCGCAGAGTATGACTCGATTGAAATTAATATGAATAATTTTAATATAATAAAGTAATTCTAACCCTCTACTAACCCTAACCTGCCCTCAGGTGGTGGAGTGTTTTCCTGTGCAGTGGTTCAGCAGTCTGAAAGGACAGCAAACTCTTCCTCAGCTCGAGAACTTCTGCAGATATTTGAAACACCTGGCCAGCAGTCTGTACCGCTTCTGTGTGGCTGGATCAGACGTGGAAAAGAGGAACGTGAGGTAAAGTGGTTTTCTAATGTTAAATTAACAACTCGACGTCTCTGTTGATGCCACACAAAAATATAACAGATATTAATATTTGGGTGGGCTGCCCTCGACTAAATGTTTTTCTGGTCGTTCATTTTAAGTGATTAGTCGACTAATCGCACTTTTATTTATAAACCATGTAAATCATAATAATGAGCCTTTAATGCCTACATAGCCTAATCAGTACTCCGGCATAAAGCTTGCTACAGCGCAACGGCAGAAGTAATGTAATGATTATGAATGCGTCAGGGAAAAATAGCAAGGAGACTGCTTTAACATTATACTTTAAGATAATTAATTGATAAACTAGTGTGTTCGGTATTTTCGGCTGCAACGATGAAGTCGACGATGCGGATTACATAACCTGAGAATATTTGTTTTCCATTTTAATTGGTTCATTTAAAAGTAGACATTTCGCTTGCTATAGATGGATAGATTTTTCATGTCTGTAATGCAAGTTTACATGGACGTTCGGTTCTTTTCTTTACAAATAAAAGTGTACTCATCACAGATTATTGTGACAGTGACCACAAATAACAGTATTTAAAGTGCAAGTGATCGCACCGTCACCTCCATGTTGACTGTCATGCAGTAATCTCGCTACTATTCAGCTTGAATAGCCCACGTTTTTCTAGGTTAATGTTAAAGCGAGCGGCCATGTAAAGAGCTGCTACTTGCATGTTTCAGATGATAATCCATTTTTGAGTTTCCAATTATGGACGAACGTTTCGATGTCCAGCTGTTAATGAACTGCCCGTCACTGACTGCTCCGCTTCGCCACTTCTTTGGATTTTTTTTATTTCCTGTGACTAATAAAATTTTGGTCGACTATTCAGTGGCAGCCTTAATTAACATAGTTTGAAGGAAGGAAAGTATATATTCAAAAAATATCAAATTAACATCGGATGTGTCTGTATATGTTCATATGTTTCATGGTTCCAATGTATAAAGACAAATGTAGCATGCAAGTACATGTATATTGATTATGATTATAGTAATGGCTCTGCAATAAAAGCATTATCTCCTTTTTTCTCTTTTTCTCTACAAAGGGAACAAATAAAGGATGTGATTAGGCTTTTGGGACGACTCAACGCTTTAGATCACGTTATCACAGTTGCGTCAGAACATGGCATTAAAGATATAAAGACTCTCCTCGAGAACAAATGAAAGGCAAACCAATGGAACGGCTCACTGGCCATTTTTGGATGAACCATAACTTGTAAATACTGTGAATAATGTACATTTTTCTGTGTGGCTGAAGGGTTTTCTTTGGGGACACACTGGTGGACTCTAGAGATGCTTCACCTTCAGGAACAGTTGAAATCCAGTGAAACTGACACTGATTTGGGTTTGGAGTGCGTTCTGCTGTGTTTAGACTTTTGTAATCCCTTTCCTGAGGAGGCGTCTCTTGTTTTTACTGTTTTTAAATGAATGGAATCTCTTATTTGGATCTTTTAAACTGTTCATCACTCTGCAGTATCATTACCTGCAAGAAAATATATTGGTTCTGTACTCTTTCCCCTCCCTCATAGGCTGCACTTTGAGAGCAAGTTACATACACCATATTGTGAACAACATTCAAAAAATATTTATGAACAGCTATGGGTCGAATGATCCAGCATCTGTGCTCATCTTAAACACAGAGTTTGTCTTGCTCATGTGCCAACCTCATCCCTAATCAAATGAACATGACATGCTGGCAAACAAAACCATGTGCTACTATAACGAATGTACTTATTTTTTTGTTGTTGTTTTCCTGGACCTAGAAATGTTTTATTTGCATAAATAAAGTGTTAATGATATTCAGGATGAAGTCCTTCCTTATCTGCAGTGTAGTTGTGACCTCACAATTGCAACTTGATTTCTTTTATTGACTTTCCGTACAACTTGTGCATTGTAATTACAAATTTATTTCTAGTAATTATGACTTTATGTCTCAAGATGGAGATTTGGAGAAAAAAAAAAAACAAAGAGATGAGACTCAATACAAAACAATTTAAAAGAATATCACTGGAAAGAAGGTTTATGGCTGGGCAAGCACTTTAGGACCGGCGTTAATGTTAGAAAAGCTTTCCAGCACTGGAGAGAGCTAAGTGGGAAGACCTGAAATCCGATGCGAAGGCTGCTTTGATTCCTCTTCACATGTGAGTAACACTGGGTTTGAGTGTCGCTCATTTTCTGGAGCTGCTGTGCTTTTGGTGACTAACAACGAACTTTTGTTTGTATTTACTCTTGTATACTGTACATTCATTTTCTGTGCTTCTTCATCGTTCATCATCTACGCTTTATTTTTCGTGAACCATTTTGTTACACGACAGCTGTGATAAACAGACATCCACTTGCCTAACCCAGGGGTGGGCAAACTCGGTCCTGCAGAGTTTAGTTCCAATCCTAATCAAACACACCTGAACCAGCTAATCAATTCATTCAGGATTACTATAAGGTTTTAGTCAGGTGAGTTTTATCAGGGTTGGAGCTAAACTCTGCAAGACAATGGCCCCTCAGGACCGAGTTTGCCCACCCCTCCCCTAACCCCATTTCTCCACCCATTAAACAAGTTAAGCTCCACTCTTGAGCTGGAGGATATTATACTTTACAACGAGTACTACTTGCTCAAGACCGACTAGGGGCAGGGTGGTTAGGACTGGAGGAGGCGGAGCGATGAAGAGAGGAGTGGGTTTGTTTGGGTTGTCCAAAATGTCCAAAGGGTTGTTGAAAAAACACTTACCCCACCTTTTAAGAGTTTGCATATAAAACACTTCCTCACGTGTCTAGCTGTGGTTTAGTCTGAGGTAGAAAGCGATACATATTTTGGTTATATAGAAGCATTTGTATAAATCCAAGCTGGAAAGCACAGCTGAATGTTAGTTTCTGGTTTTTATAAATATGTAACTCGTCATTATATTGGGAATTGTCTTCTCCCCAGTGGTTTTTCATTATTTTTAGGGGCCGGTCACTAAAGGTGTAGAGGCTACTATTGTTTCTGGCTGGGAGTCTATGGCAGCCCATGAAACCTTTTTGGAGGGAAATTTATTAGAACGATGTGAGAGCCTGAACTTTGCTCGTGGTCTTGATCTAAAACCAAACCCTCTAGTGCTGTGCAAAGCTGCACTTTTTTGCTCTTGAACCATGTGGAATCTTTTCTTTCTGTGTTGGCTTATGCGTATGGAGCACCGTTTACGCCACAAGCAAACAATCATGCTTTGGTAAATCATAATTAAGACACGAGTCAAAATGATGAGATACTAAAGGAGTGGTCACAGCACAGCTCGCAGAGAAGTCCTTTGTTCATGAATTCACTAACAATGAGCTAAGCAATACATTTGTTACAGAATTTGTTATAAAAATCCAGCTATTCATGTTAGTTCACAGTTAACTAATGTTAACAAATGCAAATTTGATTTTAATGTTTTAGTAAATGTTGAGGTTAAGATTTTATAATAAATTATGCAAAGTATTGTTCATTCTTTATTCTTATCTAAATTTGTGACAAACATTTTGACTTGTCATAATATATCCATCCATCCATCCATCCATCTTCTACCGCTTATCCGGGGCCGGGTTGCGGGGGCAGCAGTCTAAGCAGACATTCCCAGACTTCCCTCTCCCCAGTCACTTCCTCCAGCTCTTCCGAGGGGACACCGAGGCGTTCCCAGGCCAGCCGAGAGACATAGTCTCTCCAGTGTGTCCTAGGTCTTCCCCGGGGCCTTCTCCCGGTGGGACATGCCTGGAACACCTACCTAGGGAGGTGTCCAGGAGGTATCCGAAACAAATGCCCGAGCCACCTCAGCTGACTCCTCTCGATGTGAAGGAGCAGCGGATCTACTTTGAGCTCCTCCCGAGAGACCGAGCTCCTCACCCTATCTCTAAGGGAGCGCCCTGCCACCCTGCGGAGAAAGCTCATTTCGGCCGCCTGTATGCGGGATCTCATTCTTTCGGTCATGACCATAGGTGAGAGTAGGAATGTAGATTGACCGGTAAATCGAGAGCTTCGCCTTGCAGCTCAGCTCCTTCTTCACCACGACAGACCAGTACATCGACCGCATTACTGCAGAAGCTGCACCGATCCGTCTCTCAACCTCAAGCTCCTTCCTTCCCTCACTCGTGAGCAAAACCCCAAGATACTTGAACTCCTTCACTTGAGGCAGGAGCTCTCCACCAACCTGAAGAGGACAAGCCACCCTTTTCTGACTGAGAATAAAATTATAATATATAATTAATAATTTTGATTTAGTATGCCATAATATTTACGTTTTATATCATTATTCTGGTGTGTGTGTGTGTGTTGTAAATGGGCTTCCATACATGCATACCTTATTTAATTTTTTCCGAGATTTCCCTTTTTTGATGAAAATCTACTAATTTGGTTTAGATCATCATCATATTGCAATTCTGCCATCTTTTTCTGTTCAAACCACTCCTTCAGCGTCACTACTAGGAAAATATTGAGGAATTTTGCCAATATCATTTAAACGGAATTTCCTAAAATAGCTAACGTAAAACGGCCAGCTAAATTTTGCTTGTATCTGGTATTTTTTTTAGTAGTATAATTAGAAATTGGGTCTTGTTTGGAAAAATAAACAGAAGAGTACTGCTCTGATGCACTCCATTACTCTTTATGTTGTTAAGAGGATTTTAGGACATTTTTAGTCTGGTCTGCCTCAGTGGTCTAACAGCACTTGTCAATGTCAAAATGTTAGAGATGGTCAATCAAAGTATGGATTCACTCTTCACACTGGCTCAGAGTGAATGGAAGGACTGAGCTTCTTCATGACGTCTCTTTAACTTTGAAAGAGTGAGCTAACATTTAATACATGTGTGACAGAAATGTTAAAGCAAAAACCAGTGATGCAAACTAATCAATTTTTTTTTTTTTTTATCTCAAATATGGCCATTTTGAATTGAAAATATGCATTCACGTGATTCATATAATTCCTAACAGTGTGTGACAAGACCATATTATATTAGCCATACAAATAAAAGTACATGGGTGCAAATTTATATTCTTTTTTTCCAATTAGACCTAGAATTATTTCACTCACTGGTTATTTCTACTTTTGTATTCATTTGAAGATGTTTTAACTTTAATAATGTATTTAATGCTTTATTTGTATTCATTTGAAGACACCATATCTGACTCTTTGAATGGCAGTTCCCGTGCAGCGAATAGTAAAAGTCGGGAGGAGCGTTTACAAAACCGCAGTGAAACCCGATTCCATGTACCTTACACATCACAAATGATGACCCTACACTCACACCACCTGTCAGGAGACTCGGCCCACATAAATTAACCACAGAAGACTCAGCTGGAGGAAGTTTTCGTGCAACACAAGTATCCAGGATCCAAGATCCAGTCTGAGCTGCTCTGAGCACGGTAAGACCCAACTTCTGTGTCCTTCCTATAGGCGTTTTTATAAAACTTCCATCAGTTTTGGAAATGTATGCGACCATTACGCGCTTACTATAGTTATCATAGTGAAAATGCATCCGCGGCAGCACATGGTTTTTAAACTCTTCACATGCTGCGCAGGAAAACGTGGGTCGGGGCGTACGGGGTCTCCCGACTTCCAATGTGGTCTGTCCTGCAGGGGAAAAGAGGGTATAGCTGCGGACATTGCTAATGTTTGTAGGTTTATGAAAGCTGTCACTCCTAAAACTGTGCTTTGGCGCGAGACGCTCGCAATGTAGATTCGGGTTTTTTTTTTTGTATTTTTTTCGTTGATTGGTTTATTTGCGTTGCGACGCGTCGAGCGCGTGAAGGGTGTTATTAATATTATGTCGTTGCACTGTTCGTCTGCTAATTATTTTAATCATAAGAAGTAGCAGTCAGCTGTACGGTGTCATTTGCCAAAAAAAAAAAAAAAAAAAATCTAAGAAGTTTTTGTAGTGTTTTATACTCTTGCATGTACATAAAATAATGAGTTAAATGAAATGAATAAATAAAACCAAATTAGAGTAATAAATATTCTTTATAATAAAAATATAATGCAAAAATCTGAAAATAAATTTAGTTATAGGCTACATCACATAAGGCTATATGTTTTAAATAATAAAATGCTGGCGAATATTAGGTAAATCTTTTTCTATTTATAAGTGATACTGGAGTCTCTTGTTCTAGTAAGAGTAAACTGATCTAAAAGAGCGGCGTGTCACCTCATGCCATAAAAGTTGCAGTAGCTAGTCTAAAGATATTACTGTCAGAATGAAATATATATATATATTAGGATTAATTTAGCTGATTTTGTTCAATTGGTAAAGATTAAAAGTCTGAGAGTCGTACACTTTTTTTTTTTATTTTTATTTTTTGCAGTGCTGCAAATATGTAATTTTAAACGATTAAATCATTTATTATATTATAAATGCTAATAAGCAATGTTTTTTTTTTTCATTGCTATAATGGAAAACATCTTAGCATCAACACTGACTAACGCGTTGCATGAACTGTATTTATATGTAAACAATGCCAGTGTTCTACCACTAGGAGAAGTCTTTATTTACTACAGATGAGTCACTGTATGTGAAATGTTTCTTCCTCAGACCAGATGGTTTATGCAACAAAGAGCTCTTTTAATGCTCCAGGTTGCTTCAGTATGTCCTCACAGGCTTTTTGATTGGAGACATTAATCATTGTCAAATGTTCTGTAGTTTTTCGATGAACCTGTTAAATGTTTCCAAATTCCACATATCACATTAAAGAACCGACAGAATCTTCTCTGATGGTCTTTGACCATTTGTGGGATGATATTTATTTGCTTTTTGATACATATTGTCATTGTGATGGTGCAATATGAAGATCACCATAGGACGAAATTTCTTATTTGTCCTCTCAAACACAAAATAATCAGAAACCATGAGCTATCTATCTAGTAGGAAGTAGAAGCGTTTTGCTTATTTACATCTTGTGACTCGTGAACTCGTGGCTCATCGTACAGGTTTTCTGTGTTATGTAAACAGATTGATTTGCACATTTCTCGTAATTGGGTCATATGCATCTATCTGTGCCCCAACACATAACATGTTACCTGACATCTCATGAATAACATGCTAAAAACAAGCCTTGACTCATCTCTAACTGCTGGCTTATTGGTTTAGAACCTGGGCTGCTGTCATAAAGGTTGCAGGTTCAGTCCAAGGCATGTAATGAATAATTAATGTGAGTAATTATCTCGCCATCGGCCAATCAGGGTGTCTGTCATCAAATGTGAGTAGCTAGATCCATTTAAAGCATTAAAATACATTAGAAAATGATTATAAACTAACCTTTAGATTGTCAAAAAGTATGTCAATATTGGTTTTACACTGGAAAAGGGTCATGGATAGATTATAATTTCACTTTTGCTGCAATATCTTTGTCTAATTATATCATGTGTGAGAAATTTAGTCACAGTTGTAAGATCTGAAGACACAAGCACAACAAAGAACATCGCAGTTACGTACGGTAAATTAATGCGTTTTCTAGAAAACATTGCAAAAGCATTAAGCCCAATCTGAACGCCTTATTGTAGTTAAGGAGGGACCAGGAAGAGGTAACATTCCTTATTCTTAATTTAATTAAACTTGCACCAACAGATATTGGCACACATTCAAGCACTGTTCAACTATATCAGGTTTACATAGGCGGTAGCTTGTTTTGGTGGGTGTGCAGTAGCGGGCCTCTCATTTTGAGGCCCCAGACAGTCAAGTTTAGAACCGTCATCAGTAAAATGTGCCTTGGTTTCTTTGAAAATTAAATGATAATAAATTTTCATTTAACTTTTATTTAAGTCACTTAGAACAAATTCTTAAGCACAAAAAAGCCTGGCTTAAATATTTCATATAATTGTGTTAAATATAAATTGAATTTTTTTTTATATATATATATATATATATTTATATTTGTATATCATTTGTTAAATTTAGTCATTTTTAATTATTGTTGACTAATTAAATAAAAATTAACCCAAACCCTAGACCAGTAATCTACACTGTATACACACAGTTATGCAATGATGATTAGGGCAAAAGTTTAATTTATGTATACAATAATTACACTACAGATAATTTATATGCATTTTTTTGTGCAAAAATGAAATACATTTTTTTTATTTATTTTTCTTTCTTGCATTAAAGTGATGGTTCAGCCAATAATTCTGTCATCATTTACTCACCCTCTTGTTGTTCCAAACCTGTATGAGTTTCTTTCTTCTGCTGAACACAAGGCATTTTGAAGAATATGAGTAACAAACAGTTGACTTCCATGGTATTTTTTTTCATATGGAAGTCAATGGGGCACAAACTGTTTGGCTACCGACATTCTTCAGAATATCTTCTTTTGTGTTCAGCAAAAGAAAGAAATTCATACAGGATTGAACAACTTGAGGGTGAGTAAATATGACAGAATTTTTATTTTTGGATGAACCCTATCCCTTTAAATCTAGTACGGGTGCTTGTCCTCTTCAACCTATAATTTATAGTCTTTTGCATGTCTCGTTAACTGGGGTCAGTCTACATAGAACGTGCTTCGTGTTCATGGGAAGGTTAGTGATGGTGTCACAGGTGGAGAACTGGCTTTGCTTCAATTGACAGACAGCTGAGACTCTGTCCACCTTGACTACTGTCCTGCCCCATGTCGGTCGTCCTTTTGGAACTGTCATGGAAATGGTGAAATTTCTTCATGTTGCCATTATAAACAACTAAGGCTTAAGACTTTAAGATGTTCCAACTAGTCATGAAGAACTAGTAGAAAAAGCATGTTTTCTTATAGTATTGAGTTATTTGAGTTAAAGAGTCTTGTGATGGTCTACTTTGACTTTCTTGAGGATTTAGTCATAACCAAACTTGTTTTTATTTTCTTGTTGATGGTTTTGTTGAAGTATAGAGGTCAGACAGAGGGTGTTTTTCACACTGCTGGCTACGAGCACGTCCTAAATGAGTTTAGACATTCCTGCCAAAGACCAAAACGTAAGAATGTTTGTCACAAACATTCCAAAGTAAAATAACAGTCACAAGTTTCTGGGCTAATTGTTATTGGACAGTGCCAGGTATGTTATGCCTCTAAACATGCTCATGTGATTCGACAAGACGTTCGCAAAGACGAAATCATTTCAGAACTCATTTTCTTTCTGAGAAGACATTGTCCCCTTGACCCTATTTCTTGGCCTTGCTGTTTCTAGAAGGGACTTCTGTTGTGGTTGCTATGATACATTAACCGTTTGTGACGTCAGTACTCAAGCCCGTATTGATGCTAGCCTAGAACCAGTACGTGTAGTTCATAGGCTGATGGGATTTTGTTGAAGAAATGTTGTGATTAAAAGTGAAGTACGGAGCCACAAGCATCCCAAGGCTAAAACTTCACACCACCTGACTTGCAGGTTCAACACCATAACAGAAAGTCACCCACTGATTGGTTCCCATGCACCACACCCCTGCTCTACCCACTTGCTTAATTTAGCCAGATAAACTGCATGTGTGTGTCTTTGGTCACCTCACTAGTCCTGACTGAGCCAGAATGTGGAATGATGGCACTATTAACCTTACACAACCCAGCTGTCAGATGAAGCTATGGGGATTTATTTAGACACAATTTTTCCATACCGTTTCCTGCAGACAGATGCTGCAAATACAGTGCGTGACTGTCATGCATGATGCCGTTCAAGAAGTAAATTATTACTCCAGTGCTAATACTAATGGAGGTCTTGGTTGCGTTTTATTTAAATATGAATTTTGTCTCGGGTGTTTCTCCTGAAAATGCATGGGAGAGTTTAAAATCGAAAACAAATGAGACATTTTTATGTGCATTAAGCTAAAAATCAGCGTTTTTATTTTTTAGAGAGACCGCTCATGACGTGAAAAAATTAAAGAAACAGAAATATTGTTAACGTGTTCAATTGTTTTTGTTAAACCATAACTAAATTGTGGCTAATTCACGCCCATGATTTATTAATTTGTTCTGTCCTTTTGGCCATGATTTAATTACATTAAACGGTTAACAAATTAGAAAGTCGTGGGAATTAATTCTTAATTCGTGTCCATGATTTATTTTATTTTTTTCTCTCACATAGCTTTGTAGCTTTTGACCCTTGTCATATTGTTTTCTAATTTAAAAAAGGTTATTGACCAAACTAAAATTGTTGATACCCGTGAAATTTCACAATTCTTGATTCCAATGTTGATGCCACAACAAAAACTACTAACCTAACTAATATGAAGTTCAAATATTATCAAACTTACAAAAAAGTAAAAAAACAAGAACAAACAAATAAATGAATTAATTTAAAGAGGCAAATGAAATAAATGGTACTTTGATTTTCAGGTAAATCTCAAAATAGTATTTAGGGACAGAAAAAAAACCTACATAATGTAAACAAATGTAAAATAACACGGCATAGTCTTCACTGTATGAATTAAATTATCAAAGCTATGAAAGATATTCAGTAAAGAGCAGTGAGTGATTTTCTTTCTTTTGTTGTTTGATTAACATTGAGGTCACTTAATTTCGTGCATATTTGTCTGTTAAGCTTGATAAAACACGAAGGGCAACTCTGTTCGGTATTCAGTGGAAATTTTTCTGAGGATCTCAAAATGTTCTTGGATCAAACGTATGACTTCTGATTGCAGATTTTTGGGCCTTGGCAAACCCCAACATGTTGAGACATTTATTGAAATCTGTTATGAAACTCTTGAGGAGACATTGTGACACTAGTAGGGACCAAATTCTACTGGATCTGTTCTCATTCTACTGGATCTATCTGCTGTCTTCGACACCGTAAACCATCAAATTCTTCTGTCCACCCTCTCGTCACTGGGTATCTCAGGTACTGCGCTTCAGTGGTTTGAGTCCTATCTCACAGGTAGGTCTTTCAGAGTCGCCTGGAGAGGGGAGGTATCCAAACCTCATGAACTGATCACTGGGGTTCCTCAGGGTTCAGTTCTTGGTCCTCTCCTATTCTCCATTTATACTACATCACTGGGTCCCATCATACAGGCACATGGTTTCTCCTACCACTGCTATGTTGATTACACACAACTCTACCTGTCCTTCCAACCTGATGATTCCACAGTAGCTGCACGGATCTCAAGCTGTCTGGCGGACATCTCCACGTGGATGGAAGAACACCACCTGTAGCTCAACCTGGCAAAGACTGAGCTTTTAGTCTTCCCTGCCACTCCTACTCTACAACACGACATCAACATACAGCTTGGTACAACCACCGTTACACCAGCAAAGTCGGCCAGAAATCTTGGAGTTATCTTTGACGAGCAACTGAACTGAGACGGCGCGGTCATGCAGATTTGCACTTCACAACATTAGGAAAATTCGGCCCTTCCTGACTGGGCATGCAACACAACTTCTTGTCCAGGCCCTGGTCATTTCAAGGCTTAATTACTGCAATGCTCTTCTGGCTGGACTGCCGTCAAGTGCAATCAAACCTCTTCAAATGATCCAGAACGCTGCTGCACGTCTTGTCTGCAACAAGCCTAAGAGAGCCCACGTCACGCCCCCTTCATCTTTTTGCACTGGCTACCCCTTGCTGCTCGCATCAAGTTCAAGGCGCTGATGCTTGCTTTCAGATCCACCACAGGCTCTGCCCCTTCCCACCTCCACACACTGCTACAACGCTACGTCCCCACCAGAAGACTGCGATCACTAAAGGAACGAAGGCATGTGGTACCGTCACAGAGAGGCACAAAATCACTCTCCAGAACATTCTCGTTCACTGCTCCCTGCTGGTGGAATGATCTCCCTACTTTCATCAGGAATGCAGAATCCCTGGCAATATTCAAAAGACAGCTGAAAACTCATCTCTTCCGTGAACACTTGATCCCCTCATAATAAACAAAAAAATGAGCAATGTATGAAACTTGTATTGTGAGCACTTCCTGTGCCTATTTGTCAATTCATGAAGAATCGCTTGTTTGTATTCCTCACTTGTAAGTCGCTTTGGATAAAACTGTCTGCTAAATGACTAAATGTAAATGTAAATGTAAATCTAATAGATTTATGCATTGAGTTTTCCATATGCTCTTTAGAAAATGGTTAAGATCTTATGAAATGTTTGTGAGTGAAGTATGCATAACGTAAACTGTTTACAATTGTGGTGTTGGTCTTCATTTTGAAAGTTCCATGTATTGCAATCCCTTTTAACCGTTGCTTATAAATCTCTTCCAAAATGCCTTCATAGCATTTGTGGTCTCTCTGCATTCTTACAGCATGCCATATTAGAGATAGATCTCTCAACAGGTCTGATGTCACAGCAGTAGAGCAGTTTAGACCAGCTCACTCACTGAATGCTGGGATATCTGAATGAGCTCCAACTGGACAGAAGACCCTCAGGAACAGATTGGGTTTGCATTTCTTTGACTCACCTCAGGACAAAACCAAAGATAGGAAATGTTTTGTCAAAAGTTATTAGATGAGAACGCAAAATGTTGTTCCATCTCATTGGTGTAATAAATACATCATATAATATTATTTATAGAACTCAATTTGTCATGTCAATGTGATTTTTAAACCTATATTTTAAAAATGTTCTCCTATATATTGCTATTGTTTCATATATATCTCCTATATAACTTCATGTTCACACAGTGTCACATAGAAACTCTTGCATACAGCACTGGTTTCTCCTGAAACCTTTTGCAGTGTGAGACATCTCCTGGAGCACATGGTCATGCCGATTGCTAGAGTCTGTTTAGAAAATAATTGTGCATTTGTTTAAAGAAAACAAGGACTTGATTTTTATTGATCCAGTCTTGTGCTCAGCTTTAGAACTTTCACAAACCCTTTGTGAAGAACTCTGGTTGTCTTTGCTCGGTTACACTGCTAATCTCTTTTTAATGATCTTCCTGTGTTTAGATTTGGGAAACATGGCTAAAACTTGTGTTTGCAGTTTCAGCAACAGGTTTGTTCCAGTCAGGCTCTCATGCCATGCTTGCGTGATTTAGATGACAACAGTTAAAGGTGCAGTACTGCTTGAGTGACTCTGCTAACCTGCTTCCAAGTTGTGTGATCCATGTTTCTGACATTCAAGACATCTGATAGGCCCCGAAGCACTCCGGGAGAGAAAGAAAAGGTCGCCACCTCCACGTCTGTGGAACTTTCCATTTAAGTGTGGCAAGTGTGACAGGAAGTGACTTCTTATGTCCCCTTTGCTGTTTGGATGGGAGCTCCAAAGAAAGAGAACTAGGTCATGATTCACAGTAGCTTATTTATAGTTCATATAGTTTAACTAATTTATAGACTCATTGTTAAGGAACATGCTTTCAAAGCAAAGCCTCTCATGTTACCCGTAGTTTGTAGTAGTTAAACTACAATGACTATTTAAATAAAAAGTGTTTAGCTATGCTGTGTTTTTAATAAAATCTGCATTGACTACAAATTACACGCAATGTTACTTACCATGTGTCTCAATTACCCTGCTAAAAAAATGCTTAAACCAGTCTAAACTGGATTTCTAGTTTTAGCTCCCGGCTTGGTCAGACAGGTCTATTTTACTGGTTTAGGGACATTTGGGTCAGACTTGACCAGTTTAATCCAGCTACTAGATTAAAACCATAAAGCATTTGAAGTGTGTTTCCCAATGCCAGACATAAGTGAAATGTTGTTCATCTTTATTGGATTGTTGCAATATATCATAACATATCGCAGAGCTTTATTGTGCCAAAATGATATGCATGTGCAGAATTAGCTTGAAGGAAAAAAAAAGTGGCTAAAAAAAGCTGCAACATTTTTAAAGCAGCTGGGCTACTGTCATGCCTTTGAAAAAATGTGACAACTTTTAGTTACTCCTGAAGTGTAATTAAAAAAAATGGAATGAGTTAAAGTATAGTTAAAGGTATTTCAAGCATAAAAAATGAATGCTTAAAAAATGTAGACCTACTAATAGAACTAACATGGTAAACTACTAGTACACTTTAAGTTCACTTTAGTACAGACACAGTGCAAATAAGAACTAGTTCTGCACTGTTGCACTTATTGTACACTTAAATGTATAGTTTTTATATACTAAATTGGGCAGATCTGAAATGGTACATTTACAAGTGTACTATTAGTACATTGATACTAGTATACATATAGTATACTTCGAAATATACTTGAGCATTACTTAAATAGACTTCATAAAATGAACTTGAAGTATACGTCTTTTTCTTCTTTTTGGTAGCTTCATTTAGAGATTCATTTACATCAAATCAACTTCTCGGAACAGGCTGTTCTCACAGAGCTTGTGAACACAGATCCCAGTTGTTCTTTTGCAATTGCATGTATTTTTGCCATTAAGTTCCGCTCTGAGTTACGTAACACATGTCAGTTTGTGTGAATATGATGGATTATCCCCCGGTGGGCCTCTCCAGCTCTGCCACCAGTCACATTTTATGGATTTCTCTCCATGTTACTCAACACTTGGGAAAAGTGTTCAGTACTTAAGCTGGAGACAGTGCAGCTGTATGAACTTATTGACTGGAGAGCTGCCGCCCATTTGTACACACGGTACAGTTCATTTTGAATCTCGGTCTTGGCCAGTGTGCTTCTCATTCAAGAGAGTTTAGGTTGTGGTTACAGCATAGAGTTCCCTTGCATTACTATCAAAATCATACTGGTAGTTTTATTTATTATTTCCAGTGTTTGGCTACAAGTTTAAGTGGATATGTGTCAGTACTCTGGACGTTTTTAGGCCCTTAAACATCTTGACAGCTGCTATCCTCCCCACAAGTGTGCTGTTTTGTGTCTTGCAGCTTGGGAAAAGGATGCAGGATAATGTTTGCAGTCTGGTGGAAAATATCTGGAAAATGACTAGTTACTTTGTTCAAACTAGGAAGGTGTAACAAGCATATTATTGCTCTAGCATTTTGGTTTATCTCTGGGAATGAATTTTGTAGGGATATGATCTTTAAATCAATCTTGGACAGAATATATAAACCTTATCGGACAAAATGATTGGATGTTATTACTGTACTTTCATTTTGTAATTTTTTTCACCCAGCCATTTTTGTTAGGTTTAATACTTCAGTTATGTACTGAAGTCATAATCTAAATCCATATGACTTTTTGCAACTAAAAGAACATATTTTAAAGAATGTTCATGCTGTTCTCTTTATTTATTTATTTATTTTTTTTGGTGAACAATATTTTAATTTTCAATTGTTTTCACATTTTTAACATGTAATGATTTGGGTTCCTTTTGGTTTTGTCCAACTACAAATAATCTTTATTTGTAGGGCTGTCTCGATTCCTTGATTAAATTCGAGTACTCTGTTTCAAATTCCTCGATTGCAATTTACCCATGTTGAGTAACCAGCAAAAGAACAAAGAACAAAAAACAAAAAAACCAGAAGAATATTGGCGCTGTCAACGTGAAATATGGGCATGATGTGCCTTCCGACATGGTTGTTTATGAAATGAAAATCTACACAATTCATCTGTTGGGGTGAAAGGAAGGGTTTTTGTTTTGTTTTTGCCAGGCAATGTATATGTATTTTAAGTCATTTTAAAGACTTGGGTCTATTTTTTATTTTATTTTTTTATTACCACACAAATATACCCGATCACTCGATTAAAAAAATAATCGTTATTGACATCCCTAATTATTTGGCTTAATTTTATTGATTTATTTTAAAATGAATGATACCAATATCTTTGAAATGTAACATTTATGCCAGCAAATGCTCATATTTTGCATCCCTAATCATTTGACATCATCTACAATAAACTGCCATTGCCTTTGTGTTTTCTTCCCACAGATAAACAACACTTCTTTCCAACATTCTAAACATTGAGAGAGTTAAACGGTAATAAAACGAAGCACAAAAAGAGCCTGGCATCACATCGAATCATCAGCAATGGTTTTGAAAAAGCTTCTGCGTTTCGGGAAGCAGCTGCTGAGGGTGAAGGTTGTCAATTGCAACTCAGAGGAATCACGTCTCTCCCGATGCCTGAACACCTTTGACCTGGTGGCCCTTGGTGTGGGAAGCACTTTGGGAGCTGGGGTGTATGTCCTCGCTGGTGCTGTGGCAAGGGAAAATTCTGGGCCGGCCATTGTGTTGTCGTTTCTCATCGCAGCCATGGCCTCAGTGCTTGCGGGCCTCTGTTATGCAGAGTTTGGGGCAAGAGTGCCGAAAACGGGCTCGGCGTACCTGTACAGCTACGTGACTGTAGGAGAACTATGGGCCTTTATAACTGGCTGGAACCTTATACTCTCATATGTTATAGGTGAGATGAACTACATGTATTTTCCTAGAGGCCTACTATATGTGTTTCCTTTTTTAGTTAATATAGTCATTATTTCTGTGAAACCTCTAAACTAAAACTAAGATGGCACAAATTGGTTTATGGTTGTCTGTAAACTGAGGTATAGTGGAGGTTTTTATTTTTTTGTGTCTCATGTTACTTAATATGTAAACTTTTTAGGAACCTCAAGTGTTGCCCGAGCTTGGAGTGCCACGTTTGATGAGCTGATTGGAAAACATATTGAGCATTTTTGTCGTCAGTACATGTCCATGAATGCTCCGGGCATTCTGGCAGAGTACCCAGATATGTTTTCCGTATTCATCATCCTCACTCTCACAGGTAAAACATGATGAGACTACCAATTACACAGGGAGAAATGACTAACTGATCAGAATTGTGTATTCCAGAGGGGCATACAATGCTATTATATATATATGAAATGGTGTGTAATTTTCATTTGTGTGTCTTCTATTGCAAATATCTGAAATGCACTTTTACAACATGAAATACTCTATATTTTAAAACTGTGATTGTGAAACACACTAATTCATTCTGAAAATGAAATCTTTTTCAATGTATATATTTAGCATCCCTTTGTGTTGACTTTGCTCCGTAGTGTTTTGAACTACGTTTTGTTTGCTGCAGGCCTGCTGGCCTTCGGGGTAAAGGAGTCAGCCATGGTCAACAAAGTGTTCACCTGCATCAACGTTCTGGTGCTGATGTTTGTGGTTGTATCAGGCCTGGTCAAAGGTACGCAGAAGAACTGGCACCTGGACCCTGATGAGATTCTCAACGTAACCAATTCCACCCTTAAGTGAGTCATGTTTTTTTTTAATGAATTCTGGACAACATTCTTGGAATACGTTTTTTTTTTTTTTTTTTGTATGCTATTTCTGTGACTCTATCAACACCAAACAGAATTTAAAAAAAAGGAAAATCTTCCAAACATAGGGAAGCTCTCTGTTTATTATTGTTTTTGTGCAAAAGTTATATCAACATTATCTCAAGAAAATGAGATGATAATAAAAATGCTTGACCTCTGTTGATGTACACTACCATTCAAAAGTTTGGGGTCTGTGCGATTTTAAAAAAAATTAATACTTTTACTCAGCAAGGACACATTAAATTGGTCAAAAGTGAAGTCATTGCTGCTGTCCGCAACCTTTTTTTTTTTTTTGTTCAAAATTTACAAAAATTATATAACGAACGATTACATCATGAATCCATTTTCCAAGCAGTGGGGTTTTTTTGTGTTTTTTTTTTTTTTCTTTTCTGAATCACTACGGTACATCTAGTAAGTTTTTATATTTGGACTATTTTAGACAGGTTCGTGTCGTACCACTGCGGAGTTGCCACTCACCATAGACATAAACAGAGAGAAGTAGCTCCGGCTACAATGTTCTTCCACAAGACTGATGTAGTTCTGTTTATTGACCACTAGAGCACCAAAATTTACGGACTGCAGCTTTAAAATAAATGCTGTCCTTTGAACTTTATATTCACAAAGAATCCTAAAAAAAAAAAAGTGTACCATGGTTTCCTCAAAATTTTAACAAAGTCCCTTTCAAAGAAAAGTCTGTTCACTCAGCGGCCATATTTGCAACGTCTCCGGGCAGCTGTTTCGGGAATCCAAGACCAATTCCTATCTATTTGAATGGGGAAATCCTGAAATCTCAAACTGCTTGGCGAACTCCCAATTAAATAACATATGAACTGTCCCATAAATGTTGCTTCTTATGCTCAAATAGGGTTAAAAAGCTTACTTTTCAAGCTAGACTAATGCACATGTGCAGTCCTAAGTGCGAGTCTCTGGTTTCTATGAAAACCGGAACTTCCAACGGCAGCTGCAGTGACGCAATGACCCGATCCATCAGCGACTGGCTCTTTTAATTAGAAGGCTGGACTTTTTCACCAATTGCAAGTTGCCGTTTCTCCCATTCGTAACTAGTTGGAGTGAACAGTCTTTCTATATCTAAAGTCTTTGATATTAAGTAGCACTACTGTTTTCAATGATTCGATTCAAAATTGCGAATTGAACGTGTGCACAAAATTGGAATATGGCATAAAGTAAATGTGAATGAAGCACCGTTTCCTTCCAGTGAGTCAAAGAAAACAAAACTTCCTGATAAACTGGCACCAAATATCACCAAGGAAAATGGAAGTTGCTGCAGTAGCCACTGTGGGTCTTTTTTCGTGAATAAAAAATTACTTATAAAACGCATTAACTTAATCAGGTTGAACCACTTTGACAGATTTTGCTTAGTCATTTCAGAATGACCATAACATTTCAGATGTTGATCTTTCCGCTGGTTAGTCAAGTTTGTTGTGCAAAGTCACATGGCTTTTTTGATGTGCGTCAAGATATTTATTCGATAAATGTGTTTCTATTGTAGTTTATGCGCATGTCGTCTTGGCGGATGAAAAAATGATTCAACTCAGTTGAGCATATAAGTTTCTTATGTGCATTTTTAGAATTTATTCGCATCTCGCATTTTTTTTTTTTTTTTTTAATGCGATTTCCCAAAATTTGCAGAAAAATAATTGGATGGAAACATGGTTTCTGAAGGATCATGTAACACTGGAGAAACGGCTGCTTAAAATTCAGCTTTGCATCAAAGAAATAAATTATTTTAATATATATATTTAAATAGAAACAGTTACTGTAATAATATTTCATGATATTACTGATTTTACTGTATTTTCGATTGAGTAAATGCAATCTTAGTGAGCATAAGAGACTTTTTTTCAAAAACATTTTTTTAAAAATCTCACCGACTCCAAACTTTTGAACGGTAGCGTGTAGTTCCCCTAGAGTCACAAAAATGACACGCTTCCACTTTAAATTATGTTCATCCCTTTCAAATTTAAATGTCATGTTAAAAATGTCTATATTACTCTCTCTGACCAGTTCCACACAGCCCCTGCCCTCAAAAGAGGTTCTGGGTGAAGGTGGGTTCATGCCGTTTGGCTTCAAAGGGGTCTTATCAGGGGCGGCTACCTGCTTTTACGCCTTCGTTGGGTTCGACTGTATTGCCACCACAGGTACTTAAAGATCACTCTTAACTCTAGTTCTCTCAAATCTTATGTCTAATCTTTAGAAGGCAGCTGTTTTCATGCACTTGGAGATGTCAAATATATGATGCATGTCCTTAAGTGAGGTTAAATTGTGCAAGAACCTTGTTTTCTACACACCGTATAAAAGCTTTTAATATGTGCTGCAGTGGTACAACAGTGAGGCTATTATGTTACCTACATATTTGGCTTGCATGCATGTTGCTTTGGTCAAGGTTATTTAGAGTTTCCTTTATGTTTATAATCGTCTTGCATGGAAATGCTCAGTGGATTTCTGCTTATGGTTTGCCTCTGGCCCCCCCTCTTTTATGGCGGCTTACTCCCCCACATTCCCTTGCATTTGATTGGCTAGAGCGTTTCAGGGTTTGTCTGGACTTGTCTCCCTCCCTGTAGCTGTGGTTCACATTCAGTAACCCCTCCTCATCTACATGGTAATTTACCCATGTTCCTGTGCTCTCTTTCTGCCACCACTGGCATGAACACACTACTGCTCTGTTTTATGTAGTGTCCTGTGCAAGGTCAAACCACAGGAACTTTCGCCAAAAGCGAACATGCTCACACTGCTCACTGAAGCAGACAAGTCATTTTCTAAATACGAGGCTTTTTAATGGCACAATTAGATTTTTTAGAAAAAAGTTTCTTATGCTCATGACGGTTGCATTTATTTGATCAAAGATGCAGTAAACTTTAAAATAACTTTTCTATTTTAATATTTTTTAAATGATTTTTTTTTTTTTTTTTTTTTTAGATTTTGAAATGTGTTTTTCAGTGTAACATGATCTTTCAGAAATCATTCTGAGATGCTCATTTTCTGCTCAAGAAGCATTTCTTATTTTTATCAATGTTAAAATAGTTAAACTGCTTAATGTTTTTGTGGAAGCTTTTTATGTATTCTTTTATTGAATAGAAATTTGAAAAGATCAGCATTTATTTGAAATAGACATCTTTTGTAACATTATAAATGTCTTACTGTCACATTGATCAGTTTAATGCATCCTCGATGAATAAAAGTATTTGTCTTAAAGAAATCTCACCGACCCAAAACTAGTAGAAGGGATAGTTCACCCAAAAATGAAAATTCTGTCATCATTTACTCACCGTCAAGTTGTTGTTCCAAATTTGTATGAACACAAAATATACTTTAGAATGTCAGTAACCAAACTGTTTATGGACCCCACTGATTTCCATAGTATGGAAAAAAAAATACTATGGAAGTCCAAACCTGTTAAAACTAATAATTAAAGGTTATTGTGACTATATTCCAGGTACCAGTAATTGCAACTTTATATATATATTTTTTTTGTAATTGAAGGTTAGCATTTCACAGTGATGTGACTTCTTATTTTAAGGGAAATAAATCTTATTTTAATTATCTCACAATTACCCATTTTATTATTTTGGTGCTCTTACTTGGAAATTTCCATAGTATTTGTAGAGCCACTAATTAAAAGACAACCAACTATCTATCCGTTTTCAATTTCACACAATAAAGATCAGTCATGCCATGAGATGGGATGGGATAAAATTAAATCCCCACATATCAATAATGTAAAGAGCTGAAATAAACTAGAGTCTTGTTACATTAATGTTCTCTTGGAAAAAAAAAAAAAAACTCTCTAAGAACACTTGTCATTTGATAGTCTGGGCATCTGTCTAAGGCCTCCTTTGGTCCGACAATGTTATTGGTACTGTGATGTAGCAATCAGCTACTGAAATGTTGGGCTTTGGTGCTTAAATGGATGATGCAGGTTTGAGTCCAGCCTGCACCATGCAGTTTTCCATAACTCAATACTGTTTCTCAAAATATCACAGGTGAGGAAGTGAAGAACCCCCAGAGAGCCATTCCCATCGGGATCGTCTCTTCCCTCCTTATCTGCTTTGTGGCGTACTTTTCTGTGTCGGCCGCCCTCACCATGATGATGCCATATTATATGCTGGATAAAAACAGCCCTCTTCCTGTGGCCTTTAAATACGTCGGCTGGGAAGGAGCCACATACGCTGTGGCCGTAGGCTCCCTCTGCGCCCTGTCCACTAGGTAAGCACTGATCCTACAGATCGTTTTAAAACACTATAGCCCAGTTTAGTGCAAACCAGCCCCTGCATAGTAGAGAACTAAAAATGTACTTGGAAATGAATAATTACCCATGTTCTTTGACATGAATGGATGAAATTACCCTCAAGCCTGGTTGCTGTTTAAATCACCCCAGTCATTTTTATAGTACAACCTTTAGGAAGTTGACCAGTTTAATCATTAAATTTTACTAAGTGAACTCTGACAACCTAAGGGAGGTTGATAGGGTGCAGGGATGCTGTGTGACTGCGAGTATATTTATCTGAGGCAGCTCATATGAGCCAATGGCTAAAAATATGAAAGGAAATTTGGTGTGCTGTGTCATGAATCCTGTTTCTCAGTTATGCAACACTCAGTCCAGGCCATGAGTGGGAACAAGGCTTCATGCCACATTTTTTTTTCTGTTCATAAAAACCAGGAAGTAATTGGTCTTATTGTTACGACCTACGTCCATACACACCAGATGTTGCTCAGAAATGTTATGAAGTAGGAATGCTCCGATCCGCCTTTTTTGTCTCCGATACCTGGGATTCAGTATTGGTCGATACTGAGTACCGATCCGATATTCAATTAATTAAAAAAAAGAAAGTGCCAAATTACCAATTAAACTGACTGTGTGGGAGGTCAATGTTTTGTGCAAGTCATCAGGCTTTACTTAGACGTTACTTCTTAACTTTGCAAAACAAAATGACAAAAAAACACAAATGTAGTGAATTATTAAATAATTGTGCATCATTGCAACAACTTTAAATAAACCAATAGCTTCACTAGAATGACTGACAGCCGCAGCTGCGGGAGGCATTTACGGTAACCTTAATTTAACGACTTAAATATTAATCTGTACCTCACATTAAAATGTGGAATGGCTTCAGAACACTTGGAAAATAGTGCACAAAGACTTTATGGTGCTTTTTAATGTTTTTGTGCCTTTTGTGGGGCTTAACAATAAGAGAATGGTACACGCACAATATCGGATTTGGATCAGTCCCGTCTGGCCGATACCTGATCCGGCAAAAATGGCAGTATCGGAGCCGATACCCGATCTGAGTATCGGATTGGCGCATCCCTACTATGAAGCATGAATTGTATGTAATGTATAAAGGGAAAATGTGTACTGCATGCTCTAGGTCTTAAACACTCATCCTTCTAACAACCCACCTAACTTCTGAGTCACTAATACAAATCCTCAGTTGCTAAAGTGTTTAAGTAGAATTATTGGCCTTTTTATCTTTGGTTTCCAGTTATTGCAATGTATTCAATATTAAAATACTATTTTGGAATCCATTCAAAACTGAACTATGTTATGTTCAAATACCTACCTACTTTTGACTATCGTCATGAAGTCTGGCCCACTTTGCAGCTTATTCTTGCTTATTACTCCCCATTTAGACAGGAACAAATTGTTTGACCAATGTGTATGATTAGGTTTTTCCTGCATATTTATATGTTGTGGATGATACAATTATAAACAAATCTTTCACAGACATAATTGAAACAAAGCAAAATGCAGATAGTAGTTCTGCTCTAATATCTGGTTTATTTGCTACTAAATGCTGTTGATGCTTGTCATAGTCAAGATATCCTCATGTCATCTTCATACATTTTGAGCTTTTATTTTTTATTTCATTTTAGTTGACAAGTAAATATTATAGTTGAGAATACAAAATTGAAGCGATTGTTGTTATAGATCTTGTCCACACTACAGCTAACGACACAGAGGAACAATATCACTTTCAGATTTTTTTTCCAGTTGATGAACGATAAAAACATTTATTTCTAATCAGAATCGACCCATCTTTAATGAGTTTGAGCAATTAAAGGTCCGGTGTGAATTTTAGCGGCAATTGCAACCAACGGCTCAGCACCACGCTCACGCCTCTCTTTCAAAGCACTTTTAGAGAAACTACGGTGGCCGACATGAAGACACAGATGATGTAGTGTGAGACATCAGATAGCCAGGCAAGCAATGAGGTTTCTTCTAACTTCTAACAAAAGACGGTCTCTGCCTCTTATAAACCAGACTGTGACGACGACGACGACTACTACTACTTCTTCATGCATAATCAATATAGTGATGATGCAAGCTGCCTCTAAAAACATCAAGGAACATGGAGACAAAACACCGCTCTGTAGAGCAGATTGTCCATTTAGGGTGACTGTAGAAACATGCTGGTGCAAAATTTTGTTTACTTGGTGTTAACAGGGCTTAAAGGTTTAGTTCACCTAAAAATGAAAATTCTGTCATTAATTACTCACCCTCATGTCGTTCTAAACCCATAAAACTTTTGTTTATCTTCGGGACACAAATGAAGATCTGAGAGCTTTCCTTCCCTCCGTAGACAGCTACGCAACTACCACTTTGACGCTTTTTCAAAAAAAATTCCTAAAGATATTGTAAAAGTAATCCAAAGGAATTGAGGGGTTAGTTAAAATTTTCACTTTGTGACCTGATGATTGCAAACAACCTATTCATATGGATTAATTTTACGATCTCTTAATGAACGTTTTGAAGCGTCAAAGTGGTAGTTGCATAGCTGTCAGTGGAGGGACAGATTTCTGAAGTTCATCTCCAGAACGCAAAAGATCTTTTTAAAGTCTTACGAGTTTGGAATGACATGAGGGCGAGTTAATTAATCGTATAATTGAATTAGTCGTATAATTTTCCTTTTTTGGTGAGCGGACTGGTAAAAACCTGTGCACTTGAATCCTAGAAGTTATGTAACACCAGCCAATCAAATTAGAAGGGTGTATTTGTTGGCTGATTTCCCCGAAGAGCAAACGCTGTGGCTGTGTGGCGCTTGCAAAACATTGCTCTGTTTGTTTGAGTGGTCATCTAAGGCGGAAGGGGTGGTATACGCATTTAGAAACAATCACTATTTTTGCAATGCCACTTGTTCACCACTTGTGCTTAAGAAATTAAAATCATCATTTGAATTTGAATCATTAAAAATTCACTCTTTAATGCCAAGAGATTGATGCTTATGCTCTTGCAAATATTTTAGCTTTATGTCGGTGGTCTGATCTCTCTTCTGATTGGTGGAGGTGGCCTATTTGTGGCATGTATCTATCTTATAATAACACCACAGCAGTGAATGAATGCACTATGTCTGTATCTCTCTTTTGCATGGCATGGTTTGTTTTCTCCAACTCTTGTGGCAGCCTGCTTGGCGCCATGTTCCCCATGCCCCGTGTCCTCTGGGCCATGGCTGACGATGGCCTGCTCTTCAAATACATGGCTGGGATCAGCGAGAGAACAAAAACGCCCTTAGCCGCCACTATAACGTCAGGCTTTCTCGCAGGTGAGAACGAATTTTAATGCTACTAATCTACTGACGTCGCGTTACGTTTGCAGTATTGTGCATCCGTCCACTGGCGCATGTTGCATGGAAAAACAACATATCCGCCACACTGAACGTAGCTGGCACGGGCTGGGTGACGCAGCCTACCCCCAAAAGCTACGATGGAACTAATTTAGCAGTTTTTTTGTTTTTGTTTTTGTTTTTTTTTATCCCATAAATAAACTGGATTTATCCCTTTTCTGCCTTTGCACAATCTCTGGCAGCTACCCAGTTGGCTTATGTGTTTATTTCCATTTTCTTTTCTGCTCTCTTCCTTTTGTTTTTTGATCCTCCCATGATCAGTCTCTTGGGGTCCTTGTTCCCCCTCCCACGTATAATCTTTGCCATGGCCCGGGACGGTCTGCTCTTCTCGTTTCTGGCACGGGTGAGCGAGAAGAAGACGCCCATCGTGTCCACTCTGGCCTCTGGGGTCATTGCTGGTAAGAGGAGAGGGCATTGTGGGAATGCAGGGTTCAGCTCCAGTGGGCTGCATTTGTTGCTTTTAGAAACATCAGCCTGTACATATCTATGGAGGGAGGAGGTTGGAAACTCACTGTTTATAAGACAAACATGGAGCGGTTGCTTGTAATTGATATTATTAATGTTTTTTTGTTTTTTTTTTAAATGATTCCAGTAGTTTCCTGGAATAAAAGCTTGTAAGACAGACTTTGCTTTGAATTATTTGTTTTATTGTGCAAACATAAGGTGATACCATGATATCAGTTTAAGTGCTTATGCTTTTAGTCCTTTCCATGAATAGTGTATTAATGACATTTCATTTTTTTTTATAATTTTTTTAAAATATTATTATAATTAGTATTTTTCTAAAGAGGCACTTTGCCTTCAGAAAAATGGTCAAACTAAATATAATTTGAATAATATAAAATAAAATTCAATATAAACAAATTCTAATTTTATATTGTTATAGAATATCTGATTTCACTCCCCACATTTCTCACAAATAATGTGAAAATGCTCTTTGCAGACAGACAAAATATTTCATAAATCATAAATATTATTATATATTTTGATGTTTCTGACAATAATAATAATAAGTTACATTTCCATAGAAAAAAATATGGGTCATTTTGACCCCCTTTATGCCGTTTCGGGGTAGTGATTTTTTTTCTATTCTATGTAAAATATTTATTAAACCTCCTTTTTTATTTTTTAGAATAATAAAGTGGAAGTAATGTGATATAATTTTATACTCTATTTGTGGAAAGTGACGTTTATAATTTCACATATTTATACAGGTATCTATTTAATGTTACAAATGGGCTTTTAAACATGTTGAATTTTAAATGTTTTGTAACAGTTGATAATACAACATCGACTCTTTTGAAGAAAATTTAATTAAACTACTTTTTGTGACAAACAAGACAGATTTTTTTTTCTTGGGAATAATGTTTATGTAGTTGTTATATTATTTATTTTATTTATATATATATATATATATATATATGTATATATGTGTGTATATATATATATATATATATATATATATATATATATATATATATATATGTATATATATATATGTGTATGTGTATGTATATATATGTGTGTGCATATATATGTGTATATGTATATATATGTATATGTGTGTATATATATATATATATATATATATATATATATATATGTATATATATATATATATGTGTGTGTTTGTGTGTGTGTGTGTATATGTATGTATGTATGTATGTATGTATGTATGTATGTATGATTATAACATGACTTCTGTACTTATTATATTTTATATATGTAATATTTTCTTTTACCTTGAAATATGACACACACACACACACACATACATATATATATATATGTGTGTGTGTGTGTGTGTCATATTTCAAGGTAAAGGAAAATATTACATATATAAAATATAATAAGTATAGAAGTCATGTTCACCTGAACAAAACATACATGTTTTCTACTCCGAACATACAACTTTGGAACCTTATTAAACTGCTCATTGTAAATGTCAAACTATCCTTAAAACAGATGACCATATGTCCAATCCTCTTCTTTCCTGTGCAGCTATCATGGCTTTCCTATTTGATCTGAAGGACTTGGTTGATCTGATGTCTATAGGAACTCTTTTGGCCTACACCCTTGTCGCTGCCTGTGTTTTAGTTCTCAGGTTGGAGGATGCATATAAAATGAATGCATTTTAAATATTTGTGTAATTGCAATTAGTCTATTCACAGTCCACTTCTTTAAAATGTGATCTACAGGTACCAGCCCGAGGTGTTTTCTCATACGTATCACATAGCAAACACACAGGAAGAAATGGAAATGAGCGAGACCATAAGTATGCCTAGCATGGGGATTCTTCCCGGTGTAGAAGAACGATTCAGCTTCAGAACGATGCTCTTCCCTGACATCACTGAACCCTCCAACCTGTCAGGCTTCACTGTTAACGTCTGCACAAGTCTGCTCGGTATGAATCAGTGCGATTCCGCGTTGAGATAGATCCTGGTTTTATTAGTTCTTTTTCATTATGTTCGGTTGTTTTGTGGAGGTTTCTAATCGGTGTCTGTTCCAGGTCTGCTGATCCTCACCTTCAGTCTGTTGGCTGTCCAGGGCGGAAGTGCAGTGTGGAATATTGTCACTCTCGGTGTCCTGTTCGGCCTGTGCGTCATTCTCACGTTTATCATTTGGAGACAACCTGAGAGTAAAACCAAGCTCTCTTTTAAGGTTAGACCTGAAGGCGTAATACAAATACACATCTAACAGAGTACCAGGATGTGGCCACACCCAATAAAAACGGCTCTTTAGAGGTTGACTTACTATTTACAGAGTTGGTTTCATTTAATCTAATGTTGATGGTTAATTATTAAAGAAAAATACTGTTTACTGTTATTATGTTGGGTCAGTAACAAGATGCTTGATTTTTGTTTTTGTCTATATGTGACTCTGGACCACAAAACCAGTCATAAGTCCCATGGGTGTATTTGTAGCAATTGCCAACAATACATTGTGTGGGTAAAAATGATCATTTAGGATATCAAGTAAAGATCATGTTCCATGAAGATATTTTGTAAATTTCCACCATAAATATATAAAAGAATTTATTTTTGTGAGTGTACATGCATTGCGAAGGACTTCATTTGCACAGCTTTAAAGGCGATTTTTTATTTATTTATTTTTTTGCACCTTCAGATTCCAGATTTTCAAATGGTTGTGTCTCGGCCGAATATTGTCCTATCCTACCAAACGCTACATAAATGGAAATAAAATGGAAATATTTATTCAGCTTTCAGATGATGTATAAATCACAATTTCAAAAAATTGACCCTTATGACAATGGTTTTGTGGTCCAGGGACGCATATGAATTTATCCAAAAATATATAAATAATTTAATTCGTACATGCAATTACTTGAATGGACCTCTGGAATGTTTTTAGTTTCTGTTGTAAGATTATTTTTAATATTTAATAGACAGCGTGCCATTACTGAGTTCTCTCTTTCCATGGTTTAAAAGCATTTGCGTGAATAAGAGCGTGATCATATAATGTAATGATGACCGAATGTAACGGATGTGTTAATTGCGTTAAGTATTTTAATGAGAATTTTTTTGCATGCATTAACGTGTTAATTTTGGCAGCCCTAATATATATTGACAGCACTAGTATGTTTGTGTGCATTTGTTTTTTTTTTTTAACTTCACAGATTATGAATATTTAAATACTTTTTTCCGCCGAATCGAAGTCATGTAATGCGACCAATAAAGTAATGTAGTACAGTCAACATGCAAAAACAACAGGAAATGATAGCATAGAGCGTTTATAACAAAACGAACTAAAATTAATTTGAAAATATAAAAATAAAAGCTAATTCAAAATTTAAATAAATAATATAAAAGTATATCAATTATACTAAAGTAACATAGCATGTTTTTTTAGATTTATATTTACAAAAGATTTGTCTAATTCTTTATCAAAGATATTCTTTATAAGCTGTAATTCTGGAGTTTCTACATGATCATTTTTAATTACAATAATAATATTTACGTCTTCCAACAGGTTCCTTTACTTCCATTCATCCCAGTGGTCAGCATGTTTGTCAATGTGTACCTGATGATGCAGCTGGACAGGGGAACCTGGATACGATTCGCCATCTGGATGTCTATAGGTACAGTACATTCTCCTACAAGAGCCAGTAACTTTTGAAAACTGGTCTGACTACTCATCAACACTAGTTGTGCTGTTTGCAAAGATCAAACAGAGGCTTCCGGTCATTTGACGATTATGAATGGCCTCCATGGAAGCACTTGGCATGTATGTGGTCAATAATTTGTTCCATTATCCCTCTGTTCTCTCCAGGACTCATAATCTACTTTGGCTATGGAATCTGGCACAGTACTGAAGCTGCACTGGCCCATTCCAGTATGGACGAGGAGCTGAGTGTGTACAAACCCGCCTGCGGTCTAAACAGGGACAGCGTGACCCCGGAGAAGGAGGCTTTCCTCTGTAATGGCCACGGATCACGGGTCGATGAGGAGGGAGATCTCTAATGTGGAACAGTGTTATATTATTTACTCAAACTTTACATAAAAGCACACCGCCTGGAGGTTGCGAGGAGCAGAGGCCTTTGGAATCTAATCAGATGGAGCTCTTTGACCGATTTAATGATGTCACTTCCTTGTGACAAGGGCTCTGTTTAGTGTACACTACATGGGTGGAAGTATTTGAGTGTTCTCACGACTCTCAAGGGTTTTGTTTCCTACTTAAGAAATCTCGAAGAAACCAAAGCAGGCACAGGACCTTTTTATTGAGTGGCTTTAGAGGAAAAAAAAAATGTGAGCTGCAGTATTTGATGTTGACGGCTGCTTTTGTTAATTAATCTGATTGAATTTGTGCCTTTTGTTTTACTCTCGCAATCGAAGCAAAATCAGAGTTGCTCTTTCTGAATGTTGGATGTCAATGGGTTTCATGTATCTGAACGTGGCCTCGCAACGTAGGAGGGGAAGAAATCAAATCATGCTTGGCTTTTTTTGCTGAATTTGTAGTAGTGTCTGAGGTCCCATTAAGGAGCCTTTTTTCCTGCCTGGTTTGAACTGCTCTAATCCAGAATTTGTAGGTTTTTACTAGTCCACCCAGATTAGACCTCAGGTAGCACTGCCACCTGGTGGTGTGGTTGAGCAGTTAACCAGCGTCACAGTGCTGGCTACTGTGTCTTCTGCGCAGATGGAGTCTGCTTCTTCGCTCGTGTCTTAATGTCATTAAAGCGGGCTTCTTTTTTTTTTTAGAATATTCAAAGAAGTTTAGATCTAGGGGTATATTTTGGTCATTGAAGGGGTTTGATCATATCACTTTGTGTTTTGTCAAGCTAAATATTATACAAATTAAAAATTAGGCTAAAGAGTGTTTTTTTAATAATTTCTTAAGCTTTTATTTTAAGGTTTTTGAAAGAAGTCTTATTCACCAAGCTAAAATACTGTATAAACGGTAGTATTGTGACAATTTTTACATTAGAACTGTTTTCTACTGGAATATATTTTAAAATATTTATATATTCCATAGATTATTATAGCGCATATATATATATATATATATATTATATTATATTATATAATATAGAGACACACACACACAGAGTACATGTATTCTCAAATAAATGCAGCTTTGGTTGGCATTAGAGACTTTTTTCTAAAACATTAAAAAATATCTTAATAATTCCAAACAAGTACAATCAGTAGTCGAATCACTTATGCCACATTGGGTCTCCACCTTAAGAAGCTTCGTTAGTTTTTATTAGTCAAATATTGCTGTTTTTTTATTATCCTTCTGACAATGGCCTTCGAGTTCCAGTTGTTCTAAATCAATGCTTTCATTAGGATATGATGCTCGTAGGATGGAGGTAAGAACGTTGGCGAGTATAATCTTGGCAATGTTCAAATTTTTTTAGGTTTTTTTTTTTTTCGTGATTCTCAGACTGTTTTCTCAGGATCATGATTGCCATCAGTTTTTTTGCTGGATTACAAACAACCCTCCATCATCTGACCTCAGGATCATTTAGTCTAGAATGTATATTATGGATTTATATTAAAGAACGTATATATATTTGAAAGTTCTAGTTAAACTTCTTCATATATTCTTACTTGCTGAAGCTGCAGCAGCACATTGATGTAGGCTAACAGCCGCATAATCATGCAGACTTTATTGCTTCACAATCAATTTATCAATATTCTATCCATCATTCTTTCTGTATATTCCATGGAGTAAATGATTTGTAAATGGCAAATCTTGCTCTTTATAATGTTTAAAGCAATAACAGCATGTGCAGAGGCCTCGTTCACGTTGTATTTGCATAGATTTTAGTAGACTAAAATGTTTTCTTATCAAAATATGTGATTGTTTCTATGTTTGTGTGAAAACATCTCACGTGGTTGTTTTGAACTCTTGAAACATATATATATATATATATTATCAGCATATCAGCTGCTTGAAAGGTTAGATAAAATAAACATTAAATAATATAAATAATACATTTGTAATGAGGCATGTAGTAATAACTAACAGCAAAATATCATCATTCAATATTGCTTATTTACGTGCCATTAGAAATTATGCAATTAAAATATTAAATGTGTTATTATACCACCTGTCTCATATAAGGGTGTTTTTCTTGTTCTAAGTGTTTATTTTTGGACCATTTCAAATGTGGCGCCTTCAGTATAACTTTACCCATCTGGAGTGGTTTTTACGCATGTCTGCACTGTAAATGACTGTCTACCTACTGTTTAAACTTGATGCTGTAAATAAAATACATTTCGGAATTTATGTTTGTTATTTTCATTGTTGTACAATGAACGTTACGTTTTAATTAATCAGCTTTAAGCTTTTCATATTCATTAATTTAGCTTCGAAATGTATTTGTGTTCACCTTTTTGTTTGTAGTTCTTGTTGCCATGACAGTAGCCGCTCAGTGACGATGCGTTACGCAACTGTTGTCTGATTGCAGTTCACGCAGTGGCCGGAAGAGGGCAGTGTTAACAGGTACCATAGAGCAACTGCAGCATCCCGGATGAGAAAGAGAGAGAGGTGATTAGGAGAGAGATGCTCCACTCAAAGCATCACGCTGGAGCGAGAAGGTTCAGTCAGCGGATCTGCTGGGGAAGAGAGCGGACTGTGAGCGGCTGAATGAGGGAGGACTGAACCTGTGATTCTCTGAGGTGAGTGTTCACGTACTGAATTATGGGCTTTTGTGACTTATGGGAGAAATCATAACATTTACGGGTGATTTGATGCGAATGCATTTTGAATCTCGGGCTATTTTGCTCTTCAAGGACATGAACTTAGTCTTAATGGGATGGCAGATGACCCTAAAAGGCAGGTTGTCTACTTTTGTTGTTGTTGTTTTCTTTATACAGACTTTATAAAGGATGTATTTGCATTATTCCATTTGTATTATTGATATGTTTAGACATTCTTAAATAACCTAGAGTTATAAATGTTTATAATTTCTTCTTTTAATGTAGCTCTTGTGGACAGACAGACAGATAGGTAGGTAGATAGATGGATAGATAGATAGATAGATAGATAGGCTACACGCACGGGTATATTTCTGCAGTCAAGTGAGATAAGGAAACATAAACATCCTCCTAAAGCTCAAGACTTATTCTCACACATACTTTCATATGACGAGATAAAGATGTAAACATCCCGCTAAAGCGTTATAGATCTGGTCTTGAGAGCGGCTGTCTCTATGGGATGTATCGGAATAAAGGCAGAGCCTCGGGCACAGCTTAGAACTGGCTTACTTAGCCTGCAAATGAACTTGACGATCAGCGCATCCCCGGCAACCGCTCCTGTAGGAATAAATGTTTTTGCATAATGACATTTTACTTCCGAAACACCTTTAATCCACTTTTATGTCATTTTGCTTTCAATTATAGTGGATAGACCAGGGTCGCAACCGAAGTAGACAACTATTGCAGCCTCACAAACATCCATCTGTAGTCTCTCAAGGGGATACTAGACGTGTTGAACTAGAGGAGGAGGATTGATGTGAAGTAAATGGGTAGAGAAGGAAAAGGAAGTGCTTTTATGAGTAATTCTAATTGCCGATAAGGATTACAAAGGCTTTGCCCCCAAACAGAATTGTGATCCACTTGTCAGTCAATATAAGATGGACGAAAATCCAAGTGTGTGTTCATACAGGAAGTCACTGATTATTGACTCAGTAAGCTTCGAGTCTAACCATAAACCGGCTTCCGAACATGACCTGCCTGTTACCTTTGGAAAACGGCTCTGCCGGGACATTTTTCCTGCCATCAATTTCAATCCATCGCTCTACCTCTATAAATCCTTCGGTAACACAGCAGTGCTTCTATTCTTTCTATCACGGATTTAGAGTAGTTCTAACCTGCTGAGAACATCGCACTTTTCATACCTTACCTGTCCTGAATCCCTCCTCTCCTGTAGAGAGGTCTTGTAAAGTGTCCTGTTCACTGTCTGCTCAGACTGTCTTAATCTGGCAGCTCTCACCCTGTAGCACATCGCCTCTTTCCCCTAAGATGCCCATGAGGGCTCTGATCTGTCAACTGGATCGATCTTCCCTCCCCTTACGCTGCTATTTGGGCTCCTTTCCAGCTTTTAATTTATTTAGTATAACCAAGCACAGTTTGAGCTTGGCTTCTGTCATGCAAAGTGAGTCAGAAAGGCTGCAATCAAATATCACTGTAGGGTTTTCTGTAGGGAGACTGAGAGGAAGTGCTATCTATGTTTGTACGCTAGCTCTAACAATCCTCTGGCCACTCAATATGTTAGCTATTAAATTGCTTATCATTTATTTGCTCGCTAAGGCGCTGAGCTTTGTGATAAGTGGATAAATTAGCCAGTTTTGAAATGAGCTGCTTCGTCGTTTGGCTTTCCTTTCTGTCGGTTCCGAACACTACCAACAGCTTTAATTCATAGTGCAAAATTTTCAATCAAATAAATGTAAAAGATGTTTTACAGTCAATGAATGTGTTAATATTTGAGATGATTTAATTTAATTGCATTAGCCTAAATATCTTCATTAAACCTAATAAGCTTTTTGGTCATTTTTGACTTTTTGTTTTGTTTTTATAAAAAATGGTTCCCTCACTTTTAGAAGTTTAAAACTTGGTGACTTTTCAGTCCAAATTGACCAAGCATAGGACTTGAATGGGAAAGACCCTAATGCAAAGCAATTTTTTAAATGTGTTGAATGAATCAAACATCCAGAGTTACATCCATAAATAAGATGTAATAAAATCCCAAAAGATTTGAACCATTTTTATTGTTAGTACTTTAGGGAAATGAGTTTTATTTCATTTAATAAAAAACGGTTACACTCTTACTTTTCCTGGTCAAAAATTACAACGAACAGCCAATGTTACCCCTTTTTTGAAACGTCTGCACTAGTTTTAAGTATCTTTTTTGGCCTTGGTTGACCACTAGTAGAGATGAGTCCAAAATAGCATTGGCTGTGCAACAGTCTTACATCAAATGCAATAATAATAGTAAGTTGTACTAATTGGCTAGTGAAATCATTTGATATTGTAAGACTTTTACATCTATTTATACATAGTCAAACTACAAGGCCTGTTATGATACATTAGCCAATCACAATCTCTTTCTGATGTTTTGCATATGCCTAAAGCCTTTTGTGAATCAAGCCTGGCGATTAATAGTTAATAAGTCATGCTTGCGCTAGTCATCTCATCAAGTAACTGCTTATTTCTTACCAGCCATGTGAAGGAAAGCATCATTGCTTAATTCCTTGCTTCAAACACCTCTAGAGGCTTTATTATTTTAGTTTTATGTAGAATTTAATGGGGTTGTTTTGTATTTTATGTAACTTAAAACTCGCAGTGTGGTTTGTAAACCAATTTGATACATTGCACTGCCTACAGCAAAACTGGCTTGCTTGACTTTTTTAATGCTCTGTTTTTTGGGAAATGCTGAAAAATTACTCCTACGGAACGCGCTCCTAGACACCACGCTCTCATTTGCATGAGATGTGTCATTAAGGACTGGAGATGAAATAAAAGCTATAAAAAAGGAGTGATTTAAAGAGCTTGGGACCTTCTCTATTTCTTTCTGCACAATCCCACCGTAGCCTTTCATCTTTCATCTATAAAACCCTGGCAAGAACTGATGCGGGGAGCCGCTCTGTAATAACTAAAACTGTCCCGATGAGTGGGCAGGACTCTTGAAATATGATTTTATAGTTGAGAAGTAAGAATCACTTGAACATTCTAATACACTTTAATGCACATTTTACGCACATTTTACACACATTTTACACTAAGAATGAATTGTGTGTGCTTATAGTGTTTTATACCGTTAATGTGATGCGAGATGACCCTTGTGATTACCATAATTGCAAGATTCTGACTCATAATTGCAACTTTAAACTCTATTTCCGGAGAGTAAAGTTGTACCATGTTATCATAGAAAAATATTAAGCAGAGCAACTGTTTAACATTGAAAATAAGAAATATATGTTGATTTGATGAACAACAAACATTTCTTATTATTTTTCAATGTTCTAAACAGTTATTTCTGAAGGATCATGTGACACTGAAGAAAGAAGTACTGACTGCGGATAATTCAGCTTTGCCATCTCAGGAATAAATGATATATATTTTTTTTAAATATATTGAAATAGAAAGCAGTTATTTTAAGTTGTAGTAATATTTCAAAATATTGTTTTTACTGTTTTATCAAATAAATGCAGCCACCTTTCAAAAACATTAAAAAATATCTTACTTTTGAACGTATAATATATGATTAAGCTTTTTATTACTGGATAAAACAGATCATTTATTTATTTATTTATTTTTACACTAAATGAGTACACCAATGTTGACTTGTGTGTGTGTTTGGTAATGTGCTTATATGGCACTGTTCTGTCGGAGAATGAACTGCTTGGACGAGTATTATGAATGTGTACAATGTGTTTGTGTTTACACAGGTGCTTTGCTGCATAATCTATAAATCAAGAGTGCTTTGTTTGTCTGAGTCTTTTCATTGAGTCAGAATAATGTACCTTTGTCATCTAGGCAGGGTAAAGCTTGTCATTTCTCACTGCGGTTATTATCCATTGTCTCATTGAGCGAAAATTGAGACTAGCTGAAGTGGTGACTGAAAGCTTCCGGTATTTTCCCAGGGGTGCTTCGGTAATGGTAACCCACCGCTCACCTCTCTTCCGCCCTCCACAGTGACCTTGATAGCTCAGTTGAATGATGCAGTCGCACAGTCTTGAGTCCAGAACTCACAGATCTTATTTCGCCCACAGAATCAAAACGCCAACCCATCCGCTCACTCCCATTTCCTTGTGTTACATCCATTCGACACGTTCTTCGAGCGCAGCGTGGAGAACGAACTTAGTCAGAGCTGGAAAATCTCTTTTATTATATAAAACGGCAGGTCAGTTCAGGGTTATGGAGGAGCATTTTTACCCCCTGAGGAGCGAGTTACCCCTCGTTCACCTCGCAGGAGCATCACCCCATGGTTTCTCACTCTCCAAAGCCCTGAAGTATTTATAAGAATCCCACTTCCCCTCCCTCTCTCTCGCTTTTTCACACGATCTCACCATTAAAGTTGGCCTTAAAGGGATAGTTAACCCAATTTTTTTTTTGTAATTATTTTCCCACCAAATGGTTGTTTCGAGCCCATATGGTGATATATGTATGTGTGTGTGTTTATGTGTGGGTTTCCATGTTTTATGGGGACTTTCCATAGACTTAAACATTTATAATGTACAAACTGTATTCTTTCCCTTAACCCCAACCCCGAAACCCTCACAGAAAACCTCATGGAGACCAAAAAATGGCTCCACAATAGTTTCTAAAAGAATTTCTGATATTACTGTACTTGTGTCATTGTGTCCCCAAAATGTAGGGAATACCAGAACCAGCCATGCGTGCACACACACACTCATGTCTGTATTGCTATCTTAGTGAGGACATTGCATAGACTTCCATTGATTTTATATCAGGTCAATGATATTTTCTATCACCGAACCCAACCCCGACTCCTGAACCTACCCATCACAGAAACTAAATTTAAATAAAAACCTATTTTGGCTGACTTATAAGCTTTTTTTATCTAGTGAAGACCAGTCACATGTCCTCACTAGTGGGTAGAGAAAGTATTTCACAGTATAAGTGAGGACATTTGGTCCCCACAAGTATAGCCAAAACGAGCACACACACACACACACACAAATATGTATATCCCCCTTTAAGACTGTCAATAATCAAATTCTTCATTTTTACACCTATTTAACTAATAGTTTCTCTCACACTTGCTCATTAACCAATTCCGATCTTCATATCTTTCTGTATTGTCACCATCTCTTTTCTTTCTCTCACTGCCACATTCTCCATTCTCTTTTACTCCTCTCTTATGTTTGCATTGGTTCCTCATTTCCTTCCTCTTCATCAATTACAGCCTTTTTTGCCTATGTGTCTGTATAGGAAGCAGTATCTCTAATTAATCATTTCACTGTAACCGCTTCGGCTCCGTTGTCATGGTCCAGACAGCCGTTGAGGTCAGCACAGCAATGAAGAGCTCACTGACCACAGTCACATTCATCTGGATCCAGTTCTGCTCATATTAAAGCCTGTCTTTCTAAACGGAATGCTTCTGGAAGACCTGATTTTGATGGTATTGGGTGCGAAAGTGATGAGAGATTGGAGATAATTGATGATTGATTGATTGGCTCTTGATTCGGCTGTAACGGTCTCTGATGATGGTGAATCAGGTTAAGGGTGAGGTTAAATACCAACAGAGGTGGATGGCCAGAACGTCACATTCCTTTATAGTTCATAGTCTAAAGGATTTTTTGACTCCGAAGAGAAGATGAGAAGGGACGCAGTGTGTGTGTGTGTGTGTGGGGCGGGGTCTCTGCAGTATGCTGTCACTCCTCCCCTTCACGCTGCTCCGCATGAGGCTTTGTGTGTGTACTCAACCATGCCTTTCTGTTTACAAGCCTGACGTGTGATGGAGAGAATGAGAGAGTCAAAGAAGGAGACTAAAGCTTGCTTGCGTCTTTAAAAGAGGAGAAATCAACAAAGAGAGGAACATAAAAAAAATGACGGTCTGATAGTGTTTTTTTTCCTTATAAGGTGGTTGTCCTAAAATGAAATGAACTTTGTGGCTGAATGTATACATGGTGACCGAACGAAAGAAAGGTGGCATAGTGACAATGGAAGAATCTCAATAAATCTGTGCAGATATTGGCTCAGACCTGATGCCAACCCCCTTTTCCTCCCCCCATGACTCCCCAGACGCTCTGCAGAATATTTTAACCCTTTCGGGCAATCTGTTTTACATTCCACCTGTGCCAAGGGAGGGATAAGCCTCTTCCCATCCTCCTAGGACAGAGTCACAGACCTTTGTCTAGTGATTACTGTTTCAAATAGCTAAGAAAGATGATGTATAATCTCCTACCTCATTACTGCGAGCTTGTTTTTAACAGAACCTGTGTATGTGCGGTCTCTCTGACAACAGAGGATGTCTCAGTATGAGGTGTGAAATTAAGATTTTAAGATTTCATTTTGATTTAAATTAGACTCAGTAAGATTATGGTTCCCACACTAATGAATCATTTGGAAATATCAGTGATATTTCTGTTATCTTCTGATATTTCTGAATAACTGTGATATTTAACACCGTGAAAGTGTGAAATTATTACATTTTTTTTTAATATTGAATATAAGTGCGTATGGGCTCAGAAAGCCAAATTCCTCCACAGAACTGCATTCAAGTGTAACAATGATAAAAAAATAGATTGATTTATTTTAATAATTTATTTTAATTTTATTGTTTTATTATATTTGATTGCATTTATTATTATTATTATTATTAATAATAATAATAATAACAAAATCATAATAGCTGTCAATTAATTAGTTTTAACTATTGCTTTAACTAATGCATACCCTATTGTAAAGTTATTCTGAAACTAATTATAATAATATAAATATATTTATATAAATCTAAATTAAAATACAGATCATCACAAAATCATGGAGAAGTCATGAAAATCTGCCTCGTTTATTGTAACCTGACTGAGAATCTAAAATGTGAATTTAGATTCTTGTTCCCAAACTACAAGTTTATTGGTCAGAAAATTATGAAATTTCAGTTACTGTAAATTGAACCAGTTTTATCTTTAAGCTAACATTGTCTGTGGGATTGTATCTCTCTTTACAAAGTCTATATTTAGTGCAGGAATCATTCTATAGGAATGCAGTATGTGATCAGGGGACCTTAACAGACAGGTGTTTGTATGTTTGGGTGGAGGACTCTGTATCAGGACAAAGATACAGCGCACACGTGGCGCTGATATCCCTGTGAAGGGATAAAAATGCATGCTTGTGTGTGTTGTGTGTGCTGAACCCTCTTTATAGGCAGTCTAGACAAAGAACTGGCCCTGTTCACCCCGTGAGAGAGAGAGCGAGTGCATCGCTGCAGTCAGGGGGTAATAAAACGTGTCTGCTGGTCCAGGACAAAGCAGCTGAGGAGGTGAGGGTAAGACTGAGAGAGAGAAGGAGGCAGAGAAAGAGAAAAAGATGATGGGGGAAGGGTTCCACTCTTTCTTTGTTCCATTTTTCATGAAAATTGTGTGCAGGGAGCCCTGTCCTGTCCTGCCCTGTCCTGTGGGGAGATTGCAGGAGTAATTACTGTTTCAGCTTTTTTTAGAAAGAGAGGAGAGGGTTGAGGAAGGGAGATAGTGGGGTTCATTTCAAACCCCAAGAGGATTAGCACAGTCCAAAATTCTTTCTTCCACCAGTGTAGACAGACAGCCACTGAATCATAGCTGTAAAATCTCTCTTGGGTATTACCAAGCCATCAGGGTTTCTCTAAGGCCCCATTTACGCCAGTGTGTTTTCGTTTTAAACCAACCTTTTAAAATGAAAAGGATCCTTGACACACTGGCGTTTCAGAAACAATCTCCATCTATACTATACAACCGAAAACGCATGTCATGGCGTACAAGTGTAAACTGTTACCTCTAGCACATGTGGCTAGCTGCAATATTTTTAAAAAATGCAGTTTAACTGTACAGTGGCTGCTAAAAATGTCAACAAAGCCGGCAAAGATTGCAGTTCTGTGTCCATATTGTTGTTTACACGGTCGTCAAAGTTACGCAGACTGAACGTGGGCAGCCACGCCATCTTTTTCAAAAGTCTTTCAAAAGTCTCGAGTTTATACTGACACACAACCCCGGTGTTTTCAAACTAAAACGGGGTCTGCAGCGTTTTCGAAAGTCTACGTTTTCGAGGTTCGAAAATGTGGGCGTAGTGTATACGGCAGGCATAACCATTGCAAAACTTATGCATTTTAAAATGAAAATGCACTAGTGTAAACTAGGCCTGAGGACAAGCATCATGTACCATTTTGGCTACGGAATGCGGTTCACGTTGTTTTAAATGTGGTCAATACCAGATTTCATTGTGAAAAGATCATGGTCCTAGCCTGACCATGAAAAGACGATAAAAACGATAAAAAGACGTCATGCAGCACACTGTCATACGGAAGTAAACACAAAGGACATTAAAGAGTTAGTTCATCCAGAAATGAAATTTCGGTCTTCCTCATGTCATTCCAAACCTGTAAGACTTTCTTTCATCTTCGGAGCACAAAGATGAAAGCAAAGTATTTCCGACTCCGTCATTCAGAGTCCAGAAAGGTATTAAAGACATCTTTAATACAGTGGTTTATGAAATGTATATAATACTTAGTCATTTTGGTGCTTCAACTTTTTTTTTTTTTGTCTGATAATGATCTATGCATCCTGTTCACACAAAAAAACAACAAATAATTTTATGTTTCTCATACTACGTTAATGCTACATTGAGATGCAAACAGTGAACATTTGATGTGCAATGCTTAAATTATGTAACTTTCCACACACTTTATGGACTTACAATTGGTTTTGACTATGTAACGTTTGGCCTTCTAGCAGTTAAAAAACAAAATTGCGTACATTTATTTTGCAAAAGAACATTGTTTTTGTTGTGTTTCAGCTCTTTGTGATTGTGTGGATGAATATGATTATGCTACTTCTCATAAAACATTGACTCCTAGGCTAAAGAGAGAGAACCAGTTTAGATGGAAAGGATCTCATGACTAGCTGACGTTACCGTAGCTATACCCATTAATAGACACGTCACTTCAACATATTGAAATGACCCTTCACAATAGATAATGCTTTTCACTCGTTCACACTTAAAATAAAATAATTAGTAAAAAGTATTTGGTGTGCTGTCCAAGTAGAGGGCTCCAAGTGCAGAATCGATAATAAAAACACCATCTCCACATCATTTTTCCAACATTTCAAATCCTTCAGTTCTCCATACACATGTCAAAGAAACCGGAACAACCTTTCTCTTTTTATGGATTTGACAAGACCCGTAAAAAACGTCTCGCTAGGTTTGAAATATAAAAACTTAATATGGCTTACCATAGTGAATCAGGGTAAGACAAAAACACGTTTTGGAAGAAGAACTGATGATGTATTTACTGATTATTTAAATTTAGTTTATTTTTGAACAAAAAAGTTAAATAGTTTACCTTTAATGTCCCATCTGAATATGATTTTTAAATCAAAGAGCATTTTCTCCATCATTTACTAAGCAATACTGTCAGTTTTAGTCACACAAAACAGAATTCAGTAATTGTTATATAAAATTAAAATATGCTATTACTATTTATTATTGTATAATTGATATATAATATGTATAATTGATTGAATATTAATACATCGTGCCAATTGTTTGGCTTGTTGCTTTGTACCATGCAGTTCAATGCATTAGGCAGCAATGATATCAGTCGTATCGTAGAGCTTTTACTTTCTTGTAACTGAAATTGCAATGACAGTGATGGCACATTTGTGTGCATGTTCGGCATGTGAGTCTTGTGTGTGTGTGTGTGTGTGCGCTAATCTTATGGGTTTATCCTGCTTTCATGGTCATTATTGCTGCATGCTGAGCTGTTGTTGGAGTAAGAAGTGCCACTATTAAGAAAGAAAACTGAGGCAATGACTGTTTTTTTTCATGAATTTGTTGGCTGTGTGTGCTTATTTGTGCATGATGTGTTTGTTAATGCACCGGTCTGTGTGTGCAAAGTGTTGTGTGTCTCAGGTTAAGAATCGTTTTCTCACTGTGAGGTGTGGATGGGGTGGTAATTATATGGCTCAGGCCAGGGTCAGTGTGTTAGTTTCTGGTTTTAGTTTATTTATACAATGTGTATGTGTGTGTGTGTGCTTGACTTCCTGATCCGTCAAATGTCAATCACACAAAGTGTTTGTGTGTGAACCAGCCGAGATGCAATTAAGCACGGAGTGCTGGCGTGATAAGCTGGCGTGAGCTTGTGTGTGTGTGTGTGTGTGTGTGTGTGTGACGTCTGAGTGTGAGTGCGCGTGTGTGTTTTATCAAGCATGCAGGCATAATTTCTTCAGGATGGAAACATAAATATGCGGTATATTGGTTTACTTTAAAAGAATTAACATGCTATTAAATATGGTTATATCTTTGTACGTCAGTTTTCATCATTTGTAGCTGGAAATGACTCTGCTTTATGTGTGTAAAGCAGGAAATTTGCAACTATGACCTTGATCTTTTGGGTTCTTTATGTGGTTTTACTTATCAGACGAAAGGCGGGATGAATTGGAGTGAAGATTGGGGAGGTTTCAGAGATACACAGATTGAAGTCAATGGGTACTATAAGCTCAATAGCAGTCTGTCGGTCAGTTGGTTGGTTTTTAAGTGGAATTGATCATTGTGTCTCACAGTGTGCCCTTCAGTTTATTCTGTCCATTGTGTTCGCCGATATTATGTGTTAATGTTGCCTCTCAATTTCAAGAGCTTTTCAAGAGCCATGCGGTGTGCGCTGTTTGTGTTTCCTGCTGAAAAAGCTGCTTAAATCAACCTACTGAATGCTGGTTTTAGCTGGTGTCTAAGTTCATTTCTTTGATTCCAAAAAGCTAAAACCAGACAAGCCTAACCAGGTTAGGTCAGCAAATCATTTTAGAATGTTTGTTTTGTCTATAATTACTGTTCCTTTATTTGAGAGAGATTTGAGAGTAATTTTTACTGCTCTGGGGTTACACTTTCGTTTCTCAAGATTCTTAATGGAGTTCACAGGTTTGTTTTATTTCGGTTTCAAGGCCCGTTCACACTTAGGATGAAGACTATAAAGATAACGATAAAGAAATGGTTGTAAAAATCATTCTAAATATAAAAGAATAGGAGAGCCCACACCACAACTGTAAGAAAAACGGCACAAAGAAACATTATTGTTGGAATCCCTTTCAGAACTATTTTTCCAGCTGGTAAACAGTAGAAACATATTGATATTTGGTGTGCATTTAAAAGTTCGGGATCAATACGATTTTGGTTTTACGATAGCCTAATGGTTTTGAAAGAAGTATCTTATGCTCACCAAGGCTGAATTAGTTTGATTGAAATATAGTAAAAACAGTAATATTGTGAAGTATTATTACAATCTCAAATGACTTTTTATTATTGCGATCTCAAAAAACGTTTTCTATTTTACTATATTTTGAAAAGTCATTTATTTCAGTGATGGCAAAGAATTTCTTATTGTTTTCTACATTGAAACATGATACATTTTGAAACCATGAAACTTTTTTTCAGGATTCTTTGATGTTCAAAACATTATTTGAAATAGAAATCATATGTAACATAAATGTCACTTATGTTTTATTTTAATGCATCCTTGCTGAACAACAGTATTATTAATTTCTTTAAAAAAAATCTTTTGAATGGTAGTGTATGTACTTGTAGTAGTTGTATTCTGCCATCATACATGACGTAACAGAAGTAACCTATTAAATCTTTTGTTTTTCCTTATTACTGATTACACTATTCTTTGGCCTTGCCAGATGAATTTATCTTCTCTTTAGCATCTGTTTGCATGTCAAAGCCATTTTTTAATTTATTTAATATACGGAGAGATTTAATCTTCTGCTAAATGTTAGAAAAGAGAGTATGAGACTCTTTATGCCTTTAAGAATTGTGATTGACAGTATTATATGAACGTTCTTTTCCTGAACTATATTACACTCTCTTTTATACCGCATTCACATCATTACTGTCAAAATACAACTGACTAAGATGCCATTTAAGACATTTACCCTGCATGTCTCACATCTCATCAGCCTTTGGTTAGGTCTGAAATGACAAAGGTGGTAGTTAAGTGGATTTCTTCAGCCCTATATTGTTAGAGAGGGCGCGGGGGTGTATAGAGAGGTGTGTAATGATTCTCCTGTCTTCTGCATATCTCCTCATTATTCACCTCTCTTCCTCAGTCCACAGGATCTGTTTATCCTGCTGAAATCTTATTTGAGAGTCACAGAGTAATAACTCTGTCTATTTCCCTCCGAATCTCCTGACCTTCTGATAAATGGATCGGAGATTATGCATCTGACAAATGGATTTACATGTGACATAATTAGGATGGATTTGGTGGCAGGGGTGCAGTAGGCAGATCTCTCGTAGCCCTCGGCAGGAGGGATTCATTTAGAAGCCGAAGACGGAAATCTTGTTAGAGACACCGGGAGGGATTGTTTTTTTTTTCTACCACCGCAATATGACTGTTCCCCAAATCTGAGCAGCACAAGTGGCTAATGAGGAGTGTTGGATGTGTTTTGCTCTTCTGTTGTGTAGATACCTGAGGAGATTTTAACGGGCAGCTTGGTTTCAAGTTCTCAAGTCCCACTTGTGTGTTTTGTATATGTAGAAAGAGGGACAAGAAAGTATTGAAGAGGAAAAGAGAAGCAGAATTGGATTGAGCAGTATTCGAATCATTATTTCCCACATGAGCACCACAGCTCCACGTATCACTACGCCTTGGAACGGATGTATCTGTTCATTTTTACTGTCTTCTGTGGTTTAAGGAAACAATAGCGACACACTTACCTGCTACCCTGGGAGAATTGGGGCAATACCGCTTGCGTTTGAGCTGAATGTAGCCCGTAGCTTTCTTCACAGATCGATGCGTCCACCCAGCCGCACTGCAGGTGCTGAAGCTGCATTTAGCTCTGTTCCCATGACTCCATCTCTCTCTCTGCATCTCCATACTGCACTGGGTTTGCACAAAAAACACTGATTTTATACAACTCACAAACCTACTGTAAACAGAATCTCATTTGAGCCAGGAATCTGGGTCATTGAGTGGAATTCCAGGTTTCTGCAGTTTTAGGTCCCTCTCAGACTAGATTTAGCCTCAGATGCACACCCACCCATATCACCCACAATACGTTTACTGACCATCCTGGGGAGGTTTTCCTGAAAGCTGTGTTAACAAGCTATGGTCGCAAGTTCTGTTGTTACCAACCTAGTTCACCCATTCAGCATGTCCCAGAAAACAGAGACCCAACAAACGTTCACAAACAACATCACAAAGCCTTCGATGTGGTTGGAAGCCTGATTTTTCTTTAGTATGATGTGGACTTCCATAGATCATTCTCTTAGGCACAATAAGCAAGCTAACATGCAGTATTCTGTATCTTTCATTCAATATATACAAATTTTTACTCAACATCTTATACTTTGTCAAGGGAATGAAAGCACAGTTTTTGAAGCGTAATCAAGTGCAGAGATGTGTGTTTTTGTTCTGTAAGCTATTAAATGAGGGTCATACAACCAGTTATCTTTCCAGAACTGCATTTCCTAACAGCCATATGCCACTCTTCACCCATGGACTGTCAGCACAGCATGCCAAAATGTTTCACTTCTGATCGAACACCATCAAACCATCAGCTCTATAATCTAATTTAACCTAAACTACAGGGAGTGCAGAATTATTAGGCAAGTAGTATTTTTGAGGATTAATTTTATTATTGAACAACAACCATGTTCTCAATGAACACAAAAATCTCATTAATATCAAAGCTGAATATTTTTGGAAGTTTTAGTTTTTAGTTTTTAGTTTTAGCTATTTTAGGGGGATATCTGTGTGTGCAGGTGACTATTACTGTGCATAATTATTAGGCACCTTAACAAAAAACAAATTTATACCCATTTCAATTATTTATTTTTACCAGTGAAACCAATATAACATCTCAACATTCACAAATATACATTTCTGACATTCAAAAACCAAACAAAAACAAATCAGTGACCAATATAGCCACCTTTCTTTGCAAGGACACTCAAAAGCCTGCCATCCATGGATTCTGTCAGTGTTTTGATCTGTTCACCATCAACATTGCGTGCAGCAGCAACCACAGCCTCCCAGACACTGTTCAGAGAGGTGCACTGTTTTCCCTCCTTGTAAATCGCACATTTGATGATGGACCACAGGTTCTCAATGGGGTTCAGATCAGGTGAACAAGGAGGCCATATCATTAGATTTTCTTCTTTTATACCCTTTCTTGCCAGCCACGCTGTGGAGTACTTGGACGCGTGTGATGGAGCATTGTCCTGCATGAAAATCATGTTTTTCTTGAAGGATGTAGACTTCTTCCTGTACCACTGCTTGAAGAAGGTGTCTTCCAGAAACTGGCAGTAGGACTGGGAGTTGAGCTTGACTCCATCCTCAACCCGAAAAGGCCCCACAAGCTCATCTTTGATGATACCAGCCCAAACCAGTACTCCACCTCCACCTTGCTGGCGTCTGAGTCGGACTGGAGCTCTCTGCCCTTTACCAATCCAGCCACTGGCCCATCCATCTGGCCCATCAAGACTCACTCTCATTTCATCAGTCCATAAAACCTTAGAAAAATCAGTCTTGAGATATTTCTTGGCCCAGTCTTGACGTTTCAGCTTGTGTGTCTTGTTCAGTGGTGGTCGACTTTCTGCCTTTCTTACCTTGGCCATGTCTCTGAGTATTGCACACCTTGTGCTTTTGGGCACTCCAGTGATGTTGCAGCTCTGAAATATGGCCAAACTGGTGGCAAGTGGCATCTTGGCAGCTGCACGCTTGACTTTTCTGAGTTCACGGGCAGTTATTTTGCGCCTTGGTTTTTCCACACGCTTCTTGCGACCCTGTTGACTATTTTGAATGAAACGCTTGATTGTTCGATGATCACGCTTCAGAAGCTTGGCTATTTTAAGACTTCTGCATCCCTCTGCAATATATCTCACTATTTTTGACTTTTCTGAGCCTGTCAAGTCCTTCTTTTGACCCATTTTGCCAAAGGAAAGGAAGTTGCCTAATAATTATGCACACCTGATATAGGGTGTTGATGTCATTAGACCACACCCCTTCTCATTACAGAGATGCACATCACCTAATATGCTTAATTGGTAGTAGGCTTTCCAGCCTATACAGCTTGGAGTAAGACAACATGCATAACGAGGATGATTGGTCAAAATACTCATTTGCCTAATAATTTTGCACTCCCTGTATATATATATAATGGAGAAAGATGCGTTATAGTGTACTGAAGGACAGTGGGCTAAACTTCAGCATGCAAACCATGCGTAACTAACCAAACTGTGAGCCCTTATGGTGCACTGTTTGAAAAAGTATCCAGTAATGAGTGTACTTTTATGTGGTCTTTTTTAATAATTAGTTGGCTAATTCATTTGCAGAAGTGGTTCTGTTGTGTGTGTGGTTGGCAAATGATTAGCATAGCTCTATGCTATTCATTTGCCACTGTGTGTGTGTGTGTAATGTGTTTGGTATGTCATTTGGAGATAGTGGAATTGTGGGTAGACTCAGCAGGGCTTGATACTGCAGGTCAGGATTTGGAAGTGATCTGCCATTGTTGGCCCAGCAGCTCTCCACCCAAGCGAGAAAAAACTTCCCCGTCCCACTCACTGTTCCTGTGGACAAATGTTTTTTTTTTAGGGTAGAGTAATTCTTAATATCTTCCTCTCTCACCCCTAATTCAATCTCCCACCCCAAACTGTGTTTATCCTCTTTCTATGAGGACTGTGTGATGAACAGACCTGACTTTCTGCTAAGTGGCTTTCTGATTCTTTCATTCGTTGTCTTTTTTTCTCTGTCTGTCTCCCTCACCCTCTTCCTTTTAATCTTTGCCACCTCTTCTTCCTCTCATCATTTTAATGTGGTATATGCTCATATTCTGCCCATAATATATTTTATTATTGATTCTTAACCAGAATAATGACAAAGCCTATTAGCGGTGCTGTTTATGACTTTATTTATTGTTGTGGGTGAGTTGTCCCTGTCATCTACCATGTATGTCTGAGACAGCTTGAACACTCCATGTTGCCAAGTCGGTCTCCTCAGTCCTATAATTCGTCTTTGTCTCAAAATATTGCTCTCCGCTCAGCTGGTCTGTTGCCGTACTCAGCCTTTTGCTCAGGAGACAGTCATTTACCAAACACCAAACGGATAAGAGCCCGATGACTGAGTGTTATTTAACACAGGATCAGATTTGGTTTGAAACTGGGTGACAGTTTGGTCAGATAAGCTAATGTCTTTTGTCTTTACTTGGCAGGGACCGTACAAAATAAAATTGATTATAAAAGATCCCTTAAATATTGTCAAGATAAACACTTTCCGTATGAAAAATATTAAATAAGAATCTTTATAAGATATATATATATTTATATATATATATATATATATCTGCTTGTATTAATTCATTTCTATATGTACATGTATACATTTTTAAAATGTATGTAAATAAATTGCTCATATTGTGTGGTGTATAAATTATCTGTATACATTTATAATAAATGGTACATGATTAATAAGCCAGCATTTCTAAGCAGTAGCACAAATGAACACAATAGAACAAAGATTCAAATGAAATAAACCAGGCATTTCAGGTTTTTCAGGTAGATCTAAATTGGTACAGAAAAGTAATCTAATGTAAAATAACGCTGCATTCATTAAGTATAGATGAAATCTTATTAGTTACAAAAGTTGTTCAGTCAACAGCAGTGAGTCTTTTATTGTTTGGTTAACATTAAAAACACAGACAGCAGCAGGAAGATTAGGCTCCTGTCACTTTAAATGCACGGATGCTGTTACATGTGCATTGTCTTTCTCGACTGTTTACCTTCACTTAAGACGTAATCGACTATGTTTACTGGCATACTAGCATTTTGAGATTATTTAGTGTGAAATTGTCCGTTCAAGTGCAAGAAAACGAGAAAGAGAGCTCAATGAGAGCTTGGTTTAGTATTTGACAGAGGGCGCTCTCAGCCTCTAGTCTAACACAAACAGAACAATTAAATTGAATGAAATCGTACAATTAAATTAAATAATTTAAGACATTTGTTTAGTTGTCTAGCATGAAATTTGGTTGCATATGCGAGGTATTGTAGAGGGTTGGAAAAAAGTTTCACAGAATTTTCAAATGGAAGTAGAGATTTTAGGACACTCAATAGAGCAACCAAGATACCCATCTTTTACCTTGATGGGATCATATTGCTTTATATCTCCTTGACCGAGTTCCATCAGCAGTGAAGATTAAGGTTTATCTATGCTGTACCTCTCCAGGTGACTCCTCCAGGACAGAATAATCATTCCGCACAGATAAATAACCCCAGAATGAGATGTGATGGAGTGGGAATGGATTTGAATCGCATACCTGCTGGAAGCTATTTTCAGTAGACAAAGTACGGCTGAGGACATGTTTGTGAGCATGCTCTACCAGAAGTCTGTGTGTGTGTGTGTGTGTGTGTGTGTGTGTGTGCACGCAGAGCTGCCCAAACTGCCATTAATCACCTGCTTCTTTCCTTGCCACCATATCCAGGGAGTAGATGTTACCTCTTCATTGATTGGCCAGAACTCGTTAAAAAAAAAAAAAAAAAAGGTAAATGTCATCTATTTACCTAATGGGACTATTTTTATGTTCAGTTGTTCTTGTCACCCGCAGAGAACAGAGAAAATGAAATCATTAACATTGAGCAGTGATCGGGACAGCTCTGTAAGGCTCATGGGTGACAGGCCGTTTCTCCCACCACTCTGCTTCACCTTTACACACATACACCAAGCTCTTCAGCAGTCTGCGAGATAGGATTGTCATGGCAACGAGACTAGACCTGTAGTTTCCCAAGAATTATTTTCATAATGACCGTATTACTGTGTAATCTCATTGTCTGATATTATCCTCAACATCCTCCATGATAATATTCAGCTCAAGGAATTCATTGTTTCCTCATCAAACTTTCTGACTATAACCCTTAATAAATGTTACAATGGTAACCACTATAGTATCCACCAAAAACAATACAGTCATTGTTTTTCTACAGTAAAACCATAATTAATACAGGCTCTAATTCAAACCCTTAGAAGTGAACAATTCTGTCATTTACTCCCCCTCATGTCATAGAAGAAGATATTTTGAAGAATTGGAAGTTAATGGAACCCCAAAACTGTTTGGTTATCAAAATTCTTCAAAATATCTTCTAACATGATGTGGGGGTGAATAAATGAGGACCATTTGCATTTTTGGGTGAACTATCCCTTTAACTGTAGTGTTTTGGTGGAAACTGGTAACTTTTTTTTAAAATTAGGTTCTTTTATTCTTGTTAATGTGACAATTTTAGTTATTCAGTTGTCTTCCATAATATTCTTCTTCCTAGTAACTTTCCATTGTGTCTCATAACCTTCCTGGAAATAAACAACCTTGTCTCCTTGACAAGGTCGGAGCCTGTGGGATTCTCACGTGCAAATTAAAAATAGACTGTCAACATACAAAACAAACTCCTTATTATACTCCTACTTGTATACATTTGCAACACGACCATGTGGGTAAAGTGTGTCATATAACATTCTTTCCTGTGTGTGTGGCTGGTAGCCTGTTTTAATCACTTTATATTGTGGCTAAATGGTGACATCCATCATTGGTGTTGTTAATGTGCTGATATTATTCCCCATGTTGCCCTTGCCTGCAGCTGTCACCTCATCAGACCTGACCTCTAATACATATATCAAAATCACTGTTTATATATTTCTATAAGTTACATAGTACACACCGTACACATTAGTCACATGGAGTGCTTTTTTTGGTATTTTTTGGAGCTTGACGGCTACTGGTCACTATGTGGAAAAGAGCAGCGTGACCATTCTTCAAAATATCTCTTTTTATGCTCCATGGAAGAAAGGAAGGATTTGAAACAATATGAGGGCAAGTAGATGATGAACAAATGTTGGTTGAACGATTCAGTTCAGTTCACATTTGTTTGTGTTCGCAATACATATAGTTTCAACATAGCTTTACAGAAAATGTGTGGTTCTACAGTGCAATTTTTATCAGTGCAGTAATTGGTTATCAGAGGTGACTGTAAAAATGTACCATTCTAAGATAATACAAATCATGCCGTTAGCTAACATGTGTTAATTTAGGCAGAAACAATGATATCATTAATGATTGCAATATTTTGAAAATTTGGCAGTGGTGCATGTTGATTCAGAGTTGGCTTCATCTGAAGTCCTCGCAGGAGTTGGCGTCATCTCTTCACAGATATTGGGTCATCTGAAATTTTCGCAAGAGGCTCGATCCGAGCTGGAGCAATACCTTTTTGGTACTTTTCAAAATGAAATTCATATAAATATGAGTGTGTATTAACTTGGCTTTGAAATGAGGGCGGCTTGTTTACTCTGAGCTTCCTTGTCTGTGCCAACAGCACCCACAACATCGCTTCATAACTCTCTCTCTCTCTGTCTCTCTCTCTCTCTCTCTCTCTCTCTCTCTCTATCTCTCTCTCTCTCTCTCTCTCTGTCTCATTCTGTGCTGTGTAAGGTCTGAAGTATAATTGAAGCTCTTTTTGGCTTTTCTGAATAAGCTGAACTGAAGGTGCCCCATGTGCAGGAGATGTGACAGTTTTGACTCTCTCTCCTTTATTCTCACCCTCTCCATTTAACACTTCCTTCCCGCTTCTCTCTCCATATATTTATCTCCTTTTTCTCACCCCCTTTCACACTAAATCCCACCCTCTAACACACCTTTTCAGCTTGTTAGCTGTTATGATCTCACTCTGTTCCTCTCTTCCACTGTCTCTCTCTATCCCTTTCTCTTTCCATACGTTTCTCCCTTGGCCTTTGTCTGTTTGTCTGCATGTGCCTCACTCTGCCTAAACATCCTGGAAAAGACACTGTCACTGCCAGATGGCTTTCTTGGCAATCAGTATGGTTCCAATGCATCCATTTAGCCAGAAAACTACATGCAAATATTTATCCTGCTTTGTTACAGGACTTCTCTCAAGTGCCTGTACTTCTTTACCAGCATCTGTAAGGCAGAATACAGATGTGTGTGTCACAGCTACTATGCTTTAACTCTGTGTACATCTGGTATTAAGATCCATTTTTTGGGTGATCTAATCAAAAGAGACAGATTGGCGTTTTTTTACTTGGTAGAAACTTGAAGTTTGAGGGGAGGTTCACGAATTTTGTGAATGAAGACCTATTGATCTATATATTAAATGTTCATTTGTTTATTATAAATGAATTAAATATAAATTAGATAATAAAATATTTTCGATATTTATAGTTCGATATTTTTTAATGTCATATCATTAATGTGCCATTAATAAGGTATTTATAAAACATGTATGTAAAAGTATGACTACCTTTATAATGCATTATATGTACAAACAAAGTGCTATCTAATATTAAGTGTTAATTTAATCTAGCTGTGATCTGATAGTCTGGGTAATAATAAGTCAAATTTCAGTACACTAAATGTTTTAGCCTTGAAGTTGCTGTAGTCAGTCTGTGAAACATAAAGAGGCACTTCAGTTTCTCAACACCTGTCCATGGACCACTTTTACCATAGTAATAATCCGGCGTGTGAAAGTACATGTTCTCCAGATATAATCATTACTTAAAGACTTGTGAATCAAGGTCGAGTCTGATTGCTGAAGAAGTGAGGCCAAATTTCCAGCCTTTCTGTAAAATGTATCCAGAATGTTTGTGACTACAATCTCACTCACTTGTCACAATGTTTTGAGGCGCTGTCAAATCCTGTCCCAGTGGAGGAGTGAGAGGAACTAGACACAAACTAGAGCATGCTTGACTGTAAAGAATCATCTTGCATCCCGTTCAGTGGGAGTGTATCAATATTTTCTAGTTGCTGAGACATCAAGGACATGAATTTTCCATATGCCAAGTCTCTCGGGTCCTCTGTGAGAAGTGTTTTTCAATTTCAGAGTAAATGTGTGAATTGCTCATCAACTCTTAGCTCAAAGGGGTCACGGGAGTCAATACAGCTGGTCTGAAATTTTCACTTGCCTATCAAAATGCATGCATATTCTCAGAGCAAACTGTTTTGAAAGTATACCTTGTGTACCTGAAGAATACAAATGTTAAAATGAAAAGTGGTGTGATGTAATGAACCAACGTCTAAATGTCCAAATATTATATCCTGCCATGACCATGTAAAGCCAGTAAAGCCTGCATGACCTATTTTGGTAACAAATAGTCATCAGATTGATCATGTCTCATGTTTACAGTGGTATTACAGATCTGTACACCATGTTCAGGCTATGAGTATTCGACAAACAAGGTCAATTAATTGGACTGGTTATAGTGTATGAGATTTGATCAGAGACTAGCTCTCCAACCAGGTCAGTGTGTCACAAGCTCTGTCGAGCTCTCGTAATGTTTTAGGAGATGTGAAGATCCATAATCTGGGATACTGTTTTGAAACCATGTACAATCATATAGTTATTAAATTCCAATAATCGTTCCACAAATCTTGCGTAACACAAAAGAAGATATTTTGAAGAATGTTGGTATCCAAACACCTTTAGTCTGTAAATGTATCTAAATACCAATTCAGATGCAGCTTCTGAAAAAAACCATGTTCCTTGTAGCCTAAAAGTCTATGTAACAAAATTCTATGTTGAATAAAAATAATTTTGTAACGTCTATGTAGTGCTTTTCTCATTTAACACAATGATGACTTTAAATTAAATCTTTTGGTTTAGTTTCTCAGTGAAATTTCATGTCCAGTAATTATATAATATAATTAATATATATAATATATGTATGTATGTTTATATGTATAATGCATGTATCTATGTATGTATGTATGCATACATATATGCATGAACATTAATCTATTTACAATAATCTTTATACATACAAGAACATATTAATGATAGTTTATAATGACCAGGGACTGTGAAGACACAAAAAGGACTATAAAAACACCATCATTTATGATTCCTCATGATATGGCCCCTATGAATATTCTCACTTTGGTCTTTGTGAACTAATACCAGAGATTTTGTCCAGTTTGGCTCCCCTGATGTGCCCTGCACTGCCGGATGCCCTTATAATTGCTGTTTAGTTCAAAACTATATTCATTCAAGCCTCTTATGTGACCACATACGCATGTGCTGAAATATTTAATTCTTCTCTCCCACTTTTACATTATTCACTGTGAAGCAGCCATGGTGAATGTTCGCACATTTTGGATACTCTCACTTCTCATCTTTATTGATCAGACCACTTCTTTCATACCCTCCTTATTTTGTCTCAATGGACTTTGATTTTTTTTTTTTTTGCTGTGTATCTTGATTGACACACACATCCTCAATCCATGACAGGAAGAGAAGGGCTTTCAAGTACCATTAGTCTCGCTGAATTAAGCCTGTGTTCTGATCTGCTGCTCGCTTCCCTTCCTCAGGCCTGTCCCAGATCGCCCCCGCCGTGGCCAAGCGACAGCAGAAATATTGCGATGATTACTGCAAACCATCAATAATTCCCAAGGCAGTTGTTTTTTGATTTAATTAAGCCCATCTACTTGAGCTCATTGTCTTGATTGAATAATTTGAGGGGGCTCACTATTCATTTTCTGTTATTATTAGGAGTTAAATGTTGGACGGGAGAGCTGGTGCCACATCCTGTCACACTCCACCATGCCCCAGTTACACACTTGATAAAACCTCTTTTCAAGATTGGCTGGCACGCTCACCCTGACTCAGGCATCTGTTCCTGCCTCGTCTGGCTGCTCTGAAGAGCCTTGTGGTGCTTTTTGGTGCAGATTTTTCTGCTTACAGAGCACATCGAGTCAAACACAGCAGTGAGGAAGCTTGGTGCTTTCATTTTATTTTTTCTGAAAAAAACATTAGTGCCAACTTGCTATAGAAAACTGAGTCTGCTAGTATGAACAAAATTAAATAAATATAATCAAAATAAATAAATGCATAGAAATTAATAAATAGAATATTCAATGAGACATAAATGAGTATTTATATATTTATGCTTATGGTTTATATTTAAGTGTTTAAATTTATACTTATTTATGAATTATAGTTTTTATTTTTCCACATTTTTATGTATTTACTTCCACATTAATTTTCACCTTTATCCTTTTATTTTTCTGTATTTTGATATCTCTAATATTTCTATTTATTTACACATTTACATATTTATATATTTATTTATTTATTTGTGTGTGTTCATGTCAGTGTTATTTTAGTATTATTTACATATTTCTTTCGCTGTTTACATTTACAGTTTTCATTTTAATTTTAGTTTAGGGTTAGGGTTAGGGTTGTTTTTCAGCACTTCAACAGTCTTTTTTTAAGTTTTCATCATATATATATGTGTATATATATATATATATATATATATAAGCTTTTTATCAATTACATTCTTCATTTCTCAGTCTATAGGAATAATGGGACATGTTTTCTACTTCAGGCACTGAGCTAAATGACCCAGATTTAAATTTATCATATTTGAGGAAATAGACTGCTAAATGAATGTGTTGACAGGACTGAAGTGGGAAACAGACTCTTTGGCTCATGCTGAAGTTGTGAAGTCTTCTGTGCTCTATCTTTAGGCCAAGGTTAATTAACTCCAAAGGGGGCTTGAGAAACACCCGATGGCTAGGCCAATCCTCCAGACCTGTCTGTCTGTCTGAACCTTCCTTGCCCAGCTGTCACTTCAGTTAACCACATCAGAGATACGTAAACACAAGAAAAGTTAACAGAGAGACCATGCCAGATTTGCTATACAACAGATTTTCCTGCTGTTATGTTCATTTTTTACTTAATTACTTGAACTGGAAAGTGTTAACTAGTGTTCTTCATTTATCAATAAGTCATGTTTCCATTTACTATTAGCATCAGATTGTTGTACACCAGGCTTACATGTGTAATTATTGTTGTTATTATTATGTAATATATCATTGTTCATTAATTAAAAGTTGAATTGAACGGGGTGAACAATGTAAGAGTTGAAAAAAATATATACAGTACTGTGCAAAAGTTTTAGGCAGGTGTGAAAAAATGCTGTAAAGTAAGAATGCTTTCAAAAATAGACATGTTAATAGTTTATATTTATCAATTAACAAAATGCAAAGTGAGTGAACAGAAGAAAAATCTACATCAAATCAATATTTGGTGTGACCACCCTTTGCCTTCAAAACAGCATCAATTCTTCTAGGTACACTTGCACACAGTTTTTGAAGGAACTCGGCAGGTAGGTTGGCCCAAACATCTTGGAGAACTAACCACAGTTCCTCTGTGGATTTAGGCAGCCTCAGTTGCTTCTCTCTCTTCATGTAATCCCAGACAGACTCGATGATGTTGAGATCAGGGCTCTGTGGGGCCATACCATCACTTCCAGGACTCCTTGTTCTTCTTTACACTGAAGATAGTTCTTAATGACTTTCGCTGTATGTTTGGGGTCGTTGTCATGCTGCAGAATAAATTTGGGGCCAATCAGATGCCTCCCTGATGGTATTGCATGATGGATAAGTATCTGCCTGTACTTCTCAGCATTGAGGATACCATTAATTCTGACCAAATCCCCAACTCCATTTGCAGAAATGCAGCCCCAAACTTGCAAGGAACCTCCACCATGCTTCACTGTTGCCTGCAGACACTCATTCGTGTACCGCTCTCCAGCCCTTCGGCGAACAAACTGCCTTCTGCTACAGCCAAATATTTCAAATTTTGACTCATCAGTCCAGAGCACCTGCTGCCATTTTTCTGCACCCCAGTTCCTGTGTTTTCGTGCATAGTTGAGTCGCTTGGCCTTGTTTCCACGTCGGAGGTATGGCTTTTTGGCCGCAAGTCTTCCATGAAGGCCACTTCTGACCAGACTTCTCCGGACAGTAGATGGGTGTACCAGGGTCCCACTGTTTTCTGCCAATTGTGAGCTAATGGCACTGCTCGACATCTTCCGATTGCGAAGGGAAGTAAGCATGATGTGTCTTTCATCTGCTGCAGTAAGTTTCCTTGGCCGACCACTGCGTCTACGGTCCTCAACGTTGCCTGTTTCTTTGTGCTTCTTCAAAAGAGCTTGGACAGCACAACTGGAAACCCCTGTCTGCCTTGAAATTTCTGCCTGGGAGAGACCTTGCTGATGCAGTATAACTACCTTGTGTCTTGTTGCTGTGCTCAGTCTTGCCATGGTGTATGACTTTTGACAGTAAACTGTCTTCAGCAACCTCACCTTGTTAGCTGAGTTTGGCTGTTCCTCACCCAGTTTTATTCCTCCTACACAGCTGTTTCTGTTTCAGTTAATGATTGTGTTTCAACCTACATATTGAATTGATGATCATTAGCACCTGTTTGGTATAATTGTTTAATCATACACCTAACTATATGCCTACAAAATCCCTGACTTTGTGCAAGTGTACCTTGAAGAATTGATGCTGTTTTGAAGGTAAAGGGTGGTCACACCAAATATGGATTTGATTTTGATTTTTCTTCTGTTCACTCACTTTGCATTTTGTTAATTGATAAATATAATCTATTACCAAGTTTATTTTTGAAAGCATTCTTACTTTACAGCATTTTTTCACACCTGCCTAAAACTTTTGCACAGTACTGTATAAAATTGAACCGCTTGCCAAATTCTCTCACAATCTTTAGCAAAAGACACTGTTGTTGGTGTCAGTGAACAGATATCAACAAACATTCTTCCTCTTACCTTGTGCATCTCTCTGCAAGATACAAAAATGTGTTAGAGATTAAAAGGAAGGTGCAGGATGTGAAAACCAGAGGGTAAATATGTCCTTACAGTTGTGCTGGTGTGTTTTTACCCACAATTGAGAACGCTGATACTCATCACTCTTCAAAGGTTAAGCATAGACCGGGGCTGTCGTTCACTGTTACCGTGTTCTTTCATCATGGCTGAATGGGGGTGTACACCTCGCAATGGGGTGAATTCAGTTCCTCAAAATTAGACGATTCTTTTAGATTTGACAATCTCTGTTGCGTTACTTTTAAAAAAAAAACTTTGCTGCTTTCATAATCCTCTACATTTATAGAGTTACATGTAAAGACACATTTCACTCGTGTGTAATTTGATGCATTTTTCACAACGTTAAAGTGTTGATTTAGTCATGCACAACCTTAAAATTTAAGGACTGAGCCATGGCACGGTGATTACATCAGATGCTGCAGTAATGTGACAGTACTTATATATATGTTACTGTATTCAGAGTATTTACATGGAACTCCAAGATACTTTAAAGAATATCATGGTATTACCACTGTGCTAGTGTAAAATAGTACCATGTCCAAAAAAAAAATATATATATTAATAGATATATAACAAGGTCCACTTGGTTGAGAAGCTAATCTAGTCGGCCTACATGTTGTGTATTTAAGTTACATTATGCTGTACATTAGCAGAATATATACTAAGTGAAATTGGGAAGGGAAAAGCTTATGTAGATTGATCATTAACATGCAGGACAAAAGAACAATTGCAAGAAACATATAATAGATTGTTTATCTTACCCACTGAGTTCACAGTGTTGATGTGATTTATTTGTGCAGCTCGAATTTACACTGCATATGCATATAGATCAAACATACTGTACTTACCAATTTCAACAACACTATCTGACCTGACCATACAGGACTGTCAGGAGGTGGAGTCACATTACTGGCGCTAATAACTGGAATGCACTTCCAGGAGCAACCGAGGATCTTGATCCAGGAACTTGTCCTATTTGTGTTCCAGGAAACTTTCAAACCTGTAGAAAAATAGCAGGTCAGCTCAGCATGAACTGCTTGAATGTTTTGTAAAAACTAGAGAAAGCAGGTCTTGGGAGTTTGTTTTCAGCTTGAAGACAGAGTGTGTTGAAGTACAACATGGTCTCAGGACAGAGTTCTTCTTACTGTCTTTCATCTTTCATGTGATCAGGCCCTGCTTTAGAATCACTGTGTCAGTGGAAGACAATCTAAGGCCATCCATCCTACCAAGCAACCACTTGTCTGTCCAATAATAAGCTGGCTATCTAAAAGCCAAATGAGGGCTTTCCAACTGTAGAACATGTTTTTGCTTATAAAAATGAGACACAAGGCTGTGGACTAAAACAATCCTAGGGTAAAGAGATGTCATTTTGAAAGTGCAGTGGTCGTGCAAGATGTTGAAAAAGTACATATAGTAAATACTTACTTCTGATTGGTGGAACGCATCATTCAGAGGTCTAGCGTTTCTTACTATATTTCATGGCCATGAAATAGTCCATGAATCAATGAATCAGTCCATTCCACAACTGGCCTCATCTTCCATCTTGGTTATCAACTTTCTTGACAGTGACCACAAGGGACTTCATATTACTGCTGCTAGACCGATTGTTTTGTATGTGGAATATGAATTGAGAGTTCAACTCAATTTAGTATTACATACATACATATTTGTTTATGTATTTGTTGAGTAACTGTGTGATACGGGCGATAAAGTATAGTCGGCTGACAGAGATAAATATATATAGTCCCAAAATGAGTGATCAGAATCTTGACAAGGAGCTGTTTGTATACAGCAGTGATTATTATGTAAATAAACACTATGGGACTATCTAGCGCAAAGGTAAATTCAGTATTTTAATAACAGAAAATGTTAATATACTGGTGAATATTTTATACACTATTATCATAGAACATACTCTGCTCAACATTGAAGTTTGTTGTATAAAATAAGTTTGTGCAAAAAAAATTGTTACAAATATTTAACACATACCTGTTTTGCTTGCAGTAATTCCACTCAGTTACAAAAGGATCAAAGGAGTAAACTCGAGATGAAACTTATGAGCATGTGAAAATTCCAGCAAACGCAGTAGAAGAACTGAACACATCATTACAGCAAAGGCAGTTGCTCACACTGTCATCATGCAAGCCATAACATATCTCACTGATAAAGCTTGATTGTGCGTCCTGGGGTTTCAGATTAGCGCCCCGTTGATACATTGTCAATACTACTTGTATTTATATATGTTTGTGCAATTATGGGATTCACTCTATGCAGTGTATCTTAATTTGCCTGTGGGTATGTGGGTTGGTGACTTTAGCACTTGATCAGCCTGCAGTGTTGTGGGTGGAACTATGTGACAGTCTGGTGCTGCAACATCAATATGCTTGTTCTCGGATTGTTGCCCATTTAACCGGCTGTGATATGGATTGAATGGGCTGTCTCTTCTCCATAGACTATCTCTCTGATTTCTTGCACAAGAATTTTTATTTGTATCATACACTTGATGCTTGAAGTGATTTAGTGGTCACTTCTTCCTGTTATTCCAGCATAAATTACTCAAGTCTGTGGAAGAAAAAATCATTAGAGTCAATGCTTGAAACGAGTCTTGAATTAAAAAAGCAACCTCTCTCTTCTTACAAATCTATGTTGTGATTGATTATAGCCCACCTAACTCACCGACCACCCACTCACTCTACCTAGTCAGCACATGGAGCAACCCCAACCCCCTTTTCCCTATTGGGAAAATGTCAGACTGACCTTGCTTTGTTCCTTTCTCTGGTTTGGACCATATCTACATATGAAACAGCACTGGTTTTCTGTTTCCATGTCCAAATCATAATTATAGGCAAACAGCTGTTGTGTCAATGTTTCATAGAGATGCAAAAAACTCACTTTCGACTAATGGCGTATTATATTTTTATCATATCTACCCCCAACTGGCTGCAACATTTTTTTGTTGTTGTTGTTGTTTTGTCCCATGTGAGCACTGTTAATTACAAGCCATTTCACATGCTCACTAATTGTCTTTTTTGTTTTTTTGTTGGGCAAACTTGCACAGTAAGAAGCCAACAGCTCATCTTTTTTTTCAGCAGCACATCAGTCTTCATTTATTCAAATTGGCTTCTTGATTTGGCCATACATAATTCTCTGCAGTAGAGATTTGAAAATTTAATTACTAGAGAAAAGGAGGTACTGCCATCTGCCATTAAAGGAGTGAGCCAAACATTTTAGCGCTTTGTGTCAATAGACTTCCTATTCATTACAGTGGCTTGTTTAATTTGTGGGTCTTTAAAGAGAAACAAATTAAGTGTAGGAAACATTACAATGCTTTATTTTTGGTTTCTACCCATAGAATATGTTTACTGTGGTATGATGGAGGCATTTTACCTTTTCAGGGAAGACTGCATGGTAGCCTACTGAATATGTTTGATTTTTTTTTTAATTGCTGTAGCCATTTTTAACTGGGCACTGAGATTGAGATTTTAATAAAGAATTCTATGAAATATGTCAATACATGAAATTAAATAATCCATCTAAATAGTTAATTAATTCTGACATGATGCCACACATGCAATACATGAATTTTTTTTGCAAGCATTTGTAGCTAGTTTCATTTACATGGTTGAGTCAAATACTGTACGTTTTATGCATTGCTTTGTGAATAAAAGGTGTAAATATATAAATGCACACCTTTTTACTTTGCTATGTTAACAGAAGTGGTGCGTACCTTAAAGCTGTTTTATATTCATTGAAAACTGCAATGAAACAACAAACAGCCATGCAACAGCATTATAAATCTTGTGTCTTTCCTTCAATAAAATAAAAATTAATTATATTTGGTAGTCAGGAAAACTAACCTTCAATAAAATAAGGATGAAGTGTTGCTTTTGAATTGAGAGTCAGTAAAACTAACCAAAAATTAGACTGTGCTTTTTTACCCCAATGGCTGAGAATTTAAATGCAAATCTAGTAAATGAAGAAATTAACCAATCCATCTGGGATGGTTTGTGCTTATGCACGTTCTGCATTGTTTACATTACATTGTTATTTTCTGTGCAGGTTTGGCGCCAGATGAACGAACAAGGCATTTCAAGGTCCTGAAAGCTGATATGGTTGCATCAAGTGCATTGCCGCGTTGAGAAGTGAACAAATACAGCTCTGTCCTTTTGCGGTATCTTGGAGTAGAAGCGAAAAGAATGTGAGATGAGGCTGTGATTCTGCACTCCATCCAAACTGCAAAATTTGAAGGAGTAGCTGAAGACAAGTGAGGGAACAAGACCTTTAATGGATCCAGGATTACCGTGGAGCTTTTGAGAGAGAAGCTCAGACTGATACAACATGAATGTGCAAGAAAAGATACAAGCCGGTGAAGACAACCAACAAGGAGAAATACAGAATAACGACAAGAAGCCTTCGCTAGAAACTGTGGAAGACACCAATGCCAATCAAATCACCAAAGATAAAATTCATTCAAATAACAGAGAGCATGGCAGCCCACTACCACCCCTTGTATCGCACTCTGAAGCCCAGGAGAGGATAATTATCTGGGGAACACACGCTCAGAGTGAAGACCCTGAGCTGGATGAGTTTGAACTGCTTGAGTGTCAAGAGCTAGAAACATTTATTGTGGAAGAAGAAGTAGACATGTCGAGTGAGAGAAACAGAAAGGGAGCAAAGAACCTTTGTGACAGGACGTTGACATCCACAGCTGTCAGTGTAACTGTTGGATCCCCTTGGAAAGACCACAATGAGAACCATAGTGTGGGTGGAGATGCAAATGAGAACTCACAGCCCCTTGACCTCAGGACCTCTAGCTCTCGCTCTGGGGCAAACCGGACCTTGAGAGAAGCGCGAAGTGGTTCTGAAAGCAACGTTTTTTCATCTTCTCTTTCTGCAGTGACCAGTCTCAGTGGAAGTTTAGCCAGTGCCCTGGACAGTGCAGGCCGCACACAGCCTCTCTCTTCCCAGTCCACCAAGTCTACCTCAGGCAAAGGCAGGAACCAGCAATTAGCTACTAGCGAGTCCTACATCCACTCAGAGAGAAACAAGGAGTTTCACAGGGATTTGGACCAAAACCATAACTCTACTACACTGCCTCAGGAATCACAATATGACCGAAGTAAGCTAACCACTCAAAGTGGGGAAAGTGGGAAAAGGATGTCAACCGAGGTGCAGAAAGGTATGGTAAGGGTGCTTCCTTCTTGTAGGCAACTAGTCCGCCCTCTTTCTACTGAAAAACGACTTACCTCAGGATATCCCTGCATAGACACCCAGACAGACCAGCAACAATCCCAATCCTCTGAGACAAGTTACAGCCATCAAGTTCTGCCAACTACAGAAGTCAACAGTAAGAACACAGGATCAGAAATGCTTTCCAACCAGACTTTTACACGAGAAGCCCAGCGCTTGAGGAGGCAGAGCTCAGCAGATCGTGCTGCTAGTCCCTCCAGCCTAGAAAGGAAGACTCACTTCAGTCGGCGGACCTACAGCAGCCCGACTAGACCTTCAACACCTCCATCCCCCAAGACAACAAGGTCTCCTCAAAGACAGCCTCCATCCTCACCCATCAAAACTTTACCTTCTCGAGCTCCTCAGTTGGGTTATGCTGGGTATAGCTCGGGCTTAAGAGCCCCAGTCAAAACAACTATCAACACAAGCATCCATAAACCTCCTCCTACAATGGAGGCTTCAATGGAGACCTCCCCTCCAAGCAAGTGCCCGCCAAAACCGAAAAGTGTCCGACCCAAAATCATCACGTACATTCGGAAGACCCCACAGGTGAAACCCCAGTCTCTTGAGGGAACATACGAGGTCTCATCCTTACCTACAAGACTCTCAACATATAGCAGCACACAGGCCAAACCAGCGGTAGGAGAACAACGTGAAGCCACTGTGCTGAGTGCCTCAAATTTACTCTACGATAAGTATCGACAAGAGATGCAGAAGGTTAGGTTTTTCTCTCCTGGACTCATGGCATCTGGAATTAAGCCACCCAGCAACACCATGCCTCAGAAAATGGCAGGCCGAGCAGACAGCTTCTATGGTTCTCCTAACAAGCCTCTATCTGCCGCTGTAAGAAATGCACCAGACATTTAACAATATGCTGTTCCTTAACTAAATACTTTATGTCCATTTCTTGGTAAATATAATTATATGTCAAATGTATTGCATGATTAGTTTGGTGGAACCGAGAGTGCTTTGATAATGAAATAGCGTGCTGTAGAGTATTTAACAGACTTCTCCCTGAACACATTATGGAGGGAATGTCAATATTTTAGTAAGCTATTAAAATGTTACACTTGTTATCTTCAGTAGATGAGTTTATGTACTACTGGAAGAGTTTACTGCCTGAAGCTGCCACTTTTGGTAATGTTTTTTTGTTTAGGTGGGCAGATCTCCAGTCACTCTTGGATCTCCTGTGGCTGGAGCTGAGGACCCTTCCGGACCCCCTATGGGACCACAGGATACAGGGAGTCTTTTTCGTCCACCACGGGGCCTAAGACCCCAGCTTGGTGTTGGTGCTGTAAACAGGACTCCCTCTGCAGCTGTGAAGAATAGGATGGTCCAAACAGGCCACACAAAGTCACCATTAACCCTCAGTCAATCAATGCAGGCAGTAAACCCAACCACTCAAAACCCTCAGGAACCGCAAGGTTAGATCAATGGTTCACTTTGCATGGCAAAATCAAAATTTAAAAGACTTGGCTTTTATGCAATTTACATAGATTTTCAGTAGTTAAATTGAATGCCTCACATGCCACACTGGTACAAGTTCAGTAGAAACCCATGCTAAAGCAGTCTTAGAAATACCAAGACTTCATCCTAAGGGCGGAAGTGACTCTGGAGTATTTTGAGATGAATAGATTTAAATAGAAAGAAGGAAAGGAACACCGTAAGTCTTCTCGTCCCTGTCAGCTATGCATTTGTAATTGTTATAGATAAACTCATCCCAGCCTCTAGTCACTGTAAAATACACTTTACCTCCTGGCATTCAGTTAAATATAAATAAAGTTCACATTCATCTTGTGCCATGAGGGAGTTCTGTCTGAGCTAAAAAAATTCCCCACCATTTCTAAAGCACATTTAATTTCCAACAACTTTGCCTGCCAAGGTGAAGATATGAATTATTTCATCTTAAATCCACTACCAGCACTGCCATCATCCTACGTGTTTTTTTTTTCTAGAGGGCATCTGTCTATCTACATACCGTTATCTCACTGCAAACCCATGACAGTCTCAATTAATGCATGTGGATGCCGATTTCTTGCCGTTTGGCCCTGTTTGTGATGCTTTGAAGTGCAAAGCAGTAAACAATTAAGTCATGCTGATATCTGTAACTATGTCTGGTCACAATTTGTAATTGTAGTTGAAACATTATATGATTTTTGTGGTGTAAGGATTCTACAGTACAATAGATAAAGAGACAGGCTTGTGGTACATAGTTTTACTCTGATAGTTTGACCCCTGAAATGGTATAAAAGAAGTCAAGAGGAAGGTTCTCCTGAAGAGCGATTACTATTATTATAGAGAAAGTAGTAGTAGTTTGTATTACACTCTTCTGGTATGACTTTCAAAATCACTTGTCTGATTGCTCTGAAGCTGGTAATTATTTCTCACTGTATTTATTGATCATCTCTTGTCACATAATTTATTTGCACTCTCAAACAATGAAAACTTTTGATTCTGGTCACTATAGGTTCCTTTAAATTAAAACTCTGTCTAGGATTAAAATCTTTCTGGAAATTGTCTAATGCAATGAGGTACCATAGCAAAGAATCTCTGATAGCTTATTAGGTTTTGTTACGTCCTTAGATTGCATTCACTAAAATCATAGCTTAATGTCTATGGAGACCAGCAGAGAGTACCTTCTTTTTTCACTGTGCCATTTATTTTTTTCTGTTTTCATTAACATGATGTATAATTTAGTTGCATTTCATTCACTAGTAATGTATTCATGGATTTTAGTAAGAAATCAATGAGTTCTTGAGCTTCAATCCATAATTATACATTTGCATTCACACACACACACATTTATTCGTAACACTTTGAGAAAATGACTTCCCTCTGGTGTTAAAGGGACAGTTCACCAAAAAATCTCTTTAGCAGAATTTTCAAGTTCCTTTCTTCCTTACAGAAAAAAATAATGGGAACAGCTGTGGTCACCATTCACTTTCTTTGTACGGAAAAAAACAAACAAAACAACATTGAAACTGCAAAATCAAAGCTATGATGGATGACTACTGTGTATGATCTGGGCAAGTCCGGAAATATAAGGGAAGTAGGAACAGGAAGGAATAAAGACGATTGATGGTGAAAAAAAAAAAAAAAAAACGGAGAGAGAGAACAGGAACACATTTATCTTTAATGATCACGACCCTCACATGAAGCAGAAGCTGCCTGCAATTTCATTAAAGACCTTGATGGGGGGGGGGGGGGGGGGGGGGGGGTAAAGCCGGAGCAACTTTGATTAGGGATGAATGGATGAGAGGGTGCTTTGTTGTGTGTTTTTGCTTGAGTGTGTATGTGTGTATTTTCATTTGTGAAGAATGTGTCTCTGAAGCATACTGCTGACTCTGCAGTCTAATAAACGTCTGAGAATGCGACAGACAAAATGAGAAATGGTAGATTGTCATTTAGTATGCGCTACGCTTTGCTCCAATCACAGCGTCTTAGGAATGGGGAACTCGAGGTGCTTTATCTCCAAGAGCAGGAGGGGATCATTCTCTCCACCTGCCCCAAATTATGACCTCAGGTGGGGGGAGTCTGGTAGTTCAAAGCAAGCCTTGAAGTGGGTCCCTAAATTCACCCCGCAGTAGCTCTTTACATGTGCATATTTTTGTGTGACTTCCCTTTTCTTCCCGTGCTTCCCAAAATCATATTTTTTTTTATTTGATAGCAGGACAGTCCGCATGATGCTGTGATGGCAACGCTGAATTTTCAGTCCTTCAGACCTGTAATTTTACATAAAATGTTGATTAATATTTTAATTAAAGGAAAATATATAAAAAGGAAACGAACAACACAACAAGATTAGATTTTAAGCTCCTTATGTAGCTGACTATAAATATTAATATCTATTTAACACTGTGACGTAATTGTGACGTCTGCACTAAAAGGGTCTTTGGTGAATAACTGTAATAGGTTACATTTCATGTAATTTTAAATTAAAATATGGTTAAATTTACAGTTTTTGGAAGTGAAAAAGAACAATTCATTTTTTTAATTTACAGTGGAAAACTGTAAATTTACATTTACATTCACATTTGATTTATTTTCATTGAAATAACTTCTGTTTCTTCTTAGTTTTTTTCTAATCAGTTATGTTTTGTCTCATGTTGTTAAAACTGATGTTAGTGCTTTATTAGGTTAGTAAATTAACATTATATCAGTTCTAGAGGTATTACTATATTCTTAAAATTAATGTATGTTAAAAGTAAAAGATTTTATGGTATTATATGTAGATTTTGAGTAGAATTACAGTAATAAACAGTAATTGTAGGATAATAAATTACTGGTAATACTATGATAATACTACGTATTACAATTTATCTGTTTTTTCTGACAGTATTTTTTTCTCACACTTTTTTTGTTGATTTGTTGTTGTTTTTTTACTTTATATACTTTTTAGTGTGGCTTTAGTGTTCACATATATAAGGGATGGAACAATTTAAATGTGTTAGTTGATGGCTAGATTGAAATAAAAAACAATCTTTGTTGTACTTAAAAATTGCAAGTACATCCAGAAACCATTCCCACACTTTTATTGCGCGTAATAAATGAATTAAATGAATTCTCATTTCAGTTTTATATTAAAGTTTTTGAGCTCATATAGAGTCTTCATCTAAGGTTATATGTTTGGTAAATGTTATGTGTTAAAGTAGGCTCTGTGGATGAGAAATGTGACTCATTGCTCTTCATGTGAATATTAAGGTGGTATATATGTTGATGAATGGCCATGTCATGCTGTGGTCAGAGAAGGTAGACAGCCGCCAACCTCTTTATGATTCTTTCAGGAGCTTTTAAAGCGATTTTTACCTCTCACCAGAGAGAGGCCATAAAACACCACAGTCTCTCTCTATCCTACTGCGAATGTCTTTAAGGCCAATCTGCCTAGACATGGTTCATTTCAGGACACAACACTGACTTTCTTTTGTTTCTTGTGTCGTCTAAAATTCTTTTCCTGCAACTTTTTATCAGTTGTGACAGTCATGTGATCATGTACCAACTGAAAACATCACTGTGCTTCATTTTGTCACAGTATTATAACAAGAATATGTTATATTTGACCTCCATGGTGGCATGCACTAGACTGAAAAACAGCAGTATGTAGTTTTTATTTCCTAGAACTCTCTTGTACAAATGGTGTTTTTTCCAGTTAGTTTGAGTACTAATCATAGTCTTCTTCACCCTCAGATCAGAGAAAGCCGGTGGCGACTGGGTTAGCTGCTAAATCTTTCCTGCCGAAGCCAGCTCAGTCTGGCCTCCGTCCTCCTGGTTACTCGCGCCTCCCGCCGGCTCGTCTGGCTGCCTTTGGGTTCGTTCGAAGCTCTAGCGTCTCCTCCGTGTCCAGTAACCACTCGACCGACAGCACACGGAGTGACCCCTGTCGACCCGCCTACCGTGAGTTACTGGAACACAAACACTGTGCATTCAGATAAATAAATGTAGATTTGTACAGTGGGGTCTAAAAATGTTTTTGAAAAAAAGTCTCTTATGCTAACAGAGGCTGCAAAAATACAGTACTATTCTAAATAGGAATCGTTTGTGAATGTTTTGCTGTCACTTTAATGCATCCTTGCTGAATAAAAGTAATAATTAGTATTTAGTATTAGTTTTAAGCCTTAAAGTTCAGTTGTTTCTGAAGCAAAGGGCATTTTGAAATTCATGTTAGTTTTTCACTCAAATGGTTGCTCCAAAAATGTATTAAAATAGAATAATGCCAAACAGAAGCATTTTCTCCAGTGGTCTCAGACTTTTAGACCCCACTAAACACCTGTACGCACTACAATTTAAGATGCCATCTAAAGTACTTGTAGCTGAGTGCATTGTTATGTGAGATCCCTGAGGTACAGTTTACATAAAAGCATAATGCTCCACTTTTTAGAGTTAATTATAATGCAATTTGCATCATTTTATTAACTCTGCCTACAAGCAGTGTGCAGATCCCCTTTCATTAACATATTCTGCTCATATCTTCGTGCTTTAACATGAAATCAAGGGATATTCAGCATACTAGAGCAGTGTTTGTTTTACAAAATCAGACTTTTCTTGAGTTGGCCTTTATTTGAGGTCCCAAAAGAAACTTTGTGTTTGATCTTGAGTGTTCTTCTTTCATAACTAGCTCAGTGAGTCAACATGAATGATCCTCAGTATGATCAGAGCCTGCTGAAGTAGATTCCAGTCTGCTCTTAAAGGGGGCCGTCTTTGAAAATTGGCATCTGCGTGTGCTGCATGTGTTTTTAATGCGACCTACATAAGTGATGCTGGCTGGGCTTCTCCTGGTAACAGTTGACGTGGCTGCAGATTCAGGCATCTGGAGTTGCATGCGTCATTGGATGAGTTATGTCATCAGGTCTTTTTATCCTGGAATCATTTGGGAAGAGGAATCCCTCAGCTTTCAGAGTCATGTATGTTTAACAGACACAGGAGAGAAATACTGAGAAAATGAAAGGGAGAAGGCGTCAATGTGACATCCTCTGTTTCAGTGGCCCAAAAAGTGTTTTGTATGCATAAGCCCTGTAAAACAGAGAGCACATTTTTAGAAGTTTGTTTAAAAAGATAAAACATTAGAAAAAATGCTCTTTATTTTACAGTATGTGCACTTTCAATGTACTGTAAGGTAGTGTAAGGTAACTACATGGGTTAAGTTAAGGTTTTAGGTGTAGGTTCAGGGTTAGTACCTGGTTAGTGTCATTACTACAACAAGTTCATAGTATGTTACAGGACTGTAAAATAAAGTGATACCAATGTTTTATAAAAAGAATGAACAAAAGAATGTCTTCATATAGTCATGTAAAATGAAATAAAGGCCAGTTAAAGCTGCATTAAGTGATTTCTTCGAACACCACAACACACTTGTGGGTAGGAGTGAGAGTGAGCAAGTGGGAGATTTATAGAAAGACTGTGGAACGTGAAATGCCTATGAGACATTACAAAAGAGAAAAGGTCAGAGGAATATCATATCAAACATGTCAATATTAGAAAAGCTTTCCAGCGCTGGAGAGGCCTAAGCGAGAAAGCCTGAAAACGGACACCGAGGTTGCGTTGTTTCTGAAAAACAACATGGTTTTGCTCTGTTTCACAGAACGAAGATATGCTGTTGTTGTAATGTTAGCTGTAGTAACAGCTGCTGGCGACTCTTGCTTGTATATGTAATGTATGTTCCTTGTCATTGATTCGTCATCTTTGCTTTATTTTTCACGAAGCATTATTTGGCTCTGCTTACTCTATGATAAAGAGAGATCCACTCTTACATTGCATGTTCGGGCATTTTGGAGGTGTAGCAATGAAGAGAAAGGTGCACCTTTAAGGAAAAGGCAATTTTTCTGAGAAAAGATCAATTCTGTTTCAGTTTTAGTAATTTTATGTTTCAGTTAGTTGCCAAGGCAACATTTCTAATTGTCAAGTTCAAGTCTTTCATCTAATATTTAAATTTGATTTTATTTCAGCTCTATTTCATGGACCGATACCACTTAGTCTGATATTCTGTCATCTAAAGAACAGCATGCAGACATTATTAAGTGTCCAAATACTTTCTGAGGCCACTGCAGATGTAATTGGGGTCATTACAAACAGTGTTTTGTATCTGCAAAATGTCCAACATCATTTGTCTCACCATAGTCATGTCCTGACATACTGTGTGTGTCTGTTTTGTAAGAACTCATTACTGAAATTTCCATAGCGCAGTTCATTATTCCTCTCTGAAATTAGGGCTATGATCCACACAGCAGGGTATGCATAATATTTAGTACAGCCGTGCGATCCATACATTTAATGTGTGTACGGATGAAATCTATTTATAGTCATTGTATTTTCACAATCCTTCCACACTATTTAATATGTAAGTCAGAGGTGCAAATGAGTCTTTCTCTCTCTCTCTCTCTCTCTCTCTCTCTCTCTCTCTCTCTGTCTGAAGTGTTGAATGTGTTATAAGGCTGATTGCTGAGCCGATGGTGTTTCGAGTGTGTATTGACTGCCTGGAGGCCTGGAACAAACACAAACAGCAGTCGAACAAAATTATTATCCTTTAGCTGTCACTAAGAATGTGACTTTTTGTTAGCAGATATTAATGACCTTTAGGTGTGTGAATAGTACTGTGGAGTATTATGGCACATAATATAGTGTATGAATTTTATGAAGAACCTTTCCCACAGAGGATCCCTGTGTTGTGACCACCTGTCCCCTTAGGTAAACAAGGGCATTTGCCGGACGTATGTGCTTTACTTAATGTCTTGTGTAATGACCGACTGCTGCTTTAGGCTTGGTGGTGAATCAGTGTGAAATATTGACCCAGGATTCCTGTAGATACCAGAGGCCTCCCTGCGGGACTGGACATCACATACAGTTGATCGATTTCTCAGGTCTGACTGATTGAGCCTGGTCCACTTGTAATTGGCTGAATTGGAGAGTGTGAATGATGACGGCAAATGCTACTGGACTCATTAAGCTGTCATCAGTATTTGCCTCTTATTTTCGGCCTTGTGTAGAGGAAGCACAGTAATTGGTTATGCTTTGGGAGATGAGATCTGTCACATGGCCTTTGTAAGTCTAATGTCATGGCTTGATGTTGTCTAAAATGTCAGAGGAACCTCTTAAAGTGATAGTGAAAAAATTCATCATTTCATCTCATTCCGAACCTATATGTCTTATTTCTCATGTGCAGCACAATAATAGATATTAAGTGGAATATTAATGCAGCTCTTCTCCATACATTGAAAGTGAATGGGGCTGTTAAACTAAAAATGACAAATTGGCATAATGAAAGTGTTCTAAAAGTTGTCCATATGAGTTGTGCACTGTATTCCAAATGACTGAAACCACATGATAGCTGTGCATGAGAAATAAAGTGAAATCTAAGTGTTTATTTAGTAAAAATTACATTCCTTCTGCCGTAGTATAAAGACGCTAATGAGATTTGAGAGCCGCGGTGGCAGTTTTTAGTATTAATATACTATAGTATAGTATTTATTAATATTTTAAAATAACTGTTGTTTTATACCTTCTTTTTAATTTTAGTTTGTCATTTACTTTTTATTTTTATTATTTTTTATAAATCTACTTACTTTGATCTATTTTTATTTCTTTTTTATCTTTAGTTTAGTAATTAGATCAACTAACTTTAATAATAATAATTTAACTTTATGTAGCTTAAAGTTATTTATTTCAGTTAGTTTACAAGGCAAAAATGTGTCAAGTTTAAGTTTCAGCTAATATTTATATTTTGTTTCAGCTTTGTTTTAAATTACTAACAAAGATTTTTTTTAATAGTTTTAGTTAACAATAACAAAACTGTTTGGCAGAAAAATACAGATTTTCATTAAAATGCATTAAATTATAAAATTGCTTTGACTGCAGAAGACTTGGAATTTAGCTCACAAGTCATAATTGGCTGCTTTAATGCTGCTTATTTGCTCATTTTGGAAATCGATAGCAACAGACCCCATTCATTTTTGTTGTATGGAAAAGAGCTGCACATCCAATTGTTTTCCACAGTCTTAGGTTTTAGAACAATCTGTGGGTTAGTAAATAACAGAATTTTCATTTTTGGGTGAAATGTCCCTTAAAGAAGAAGTGAAAGATTATATCTAACAGCATGAGTTGTAAATGGATTTTGCTAAAAACCAAGCGATGCAACAATTAATTGATAATTAAACACATTAATCTCTTTTTGTCTGTCTTTGTCTCTGTCTACTGTATGTCCTCTTTGTCACAGTAGGGGAGTGAATAGCTAATAGCAGGCTTATATTAGCCACTGCTTTGAAAGGCAACACTCCGTTTGAAGCTGTTGGCTTCTGACTGTGAGCTTCTGAGAATCCCAGCATCATCTGACCTTAACAAAGACCCAGACAGACTTTCTTTATATAGAGACATCACAGTTCCACCTTATCTCTCAGAGAGAGCACAATAAGAGATGCAATTTCAAATATCACATTTCTTATCCCTCTTTCCAGCTAGGGCAACATATCCTCTTCTTTATCCTTTTTTGAATCTGTCTGGGTATAATTTATCTTTGGAGATTGCTAACTGTCAGTTTGTTGGTGTGAGCTCCCAGCTTGCATGCAGTATTGATGGATGTGATCGCACGCTGCAGCCTGCCGGGATCATGCCACAAACTCTTTAATTCTTTCTTTTTCTTCTTCTCAGTTCATTATCTATTGGGGTTTCTTCAGTGACAGTCGCTCCTTGAACATGATTCTGGTCTCTGGGATATTTCAGATCTCCTCAAATAAAATCATCAAGAGTCTGAAATTCAAATCACAAGTTTGAAGTTGTTCTAGTTAAGATGCTTCTAAAAAAATACATTTCATACAGTGTGCAGTAACACTTTTAACTTGAAGCACACAAACAACTCACATGTAACGTTTCCTGTAACAGCAAAGTAAAGTACAAGCCGAGGAGATTACACACACAGTAACACACATACATGCCTTCACTACAACACAAAGACAATGACCTTCCACCAAGGTGATGCTGCTTTCATTGATTTTCATTTGTATGAGCTCGTCCTTAGATGTGTTTTGTTTGTATGTGAAGGTCTAAGGGTTTTGTAAAGATATTGATCTCGTATCTCACCCTTGTTTCCATGGAAAGGGTTAGGGGTCTGTTCTAATGTTCTACGGCTTAAGTATGAGTAACTACATGAGCAATAGCGATACTTGCTTCATAATTAATTAACTGCACTACATATTCTTTATACTCCACATTTATGTCTAAGAGAGATCTTTGATCTAGATAAAGGTCTCAACTTCTAGCTAAAACATATTAAACCAGCCTAAGATGGTCTGTTTTTAGAAGAGTTTTTGCACATTTTAGCTGGAGTTTAAACATCTTAAAGAGGACCTATTGTACCCTTTTACAAAGTCTTGATTTTGTTTTTGAGGTCTTCTAAAATAATTTTCATGCTTGAATGTTCAATAAGCAGCTTATTTTTCACATATTTTCCATTGTTGCAGCACCTCTCTTCCCAGTCTGTCAGTAATACTCTGTTTCCTGTCTCTATGAAGCCCCTCCTTCCTTAAAGTGCAATGTGCTCTGATTGGTTGGCTGGTTCAGTGTATTGTGATTGGTCAACTGCTTTAGAAATGTCATGCCCCTTACCATAACCATATTAGATCCGGGGTGGAAAAAACAGTGTATCTTAGATGTGGCAACATCACACTTCTAACACAACTCAACCAGGCCTTGCCCCTTTTAATTTACAAATGCCTTGGGCCGGAATTATTTAATGAGATGGAAGGACAACGAGACACTTGCGGTGAAGATGGATGAAGCCGATGGTGCAGACCCAGAGCTCAACAGTGCCAGGGAGGAGCCAGGGAGGTGTTGTTCTGGCTGATGACATCTGAGAGACGACCAACAGAGACGAGGCCCAAGGATCCACCAGCACAGACGGAGAGGCGGAAAAGCTGAGTGACATCACTGGCGCTAGAGACCCAGGTGATGCCTCGGCGGCGAGCGTCAGAGACGGTGCCAGAATATCCAAGGACTAAGCCGGAGCCAAAGGGAAGGAGGAAGCAGAGTGATGACTGAGCCGGTGGGATGAAGGAACCCGGTGGAGCCAAAGTTGGTTGGAGCCAAAGCAGAGCAGACAGGTTGATGGTCTGAGATGGAGCGAAGGAATCAGATGCCAGAGGTGGAGACACAGGATCCACTCACAGAGGCGCTGATGGTTGCAGGACCTGAGGCTTGACATCATAGCAGGGCATCCTTAGAGACAACGAAGGGCTGCAAACCTCCAGCAGAGGTGGGGTTGGAGGACTGACTGAGCTCTGCTGTGATGATGACAGAGGTACAGTTGTGTTCAAAATTATTCAACCCCCACTGAAATTGATTGTTTTGGCCGGTTTGACATTGATTTTGATCATTCAGTCATCCTGCTTTCAATTAAATCAAAGAGGCACGTGTAGGTCAGACAAATATAACATAACATTTATAATGAAATAACCACAAATGTCTTTTCTCTGCTCACATCATTATCAGTTTTATTCAACCCCCAAGTGACATTCAATCTTAATACTTAGTACAACATCCTTTTACAGTTATAACAGCTTTTAAACGTGAAGCATAGCTTGACACAAGTGTCTTGCAGCGAGCTACGGGTATCTTCGCCCATTCATCATGGGCTAAAGCCTCCAGTTCAGTCACATTCTTAGGCTTGCGCACTGCAACTGCTTTCTTTAAGTCCCACCAGAGGTTCTCAATCGGATTTAAGTCTGGTGACTGCGATGGCCATTTCAAAATGTTCCAGCCTTTAATCTACAACCATGCTCTAGTGGACTTGGAGGTATGCTTGGGATCATTGTCCTGTTGAAAGGTCCAACGTCTCCCAAGCCTCAGGTTTGTGACGGACTGCATCACATTGTCCTCCAATATCTCCTGGTACTAAAGAGAATTCATGGTACCTTGCACACGCTGAAGCTTCCCAGTACCTGCAGAAGCAAAACAGCCCCAAAGCATGATTGACCCCCCGCCATGCTTCACAGTAGGCAAGGTGTTCTTTTCTTCATAGGCCTTGTTCTTCCTCCTCCAAACATAGCGTTGATCCATGGGCCCAAACAGTTCTAATTTTGTTTCATCAGTCCACAGAACACTATCCCAAAACTTCTGTGGTTTGTCCACATGACTTTTGGCATACTGCAGTCGACTCTTCTTATTCTTTGGAGACAGCAAGGGGGTGCGCCTGGGAGTTCTGGCATGGAGGCCTTCATTACGCAGGGTGCGCCGTATTGTCTGAGCAGAAACTTCAGTACCTACATCTGACAAATCTTTTCTCAGTTCCTCAGCAGTCACACGGGGACTTTTCTCCACTCTACGCTTCAGGTAGCGCACAGCAGTCGAAGTCAGCATCTTCTTTCTGCCACGACCAGGTAGCGTTTCAACAGTGCCCTTTGCCTTGAATTTGCGAATGATGCTTCCTATGGTGTCTCTTGGTATGTTTAACATCTTTGCAATCTTCTTATAGCCATTGCCCTTCCTGTGAAGAGTAATCACCTCTTCTCTTGTCTTCCTGGACCATTCTCTTGACTTCACCATGTTTGTAACCACACCAGTAAATGTCTAGAAGGAGCTGAGTATCACAGTCATTTTAAAGCTGCCTAATTGGTGCTTATTAGGCTTTATTGCTGCTCCCTGACATCCACAGGTGCTTTCAATACCTGATTGAAAACACTTCAATGGACCTCTGTTCTTCAGAGTGGTAGTCTTTAAGGGGTTGAATAATTGTGTCAATGAAGAATTCACAAAAGAAACATTTACTACTGTATTACAAAACCAATTGATGTCATTTTAGTTGCATATGCTTCTTTAAAAAGTCCTTGTAGGATTTCATTCTGAATTCAATTACAAATGTACTCTAAATTCTCTAAAACCATTTACAGCATTGGGGGGTTGAATAATTTTGAACACAACTGTAGGCTTGACGAGATCAATGATGATAATTCCAAGCAGGTTAATGAAACAGTCTCTGTGCTGTCTTTAAACAGTGATGACTCAGAACTAGAGGGCTAATTCCCATTCTATATAGGTTTCAGTGCTGTCTTGAAACAGCGATGATGAAGGAAGTACTGGGTGGGATAGGGTTGGAGATGATACCTCTGCCCTGAAGTCCATCAATCAGTACTCAGTCTCCATTTCCACCAGTATACCCTCCGCCACAGGTGTCGCGAGCTCACAGCTCTACAGGATGGTGAAAGTTCGCCCCAATGCAGAACAAGGTCTTCAGGGTCTTGTGGTCGAAAGGGCTACGAGATGACAGAAGTTCACAGTGAAATTCAAAAATTGGGGATTTCTTGAGCCACAAAAACGAACTGGGAGTTTAAATCCATTTTTGTCATTTTGGTCCGGTCATCTTTTAAGCATGATGTGCAGGAACAGACTGAAGAGGCAGATGATGAAGTTGATGCAAATGCAAAATTTGATAATAATCCAAAAGACAATTGAAAATATGGCAGAGGAGAAACACACCTTAATGCAAATGTAACCATATGAGTGAGTGCAAGAGGAGGTAACATTTAAATAGCAAACTCAAACAAGATAATTAACCCTTATGTGCTGTTCGGGATGTTTTCATCCACTATGGGGAATTTTTTAGCCTTAATTTGGCCATAACTTTCTCCGTGTTTCAGCAAATGGAATGATTTTTGGTGACAAATCTTATTTTGACACATATTTTGGGAAAATGCTTTGAAAATTTTCAAAAACTCAGCAGTACTCTGTGGGCAAATTCACTACCCTTTCGTTATGTTCGTGGCTGAAAACAGCCACGATTTTAACTGCTTTAAAAATGTATCAGATAAATATTTTTTTCACATTTTTTTTGCTTAAATCTATTAATCAACCTCAGTCCTGATCAAAACTACTAAATTCATAAATGATGTCACTGATTTGGGAAAAAACATGTCAAAGATTAGAAACAACATTGGCTTTGATGCGTTGTTAGTTTTTGTGCAGCATCAGATTTTAACGTTTTAAAGAGTTAAAATCCTGATTTTTTTTAAAAAATTTAGTAGTTTTGATCAGGACTGAGGTTGATTAATAGAATTAAGCAAAAAAATTTGATACATTTTTAAAGCAGTTAAAATCATGACTGTTTTCAGCCACGAACATAATGAAAGGTTAGTGAATTTGAACAATGCACAAGGGTTAACCAACAACAGCTAAAACCAGAATGAACTAATAACAGTCACCATGGTAACAAGGAGTTGTGGGAAAACAAGACAAAAGAAAGTCCAAAACCAAACTGAACATAATGGTGACGATGTTATTTATTTGAATTAAAAGAGCAGTTTCATTTCTATTCTTGTATTGTTCAGCTGGCTGAGGTTGAAATGAGATTTAGAAAGTAGTTAGTAACACTTAATGCAATACTTCTAGAGAGAGTAATTAATACAATAATCACACTGTTGAAGATGTAATTCGTTGCTAGTAATTAATTACTTTTTAGACTAACTTACTTAACACTAACTATATAATCAAGATGAGATATGAAACATCCAGCTCCTACCTGGACAGGTATTAATCTGGGAACAATCTCTGAGGAGAACATGTGTGAATATTGTCTTAGATCAGCATTGTGTTCTGCACTTGGGAACTTGCACCACTTACACAGCTGTTGACAAGTGAGAGAGAAGAGAAAAGGAGAAGCAAAATATCAGAAGTTGAAGCTGACATATCTTTTCTTAGTGGAATAGCTAGTACTACATGTACCTAGTATGATTCGCTGTTTTGCAAAATACTACCTGGTCATCCACTGCTGAACAACTCTGCCAAGTGAGCTACTTTCTAGTTGAACTATGTCTAGTTGACTTCTGTTACTATACTATCTAGTACACTAGTTTTGTAATACACACTACATTGTGCACACTACCTTATGTATTAACTAGTAGGACACTACATAGTAATTTTGAGGTATTCACTACATGTACATATGCTCATTTTAAAGAACACATTACATAACATTTGAACACTACATTACATTGGCTCCATCTCAATTTGCATACTCATGGTAAAAGTATTCACTTGTTTGGGTAAAGTATTTTGAGTGTGTAGTAAGCAGTGTTATTTTAGTACTATTTATATGTTGTTGTTGTTGTTATAGTATTTCTTTCTATTTTCAGTTTTCATTTTAATTTTTTAATTTTAAATTTGCAATGTGCTTTTGTCATTATTATTACTATTATTATATTTTAAAAATATTTCAATATAGCTTTCATTTTTTTTCAAAAATATTTTTAATAATTTAATACTTCAGTTTAAACTTTTTAGTTGCCAAGGCAACATTTCTAACTTCAATTAAGTTTTTCCTTTAATATTTATATATTATATAATAGTAATAGTTTTAGTCAGGCAGTACACCTTATTAGAGATTAACACAAATAGTATAAAGAAAATAGTTTATAAAAGTAAATCATCCAAGCACAATTTGCGTACTATTTTATACTATAATTTAGGATGCACCAATTCTAATCACGTATCATTTATGACAAGGAATTCAGATAATATATGTCTCATTTTGTAAAACTACATAGTATGTCATTTAAACACAATTCTCGTTCACTACATATTGCACTACACACTATTATAGAGCACAATTTTAAAGTAGTCTGAAAGGAATACATGGAAGAAAAAGATGGAAAAAGATTTCGAAAAGAGGAAAGGGAATGACAGTAGGACGGTGTTATAGAAAGTGAGGAGAGGTGGAGAGGGGGAAGTGTGAGAGCACAGATGCCATCGCTCCAACCCATCTCTGACTCATGCACACTGCTGAGAACAGATGGTTCCTCACAAACACACCACAGCATACATGCACACTCACACAGACAGGAAACATTCTCACACACTGAACGTATAAACTGTTTCACTACGGTTTGGTTGCTCTAGATTGCGCAAGTCTTTGTCTCATTGGTATGTTTAATAAGTGTGCTTCTAAATCCCACATCTCTCTGACTGTCAGATTTGACGGTGGGTAGTCTGTGCTCTGGGTACTGCTGACTCACACACTTACCAAACCGCTGAGCTCTGGATGATCCTACTGTGCAGAGAGATGCTAATGAACTTTTTCTCTATTTTTACCCATAGGGACTGTCTGTATCCATCTTCCTTCACAAACTCAACTGTGCTGATGTACAGTATATGTGGCCTAGCACTAGCAAATCATGCATCTATCATAAGCATTACTCTTAAATATTTATATGGCACAATGATGATTTTGAAGGACATTACATCTGTCAGCCTGCATTAGCCCATTAGCCTTAGCATTGACCTGCTTGCTCCTCTTAGATAATCTCATAGGAGCCTAATGTCCTGATTACCTTACATGTCTTAATTCTGTTTTTTTCCCTGAAAGCTTTTATAGGATTTTTTTGTGTGTGTGTGTGGGTGTGTGTGTGTGTATGAAGATTCAAACCAGGCTTTTCTTCCTCAAAATCCCAAGCCATCTCCAGCTCTGTTTCAGCTAGCTTCCGTTTCCGTTATCCCTCTAAATCCTCCCAGAGAGAGAGCAAGACAGAGTGTGTTTCTCAGAGAGCTGCCAGGCATGTTTAGTATATTTTGCTATTCCAGTACCTCCATTTTGAGTTATTGTGCTATGCATAGTTATATACAATAAAAATATATAAAAAAAAAAAACGTATATCAATGGTTTAAAAATACAGAAATAACCAAAACAACAGTGCACACTATCTTATCAGGTAGAACAGGGGTGTCCAACTGAGAGTTTGCAACCTTTAGTGAATCAATGATTGTAATTCAGTGCGTCAACCAATTATTGTTTGATCTGTTTTTGGACTGAAAAAGGAACAAGAGCCAGTATTTTAGTGCACACTTCACTGTGTAGTAGTTTTGTATCTAGTGCACACTAATGTGATAGTGTTTTACTGCACACCACTTTGTGACACTTTTTGTACTGTACTCTGTAGAGCACACAACTTGTTGCACATTACATAATGTCCTAATGCTTTAGTCCATACTAAACTTACTGACAGATAACAGTGTGGGTAGGACAAAACTATCTAGTGCACACTTCCAAATGCGGTATTGTTTAATTGCACATCATTTTGTGATTTTGTACTATACTACGCTACCTAGTGGACACTATCTAATTCCCCACTGCACTATGTAGAGCACACTACTGACTATGCCATTGTTTTACTTTGTGAAATATATTGCACTACCTAATGAACATTGCATAATGTTTTAAAATTTGGGAACACTTTATTTCAAGAGTCCACTTTAGACATTCCACTAACTACAAGTAACTTTACAACTACATGTCAACAACCAGAGTATCAGTAGACTGTCTGCTTAATATTTGCTAACACTTTATTGTGATGGTTCCCCAACAGACATTCTACTGACTATACGTATCTTTGCAAGTGCATTAAATTATTCTACTAACCCAAACAGTCTACTAATAATCTGAGAGTTGAACTGAGCTGGACGATGACATCACTGTCTTCTCCAGAACTGCTGTATTGATAAATTAATAACTAATGATTTTTACAACAGAATGAATCAATACTGAACTTATTTAAGCCAGACACCATTGACACCATTTCCTTCTAGAGCTGCTATACAGCCAAAAATATGGTCCCCTCTATCACTGTGAAGCAGCTTTTACACAATCTGCATTGTAAAACGCGTTACTTAAATAAAGGTGACTTGACTTCATTTGTTAGTTGGCATGTAATTGCAAATTATTGAGAGTTAGTTGACATGTTTGAATGTCTAATATGTTTTAGTGTACAGTGTTTTTAGTGTACAGTGTACACTACCTTTTATCTCGTGTATAATTCCTCATGTGGTATTTTCTGCCTAATTTACCCTACTGTACCTAATGTCCTACTGCAGACAACTCTACTATGTAGAGGACACTACCCAGTGCATATTATATAATGTACAAATGTTTGTACACTACCTAAAATACTAGTTTTGTTGTTCATTTTGGCCATTTGTCTACTTTCTCCAATCGGTATTTCTCGGGTCCGTTTGGTTTTAGTATCAGAATGTCACCCATCCATGTGGCTGTGAGTGGAGGGGTTGGATTTGCATAATGTTTACTTCGAGACATCCTCAGGAGCACCTCTGATGCTCTGTGCTTAATAATGCATTGCAAGCGCCATCTCTTAATGGGTCACTGCTGTGTTCACCGGGCCTGATTTTTCATTCTGATTTTCTCTCTGTGCCATCTAAATGTTGGGAAATAACCTTCTGTGCTGGAATAGCATCTGGTCCCATCACATTTCCTCTGTCACTTACAAGCCATCCCAACCCTTGTCCTTTAACGTGAGCTCCATCCTTCCAGATATTTTCATTTCTCTTGCATCTTTTTGCTTTCTATTTTCAATTCTTTGTCTGTCTCTGTTTTCTTTCCAGGGGTCTTGTCAGTGTTGATTTAACCACCTTGGCCTTCTTTTATCTCCTCCCCAGTGTATCATTTATTTCTCTAATAGTGGCAACGAATGTGGGGTGCATTCCTATTCTCTCCTTCTTCCCAATACAATGTTTTCCTCCATCTCTGCTAAAATACTTTCTTTGCTTTTGTCCTATCACATTACATATGTCTCTGTTGGCCAGAAGGCCAGAGAAGAAGTGCTGATTATTTGTTTCTGCCTGCCTCACAAGCGGAATTTTATCCACACCAGCACAGCATTAAATTAATCATCTGTTATTTTTTGCATTCCCTTCTGGTGCATGATACTTTTTGTTTTTTCAGCTCAAACTGAATTGTATATTTTTATTACTCATATTAAGGTGAGAATTTCTCTTCATTGTGATCAAACTGTCAGCAGCAATTTAAATTCAGCATGTGTGAATTACTTCTCTGTCTGTGTGCGTGCGTGTGCGATATTTTTATAAGCTTATGTTTTTATATTAGCCTTTTTTCTTTTTTAAGAAGATTAATGTGACCTTAGTCAATTTATTCCATATTTACCAAATGTTCACTAACCAACTGCACTCTTTGCTGAGCTAACTAAATTCATTCTAGATTTTCCCTAATTAAAAACATATTAGTCAACAACTCAAGTATTAGAAAAGCATAAGAATATAAACACACCTGCAGATGATAGTTGGGTTCAGTATGTGAAAACACTGCTGCATGTGTGAATAGAAAAGTTCAGTGAACTAGAGAGACAGAGAGAGAGGCTAAATCCTTCAGCGTCATAAATCTGAATGTCAATCCTGTAATGCTGTGTTACTACAATGCACAAGGACAGTTATTTATGTGACAGATAGAATTTTAAGAATTCTGGAAATATTTTTCTGAATTAAATATCTGACTTGTCAACTTTTACTGTTGACTACATTCATTAATCTCAGCAATTGTGTTATCACACTTATTGAAAGAAAAATGTTTATGAAATAAATATAAAGGATTCATTTTTAGGCTAAATCCTAGCGCTATCGAACGATTAATCACGATTAATCGCATCCAAAATAAATTTTCTGTTTGTTTAAATAATACATGTGTGAGTACTGTATATTATATTTATTAATTATATATAAATACACAGACATGTGTATTTTAACAAAAATATATTATATTTATATATAACATATTTATATATAATATAACTTATATATATATATATATATACACATGTAAATATTTCTTAACATGTATTTGTGTGTATTTATATACTATACATAATAAATATACATAGTAAACACACATATTATGTAAACAAACTTTGATCCAATATTTATTTGTTTTCTTTTGACAGCACTACTTACAACCTGTTATTTTATATTATTTTTTGTATTCGAAAAATTTAATTTTATTTAAATTTAATATTTTTTTTTAATGTTCAATTCTGGAAAATAACAAAAACGCATAAATCCATTTTCAAAATTTTGTAATAGGGTTGCAAAAATTTACAGGTCTCATTTAAAATGAATACACAAACAAAGTGCTCATGCAATGTAGAAGTAGTCAATCTGGTCTGTTATTAAGCCATTTTCTTAAAAGGAAAAATATATAATAAATTAAATGTTTTGATTTTATTATTTTGTTTTAAGTATTTAATTGTTTGGTAGACTTTACAATAAGATCTCATTTAATTACTTTAGTTAATGTATTGACTAACATGGACTAACAGTGAACAATACATTTGTTACAGTATTAATTAATCAGTTAATGTTAGTTAATAAAAATATAGCAGTTCATTGTTCGTTCATGTTAGTTCACAGTGCAGCTAATGTTAACAAATGCAGATTTTAATGATGTATTAGTAAATGCTGAGCTTAGCATTAACTAAGATTATTATTCATTATTCTCATAGTTCATGTTATCTTCAGTAGTTAACTAATGTTAACTAATGAAACCTTATTGTAAAGTGTAACCTCAATTGATGCTTTCTTCTGACTTTTAACAGTAGATATTTTAGGTCCACATTGTAATCCAACTCACACAAGTATAATGCTCCCATCATTTGGGTGATTATGTAAATCCAGAGGGCTGATGAAACTGTAAAAAATCTTAAGGATTTAGTCTCTGTGCTACTAACCCAGTTCCACACAATGCAAGCAGTTAACTGGTTCTCACAGAGATTTAGGGGACAATCCACCAATTAGCAGCGAGGTTTATTTCCCGACAGCCAATCAAATGCATCTCTCAGCTGCTTTGCACCTTAACATCTCCCGCTGTGCGAGCTGGAGGGCTGTGTAGCGCTTCCCGCTGTTTCCGAAACTCAGTTTCTGCAGCCAAAACTTTGTTCCAGTTCTTTACCCTTATCACATCATCCTCAAATTGCCTTTCCCGCAGAATATTCATACTATAGATGAGAATAAGTGATTCTGCTAGTGTGGTTATGTTTACCGGCCATGGAAAAGCTATATATTTCATGCTAACAAAATCTCTTTGAAATGATGGCAGTTGTCGGCTGCTGTCTCTAAACGTCTCTTCGGGTTACATGGGAGTTATGAAACATGGTATTTAAAAACACTTATGACAGTGTACTGTCAGCATTTCTGCATCTGTCTGCTCTTCTCTGTTCCTTGAATCCTCTCTCAGCACTTCATAAATCATAGAGATAACAGCGGCAGAGCAGTGTTCTATACGGGCTCCTGAGAATGGTGTCGCCTTACAGTGTGAAACCAAGCTAAAATAGAGAGGAAAGTGTCTTTCAAAGGACCCGTTACATAAAAGTGTCTATGTGATTTGTGAAATCTGTTATGGCTCCTTGAAGAGATACTATGTCTTGAGTTTTTTTCTTTTTTCTTTTCAATGGCAAGCAGTTCTATTCGTTTTATTGCAGCGTTTGGTCTTATTGAGCTGGGCTGCGGTTATTGATCAAGCCTGGAGTGGGATGAACGGACGGTCTGGGTTCAGTTGTGGGGTTAATGAGCAGTTATATGAGTTCTCATCCACAGATGATGAATAATGTGCTGAGATAGAAGCAGAGTGAGACAGAGAAGGTGAGAGCGAGATGAGCACAGACTGATTAAGCATTCACAGTAAATCAGACAATGAGAATGACCCGCAGTATTCAGTGTCTAGACTTCTGTGTGATGCAATTCAATTGTAGAGCAAAAAAGAAAACAAGCTAAGTCCACATTAAGAGATTATTTTTTCTTTTTTGGATGATTTTCAGGACCCAACAATATAAATGATGAGCCACCATTTCACCGTGTCGCCACGTCACCCCCTGGAGATGGATCCAGAGCACCCTGCCGCAGCACCCCTCAACCCCCCAACACTCCTGCACCTACACGCCGCTCCCTACTGCCCCCTCCTCGAAGTTCCCCCGTGGGTAAGTAGACCAGACTCTTACCGTATTATTTTAATGTATTGTCTTAATTATAAACACGCTGGTTCGTAGCACAAACAGTTTTACCGTGTTCTGCACTTTGATATTCTTCTTGTTACTTCCCTACAGCGGCTAATAAATCGTAAGTCTCGCACATTCACAGAAAACACCTTACTTCCGCATTGAAAAATAAGGTGGTTATATTACAAGTTGCTCTCCGATAAGTATGCACTTCATTTAGTATGCACTCTAAGAAGTATGCTCTAGACAAGACTAAAAATAGTAATCTTCAACCAGTACTACAACAAGCATGGGTTTAAACAGGTACGGTTTCAACTAGTATGCATTAAACAAATATGTACTTCAGCTAGTATACGTTTATGTTACAAGAATGAACTTCAAATTGATTATATTTCATGTTGCTGTCTGAGAATTATGCACTTCAACCAGTCTCCACTAGACACTAGTACACTAGAAAGCGTGTGGTATGCTAGTATGTTCTTCAGTAAGAATGTACTATGAGTATGAAATTCAGCTGGTATGAATTTCAACAAGTATGCACTACAAGACTTAATGCTCTAAACAAGGCTAATTCCATTAGAATGCTGAATGCACTACAGCTAAAGTGATCTTCAACAGTACTATAACAAGCATGTTTTTCAACAAGTACGCACTATAAGAGGTTTTGACTGCGAGAAGTATACGTTTCAACAGACTTAACAGACAAATAGTTTACATTTGAACTACTAGCTCTCAACTAAACATGCCCTTAAACTAATATGTACTTAAAGATTTCTTTGCTTGTTTCTTCATAGTTCAGGTTGAATTTATTTCATTTGGTGTACTGAAATATCGAGGTTGCATTCTTCCTCCAGTGCTAGAAGTAACCTGTCAAATGTCATGATGAATTCTCCAACAGCAGCTCTAGTTTGAAGACAGACCTCCACTGATGCGTCGACACAGTGCTGAGACTGTACTTGTCAGGCATAAGTAAACAGTGCTACCTCCCTGTCCATGTCCTCTAAAGAGTCATTAATCTCCTCTGTGTGTGTGAATAACGGGACAGTCCAATTGGGGGTGTCGAAGCCTATGTTTAGTCAAGACTGAAATACAGACTTTGCCTTGAGAAAAAACACCTAGTGTTCAAGAAGTAGGCCATCCAGACCCATTCATCTTAAGCCCAGCACAAGGAAAGTGACTTGTCTACTTTCATGAGCTGTACACAATTATTGAATCACATACAGTACTTTTTATAGTGCAAATGCTAGTTGAAGTGCACACCTCCTATAATGCATACTTGTTGAAACATGCTTCTTGTCGTACAGGTTGAAGATCTCACTAGTTGTAGTGCTTTCTAATGAGAATAGTCTGATTTACAGCATATTACTTGTAGAGCATACTAAATGAAGTGCATTCTAGTTAATTTTCATTATAATGGATTCTTATTAAAGTGCATGCTAAGTCTGTTTTATAGTGCACACTTTTTGAAGCACATACTTATTGTAGTGCATACTAGTTGAAATGAATACTTCTGATAGCATATACATCTTGTAGTGCATATGAAATATGCTTGTTCTAGTACTGTTTGAAGATCACTCTAGTCCAATCAGAACTCTTCTATGCCTATTTAACCAATTCTTTCCCTCCTGCCTAATGGATAATGTGACTATTATGATGCCTTGATGCTCTTCTTTCCTCTTCAACCTTCTTTTTTTCAACCTGTTCCCCTCTCTCTCAAGTGGTGTTATTATTTCTGTCCCATTTTCGGTGTCACATTTTTCCGATCCTTAACCACAGCTCTCAAAGCATATAGCTCTGCCTGCTGCTTCCCTCTTTGTCATCCTGACAAAATCTCCAGCACCCTGGAGGGACAAAAAGGCTGCCAGGGCAGCTGGCCCATCATGGAGTACCGATTTAGGGTTAGCATGCTGTCTAGGTAGTGAGCGATTCATGAGGGCCTGCTGTTGAAAAACAGTTCAAAGATTTTGTGCAGCTGTCACATTACTCACATGGATCGAAGGAAACTGAGTATTCATAACATACATGCAGGCTTTAGGCTGCCATACTTGAGTTAAGCATACTCACATGCACCCACCCATGGTGCACCGGTACCTCTGATGCCGTAGGTGCTGTCTCAGCATGGGGGGTAGGGTAGAAGTGGGGTCCAAGGGAGGAGGGAGTCCATTGGGATTCTAGAGGGGTGTCTATGGCTGTCTGCTACTTGTCGAAATGAGCTGGCAGTAATTAGGTGCCCTGGGACCCCTGTTCCAATGTGATGTTTGTGTGTGTGTGTGTGTGTGCTGTATTGGGGGAAAGTAAGCCAAAAGCAGCAACCCCGAAAACATACGCACCCCCTTCTGTTGTGAGATGAGAGATTTGAAACAAGCTTCCACCCTGCAGTATTTTCAGAGATAATGTTCTATAATTCCATTGGCAGCGCCAGTGTCTTCTTATATGTTCGGATGATATCACAAAGAATAATAATGTAGTAATTAGTAGTAATTTCTTACTTGAAAATGCTATATTTATAGTTGTATTGTAAAATCAGTGTTGGCAAGTAAATTTTCTGTCAAATTACTTTAAAATTAAAATGACCAGGCTACATTAAGGGATCATACAGTGCTGCAATTCCTGTATGTGTGTGTGTTTATATATATATATATATATATATATATATATATATATATATATATATATATATATATATATATATATATATATATATAATCATTTTTTTTATCAATGTTGAAGAGTTGAATTTTTGTGGAAACCTTCTTTTTTTTCAGGATTCTTTAATTAACAAAAAGTTCAAAAGATCACCATATATTTGAAAGCTTCTGATCAATTTAATGTATCAATTTAATGCATGTTATATTATTATGAAAATCAGGGTCATTTCTTGAAATATTCTGTATTCTTTTCCATCAATTTGTGCTGAGAACAGATCTGTGATTTGTGAGATTTTTTAAAATATATTTATACTGTATTCTGTACTGTATGTGCACGGATGCCAGCAGCCTCTCACAATGTCATATTTTCCAGCCCGTGCGGCAAGCGGACCTTGTCAGCAGCGTTATTTTGTGGTTGGCTGCCTCATATTGGAATCGATCCATGTACCACAAAGACCATATTACGACGAGATAGATACGAAAAGAGATGAAAAAGGGTGTGGGGGTTAATGTTGCGTAATGCATTCATGAATTTGCAGTCGCAGGCACTGTATGTGTGCCCCAAGTGAATGTCCTTTAATTCAAGTAACCTCCTGCACTGCCATTAACTCATGTACCGATGTCTTTCTTTATCTATAGCAGCCCGTAAGGAATTCCAGAAGAGTTCTGATGGCACCCGTTCATCTCTCTCTTCCCCTAAGAGACTCGCTGTAGTGTCACCTAAACCACAGTCTCCAGGTAACCAACCAAGACAAAGATCAACCCAAGATATTGCTTTCCTTTCATAGCTGTCCCCTGCTGCTCTACAGAGTACAGTCCTTCCATTAGATGATGTCACGCTCTTGGATAAATCTCATCTGATGCTCACATCTCCACTGTAACCCTCTATTTTTCTCTCTATACACACACACACAAACAGAATGACAGAGTTCTTCACATAAGATGTAATCAGTGTGGCCACTGGGGTCAAGTTTAGCTTTCATGTTGAACAAAACAATTCTCAGTATTCATTCACCCCATCTTCAGCATTTGATCCCTACAGTACTGTCTGTGTCCCTCCTGGGGTGTAAATTATGGGTTTAAGGGCTCAGACCTCATAATTAGAGCTTGAATTCCCCAGCAGGCATTGGTCAAATTTAAAAAAAAAAAAATTGAAAAAAAAACAAGAGGGATAGTGTGGTCAAGTTTTTTTTTTCTAATAGTCTAATTTTTAAACACAGTTTTATTTAACAAAAACAATCTTGAATTAAACATCCGCTACATCACACTAGCCATGAACTCGTTGCTCAGATTGGGCTTTCATCTGGGGAGGCTAGAATAAAATTCGATATAGGCGTTATTCATTAAATAATTCATATGACTGTAGTATTGTAACTGAGCAATACTGAACTCTCACTCTCTCTCTCTCTCTCTCTCACACACACACACACACACACACACACACACGTTGTGTTTTCATTTTTTATGGGAACATTCCATAGGCGTAATGGTTTTTATACTGTACAAACTGTATATTCTGTATATTCCCCCTACACTACCCCGACCCCTAAACCTACCCATTACAGAAAATGTTCTGCTATTTTAGATTTTCAAAAAAGCTTGTTTCCTCATGGGGACCAAAAAAATGTACCCACAAGATCCAAATTTACTAGCATTACTATACCTGTGGGTGACATTTGGTCCCCATAATGTAGGGAATACCCACCCACACACACACACAATCCCTCTGTGCCAAACTACCTAACAAAAATAATGCCTTTGGGAAATACTGAATTGTTTATACACTAATCAGAAACGGATTTAGACTGTAGCGAGGTTAGTGTTCAGGGACGAAGAAGGCTGGAACCGGAAAACGTTCAATCACTTAAATAAAATTCAAAATAAAAAAAGACAAAACGAAAGTAACACATATGAACAAAACGTAACATAAATTCCCAGACCTGGTCCTGTGTCATCCTTCACTCTTCCTATTATACTTCCGAGCTCCTCCGTGAGATACGAGACTGATGCGGCCGTTCTCACCGCCCTCAGCCTCGTCCTGCTTGCTACATAGACTAAACAGATTTTTTAGAAATAAAAATAACTGTAAATGAGTTCCAAATGACAATTATTTGAAAGAATAGGGAACACATCTCTCTTTCTCTCTCTCTCTCTCTCAGAATAGTCTTTCAGTCCCAAGAGTCCCAAGTACAGCACGCATCCTTTCTATTCTAAAATGTTTCTATTCTAAACCTTTCTTTATTTCCATCAAAAGTGCTGCTATCAGAGGCCTGAGGCTTGAGTGCTTATGTTGAGCGTTTAGCGATACAGTCTTTCAGCTTGGGGTTGTCTACAAGTGAAGATTCCAAATACATTTGTTTTTCATGTCAGAAGTTGCGAGAGTGCTTGGAGTTCATTAGAAATAGAACGGAACATGCGTTTACTGTCTGGGATTTGTCGTGTTGCGCTGCATCTGGTTGTAGTCTTCGAATGCTTAGGAAGCTACAGTCTAATCAGGCAATGACTTTGCAGGTGGTGTTTGCGCACACAGGTACCTCACAAAAATTATTTCGCATAGACTTCTGAAGCCCCATAATGGTTTAATAATCTACAGCAAAATAGCACGAGCTTTGGTGATAACTAAACAAATAATTACTTACTACAATAGTAATTTCTCAATAGAAATGACATCAAAAGTGGAAAATGTTGAAAAAAAAAACGTCCATTTACAAACAAACTGACCAAAAAACAAAAAAAAAAACTTTTTAGCTCAACTGTCACAGAATGGATAGCACAGAATTGTGGGATATCAAAGGCAGCGAAGGGTACATCTATTCCCCCTTCAAAAATTGATCAGATGAAGGTATATCAGGCAAAAGGAAGTGAAGTGAACATTGTATTCGGATGTGCCTTGTCGCCTTCCCACCTTCCCACCTTGGAATGCATTCTCCGAAGGCAGCATTTTTAAATTTTGGGATGCAGCCAACATCACTGGTTGTAATGGGCTTTGTTTTCTTATGTTGTGTTGCGCTTCTCGCATCAATCTAAATCAACTCAATCAATGCACTATGTATGTTTGTTATTTTTTGTAATGCTATGTCAAGGAATGTCCTTAAACACTAATCAAAGAAATATTATACCTTCTGTTCTCTTCTTTTTAAAGAATGTCAATAGATTAGCTTGGGCATTTTGCATGACTACATATTAAGCTCTGATTGGTCAGTCACTGTTATTTCTTGTTTCTAATTAAAATACATAGAGATGTTTTCATTTGCATGGTAAGTTTTACATAAAACACAACACTTCATCTAATGGAGATGGTAAGATAGTTTTAAAGAAGGGATCAAATCGAACCCTGCCTGTAGGACATTAAAACAAATTGCTGGGGTTTTCTGAAAAATGTAAACATACTAGGAGGTTACTAGGAGGTTTCAGAGTGAATCTTTTGGACCCTTTTGCTTTCTTTGTCTTCCTGATGAGCAGAGAATCCATCTAACACCAGTTTCGCCCACCTTACTACCTGAAAAGCAGTTTTTTCTCTTTGTTGTCATAGAGACTGTTTCTCAGACCAAAGATTAAGCTGCTTTAGGAGGATGGTGGCAGTGTTTGTGTGTGTGTGGAGGACTGGATTGTCTCCAGTCAGTAAAATGTTTCAAATGTTTATTTAAATTGATGCTATTTTAGTACAGAAATATCATTTTGATTAAGATTAGAGCTCTTTGATTTTGTCTAACTTTATACATTGCCGTTCAAAAGTTTGGGGTTCGTTCAATTTTTTTTTCTCATGATCACCAAGGCATTTCCTTGATCTAAGTAAGAGCAGTAATATTGTGAAATATTACAATTACAATTTAAACGGTTTTATATTTTAATATATTTTAAAATATAATTTACCCTTCAGAAATCATTCTAATATGCCGATTCGCTGCTCAAGAAACATTTCTTATAACATAATGATTTTTCAGGATTCTTTGATGAACAGCATTTATTTGAAATAAAAATCTATAACACTATAAATGTATTTACTCTCTTTTGGTCAATTTAATGTGTGTGTGAATAATTTCTTTAAAAAATCGTACTGATTTTGCGATAATGGATCTCCACATTCCTATACAGTATACAGTCTACCATGAACATAGGACAGCCATAGCTTGCTAAGATATAAACAGAGGTTAATTCAATACCTAATACGTCAGTAAAGGGCATTGAAAAACTTTATGCCAGTCATTAACAAACAAATTGCTTGCACGCTCAACACTGAGGACAACAATGACTCCATTACAGCAATTAGCAGCTCTACACAGACAAGTATTTTTTCTGAAGATTAGTTTCTACAGTAATGATGGCCGTAAATCATCCTGTCATTCCCTTTGGCTCAATGTGTTTATCGAATTCATCAAGAGATGAATACTAACACACAGCTGCAGTAGGAACAAAAACATTAGCTGCTATTAGCATTAGCATGAGGAGTGCTTTCTTATCTTAAAGCACATTGAAAAGATGCCTTGACTTTATATTTTATTACGGCAGAATATTTGACTTTTATGCTAGTTTTTAAGCTGATCTCTTCATAGCAGAAATAAATGATAATGTCTTTATGTAACTTGCATGAGGGTTTCATCTGTCTTGGTGTGACTAATCTATACATCCTTTGTAATGCATATATTGTGAATTGCAAGCATTCTATTATTGTGTACATGAACTATACGATTTGTTATGGTTTGTTTAGCCACTTTGCCATTAGCTGTGGGTCACAAACCTCATTTTAACATTACAATGAAACAAATCTAGTCTTTGAATAGTCCATTTGCTTTACTTATAGAGTATTCACGTAATCCAGTTAGGTATAGAAATTATGGTAAAGCTTTATGTAAATTGTTTCATGGTTGTTAAGCGCACAGGACTCCCTGGGGCGTCTTAGCATTACGGAGGCCATTTTATTCACACAGGGCAGTTCTGAGATGAGTTTAATGAAATTGATTTTTTAGTGCTCTTTCTCTTGTGTTTCCCACTTTAGTCCTTCAGAGGCAACAGAGGGCAACCGTGGCAGTCCGAGGCTCAAGCATCCAGATTTTGCCTCGTACTGGCTCTCCGGGCCCAGAGAAGAAACGAGAAGAAGAGCAGAAGAAAGAAAAAGAGCGAGATGAAGTAGATAGGCACGAGGAGTTGCAGCTCTTGCAGGGTCGCTGTGAAGAACAGGCCAGGCAACTACAGTCTCTTCACACGGAACTAAAGAAAACCAGCCTGGGTCTGGAGGTCTTTGTCATCTGCACTCAGCACTTCTCCCTCAAGGTATTTTATTGCAGACATATCATATAAACATCAAATTTCATATGTAATTGAATCATTAGGAGTTGGGCATACTCTACTGGTTTTTTATTGTTGCCACTTTGCACATTACCTAAAGTGGTCAAAATTATGAAATGAAACAACAAATGTGATTTTTACTTTAAAATTCATAGTAAGGTTCTAAAAATATATTATATTATATTATAATATATTATATATTATATGGACACATATGTTAATTTTTTATTCTTACTAATTTAAACATTTTAGAATCATAATAAAGTCATAAAAACTATGAAATGAAACAACTAATATTTTATTTTATGTTCATGGTAAAGTCATATATTATATTATATTATATTATATTATATTATATTATATTATATTATATGTACACATGCTCATTCTTTATTATTACTAATTTAAACATTTTATAATTATAATAAAGTCAATTTTTTATTATTATTCAAAATTAAGTCATAATTATTATTATATTACATTACATTATATTTTACCCTATAACCAATGTACTTGCACACATACAAACACAAAATCATTTTTATTCTTTGCATTTCTTCTCTGATCTAGCTTGCTTCTTAATGTAGCTTACTAATCAACCTAAATGCATGAATAGGTATTGTGAATATGGTATTATTATTATTACATTATATCTTTATATTTTTACATGTTATCTCTACATGAGATGTTTGTGTTACCATGCCAAAGCCTCAACCACTACAATTTACTGACATACTGCCTCCTTGAACTCACACATCCAGTCTATCTCAACCACTGCACACTGAACACTCAAAAAACAACAACAAAAAAACCCCCAAATAACAGCATTTATCTAATCTATCTCGAATGGACGGATGAGGTAACCGTGTGCAAGAGCAAACCGTTGAGTCACTGTTTACACTCAGAATCACAACAAGCATATCACTGCCCCTTTAGGATGAATCACATATGTTGCTGTCCTTATTTGTGATTCACTCTGGATAAAAGCATCTGCTAAATAAATTAATAATGTAAATACAAACAATTTTAGAAGCACAGTGCCCCCTGCCGTCTATTAGTGAATGTTTGCCTAAATGATCCATCACGTTGCCTCTGAAATGCCTCAGCATACTAATTCAAGACACTTAAACAAGTCAAGGGGTCTGAAACACGAAGGCTTAAAACATACACCCATCTCTATATTTTTCAGCCTAATGCCCACACATACATTAATATGAATGGCATTCCTCTCCTCCACATGCACTCCTGTTTGTCTGTTTAGCAGTTAAAGGGTTTACAGATAGAAGCTGTGTGTCAGTAACCTGCCAATTCTTCCCACGCCCTCCCAAGCCGGAATTTATTAGTTTCTGTAGTGCATGTTTCATTTCAAAGTGCTAAGTGCATTTACAGGCTGGTATACTGTACATTTTCTGTACTGTCTGCTGTTAACTCTAGAGTGTAGATGCACACTACAGTGTTAATGTTTCTGCAGCATTGCATCAATTTATTTCTTACATTTACAGACATCTCTTTGTGTTTGATTTTGTTTAGCTTATAATGTTTTTCAGTTTCAAACACAACACTATCCAGTTTTAATAATTTGATGTTTTTTTATTCTTTAAAAGTATTACTAAATGCAGTATGCAGTAGGTAGTCAACACTAGGTACTACAAAAACAAGAATGTAGTGAAAAACAAAACGACTACAGTCTGTGTTTGTGTGAGGGTCTGTTGGTTTGCTGTTTATGGTTGTGATTATTGAATTATTAATTAGTAAAACTATGTAAACCATGAATAAATATCCTATGTTTCCTAAATGTTTTATTTGTTGTCTTGCTGGGACAAGATTTTCCTAAAAAAATGGTTAAACCTCAAATCACCTATTTTAGAAATCCTCCATGAATGTTCCCCATTAGGAAAGAAGCTAAATAAACATAATAGAATTCAAATAAATATTCATAAATAATACAATAATCCTGAAATAAATAATTCATAACTAAATATTTGACGTGGTTTTGCGGTACGGTTCACAGATATAGATGTCAATGGAAAACGTGCCTTGAGGAATGTTGTAAAAGCAGATGTGTGTTATTTTTTGTTTCAGAGTGAAAGTGCTGAGGATAAGGAGAGAGAGTTGACACAGGAACTCAGTCGGATTCAGCATGAAGTGGGTGAGTGTCCAGAAACTCTGAGAAAAGAAAAAAACAGTGGCCGGTTGCATAAATGGTTTAAACTAGTCTAACAATTTAGTCATAATTTTTTTTTTTTCTTTAAGACTGGATATATGTCAGGGATATGTTTAGTTTGGTCTGTGTTTCTGTTGTACTTTGAGTTGGTTTGTTTCTGTTATTGTTCATTGTTTGAATTTTCACTAATTACCATGGTTTTTGATTTCCGTCCTTTGTCACACCTGTGTTTAATTAGTTACCTCCTTTCTTTCCTAGTGTGTTCCCATGTGTTTATATAGCCCTAGGTCTGTTCAGTTCTTGTCTTTGTGTTGTTTACTCTGCCACATGTTTTTTTTCCCTGTGATCTTCTTAGTTTTGGATTACCTTTTTTATTTTTGTTTAAAATAAAAGTGCAATTTAGATCCTCTTCTCACTTTTGCCTGACCCACCGTTACAGCTTTTCACTTACATAAGATAGATTTGTCTAATCTAAATCCAAAAAGTGAGACTGATTACCCCTTGGACAGCTCTGTCGCTTAGTTATCCTGTCACCTTTTAAACTGCCCTGTGAATCATCTTGTCACAGTTAAAATCTTCCACATTCAATTTAATTTGATTTCCTACCGTTTCGGAGAGAAATTCAGCAGCACTTTTATCTACCAGTCGTGGGTCTTTTATGCAGAGACTCTCCTCATGTGTTTGCATAATGATCCATTTAAAAGTTAATGACCAAATGCATCCTTAAAAGAGTTCCCAGTGCTGTTGCAGATAAAGATATAAGGTGGATAACATTAAATAAACATCTTTTCGTCAGGTTAGATCCTGATATCAAACCCCTTAATATAAACCTCTCCCATGTTTGTAGTTTTTTATTGTAGCTCTAATCAGATCCTCGTCCAACTCGCTATGGTTTCTGGGCAATATTAGCCAATAGAGTGTGCATCTGCCCAGAAAAAGTAGACCATCCGGGCATCTTTGGAATACTAATTTCAACATACTATGATTTGGGATGCACTAATTCTAATTTTCAATACTATTGAGGACGGATAGTAAGCAAATTGGGATGCAGCAAAAGTCTTAAAGTCGGAATAAAACGAAAGTTTTAAGGCCGCGTCCAAAATCGCATACTCTCTTGAGTAGGTTCTTATTTTGAATAAGGAATTACTTGAAGACTATCTATCTAAAAATGTATGTTCTATATAGTATGATAGTAATCTGGACGTATAACATTCGCCATTTTGTCATTATCACTCTCTTATGATAGTAAAGTGTTGATTGTATGCACACTACAGAATGTTGCCGGAAGTAGTAGGTTTTATTTGTTGTTTGCTTGTTTCAGTACTGTGAATTTGAACATATTTCTTTTGTCATGTACTGTTTTTTCGCCTGCTATATACTAGGGAAGTATGCAATTTGGATGCAGCCATAGTCTTTTCTTCCCTATTGTGATGTATATCCCAGTGAAAAGGCTTCTCAAAAAAGGAAAAATGTTGGCCGGGACATGATTTTGGGAATTGATGGGATGGTTTGCTATTGCTGTGATGTCATATGAGTGACATATTGTCCCGCCCTCGGGCCAGTAAACACATCTTCAGAGAAGAGAAGCCGCTGCAGGAGGGAGGGGAAGTTATTTTGATGAAACATTATGAGGGCATCTTATATTTATAAAAAAATTATGTGCACGATCATTCATTTATATTTCTTTTTAAAAATAAGAATTTTCAATTTTGATTTCATGGGGACTTTAATAGTGGCTACGTTTATGCAACTGACCCCTTGTTTGCGATATTTAGATCCACCTGCTCTGTTTTTAATATCACCCAGCCTTCAACGCAGCTCGGTGGGAGTGTCTTCAGAAGGAGAAGAGAGAGCTGGAGGAGTGTTTTGAGAGGGAGCTGAGAGAGTTACAGGTGCAGCAGGAGTCTGAACTCGTTACCTTAGAGGAGAACTTGAGATTAAGGCACGCTTCGGACAGAGACCATCTCAGAGCAGAGCACCAGTCAGAGGTTGAGGAGCTTCATACCCAGCACCAGGAACAGGTTGGATCATCAGGCTGAGGATCATGGGAAATAGGTTTAGGATAGCATGAATATGTAGACTCAGCTGTGTGTTTTTTGTGTAGATCGAGGAGTTGACTGCCAACCATGAGGCCGCCCTTGAAGACCTAAAGACAATGCACAACATAACCATGGCAACACTGCAGGAGGAGCATGCCAGGACAATGAGAGGTGAGGGTCCGATTTGTAATACCACTACTAACCAACTGACGTAAATTTGGAGAAGATCATAAATTCTGTTTTCCTTCTCACTTTTCTTAGACTTAAGGAAAGCCCATGAGCAGCAAAAAGCCAGTCTAGAAGAGGACTTTGAGAAACTGCGCCTCTCGCTTCAGGTGATTTGTTCTGTGACTCAAGGTTTGAGATTTTTTTGCTACTCATCTGAGGGGCTTCATTAGTAACAGTTCCGTTTCTTTCAGGACCAGGTGGACACTCTGACTTTCCAGAACCGAACTCTGAAAGACAAAGCCAAACGTTTTGAAGAGGCCCTGAGGAAGAGCACTGATGAACAAATTGTGGTATGTTTCTGTGGGGACTTTTATCAAGGGATACTATTATATAGGCACACAAACACCGACGGTAAGTATTGTAAATATATTTGCAGGATGCATTGGCTCCATATCAGCATATAGAAGAAGACCTGAAGAGTCTGAAGGAGGTTCTGGAGATGAAGAACCAGCAAATTCATGACCAGGAGAAGAAGATCTGTCATCTTGAGAAAGTGGTAAGCTCCAAATAAAAAGGTGTGCAGGATGAACACACTGTGCAGGAGAATTTTTAGATGTAGTATGTTCCTGTATGCAGTTTAAAGAAAAGAGTTCTCTCTCCACTTGCCAGTATGCCAGTAAAAACAGCGAACTTTGCAAGAAGAAATAAAACTGTGGTGGTAAAGAAGAAAACAGTGCAAGTAAAAGAAAAACAGCAGCAGGAAAGAAGAAACTATGGAGCCCTGCACATGATGTGTCGGAAAAAATACATACATCATGGTCACAAATTAAGAATTTGTTCCCTCGTTTTATAAAATCATGGTCACGTTGTAATCATTTGTTCCTGTGTGTGTTTTTAGTTAAATCAAAGATTTAATAGGAACAAATTCTTAGGTCATGGCCACGATTGAACTTAAACAAGGGAACAAATTAGTAAATTGTGGCCACGGTTTGCTAAAACAAGGGAAGAAATTTTTTGATTCATGGGAATGAATTCTTAATTGGTGGCCATTTTATGTTATTGCCTGCGTGTCATGTACTGACAGAAAAAAAAACGCAAAAAGTGGACATTAAAAAAATTGCAAAAGAATGAATTTCCAAATAGAGTTGAACAGAAGAAATTTACAAACCCCTAATAACATCCACAGAAACAAATCACACAAATAAAGAATTGTATATATAATAAAGGAAGAAGAATAGTTGTTTTCTGAACAGACATGACTGACAAACCTTTTGGGGTCCTAGAGGAGTGTTGTGTATGCTATATGTTGTCTATATATTCTGTACTGTGAATAAATTCATTTTATTGTGATGCTACAATACATCATTGTAACAAAGTTCGTAAATATGGGAAGAAGGAGGCGGGAACCGGCGAACATTCAACGTATTTAATAAACAAATAAACTTACAATGAAACAAAAAGTATAAGGGCGGCAGTTCCTCACGGCGACTGCCGCCCACACAAACCAAATAAAACACAACATAAAATCCAGGCCTGGTCCTCTCTCCTCCTCCACTGTCGTCGCTCCTCCTTTATGCTTCCGGAGCTCCTCCGTGGGAGATACGAGACCGGTGCGCCGAGCACCTGAAGCTCGTTAACTCTCGCGTCACCGGCCTCGCGCCGTTCCCCCACGGCTCTCGCCCGCCGTGCTCGTCACAATCATTTATGATTTATATATTGAGTCAGTTTTGATTTAAAACTGCTTTTTACTTCTTTTCAGCTCCTTTTAACGTTACATTATTTGTCATTTGGAAACAGGGCCACCGTCCACGTTAAAGCTGCTTTTTACTCGCTTTTCCTTTCAGCTTTTACGAATTCTCATTGTGTCGTCCTCACGTAAAACACGTTTCAGTCCCCTGTTGTCCAGGCAGGGGAGGTTTGTGTAAGAATTTAATGTGGAGCTCTGTGTTCACTTGATTCTTCGAGCAGGCCCAAAAGAACCTGCACCTGGAGGAGCGGGTCCAGGTGCTTCAGCAGCAGAATGAAGACCTGATGGCCCGCATCGACCGCCACCTCGCAGTGTCAAGGTAAGGATTTGAAATGAGTTCAAATTTAGTCTTGCATAGCCAGCCTTTCAACTAATCCTGACTGTTTCATTCTGTATGTATAGACAACTGTCTGAGGAGAATGCAAACCTTCAGGAGTATGTGGAGAAGGAGTCCAACGAGAAGAAACGTCTGAGCCGCAACAACGATGAGCTGCTCTGGCTCCTCCAGACGAGTCCACACATGTCGCCGTCCTCTTCTCCCATCCACAGAGCCTTCTTCCCCGGCCCTGATATTCCCCCTTACCCTTACTCTCCAGGCCCTGGTACCCCCACACACTCCTGTTCTCCTGCCCACTGTACGCCCACTCACAAGGTGGCTTCCCCGGGACCAGGGACGCCCACTCTGAGAGGCTCACCAGCAGCACGCTCGTCCCCCGCACGGATCCCTAACGCCAACACTTTACCCAGATGAGCTGTCCGACTGAATCTCGGCGACCTCGCCGACATTTTCTGTTACTGTCCATCGTGGACAACAGTGCTTTGTTTTGATGTGCGGGCCATGATTTCCTTTAAAAAATGTGTCAAATTTTATTAAGATTTTGATAAACCCCAACTGCCAGATAGAGATGAAACAGCCTCTGTTATTTCCATTTTGTTCATTTGAGATGCAAAAAAGTTCGTGCATCTCAGAATTGAAAGAGCTAATGATGAGCTCCCAGCAATGCTTGGCCTGCATGGAGGCAGAATCATTTTTTGAAGTAGCTCGGCTTTAGATTTGACTCTAAAACATGCTGTTGGACTCCAACTCAAATGGCTGTAGGTCCTGAATGACATACGAGAACTTTATACAACAAAAAGCACTTTAGGTTTCTGCCCTACCTTCTTCCTACAGATAAATGCACCAGCATTTTTTGTGGTCTGGTTTATTTTTTTATGAGATATGTCTTCAGATTTTGCAAATCTCCCAGCGTTTGAGTTTTGATCCAGAATGTTTCAAATTAGTCAAAGCATACTGCAAAATGTCATTTTCTTAATAATTTTCAGTGAATAATTCTTCACTAAAGATTCTTAATAATTCTTTCAGTGAAAATATCAAAATATTCTTAAGGAAAATAAGTTTAGAAAATTACTTTTTTACAATTTTATTTAGTTATTCAGTTATTTTTTTTATTTATCCCAGTTATTCGCAGTTTTATTTTTTACTACCACACTACCATTCAAAGGTTTGGGGTTGGTAAGATTTGTTTTTTTTATGTTTTTGATAGTCTCATGCTCATCAATGCTGTATTTATTTGATCAAAAATACAGTTAAAAAAGGAATATTGTAAAATATTTAAAAGTTTAAAATAACTGTTTTCTCTTTTAAAACAAAATGTAAACTTTTTAAAAACTAAATTTGAATTTTTAAAAAAGATCAAAGAACAGCATATATATGAAATTTGTAGCATTACAGAAGTTTTTACTGTGACCTTTGATCATTTTAATGCATCCTTGCTGAATAAAAGTATTCATTTCTATTTACAAACAAAAATCTGTAAAAAAATAAATAAAAATCTTCTCTAAATTTTTGAATGGTTTATAATAATAATAATAATAATAATAAAAGGTTAAATCATCTTGTTTTAAGAATGTTTGGATATTTTTAATGGAAAAAAAAAAAGCTGATTCAGAAAATGATTTTTTGCAGTGTAAAGGCTAACCGCCTGCGATGCCTCCCAGTGGTGCATAGGCAGATGTTTTCCTGGACCCATCAAAAGACTAATCCATCTAATATCAAAACCAGCTTTTCCAAACCAGTGTTTCTTCATACAAAGTTCAGTTTGCCTGCCGGCATGATCTTGAAATTTATTCAAATTTATTGCGCCAGCTTTTAACGTTTGCTTGGTTAACTAGACAAAAAACTCTTCAGCATCAAGTCTGTTCCTCCTATCCGACAAAGCAAGTGCTCTCACTTCATGCATGACATAAAACAGGGAGATCAAGCAAATGTAAACGTACCGACTACAGGAAATGTCGTTGTAAATTGTAGTTGTAATTTTTATTGGTAATTTGTAATTTAATGGACATTTTGCTACTTGATGTGCATGTGATGTAAGTCTTCCATTCTTAATGTGAATCCTAGGATAGTTGTCATGTTAGGGTAGACACTTGGACTCCTGGGGGAATGATAGCTTCCACCTCTGATGTTTTTTTAATGTTTGAGGACAATATTTTACCCATAGTATTAGGATATGAATGAATTAAACCTCATGTTACACCTGGCAGAGATCTTACCAGGTGTGGAAAGGTTTACAATATGGCAATTAAATGTTTGGATTTAAGCTATCTTTATTGTAATGCTGGTTAACTCTTGTATTACCTCTGTAGAGTGTAGCATAGCCTAGAGAGAGTTTTCTCTGGATGAGTGAACTAGAAAAGAATGTAACTTTGTCTTTAAATGTTGTATGATAAAGTTCAGGGAAATTACTTCGCTCTGTCTCAAAGGCAGTTTTCAGTTTCCGTTTTTAAATGAAAAATAAGACATTCCTCATGCAAAGTGGGTTTTGATATTTCAAAGCAAAAAGGTCATTTTTTGAAATTTTGAAAAATTGGAGTTGTTTTCTTTTTGTTTGTGTGTTTTTACAATTGATACATCTTTCAATGGTCAACCTTCTACACTTTTGATACAAAGGAGAATTTTTGTAAACTCTTCACTGATAATGTTTTTTCTATAGTAATATCAGTTGGTGCTTGTACAGGGTATCGTACACAGAAGTACAATAATCTGCTATTCAAGACCAGCAATCTACAAAAATCCACACACGCAGCAAATATGTATTTGCAGATGTTTTTCTTCATTTGAGACACTATTGTTCATAATGTTTTTTTTTATTTTTTTTAATTACTGTGAAATGTATTTTTATTCTAATCCTAATGCATTTTCAAATTACGTAGCTTTGCATTATGAATTCATTTAATTTGCTTCCGTCACTGTGATAATAACTTTTCATTGATCACTTTCCATTTTTGCTACTCTGGCACGGATGCTATTGAGTTTTCTGGATGTTTCCTGTCAAGCACAATAACATTATATACCACCACATTTTTAAAAATACATTTAAAAGCGCTTATTTTTAAACCTTTTTATTAAAATGTAAAACAACAGCAGATCAGCTTAGCCTAGAAAATTCCAAAATTATTTTCCACACCAAGTACACAAACGTTTCAGGGATGTGCCTTCGTTTAATGTGTAAAGTAGCAAAAATGAAAAGGGTTTTTCAAATTACAGCAGCCTTACAAACAGTTACTAATGCAGGAACATAAATGCATCTTTTTATTATTTCTTTGCTTATTTTTAATTATTTATTCACATATTTTCAAAACTAATTCTAATTGATTTTCAATTTTTATTTTTATTTTTTGCATTTCATATTCTTTGCATATTTATGTTCTAAATGTATGTCTCAACAACAAACCTCAGCAACCTCAATTAAACAATAATACTGCACCTGCTATGGTTCATAACCATGAACAAAATTGTTACTAATCCATATTTATTATCAGGAGTAACCATGTACTTGTACACTTAAAAATCTTGAAAGAGCTCATTGCTTTCTTTCCTTTCTGCCCTCAAGACAGACTTCACTGTGGTGTTAGTCCATAGATGGTGATAAATGATATAAAACAACAGAATCAGGTTCTGGACGCACTGACTCTTTGTCCTGTGGACATCTAAACTACTGAATGTCAACTTACCCCTGAAAATACTGACACAGTCAATGTAAACTGGGAGTGGTGGAGTCACTTACTGTATACTGAATGAAATTTGTCCATCTGTCTATTTACTAACATTTGACTTCTCTTATGTCTGTTTTGACTGACCTCGCAGTCGCTTGTAAGCTATACTATTTATTGTGTTGTAGTGCACAGTAATCAATGCATGTTTGTCTTGGCGGATCATTCCTTCCCCATGTACGTTTTCAACTTGTGATGGTTCACGCTGTAACTGTAGCATAGAGAATATAATACTAAGGAATGGAAAGAATTTATATATAACTCGTTTGTATTCACGGGGGAGGGGATGAATATTAAAATGTTTCAAAAGACGATGTTCATATGCTGTCGTTTATTTGGCCACAAAAACTATTTGAAGTTTGGAATGCACTTGAAGTGGTTTACCCTGGGTCATTGTTAACTCTGGGTAAACGGAATCCTGGGTTATTTCACTTCACATTACGCTCTGTTCAGCTACTTAACCAGGGGTTAACAATTAATCCTGGGTATTCATAAACGGCTCTGCTAAACACTACGTCCTTATTTGAGGTTTAAGTGTCAGTGATTGGACGCCGCACACAATATGTTCATAAAGGCTCTAGCATTATGGCAAGCCGTTTTGACTTTTATACATCTTCAGGATATGAACTTGTGATGTCAACAATTACATTTTCACTAGTTAAACTGTTAATTCTTGATATCAGGAATTAGATTTCCATTAGTAACAATGCCAATTTTTGATATCAAGAATCACATTTCTACTAGTAACAACGTTAATTCTTGATATCAACAATTCAATTTCCACTCCAGTATTAACTATTATTGTTGAGATCAAGAATTGTATTTTTTCTAGTGAAATCTCACCATAGGCTGCCATTCAAATTCAATTGTTGATATTAATTTCTTACTAGTTGAAATTCCAGTTTCACATATCAAGAATACAATTCTTAGTAAAAATGGTAATTTCTGATATCAACAGTTACATTGTTACCAGTGCAAATGTCTATTCTTGATATAAACAATTGAATTGCCACTAGTAAAAATGGTCATTTCTGATATCATGAATGTGATTGTTACTAGTAAGAAAGTCATTTTAGATATCAGGAATTATATTGATATCAGGAATTCATTTTTAGATATCAGAAATGAATATTTTTACTAGTAACAATTCAATTGTTGATATCAGGAATAGACATTTCAGCTTGTGACAATTGAATTCTTGATATCAGGCATTTGCATTTTTACTAGTAACGATGTAATTATTGATATCAAAAATGATGATTTTTACTAGTAAGAATTGAATTCGTGATATGTGAAATTGGATTTCAGTTTTTACTAGTGGAAATGTAACTGTTGATATCAAGAATTGAATTGTTGATATCAGGAATTAACACTGTTACTAGTGGAAATGTAATTCCTGATATCAAGAATTAGCATTTTATCTAGTAAAAATTGATTTGTTGATTTCAAGAATTCATATCCTGAGAATGAGTAAAAGTCAAAATGGCTTGCCATACTAGCATTGCACACCCTCATTTTATATGTTGGCGACTGAACAAGCTTATTTAGAATGGCCTTTTTGGACAATAAAGGTAAAAATGGTTATGTTTTTTTGGTCACTGACTATATGTGTTCAATATGTGTTGAGTACACATTGTTGTGTACTTATCAGTACAGTGTTCTGAACAGGTACTGGTGGACAACTGGCACTCTGCTTGAGACCTGCAGATGCCTTGTCCTGACTTAATGGGACATCCTGTCCCTAAGATCAAGGGTCCAATCATTAGCATCATGATGGAAGGAGATATGCTCCTGACTATCTGTCCATGTGTGGAAAATTACCAGTTTTGTCTGTTTTTTTTAACCAATCAGAATCTTAGTAATGACGTAGTTAGTGGACTCTGTTAGAGTATAATTGTTGTGGAAATGTGAATGTAGGGAAAGAGAGAGAGCGGCCTATAAACTCCTCATGAGACTTGAAGCTGGCTTCTGCTGATGAAACTGCAAACTATTCTTAAGTAAAATTTTCTTCAATTTTTTTTTTTTAAACTGACTCCAGGTCTTCATTTATCATATCTGGTCTCTTGGGTTTTTCTATAAAAATCCCCTACCGTGTGCTTTTGAATCGTTCTCGCTGTCTACTCATCGGACTTTATTTCTGTGGGATGTCTACAGCAGTTCTTCTTCAAAAATTAGCAGAGGTTAAGATGTCTTATTGTTTACCATGATGGAGATCAGTGTTTGCTTTAGTTGGGCTCTTGACCCTTCACTTTTTAGACAATATGAGTCTTTGTATGCAGGAGGCTAATTGCCTGTTATGACAAGAGAAAATGTGAAGAGATGGAATTATCTATTCAATGAAAACATATTTATCACAAAGTCACCTGTCTAACTGATGGAATTGATTGTTGCAAGCCTGTAATGCATTGTTTTATATTAATATAAGCAATATATTGTTCATTATCTAATACATGTGATCAGTATGTCAAGATGGCGCTGTTATCATCGTGCAGACAGCATCATATGCACATTATTTATTCCTGCTTTTCTTCATTTGACAAACTTACCAAACTGACCAACTAAAGCTAACACTGATCACAACGACGGTGACTTCAAACGAAACATATTCAACCAAACATTAACAACCAAACCTCTGTTAACTTTGAATGAGAACTTTTTATGAAGAACTGTAGACATGTGACAGAATGTCTATCCCTTGACTATCTTCACTTATTTTTCTGGATTTTTAGCTTGAAAAGTGTGCTTGTGTGATGTTTCTTTAAAATAAACATTAGTTTATATAGGCCTATCAAATGCAAAGACATTCTAAAAATTTGTAATGTGACTGAAATAGCCAAATACATCTTGTACTTATTCCAACTCTCCTAGGTTACAGGTTTCCACTCCTTCTTTCTCTCTGCTACACAAACACACATGCGTGTTCTGAGGGTGTGTGTTCCTTTGATTATTTGCAGCCTTGACAAACAAACGTAAGGAGTGGAAGTCTCTCTCAAAGGCTTTAAAGTCCCAAACGAATAATGAGATCAGAGCACAACATGCTATGATGTGATGTGTCTCTTTGTTGTGCCCTGTGACTTTTCAAGTGGATTTGAAGCCAAAGGAAACATGCATTGAATACGGAAAGATTTCTCCTGTTATAACTTACAGGTAAGGATCACCAAATCTGTCTATCGATCCCCGTCTCATTGATCTAATCTATTTCTATTCTTTTGTCATTAGTTTAGTCACTGTTCTTCTCAAACATCTCTCCTGTTCCTTTTTTTCCCCGGTGTAGAGCAGGAAGTGGGATGGGTCGTGTGTACCTGATCGAGCTGACTCTTGGCATGTATGCGTTTGCCATGTTTATGTTCTACCCTCTGCTGCAGCAGTATGTGTACCGTAGGCTGTGGTTTGAGCTGAGTGGCACAATCTACCCCGCAGAGAATCTGTCTCACTGCTCACACAACCACAGCTATGTCAGCATACAGCAGGTGAGCGGTCACGACTGTTGACATCTGAGACATGATTGCTTTCATGACTCATTTATGATCACCTCTGACTTCCTTGAATCTTCAAACTGTTTTCATCTATGTAAGGCATTTTTTCACATGTTAAGTGAAGATCTGAATGTGGTGTTAATAATAATATTCAGTTTTTGGCACCACAACAGGCTACTAGTCAACTGACTTTCAAGCAATGGCTTATAAGAAAACAAATAGATTGCTTGTTATTGATTATACTGATTTATACTGATTTATTGATGAATACCCATTGAATATCAATGTATATTGATACCCACTAAAGATGTATAAATTGATCATATAGGTGAAATTAAAACATCTGGGTAGAATAAAGCTGAAATAAAATAAATTATAAATATTAGATAAAAAACTAAATGGAATTGAGAAATGCTGCCTGGGAACTAACTGAAATAAGTTTAATTAGAAGCACTAAAATGACTGGAAATAAATAAAAACTTATACTGAACTAAAACTGAAATAATAATAAATCCAATATTTATATTTGAAAAGTTAATTAAAATGTCTTAAGCGCATAACAAACCACAGTGCCTGATCATGTTATGGCTTTGCTTGTGTAGCTGTTATAAGTCAGCTATTACAGCCAAATAAAAATTAATATTAAACAGTGAAGGGTCAAGAGCCCAACTAAAGCAAACCCTGATCTCCATGATGGTGACTTAAAAACTTTTCTTCTTCACCGATTGTGCTTGTTAACATCAGGTATCTTGAATAATAGTCAATCATCACTCAAAAAATCACTTAATGGACTCATTAACTCATGAGCATGGTCTCACCACCCAGTTTTAGTTAATGCATCAAAATTCATTAATGTAATCGCAACACAATTGGATTGCATTTCAAATGGTAGTAAACTTTGATATTAGATATATTTAAGTGGATTGAACACAACAAAATTAATTAAAATTGATCATATGGGGGAATTAAAACAACTGGGTAGAATAAAGCTGAAATAAAATAAAGTATAAATATTAGATGAAAGTTTAATTAGAAGCACTAAGATCAATAAAAGAAAATAAATAATAAATCCTAAATAATTATAATTAAAAAAACTAATAAAAATGGCAAAACCTAACAACAAAATTACTAAAACTTAATATAAAATGAAAAATATGATAGTACTTAAACAACACTTTAAAAAAACTTTTTTAATAACAATAAAACAATTTAATGATAATTTAATAGAAAGTATAAGTCTTCTAAAATATTTGAAAAATAAAATAAATATATTCTGGCAAATAAAACAGCTCAGAGAAAGACAGATAAAAATCTTTGAAAGAGAATCAGGTTTGACATTCATTTTGTTTATTTTAGTGCGTTCAGAGACTAGACTGTTTGCCATGTAGTCACTGTAAAGTTTACATTGATATTCATATCTCAATATAGGAGTTCTGGAGAACCGGTTATATTAGGTAAAGATGATGATAAGATCATGTTTTGTACTCTTTTCTGTTTGTACACATTGTGTGTGTGAGAAAATTCCTACTTTACATTCATTTCCACTCCCTTCATCTCTTTCTAACTAACTAGTCAATCAACTAAGCTTTACAGGCATAGCTTGACAGATTTTGTGGATGATAATAAACATTTGATTTTAAACTCCAGGTTTTCTCTCCTTTCTCAGGCAGCGGAGAAGGGTACATCTCTTTTTCTCCTCCAGAGTGAACTGTGCTTCCTCATTCCCAGTCTCATATCCGCGCTGCTCCTGGTCTCATACAGCGACTACAGTGGCCGTAAAGTTGCCATCATTCCTCCTCTGTTGGGCGACACTCTGTACTCCCTGAGCTATGCTTTGGTCAGTAGATTCTCCTTGAACCTCAATTACCTGTTAGTGACCGCCTTCATATCAGGCCTGACGGGCGGACCCACCACTCTGATTGGCGGATGTTTTGCCTATGTGGCCGATCTCTGTGGAGAAGATCCAGAGAGACAGAAAACTGTCCGAATGGCTCGAATGGACATGATTTTAGGGGTGTTGACTGGCTTAGCATCTCTATGCACTGGATTCTACATTGAAGCAGTTGGCTTCACCTGGCCCTTCTTCACCGCGACCATTGTGCATCTGGTAAACCTCCTGTATGTGCTGGTGGTTTTGAAGGAGTCCCTGGTTTTTCCAAATCCCAGTCCCTCAGCGTCAGAAGCCCCTCAGCTGAGTCGGTCTCAAGCTCTTACCGCCCGTCTGCAGGGCGTCTACTTGCTCTTTGCGACCTCCAAAGGGAGAAGGAACAGAGTGCTGTTGCTCATGCTAGCTGCTTTTGCCTTTTTCAGGGTGATTATGATAATGCTGATCTTTTTCACAAGCTCTATCATTTGGTGTAAGTGTGTAAGGTTTGTCCCTCTAGTGGCACAAAACAGAATCGCAAAAATAATGATTATTTTTTATGATTATTATTGATAATTAAGGCTGCTGTCCATAACTTTTTTTGGTTAAAAATGATCCAAAACCAATTGTTGCACAAGTGCATAACCAATCAGTGGTCAAAACTATCTCCTTACCTTAGGAGATAGGAATCACAATGGTAAGCTTGTAATAATGCTTTCTAATTTGAGTGGTTGGGGTCGGTTTCTGTGGGAAATATGATTTTGCCACCATTTGTCTTTGCGCCATTACGCCTGTATACACAAAGAAGGAGTCCCAGCTTTAGGTTATTACAGTTGCTCCGCATTGCAGTACACGAGATTCAGGGATCGAGGTTGGATCCAGATCCAGGGTGTGGAGACAGGTAGCCTGGCTTCTGATGTCACACTTGGATGTGAGCCGGGTTGGATGTCAACCGCAGTCTGCAGCAAGACACTTCTCATATATAAAGTGGGATGAGTCGGATCTGGATCCAATCTCGCCCCACCGATTTCATGTTTTGCAGTGAGGACCATCTAGGTTATTTTGCATGTGTGTGGCAGATCATTTGTAGCCTTTTCTTACAGCAGCTGGAAAAATTGAACTTGTCATTTCGATGGTGCTTGTTATCAAGAAAGTTCAAAATCGTTATTGACAACTTGTGAATCACCAGTTTTTACAGTAGTAGAAAATTTATTGTTAAAAAAAAAAAGAACTTCATTTGGTCAGAACAAAAGTGACAGACATGTTACTTACTTGTTCATATGACATTTTCAGTTGAAACTTCTTGTTTTGGACATACTTCCGAGGTGTAGTATCTGTAATTCCGATGCACAGTGAATATCCACACTGGTGCTTTGACTGACAGCCTACATACATCTCAAAACATCAGATTCATCCATGCTGAGGAGCCGTGCCGATGCTCAACCCACGCAAAGACGAAAATTCCGCAAATAACCGCAATTGCAGGTTTCAAACAGAGATGGCGACAAAGAAGCAAAACTTACGGACTGCAGCTATAATTTGGTTATATTGACAGGTTATACTGTAAGTTTTCTTAAGTCATACAATACAATTGACCTGTTTCAGGCTAAGAGTATATATGTATATATGTATATACATTTATATACATACATACAGTCATACAGTCTTTCCGTAAAGTATTCAGATCCCCTTAAATTTTTCACTCTTTGTTATATTGCAGCCATTTGCTAAAATCATTTGTTCATTTTTTTTCCTCATTAATATACACACAGCACCACATATTGACAGTAAAACACAGAATTGTTTACATTTTTGCAGATTTATTAAAAAAGCCCTTTTCTCAGTATTTAGTAGAAGCACCCTTTTGACAGACAGCCATGAGTCTTTTTGGGAAAGATGCAACAAGTTTTTCACACCTGGATTTGGGGATCCTCTGCCATTCCTCTTTGCAGATCCTCTCCAGTTCTGTCAGGTTGGATGGTGAACGTTGGTGGACAGCCATTTTTAGGTCTCTCCAGAGATGCTCAATTGGGTTTAAGTCAGGGCTCTGACTGGGCCATTCAAGAACAGTCACAGGGTTGTTGTGAAGCCACTCCTTCGTTATTTTAGGTGTGTGCTTAGGGTCATTGTCTTGTTGGAAGGTAAACCTTCGGCCCAGTGTGAGGTCCTGAGCACTCCGGAGAAGGTTTTCATGCAGGATATCCCTGTACTTAGCCGCATTCATCTTTCCCTCGATTGCAACCAGTCGTCCTGTCCCTGCAGCTAAAAACACCCCCACAGCATGATGCTGCCACCACCATGCTTCACTGTTGGGAGTGTATTGGACAGGTGATGAGCAGTGCCTGGTTTTCTCCACACATACTGCTTAGAATTAAGGCCAAAAAGTTTTATCTTGGTCTCATCAGACCAGAGAATCTTATTTCTCACCATCTTGGTGTCCTTCAGGTGTTTTTTAGCAAACTCCATGCGGGCTTTCATGTGTCTTGCACTGAGGAGAGGCTTCCATCGGGCCACTCTGCTATAAAGCCCAAACTGGTGGAGGGCTGCAGTGATGATTGACTTTCTACAACTTTCTCCCATCTCTTGACTGCATCTCTGGAGCTCAGTCACAGTGATCTTTGGGTTTTTCTTTACCTCTCTCACCAAGGCTCTTCTCCCCTGATAGCTCAGTTTGGCCGGACGGCCAAATCAAGTCCAATCAGTATAATCAAACACAGCTGGACTCAAATGAAGATGTAGAACATCTCAAGGATGATCAGAAGAAATGGACAGCACCTGAGTTAAATATATGAGTGTCACAGCAAAGGGTGATATTTCAGTTTTTCTTTTTCATCAAATCTCCAAAAATGTCAACAATTCTGTTTTTCTGTCAATAAGTGGTGCTGTGTGTACATTAACGAGGAAAAAATTCAACTTAAATGATTTTAGCAAATGGCTGCATGGCTTCTGTATGGCTTCTGTACCCACTGTATATATATGTACTGCTTGCGCTCTGCTTATACTTCCATGCTTCCAGTGTGAAACAGGCCTGAAAATGCATCATGGTTTCCACAAATATTAAACAGCACAACTGTTTTCAACATTGATAATTATAATAATAAAAAATGTTTGTTGAGCACTAAATCAGCATATTAGAATGATTTCTGAGACATCATGTGACAAAACTGGATAAATTGCTGCTGAAAGTTAAAAAAAAAAAACTCTCAAATAAATTAAAACAGAAAAAAAACATTTATTTTAAAATGTCATAATATTACTGATTTTGATGTAATATATTTTGTATGTGTGTCCCTCACAGATATCTCTCCAGGGCGCCTTGTCCATCTTCATCTTGTATGAACTGAACAGTCCTCTGTGCTGGAGTGAGGTGTTGGTGGGTTATGGTTCGTGTCTTTCCACTGCCATGTATCTGGTGAGTTTTGCCGGTGTGACACTGCTGTCCCGCTGTCTGCCTGATGCCTACATCATCCTACTGGGGTTGATGTCTGTGGCAGTCGGCCTCACCATGGCAGCGTTTGCAAAGTCTACTCTGCTCATGTTCCTGGGTAAGACTGAGTTTGAACATTTATGGAGTTTCTAATGGATGGACTATTTTCAGGTGAAACAATGGTGTATGTTTTATTCATTGTAGTGCGGCTGCCTTTGCTGCTGTCCATCATGCCGACTCCTGTACTACGATCCATGATGTCCAAAATAGTGTCTGTATCTGAACAAGGTAAGAATCTCAATAGTGTAGAACAGAATAGAATACCTTTTAAGATTAATTTTCATTTCAGATGTTACTATATTTTGCAAATCATGCCCACATTCCCAGAAGAATCCAAGCAGAGCAAAAAAAAAAAAAAAGTAGAACCTTGCCAATTCACATGAACTCTGAATTATTGATGGCTGGCTTGTACCTTGTGCCTATGTGTTTATGTACAGGTGCCGTGTTTGCGTGTATAGCCTTTGTGGATATGTTGAGTGTTGGGATTGCATTTGCGATGTTCAGCAGCATCTATGCATTTACACTGTCCTGGTTTCCTGGGTTTAGTTTCCTGCTGGCTGCAGGCCTCACTATCATACCAACCACTCTGATCTGGTGAGTAGCCCACCTCTATTTTGATCCTAAACTGCAATGATTATCCTTGTTAATTTTTTTTAATCAAAAAATAGTTCAGCCAAAAATGTAATTTCTGTCATTTAGTCATGTTATTCTAAATCCTTATGGTGTTGTTTTGTCTGTAAGACATAAATGTGTCTGAAGAACTATAACACACGTATAACGCAGACAAAAAGCTGTGTTTTATACCCAAAATAATCAGTGTCCTTCACTTCCACACTATTTGTCATTCACTAAAAATCGTTCCCTTTTCAACCATGACTGATTTCATCAAAGACTGCATCCAAAATCACATACTCTTTTGAGTAGGTACCTGTTTTGAATAACTAATTCCTAAAACTATGTTCCTAATAGTATGAATGTGTGTATATACACTCACCTAAAAGATTATTAGGAACACCATACTAATACTGTGTTTGACCCCCTTTCGCCTTCAGAACTGCCTTAATTCTACGTGGCATTGATTCAACAAGGTGCTGGAAGCCTTCTTTAGAAATGTTGGCCCATATTGATAGGATAGCATCTTGCAGTTGATGGAGATTTGTGGGATGCACATCCAGGGCACGAAGCTCCCGTTCCACCACATCGCAAAGATGCTCTATTGGGTTGAGATCTGGTGACTGTGGGGGCCATTTTAGTACAGTGAAATCGTTGTCATGTTGACAATGATTCGAGCTCTGTGACATGGTGCATTATCCTGCTGGAAGTAGCCATCAGAGGATGGGTACATGGTGGTCTTGAAGGGATGGACATGGTCAGAAACAATGCTCAGGTAGGCCGTGGCATTTAAACGATACCCAATTGGCACTAAGGGGCCTAAAGTGTGCCAAGAAAACATCCCCACACCATTACACCATCACCACCAGCCTGCACAGTGGTAACAAGGCATGATGGATCCATGTTCTCGTTCTATTTATGCCAAATTCTGACTCTACCATCTGAATGTCTCAACAGAAATCGAGACTCATCAGACCAGGCAACATTTTTCCAGTCTTCAACTGTCCAATTTTGGTGAGCTTGTGCAAATTGTAGCCTCTTTTTCCTATTTGTAGTGGAGATGAGTGGTACCCGGTTGGGTCTGCGTGTTGTGGCTTCACAAATGCTTTGCTGCATACCTCGGTTGTAACAAGTGGTTATTTCAGTCAAAGTTGCTCTTCTATCAGCTTGAATCAGTCGGCCCATTCTTCTCTGACCTCTAGCATCAAAAAGGCATTTTCGCCCACAGAACTGCCACATACTGGATGTTTTTCCCTTTTCACACCATTCTTTGTAAACCCCAGAAATGGTTGTGCGTGAAAATCCCAGTAACTGAGCAGATTGTGAAATTCTCAGACCGGCCCGTCTGGTACCAACAACCATGCTACGCTCAAAATTACTTAAATCACCTTTCTTTCCCATTCTGACATTTAGTTTGGAGTTCAGGAGATTGTCTTGACCAGGACCACACCCCTAAATGTATTGAAGCAACTGCCATTTGATTGGTTGATTAGATAATTGCATTAATGAGAAACTGAACAGGTGTTCCTAATAATCCTTTAGATGAGTGTTTGTGTACCATTCATAAATCCTCATCTGTGGCCTCATGGGATAATAAAGTGTCCATCGTAAGAATCTCTCCACACATTTTGCCTACTCTTTTATGAGTGGGCCTACAAGGAATTCGGGCACACTTCTTTTGTCACATACTGTTTTTCACCTACTATATGAGGGAAGTATGCGATTTCGGATGCAGCCTGACTGATAAGTCAATAGTATTGCCCTGCTGCCTGTGAAAGAGCATTTCATCAGTTGTACCTACCAAGTGAATATGGCCCCTTAAATGATATTGCTACTTTGAGTCTGAATGCAAATCATGTGACAGAATCATCTATTGAAGTAATGATGGGTGTTTCTCAATTAGAAGTCTGCATCCTAGTAAGGCTGCATATCTCGGCTGCCATGTCATCAAGCTCAAAATCAAAGTACGTCTCAATATAGGGATTCAACGAAGGCAGCCTTTATTTCGCTTCCGCCGTGGACCTTTTTTATGGCGTGTAATGATGCATTTCCACAGTTATCGATATTACAAGTCTAGTAGTTTTTAATGTTTTTATTTTTTTTTTAATTATTTGTAACACTATACTTTGAGTCATATTAAATTTGCAGTAACTGACAAAAAATGAATTAACACTGCTGTGAGGGTGTTTGCTGAGGGAGCTCACCCTCTTTCTTCTGATCGCTGTAGTCAATCTCTTTATATTTTTTTCCGTTTTGGAAAGTCATGGAAACGCTATCCTAGATTGTTTCTTTTGCTGTTGGAGCAACTGGAAATACAAAAATCTGAAGAGTACCTATCTATGACAACTTCCGTTTCTGAGATCCCCGGAAATGTGAAAAGGGTCTAATCAGCACGTTTTGAAGGATGCATAAATAAACCAAATACACAAAGTTCGGACTTGTTTGTTCGGAATTGACACGTTCGACTCAGGAGAACGGACTCCGTGAGGATGCAAGTCAGGTGATTCTGCAAATGGTACAGTAGCTTAGCCTACTTGATAGTCTCATTCAGCTCGCTCTGTATGGCAAGCCGTTTTGATTTTTATTCATTTTCAGGAAATAAACTTGTGATGTCAATAATTACATTTTCACTAGTTAAAATGTTCATTCTTAATATCAGGAATTAGATTTCCACTAGTAACAATGTTAATTCTTGATATCAACAATTCAATTTCCACTTGTGCAAACTATAATTCTTGATATCAAGAATTGTATTTTTACTAGTGAAATCTCACCATAGGCTGCCATTCAAATTGTTGATATCAAGAATTCATTTCTTACTAGTTGAAATTCCAGTTTCACATTTCAGGAATACAATTCTAACTAGTAAAAATACAAATGTCTGATATCAAGAATTTAACTCTCACTAGTTGAAATGTCTATTCCTGATATCAACAAATGAATTTCTACAAGTAAAAATGTTCATTTCTGATATCTGAAAATGAATTCCTGATATCAATACAATTTCTGATATCTAAAACGGCTTTCTTACTAGTAACAATCACATTCATGATATCAGAAATTAACATCAAGAATAGACATTTGCACTAGTAACAATGTAACTGTTGATATCAGAAATTATGATTTTTACTAATAAGAATTGTATTCTTGCTATGTGAAACTGGAACTTAGTAAGAAATGAATTCTTGATATCAACAATTGAATTTGAATGGCAGCCTATGGTGAGATTTCACTAGTAAAAATACAATTCTTGATATCAACAATTATAGTTAATACTAGTGGAAATTGAATTGTTAATATCAAGAATTAACGTTTTTACTAGTGGAAATGTAATTCTGAATATCAAAAATTGCCATTGTTACTAATGGAAATCTAATTCCTGATATCAAGAATTAACATTTTAACTAGTGAAAGTTCATATCCTGAAAATGAATAAAAGCCATACGCTTTGGTTACTCGGTCCGGTCTGTATGTAGGCAACAATAAAACGAAATGTGTCATAAAACACCACTTCTGCCTCTTTTCGTTCAAACATTAATAGCCTCACAATGTGTTCATTGATTATCTTCACTGCATAGTAAATCATTTTCAATGTTGATATTATTATCCATTTAATTCTTTTTAAAATTGTCACAGATTAAAATTCGAAATTTAACCTACTGTATCTAATCTTCCCTGTAGTGTTATTCATTGTCTCCGTCTGGATGTGAATGAGGAATCCCTCATATTAACGCAGGAAAGCATGGGAAACCAAACAGAAACCTTTGAATGCCACAACCATGGCCACCATGATGTGGACACTGGAAAGTCTTTGGCATCACAATAGTGTCCTCTAGTGGAAAATTAGGAAACAATCACATGAATGGAGAGGTTAAAATTCAGGAATCAAAGTGTTAGTTCACCCCCAAATGAAAATTCTTTCATTAATTACTCATCCTCATGTCGTTCTCCACCCGCAAGACCTTCGTTCTTCATCAGAACACAAATTAAGATGTTTTTGAGGAAATCTGATGGCTCAGTGAGTCCTCTATTGCCAGCAAGATAATTAACACTTTCAGATGCCCAGAAGAGTAAAACATATTTATAACAGTTCATTTGAGTACAGTGGTTCAACCTTAATATTATAAAGCGACGAGAATACTTTTTGTGCTTCAAAGCTTTACAAATAATATGTTTCGAATCAGTGGTTTGGAGCGCCAAAGTCACATGATTTCAGAAAACAAGGCTTTGTTATATCATAGGTGATTCACAATTTCAATATCTCACATGTCTTTGGCGGGTTGCTACTGGAAACTGAACAACTGATTCGAAACAAATGATTTGTAAAGCTTCAAAGCAGTGTTTTGAAATCGGCCATCACTAGATATTGTTGAAAAAGTCATTATTTTGTTTTTCTGGCACACAAAAAGTATTCTTGTCGCTTAATAGTATTAAGGTTGAACCACTGTACTCACATGAACTGTTTTAAATATGTTTTAGTACCCTGGGTATCTGAAAGTGTTAATTACCTTTTGTCAAAAAGAGGTTTTTATCAAAAATATCTTAATTTGTGTGCCGAAGATGAATGAAGAGCTTATGGGTGCGAAACGACAATGAGGGTGAGTACTAAATGACAATTAAAATTTTGGGGTAAACTAACCCTTTAAGAACTCTGAACAAAGTTTTGTTCTTATTTTCTTCCTAAATGAATGGTTCTTTATGATTAAGAACAGCTGAAAGACATTGTCATTCTTATTTGTAAAAAACGAATAAAGAAATTCTGTTTTCACTGTAGCTTTTAATTTCATGCATGCTTATATAAGAATATAAAATTGGCATTTTAAAGTTGCGTAACACATTGATGAATTTTCTGAAATATGATATTGTATTTTTTAAATAAAGTCATTTGTAAACCTTAATTTGCATCATTATTTTCCACTTAAAGATATATGACATCATCCCTACAACATGTAAAAACTGATATATGTAAAACATCGAACATAAGAAAATCATGTAAAAATTTCTAAATGAATGACTAACAAACACTTTGTGTAATATAGGCTTTGTGAATATTCAGTGATCATTTCTTCATGAAATGACTTATGACATCCATGGGCAGAGGGAAGATGATGGTGGAGTTCTTCTCAGCTGCAATGGTGTTGAGAGTTTGGAGGTATCGGAGCTGAAGGGCGGATGGAGCCTCTGCCATCACCAGAGACGCCTCCTTCAGAGCCCTGGATGCATTCATCTCTCCCTCTGCTGCAATGACCTGCATTATCACAAAACAATCTATTAGGGTGTGGCGTCACATACAGAACCAATGCACATGGAAATCAAATGTTGCATGTGGCTAGTCATCTGGCTAGTTTTTCCATGGCCAGGTAAAACATGAATTAAAGTACATGTCATTTTTTGGAAGGTGTGGCTGTAATGCTCACTTTTGCTCTGGCCTCACGGGCTGCCTCTGCCTCGGCCGCCATAGCTCTCTGCAGCTGCTGTGGTAGTTTAACATCTTTAATCTCCACCCGCTCCACTTTGATACCCCATGAATCTGTGGCCTCATCTAGAGTCATCTAGTAGCAGGGAGAAGAATTTTTGGATACTCTTCAGTTTCATCTACTTGAATTAGACCTTCAATTATAATTGATGCGCATTCGGGGGCACCATTATCTCATTTTTTCTCATGCTCACCTGCATACTGTGGGAGATGCCTTCTCGGTCAGAAAGGACCTCTGCCAGGTTCTTGGTCCCCAGGACATTCCTCAATGTGGTCTGGGCCAGTAGGCGGGTGGAGTAATCCGCATTGGACACGTTTGCCACTGAGGCAACAGGGTCACTTACACGGAAGTACACAACACCATCCACAGAAACTGTCACTGAGTCTTTGGTCAAGATCTAAATGCAAACAAAAATGAAAATGTGTCAATTTAGTAAATACCAAGTGTGAGTCTTAAACCGATACATGCAGGTTACATTTTGTTTTAAACATTAGGCTTTACAACAGTTGAATGGTCATTAGTCATTCACTTAATCAAAATAGCATACGGTTTCTCTCTCCCATATATTTATATGGCACGAACAGTAAAAATAGCTTGTTATTCCGAATTCAGTTGTATACAGGGACGAAACATGTGGCTTTGTGAGTGAGTCATTGAATCATTCGTGGAAGCGATTCGTTCAAAAACTAATTTGTTTAGGAACCAAACGTTGCAAGGATTCAGCAGTTATGTCCGCTTTGACTTCGATTGGGACTATTTTTGTTGGTGGCTGGTGCAAAAATAGACAACATTAAGGCAATTTTGTTTGTTAAATGTTAGTTACCCAATAACTTATCGTTTCTTGACTATCTATTTTTACTTTACCTCCTGGGGAGGGATGTCAAATGAGATGGTTCTCAGATCCACTTTGACAAAAGAGTCCGTGCAGGGGAGGACAAAGAAGATTCCTAGACACAGGTGACATTTTGGAATTATATGATTTAGTGTCATGCAAGTGATTCACTACTTGTCTCAAAGTGACTCCTTGTAAATGAGTTCGCACTTAGGTTTCTGTTGTTTTTAGAGCAAGTTCTGTAAATGGCCTCAGCTGGTATAAACAACTGGAACATGTACATATCAGAGGAACGTCAAAGGCAAACATTTATTTGCCTAAGCTGCTACTCCAGTATTTGTTTAGCTTTGAAATACAGAATATAAAATCTGAAAGACAGAAAGTCTCGAGTTCTAAGTACTAAACGTTCTTGTTTACCTGGTCCTTTGGCTTTTCGAGCTGTTATTCTCCCCAGTCTAAATATGACAGCACGCTCATACTCTTTCACAATCTATAAAAAGCAATGAAATACATAAAGTGCGTTATGAAACATTTGACATTTTGTTTACATTAACTAAAATATATATATGTATATATAAAAATATATAATAATTTTGGTTAATGGACTCCGAGGTCCTAATTCATCCCAGCAGACAAAGGATGTAGCCTAAGACATCAGTCAGACATTGGATTTTGGTTGGAATAAACAACACCAAAAACATACAGGGAGCCAAACGTTTACCATTAACTGAAATAACGGTTGAAGACCATATCAAGACATTCAATTTCTCAAGATCTGATTTAACAACTCCACAAACAGCATGAGCAGCTTCACGCATTACTAACCAGACTGACTGGCAGCCAAAATTCAACGTCTGTCCGATGTTGGAGCTTGACATCAACCCAATTATCATTTTCAACTAAAATTTAACGTCTGGCTGACATTGGATTAGTTGGTCTAACGTCTTCTAAACGTCACACAGACATATATAAACTTGAACTAAGAAAATTTACATTCTAAAAAAATGTAATTATAGTATTAATAAAAACAGAATAGAATTGCAATGATACTAAAACAACACTGGTTCCAGAGAGCCTGGTAAAAATAAGAAATATTTCAAGATTTTACTTTTCTATTGTGGTTCATACCTTAATGCTTATGAAAATGCTGATTGGAAATATTAAGATGCTGAAAAAAGCAGAGATAATCACAAGGATCCACCCACAGCAACCCAATCCCCCTTTATTTTCACCTGCAACAACAGAAAACTGTCATTCTCACACACAGCACATGACTAGCATGAGGTTGAATAGGTCAAATTGCATATGAAAAAGGAAGTCAATTTCAAAGTGAAACAGTTGACTGCTAAACTTAAAATGAACTTTGTTTTAGATGGTTTTGTTTGCAGAGGTGCTCTCTTTCTAACTAGCAACTTATCCATGACACTTAAACCAGGAACCACATCTTATCTTTTACCCTTAACCCTGAGTAAAAGCACTTTACACCAAAACTCACTGGATCAACAGTGGCTCAGATAAATGTGTCACCAGGGAGACCCTCTTCATCATAAATCAGTTCTTGGTTCTTATGAGTGTGTATGTGAACACACCCACAAACCCTTCCATTACTTATCTTATAGCAATTGTGATGGATAAGGCTATAGTCGTTTTTCCATACACTCTACACACCCAGCAATTTGCAACCAAGGCCATTTTTTATGCTGTCTATCGTACTCATTTAAGAGAAATATTAACATGTGTGTACATTTTTCACATTTGACTTATCAAGTTGACATGCAGTGTTGCGGTTCAGGTCATGGTAAGTATATCATTGTATGATACAGTCAATAGTCATAAGATATGTTGTGTTGAAATGTTAAAAGCAATCTATTACCAAAGGGAAGAAATCAAGAAACTATAATACACTCTCTATGTTCTCCACTCTTAATCTGATGTGATTATTCAAATACATGTATATTTAATAGCATATTTTAGGTTGTCTTTTCTTTTTCTCCTATTTATCCATTCTTAAATTCATTTAAATAGTCCTGTGGTTACTATCCTTTTAGCTTCCCTATATTGCAACAGACTATTCGCATGTAACACAATTAACTTCAAACTTAGTTAAGCTTTCTTGTCTGTTGGTGATTACATATGAACAAGATCTGACTAGGAGTACTAAAAATATCACCAACAGCCATTTGACAACATAAGTACTGTAGATTTCTTTCTTTCTCTTTCCTCATACGGGTTCAATTGTGAACTGGTGGAAAATTGACTGCTTTGCAAATCAAACGCTAATGCAAATGATGTTACTCTAACTGATGATAGTTAACGAATACAACTTAAGTCAACAGCAACCCGTAATATACTCAAGTGCTGTAGTAGTTTTATTTAAGATGGTTACTATTTTACTATATATATTGATCTCAGCATGTTACATGTTATAGTCCACGGTTCAGGGAAAGGAAGGAACAGACAGAAAGAGAAAATGATCTTACTGATTAGATTCTGCTTGCTCTGGGCACCTCGCTCCATCTCAGACTCCATTTCCATGTAGTTGAGTTGTTGCACAGGATGTGTAGAAGACGATACTGGCTTTGTGGGCAACAGAGATGTATTTGTACTGCTAAAGCGCTTCCTATAAAGGGTGTGGCTTTGGCTACAATGCAATTAGAAGATCATTTACAGAGCCTAATGGTCTTATTACACCATTCAATGTGCAATTTCTAGCTGATGTTTTAAATGAAGCCGATATGATGATTGTGATTGTTTCAGAAACACATTCGTGTTTGTTTTAGGGCAAGATGCTTTATTCTTCAGCAATCAATAAAGCATTTGAATGCACTTTCCAACTAGTTTCTAAAAGCATTTCCTTATTTTACTGTTAGCAAATGCAATAAATCATATCAGTGAATTATGAAACAGCCTGGTAGGTAAATCAGTATAAGAATTCTTTTGTTATATTTATTGCCGTTAAACTATGGGCCCCAATTGTTTTTTGAATGCAAATTTAATGCAAATCATTTTAACGCGTATATAACTATATAAATATTACCTTTGTATTACCTATATCTAGTCACGAGGATTACCATTCATGATTTACAAGCAGGGACTTAGTCATAGGTAGTATTATTGCATAAAGCCGAGTAAAAGAGAACGAAGGGTCAAGTGGAAACTAGTCGTAAAGGCAGGAGTCTCGTGATTCATGACGTGGAAAGAGTAACGGGGTTATGATTTCACTTCTGATATGTGGCCAATGGTATAGACTGTGTAAATCAACATGATAATAATCTGTAATATTTAATATCAATTCTCTGAATAAGTTCACAAGCAAAAACCTCAAAATTTACCCTGCCAGGTTCTCTTTAACATTTAAAAAGGAGAAATCCACACATTTTTTATGATAAGTTAATATCACTTTTCTAAACAAAAATAATTAGCAGGAAACTAACACCGATTAAGTTTCACTAAATTATTTTTTTGTAAAATAAATGTACTTGTAATAAGTATGTAATGTAATAAGTGCGCTTGCAGAACAGAATCCTGGTAGCATATCTATTTGAATTTGGTTTTGTGCCTAGTGACTACTTGCTGTGGCTATTGTGGTCATTCTGGAAAGTCCTGAACTGACAAGTGATATATCCACTGCTAACCAAAAAAAATTCAGAATAAAGACAAAGAACAAAGAAAAGAGCTTTTATTTCATTATGCTCTTAGAACAAACTAATCTAAATCTACCATATTCTTTATTATATTTTATAATATATAATTGAAAACAAATGTGAGTACCACAGACTCTGAGATCTACATATATTGTATACATGCAAAATTCATTGTTCTGACCTTAATATCAACAAAATTGCACAACTGTGTAAAATCTGTAACACTAAAGTCACTTTGGAGTTGCAAAGCAACTAAGTCAACTCCTATGGAGACGTCTGCAAGGTAACTTGAGGAAAAATAAAAACCAGAAGCGCTACAGTACAAAGAGCAAACATCTAATTTACCCAATCTTTACATGTACAGTATTTGCCAAACAACTGAATAAAAGATCGGTTAACTCACTACTTTCATGATACAGGGGGGAAAAAAACAGTATATTAAAATTTAGACACCCACACTATTCACAGTTCATCTACTGGTGTATATTTAAAATTAATTTTTAGCAATTATTAGTATTAATTTTTTTTTTTATGATCATAATGCTTAAACAGAGTTAAGCTCTAATTACTTCTATCCAAAAAAACCCATCTTAATTATAGTATCCAATTCATTCTTTCAAGTACATATGACAACAGTCCAGCCCTCAAAAGTCAAACAAAATGATGATCTGCTAATGCTGAGCACTACACCACAAGTGTGTCTCGATTTGAGACATCTGAGTCTCTTTTACAGGAAATTAATTGAGGGTAGAGCAGTCACATTAGTTTGACTTAAGACACACATTTTTTCATGCAGATCACCACAATGTTCGTCATTGTTTACTCACACCGCACGCACACACCTAGGTCGCGTATTTTGCGATATGCCTGTCCTCTGATTGCGAGCTACTGCCAGCCCAGTGATGGGTGCAGACCAGGCTGGAGAGGAAAGCTCGAGCCAGCGGCTGCAGGGTAGTTAGTAAATCCATTCGGCTGGGGAGGGTAACTGTCCAGCGCTGATGCTGAGTGAGCCTGCAATCACACACAAGACTGAAACATTTGCATAGAGTTGCAAATTCTTCTAAAAGTCTTGCTCATAATCATAATAATAGCCAGTGGGCCTTTAATAATAATTAGCAGTCTGCAGTCTCCAAATGTAGATAAATAGACAGCACGTGTGCTCTACCTGCAAAAGCGCAGATTGCATGGCGGAGTTGTGTAGACCAGAGAGGGCGGCAGGAGATGCTGTAGTAGAGAAGCTGGGCATCCCTGGGGGAAAAGACAGCAACCCTGGGAAAGCTGCAGCTCCAGGGGCCTGGAGACTTCCAGTTAACCTGAGTAACACATTAGGCAATATAATAGACAGCTCTTAAAAATGCAGTTCTCATAGTATTGTCACAAAAAGAGTAAATTTAGTTGCAAAAAGTCAACTGAGCAATCTGAAAAGTTATGGCATTTGACATATGTGCTCATTACAGTAACTCCCATTGATAGTAATAATTCACGTGTTACATGTTAATGAGAGACCCGCTATACGAACTTTAAGATAATCAGCCATATGACGATACAATGCCCTAGTGGTTATGCTTTACTTTTACAGTTTTTCCATTCCTTTGAGAAAACATTTCAGTCTGATAATATGACGAATAGAAGTATAGACTTTGAACTTTGCAGAGAGCATATCAACTGGAAAAATGACATTAAAAGTTCCCTACCCCATTGACCCACCTTACTGACTACTGCCTACACAGTCCTCTCTAAGACACCATACTAACGGAAATGGAACCTTAAAAGTGGCTGTATAAATAATTGATACGAATAGTTTTTCCCATTAGCATGTTACAAAGCTAACATTAAATACTCTAAGCATAGATTCCGATAACTCACAAGTTCTGAATAAACTATTGTAATTACTTTTCCATACTGATTGAAATGTACGCATAACTTAAACATACTTAGGCTTCCTAAGCACACTTTTATTGCTGGCTAAGTAGGCAGCTCACAAGATTTTCAAACAGTTGTTTCTAGGGCTGGGACGATACACATCTTCCGATTCAATACCATCACGATACTTGGGTACCAATTAAATATGTGTTGCGATTTTTTTAAGAATTGCAATTCAAGTATTGCGATTTGATATTGCTATTGCATAGCGATTTTTTTTTTCTTTTAAACATTACACTACGGGAAACAGATAGATCATACACTTATACAGACTGGACATGATATATAAGAGGAGTCATATTTACAAAAACAATTCATCACATCTTTCTGAGTTTTATTTCAGAAGCATCATAGTGCTACAGTATCTTGAACATTACAAAGTTCAATGACAGTCTATTTTCAGTCTATTGTCGTCATCTAGTGGCAAAACAATGTAACTGATACAGTCGTTATTTGAAACGTTATTCAATCAAAAGGCGATTTTCTCTATTTTGATCGCTACTAAAGTTGCCATTTGATTTTGTCAAAGGTTTATTGGACAGATGAATAATCGTTATCATTTAAGAATATGATCGTGTCGTTGTTTGAATTGAGATTAATTGTACATTAATCATTCATTGAAGCACGGGTAATTTTATCACTTTCACGCAAATCTTGAAAGGGATATTAAGTCGCGTAACACACGAGAATACATTTTGCCCTGTTTGAACAAAGGTGGGTAACTTCTGTCCTCCTCATGTATATGAAATGTAAAGCAAAACAATTTGAATTAATATCAATACTGGAATAAAAAAAAAAAATCCATTTTAAAAATCGTAAAAAAAAAATTTTTTTAAAGTAAGGTGAATCAACTTTTTGTCCCATCCCTAGTTGTTTCCATATTATAGACAATTCAGATGATCATGCCGAGTAATTAAACAGAAGAAAAAAAAACACATACCCAGCCTGGCCAACCAGAGCAGGATTGAAGTTAGAGCTGAATGCAGATGCGAATCCAGGAAGCACAGGAGAAGAGGAGGGGACTCCTGCTGCAGCGGCCGCTGCAACTGCTGCAGCCTGGAGAGGTGCAACAGTTGCCACTGAGGAAGAAGCTCCTGGAAGCCCCATTAATGAGGACAGCACTGGACTACCTGCTGCAGGGGGCCCCGAGCCTCCAAAACCTGGGAAGGCAGGGTTTGGTCCGGGAGGAAGACCCGGGAACACAGAGGGAGCTGTGGTCAATCCCAGACCAAAGGGGGAGGGAGTGGGAGCACTAGAGTGAGCCAGGCCAGAATATACAGATGAGACCGGAGGGGTAGGAGTGGAAGGGGTGGAAATGGAGGACTGGGCTACGGAAAAATGAGACATTGCTGGAAAATGTGGAGCAGGGCTGCTTCCAGCCTGAGAGCACAGAGCCGAGGAAAGACTGTGCAGTCCGGCTACAGAGCTGGGCAAAGAAGACTGTGGCGAGGCTGCTCCATGGGCCATGCCCACAGGTCGGGAAAGGACAGCAGAGTTAGACATTATTAGAGAGCTAAGAGAAGGGGTGCCAGAGCGGGAGGGTCCTTTGAAAGCAGAAGGGACAGGACTGTTGCTTCCACTACCTCCACCATGCCGGGCCATGGAGTTGGCAAGTTGCTCGCTAAAGAAAGCAGGGCTACTCATGGCTGCCTGGGAGGTCAGTCCAGGAGAGGGTTTAGGACTAGGAGCAGCGGGAGCCACTGATAATCCTCCAACACCTTGCATGCTGGGAGTTGAGCGTCCTGGAGTGAGAGAGGAAATTCCTGAGGGTGTGTAACTACGAATAACTGAATGTGACTGAGTAGAGGGAGTGCAAGGGAATGGAAGTCCTGATTGGGAATCTGAGGAAGGTGGGTAACCCTTCTTTGAGGGTAATCCCATAGCTCCATGAGTAGTCAAGAGGTCGTCAGTCGCCCTGGGAGTAGGTGCGAGGCCACCGGAAGGGGTTTCAGAACGGGGTGCATTGTGGAAGGGAGAAGGAGGGATGCTTGTACTTGGCCCGGGTGTACCACAGGGTGTTCCAGATGGGGTATGACTTTTGATGACTGAAGGGGTGTTTCTACCAGAAGGGGGCATGCCAGGGAACGGAGAGGGAACTGGTGTAGTGTGGCCACTGGAGTTAGAGGCAACTTGGGGAGAGCCGGCTGGGACTGGAGGACCTTTGATGACTGAGGGCGAGGGTGCAGGAGTAGGGGAGGGGGTTACAGGGTTCTGGGATGGGACCATGCCTGGGAAAACTGGAGTGATTGGTGTGGTAGGCTGAGGCTGGGGGGTGACAGGAGTAGATGGGGTGGAGTTATGAGGAGAAATAGCAGGTGTGCCGGAGATGGTGGAGGTTGAATTTTGTTGACTGACAGGTCGGCTGTAACCTGGAAATATGAAAAAAATCAGCACAATGAAATATTAAACGGAAGAAAGTCCCATTAAAATTTAGACACAAGCACCACATCCATCTAAGATTATTAGTGTTAGAGGCATTAGAAAAGAAGCAAGAGAGAATTCAGGAAATGTCCCAATCTTCTAGCTGCACCGTAAGATGCGCAATGCAGCAGAGCAAGCATTCATGCTTTAAACATTGACTGACAATATGTGACACAGTGCCCCCTATGATAGAAGCATTTAGGCAAAGAAGTGTTCTGATTTCAATACAAAATTTCCACTCATCTTCTAGGATTGTAAAAAAACTAATACGTTATATCCAGTAACTCCAATCAGGACAATGTAAAGCTGATAAACTGTAACTCAAGGACCATTTTTAATGCGAATAGTTATAGCATTAAATGAATTATTAAGTCTAAAACAGTTTCAACACTAAGATTTAAAAAATAAAAATGTGCACATTGTGTAAGAACTTCCACTGCAAGTGCCTTAATATAATCTCTTTTTTTTTTTTAAAAAAAACCAACAACAACAAAAAAAAAAAACTCAAGAACTTTCACACAGATTCCAGATAACCTGAAATTACTACTTAGTGAGCATGACAAGTTACAATAATATGCATTCCAGAATTTGTATTCTCTATAATCAGTCATAGCAAATGGAAATGACCATGTTAGCTCAGTTAGATCAGTAAGGAATGCCCTGGAGACAGGTTTAAGCATGATCATACTGCATGCTATAGGTGCTGCAGGCAGATTAAGAGCATGCCATGGTGAGGTAGCGTCTACATTGCCATCGCAGCCGTTAAAGGCAGCACACAGTGCTAGCAACAGCAACTGCACATTGTACCTGCCGAATTGGGAGTGGCTCGGTAGGGTGGGGGTGGCACACTGGCAGTGATGACCCCACCCACTGACACCAGACCTGCGTTGTTGTACGCACCTGAGCAGCATCCAGAGAAGAGGGTAAGAACATTCTGCATCCATTTCCATTTTGTACACAGACACACCGCTGGCATATACATGGTCTACTCCATATTTCTTGTCCATTAGGAAGATCATTTCCCAGACAAGTTATTCTTTTTTCATTTTTCTTTTCTAATCTTAAGAAAAAGAGTCTTACTTGGAGCAATGGTGGCATGTGGCCGACATGGCGGGATAGGATACGGCACAGGTCTGTGGGGATTGTATGTTGATGGTGACTGTTGGAAAAATTGAAATGGATGCCATAAAAGGGAAAATAAAGTTATGATATCAAAGACACTTATCCATTATCCAAGATAACATGATGAGATTCTTTGCCATTAATGAAGCATCAAAAGCTTTTAAAATATAAATATGTTTGGGCAGTAACACCTGGCTAGTAAAACATACCGGTTTGCTTGGTCCGAGTATGCGCGCAGCAATGCCCTTTCCATCTAGGGTTGCATCCTCTCCATCCTTTTTGGCAGGAATTCCCTTTGAAATTTTCAATAAAAGCCACAATAAATTTAAATAGCTAAATTGCATAGTATGCATTTAAATATATTTATTAAAGGGTTAGATCACCCAAACATGAAAATTATCTCATTAATTACCCTCATGTTGTTCCACACCCATAAGACCTTTGTTCATATTCAGAACACAAATTAAGAAGTTTGATAAAATCTGATGACTCAGTGAGGCCTCCATTGATAGCAAGTTAATTTACACTTTCAATGTCCAGAAAGGTACTAAAGACATTTAAAACAGTTTATGTGAGAACAATGGTTCAACCATAATGTTATGATGTGATGAGAATACTTTTTGTGCACCAAAAAAACAGAATGACAACTTTATTGAACAATTTCTAGTGATGGGACATTTTGAATTACGGCTTCAAAAAGCATTGAAGCTTTGCGAATCTTTTGTTTTGAATCAGTGGTTCGGAGCATGTATAAAACTGCCAAAGTCACGTGATTTCAGTACACAAGGCTTAGTTCCATCATTAGTGATTCAAAACATTTTGTAATTTTCAATGCTTCACCACTGGGGGGCGATGATCTCTGTGAACTCATGAATCAAGTCTATACGTTTTACCTGATCTCTGATCAATTTTGTACATTTGTATACATTTTAATTAGACATTAAAATGAATAATAGTAGTTAATAGTCTCTCATTGGCCTGTTTAGCTGAGCTATCCATGGAATAAACAAAATAAGTCCTGATTGATAATTTAAATTCAATAAATTGATGAAGGGTATTTTATACATTTACTTGATATTCAATCTTATTATATGAATTATAGATTTTACTTCAGATAAAACATTTGCAATGGGTTTGTCAAAGGTGTTTATTTTCAGGAGTTCTTATAGCAAAACACCGTTCTGACTACGAGCCCAGTCAAGAACACCACTCCCCCACATACTTCCTTGTTTGGCACAAACAACATATACATTCTTATTCATCAATGCTTGTCTGAAATGTTGTCAAGGTTATTTCAGATCAATACGTGCAAGTGACCAGTAAGTGTCACCATGAAGACGGGTGTCGGATTGTTTCGAAGCCTTGACACAAATTTGGATAATCTGCTTCAATTGTTTCAGTGTTTCACAAAGCGTTCGTAGAGATCATAGCCCTCCAGTGGTGAACCATTGAAATTTCAAAAACACTAAACACTTTTGACATAACTAAGCCTCATTTACTGAAATCACGCAGTTTTATACACGCTCCGAACCACTGATTCGAAGCTTCATGAAGCAGTGTTTCAAAATCACCAATCACTTGAAATTGTTGAAGAAAGTTATTTTGGCGCACAAAATGTATTCTCCTCACTTCACAACATTAAGGTTGAACCACTGTACTCACATGAACTGCTTTAAATATGTCTTTAGTACCTTTCTGGACATTGAAATAGTAAATTAACTTGCTGTCAAGAGGCCTCACCGAGCCATCGGATTTGATCAAACATATCTTAATTTGTGTTCTGAAGATGAACGAAAATCTTATGGGTGTAGAACGACATGAGGTGGTGAATAATTAATGACAGAATTTTCAATTTTGGGTGAACTTTAAGTAAAGGAACTCACAGGGAATGTTCCAGTGACCTGGCTGGGTTTGCCTTTAGGATAAGGGTTCCCTGGGATCATCCCACAGGATGAAATCATCGCCACTGGAGCTTTACATCCCACTTTACACACCTGAACAAATTACAGACATGGATTGCATTAAAATCCTCATTCATTCAATAAGCCAAGTTTCAAAATCCACTTAAACGAGTCACTTTTACCTGCTCTAGGATTCTTCTTGCACGTTTCTTCTCAGAGAGGTGAATACGGAACGCATCCTCCACAGGACGGTAGTTTTGGGCATCAGAAATATTTCTAAAAATACACATTATGTATTACATTGCTTGATTATATTTGATTTGTTTGAATATTTGCTGATGTGTATCATTTCTGTCGAGTGTAACTTACAGAGCTATGAGTTCCAGTACAATAATTCTGTCCTTTGAGAATGTGAAACAATTAAGGATGTTTGCAGCCTTTGTTGTTGGAATTGCAACCATTTTCTGCAATAAAAAACAAACATGTAATGTGGTTAAATTATGTCACAAGATTGTGGTTAAATTAAAATGAAAAAAAAAATCAGCAGAATTCTTACATGTTGCAAGGCTTTGACAGCCTTTATCTGGGGCTCTGCCCAGGAGAAGTACTTCAAAATGTCAATCACCTGAGGAAAGAAGCTCGACAGATTAGCAGATAAACAGGTAAAATACTGTAGAATTACCGTTGCCTTGTGTTACTATGTCAACACACCTGTTCACTGGAGAAATACCCATGAACCTGTTCTATAGCTTTGATCCGTTGATCTGTCAAAACACACTTCAGAACAAAGGACAAAATTACAATATTAATGTTCTACTTTTTTTTTCTTGTTTAACAACAATAATAAACCAAACGTATCACCACTAACTCCCTCCTTCCAGAACATATAACTTATATTTTTCTGTGAAAATAAATGGTACCTTTCTGATTTCGTCCAAAACAATATCAAAGGATTTCTTGTCCATCTTCTCTGTCGCTGCTCTGGTCACCGTATCGATTATCAATCCCTCTTACAGCATCTCAATGGCAATCCTTCATTCACCTGCTGATGGGAAACTTCATGCAGTAACCCCTTTTAATCACTTACAGCACTGTTGTTTGAATTCACCAACTTTTTGGATATGCTCAATCCTTTTAGTGAATCCAGAATTATTTCGAAAAGGTTCAGCGGGTCCAACAGAAAGCTGGCGGTCTCTTTAAGTGCAGACTGGCATTATTGACATGAAGGAACAACAATAGTCCAGTGCTAAATCCACACACTCTTCATATGCATTATCCTTCACAGACGTGCAAGTCTTTTATCGTCCTTGTACAATTAAAAAAATCGCTGAAATGCACGAAGATCATAGTTAACGCTCTAATTTAGCTTATTTTGATATAGCCTCGCTGTTTGTTGGGGTTTAGCAGAGATGCTAAAGGCTGCAGTTCGTGTGCGACTTTCTTTGTCAGGACCCCGACATGAAAGAGTCTGTTTCTCTAAATGCGCCTCGATGAGTTGGATATTTTATTTTGAAATAAATGGCATTTTATCAATTATTTATAATGTATTAACCATATATTAACTACATTTTTGTCAAAAATATTTACAATTGCTTGTAAGAATAACGAAAAAATTAATTATGAATAAAATTCTCTAATATGGAAAAAAATTATATTATTACTTGCATATCTAGGACTTTATATAACACAAATATAAAAGCAATTTAGTGAATGAAGAATTAAGTTTTGAATGGATTGTCATATTTTTGAGACAGGCGCATTCTCGGACATCTAAGCGGAAGTAAACAGCTGTAGCTTTACATATAATATGTTCTAGTTCTGGTATTCACTTTTGTTTTGTTATTTTGATAAAAATGGACAGATTTGTTTGGACAAATGGGCTCCTTGAGATGAACGAAACGTTAGTAATCCAACAAAGAGGAGTAAGACTTTACGATGGGGAAGACAAGGTATTTTTTTTCAACTTAAAGTTATAAAATGACAACCATGTGGAACATTCTGTCCTGACAATGATGCCTAACATCACAGATCAACACAAATATATTTCTATATTTTATATTTCTATATATTAAACCATGCAGTTTTCTTGCTTTGTTGCTTATTATGTTGTTTAAAGGAGAATTAATTCGAAACTGTATAATACAGAAGACTAGGCTAACACTTTACATTAAGATTGGAAAGCATTTATTAGTCTTAGTTAATGTTAACATTTAATTATACGTTTTTAAAAATAAAAGTTCTATTTGTTAACATACGTTACTGTGAACTAACATGAATAAACAATGAAGATTTGTATTTTTATTAACTAACGTTGACAAGGATTGTTAAATGATGTAAATTTGTGTGTGTGTGTGTGTGTGTGTGTGTGTGTGCATATATATATATATATAATGATGTTTATATATGTATGTATGTTCACGTTTAGTTCATGCTAGTTTTAATACATTAACATTAACAAATGACACCTTATTGTAAAGTGTTACTCAGAAGACAATATTAAGATATGCGTTATTTGAATAAAGGGTACAGATTAATGCTCCATAATTTACAGATTTTCCTGTTTCCTCATTGACAGGCTAAGCTTGATGTGGGAGTCGTTCTTCTCAGTACCCATCGCCTAGTTTGGAGAGACCAGAAGAATCATGTAATGTCATCTTCTGTATCTTTTCTCCCTCTTTAAAATGTCCTTTTGCTTTTAATGAAGAACATTTGAGAGGACAGTCTTTCGTTTTATATCTCTTAATATGTTGTTCTGCAGGAATGCTGTATATGCATACCCTTGTCACAGGTCATATTCTTTGAGGAGCAAGCGGCAGGCATCGGAAAAAGGTGACTGTACTGTAACATCAGCATGCAGTTAATACATCTGACATATGTTATTATGATATTGCAAGCAACACCTTGTAAATCTGCTTTTTAATTTATATATTAAAACTGAATTGTTTCCTTTTAAACCTTGAAGTGCCAAGATTGTCATTCACTTGCATCCAACTCCTGAAAATAAGGAGCCTGGCCCCTACCAGCAGAGCAAGTACTCTTATATAAAGCTGTCCTTCAAGGAACATGGGCAGATTGAGGTCAGTAACTGAAGGAGTGATGTCACAGAAATATTTCAACTGAGATGCTGCATGGAGCTTATTACTCTACTAAATCTGGCTTAATACAGTTTGCAGCATAAGCAATAAGCAGTCATGACGTTTAGACGGGAACAGAGCAGATGAGATGTTAGGAAGATGTAAATAACATAACTTGTGCTTTATTTGGTGTGTAGTTTTACAGACGTCTAACAGAAGAGATGACTCAGAAGAGATGGGAGAATACACCTGTCTCACAGCCCATCCCCACAGGAACAGGACCCAAGGTCAGTTCAGACTCTGAATGATACATAACATGCTTTTTTCTATTTGTTTTCCTATTATATTTCTATTTTCTATTTATTTTTATTTATTTATGTTTTTAAAGATGTGATTTTTGTAAATATTTATGTTGATGACTTATTTATATACTATACTATTCTGAATTAGCTTTTTTTTTTACTCTTGCTATTTAATTTTAGTTAAAGTTTTTTTGTAATTGTTATGTGTTTTTGAAAGATTTGTATTTCAAATAAATGCTGTTCTTTTGAACTTTCTATTCATCAAAGAATGCTGAAAAAATATATCTTAATTTCCCCTAAAACAGTAAAAAGCATAACTGTTTTTAACACTGATTATATGAAATGTTTCTGGAGCACCATATAGAATGATTTCTAAAAAATTAATAAATGTATTCAGATATAAAGCAGTTATTTTAAATTGTTGCAATATTTCACAAAATATTTTTGGTCAAATAATTGCAGTTTGAGTGAGCACAAGAGACTTGCTTCAAAAACATTTTAAAAAATCTTACAGACTGCAAACTTTGGAAAGGTAGTGTATGTTGTTTTACTTGGATATATTGGTTCATTATATATGATAGACAACTTTCACATTTGTATGGCAGTTGTTTAAAGATTGTGTCTCGTAAAAAACAGGCAGTGGCCCTGAAAACAGCGACCCCTGGGAAAACCCTTTCCTTCCTGTTCCTTTGTTATTTGTTTGCATGTTTTTTTTGAGTTATTGTTTGTGCATATACATGCAAAGAGCGAAGCTCATATTTTTTTTCTTTTTTTATTCCAATGATTCTGTAGGCAGGAAGGACACGCGCGGTGGGTATTGTGGGCATTGAACGGAAGTTGGAGGAGAAAAGAAAAGAGACAGATAAAAACATTTCTGAGGTAAGAAAGAGAAACACACTGACAGGTAGTCATATCTAACCTAGAGAGCTTTAGATAATCAGGAAAGCTTTTAGCCACAATCAGGCATTGTGCACTCTGGCCCCCTTTTGAGGGGCCCCTCATGTTGAAAGAAAGCGGCACCCTGTGTTTAATGTTAGATGACCTAATAGCTCTGATTAGCTTCCTGACACAGCTATGATGGAAGATAAAAAGAGAGTGCACAGTGGTGGGGTATCCTGTTAGGTGGGGGCACACCCAGTGATTTACAGGTGATGTTGGCTCTTGATAAAGAGGTATTTTGGATGTCACGTTTCCATTCTAATATCTGTCTCTTCTTTCAGGCCTTTGAAGATCTCAGTAAACTAATGGAAAAGGTCAGTCACTCAGTAGGTCGCCCTCTTGTCAGTCAGAATACAGCCATGGTCAGTCTTGTTTCAGTATCTCACTATCTTCCCCTGCAGGCCAAAGAGATGGTGGAGCTTTCCAGATCCATTGCCAACAAAATCAAAGACAAACAGGGTGACATCACAGAAGATGAGGTGAGCTTAAAGACCCTGAGGGGCTTGATTACTCTACTCTATTCTGATTGGCTGAGATATTTGACATTAGCCAGTCAATAATCACATGCTGGATTTTATATACTACCATTTAAAATTTTGGGGCAGTAAGCATTTTTAAAAATGTTTTTGTTTAAAGTGCTCACCACGGCTGCATTTATTTGATAAAACAGTTGTGCTGCTTAATATTTTTCTGTAAGCCATGATTCGTTTTTTTTTTTTCAGGATAATTTAATAAATAGTTCAGAAGAACAGTATTTATTTGACAGAAATATTTTGTAACATTGTAAATGTCTTTGTTTTTTCCCCCTTTTTTAAACTTTTTTTTCTTGCTGACCCCAAACATTTGAATGTTGGTGTATTTACACATGAACTTGGATGTTGTTTACATTTAATAAGGCTGTTTCCACCTCAAAGTCTATTACTGCTTTTATCCTGTTTAAGTTAATAGGCTTTCTTAGATTACTTGTAGATAACAGCTGTTATGTGTATTGTAATAGCTATATGTTTTGATTTATTTATCATCCATATGCACATGTGTGACTGTAATAAGGTAGATATCTATCATTCTCTTTTTGAATCAAATAATACATTTGATCGTGTATGTATATGTGTCATTTTCTCTGGCTGAGTGGGGTGTCTATAAATCCAAAGCTTGGAAAACACTGGCAGTCTAATCCACACAGAGCTCAGAAATCCCGGTCACTCGCAACATTCGCTTTGAACAGGGACGTCAAGGGCCGGGAAATGAGATAGTGACACAAATAGAACCTAGAATTGAGCTGAAAAGCAGCCAGGATTGAGATCCTCCAATCAGAGCGCATATGGTGCATGTTTCTTAAGTGCGAGATTGCATCCAAATGGACACATATAAATATTTATTGGACAGAAAATGACCTGTTATTACAGAAGTCCACAATCAGATGAGGAGAAAAACTTTGAGTAGATGGATCTTGTTCTGTAGAAATGTTGACGTTCAAAATGCTAAAACTGGCTGTTAGAATTTTGCAGTGTTCTTAGTTAGCTATAGCAGCCAGCCCTGCTCATTTATTTAAAAATGAGCTATTATATTTAACGTAGAGCTGCAATTAAATTAGTCATGTTTGTTTTGTGTGTCCTCTGACAGACCATCCGTTTCAAATCTTATTTGCTGAGTATGGGTATAGCCAACCCAGTGACCAGAGAGACACACGGCTCAGGCACACAGTACCACATCCAACTCGCCAAACAGCTGGGAGACATGCTGCAAGCCCCACTGGAGGTAGTAAACTTTGTGCGTTTAAATGTATTTCTTGGACTTCTATGAAACATGCTTATCAAATAGTTTTGACAAGCATCAAAACTATAGCTCTGTATAGGTGTAGTATATTTGCATATACACTACTATTCAAAAGTTTTTCAAAAGAGATTGTCAAATACATTTCAAATAAATGCTGTTACTTTGAACTTTCTATTCAAATCTGCACGTTCGAATGATTTCTGAAAGATCACGTGACACTGAAGACATGAGCAATGGCTGCTGAAAATTCAGCTTTGTCGTCACTGGAATAATTTACATTTTAAAATGAATTAAATTAGAAAAATATTATTTCACATTGTAACAATAATTCATAATATTGCTGTTTTTATTACGTCATTGATATTCGGTGAGTATCATGATTAATACAGCTAATGTACAATCCTCATTATCTCAAAATCATCACTTTGTTGGGGTTTAATTTGCGACAATGATCAGCTGGTTGTACATTTTGTCTTATAGTATGTCATTAGTGCTCGAGCACCGATGTGTGTGAGAACCATCTTGGAATTGCTGTTTATTATATCAATATTATCCTTCCTTCCTTAGACTTCATGATTTTTATTATTACTGTCTCTTCAGGAGCGTGGAGGAATGATGGCCCTCACTGAAGTGTACTGTCTGGTAAACAGAGCCCGTGGGATGGAGGTAAGTTGAACCTGGACTGCTACGATCAAGAGCAGCATCAGTGCTTCCTTTCATAGAGTTAATCAGATCTGATCCTGATCTCCTTCCCAGCAGCATTAAGAGTGAAGCTGATGATGGCAGAGCCATCTGGAGAGTAGCGCGCAAACTCTCAGATGAGCATGATGGCGTTGGTTGTGTTTGCACGTATATGACGATGTCACAGCATTTTTCTTTAAAACTAGCTCTCAGGTTCACGCTGGGGTATGCTAACTTTATTAACATTAGAACAAACTGAAAAATTGAATTTACTCGTTTATGTTATTAATAGACATAGGGGCCTCCTGGTTAGACTTCTATGGGGGGAGAGAGAGACTTTTCTTATTCCATTTTGTCTTTTTTTCATGGATGTATGTAAATACATCTGTTTATTTATTTGATTTACTATTTAGTTATTTTTTTAGGGTTTTTCTGGTGGCTTTAGGGGTGGTGGGGTGTTATGTTTGTGTGTGTGTGTGTGCGTTTTTGTGATTTATGAGGACACAAATTTGTGTAATGACATGGGTATTACACTGGTATTACAACTTTTCATGCATCCCCATATTTCAAATAGCTTTAAAAACATACTAAACAGTGTTTTATTAAAAATGTAAAAATGCAGAACATTTTCTGTGATGGGTAGGTTTAGGAGTAGGGTTAGTGTATGGGGACAGAATGTACAGTTTGTACAGTAAAAAAAACATTACACCTATGGAATGTCCTCACTTTGATAGCAAAACAAACCTGTGTGTGTGTGTTGACCAGGGATCCATTTCTCAAAAGCATTGTGAGCTGATTTGTTTTTTCGGGATTCTTTGATGAGTAGAAAGTTCAAAAGATCAGCATTTATGTGAAATGGAAATCTTTTGTAAAATAATACATGCCTTTACTGTGACTTTCGATCAATTCAATGCATCCGTGCTGAATAAAAGTATTCATTTCTTTTGAATATATACTGACCCTAAACATTTGAATGCTAGCATATATTCAATATGTTTTGAAAATTGTTATTAAGATGTGTGCAATCACATTTACAGTGTAACAACAATATTTTTTTGACCTTTTATTTGATAGTTACACCACATGACATTTTTTTTTTAGAGTCATTTCATTTCTTTGAAATGTCTCATATGAAATATGCATAAAGATCTATGTAGTTCTATAGTGAAGCGTTTTTCATAAATATTAGAAAGAAAAGCATTCTGGATGGGTTCTTTCAAGATGTATAACCTCTCTATCCCAAATTTCTTCCCAGCTTCTCTCTCCAGAGGACTTGGTCAATGCCTGCAAGATGTTTGAGTCACTGAAGCTTCCTCTACGGTAAGGGTGTGAGCATTTCTATTTGTATGTGTGTTTGCGTGAGTAAACGTGAACGAATGTGCATGTGTCTGTGCGAGCCAGGCTTTGTAGGCAGAGGCGGGTCAGCGTGGGATCGGTCAGCCACTTCCTGGCAGACTTCCTGTTTTCAGGACCCATGTCCGCCCTCTGTCTGTTGCCTGCATTTTCCACCTTTCAAAAGAAAACAACCATTTGACTCATAAACCACAGTTTGGTTGCATACAATTAGATTATGAAGCAGTAATGTCTTGTTGGGTTCTTAAGTAACAAGCAACAAAAACAAACATTTTCTTTTCCTGTCAGGTTGCGAGTATTTGACAGCGGAGTGATGGTGGTTCAACTCCAGTCCCACAGTGAAGAGGAAATGATTGCCTCAGCTCTAGATAACGTGAGTGTCATGCCATCATTTTCCCCCATCTGTGAAATCACTTATGTGGCCATTCAAAAATCATGCAGAAACTTTCTGTCATGTTTAATTATGGGTTATTAGAGTAGAAATTGGATCAGATCTGTAACCACAAACATGTACAGCCAATTTCTTCCTCTTATATTTAGTGGTTGTGGTCAGGAGAGTGAGAGAAGGTTCCCATTTCGTTCTCCTAGAAATTGTTCAAAATGAACCACCTTCAAAGTGTTTTTGAACAAGACACAGCTAGCAGATGTGATTGGGGGTGGTGTTTTAGGTCAAAAAGCTGGAACGTGAGGCGTGTCAGATTAGAAATTTCCATCCCTGAAGAGTCCAAGACAGATGTGGTTAAGGAGAAGAATGTTCAAGAAAACAAAGCAAGAAAATTTCAAGATCATTTGACATGAGATGGCAAGTATTGCCGTTTTCACATTGTTTCAGCCTTTAGATTTTGTATCTCACAAAACCTGTCAAGATCATAACTGGGTCATATTTCACACCAGAATAAGAATCAGAAATTAGATTTTGCGCAAAGAAAATAAAGCCATTAAAATATTTTGCATCGCAATGAAAATGCTTTCCCAAAAAAATGGCCATTACTGTAATGCAAAAAACAATAGCAAAATATTGTATTATTTAAGGTATAAAACATTTATATAGCACAGTAGTAGCTATAGTAGCTGTGCTTTAGATTATGTAGACTTTGTTTATATGAATACAGAAAAGAATACTATAAATAAATGAAATAAAATGCTTCAGTCAGTGCATAGTGATAACGAGGATTTTGCAGTACTCTAAAAACACAGAGCGGAGGTTTTAGTGGGAATCCATTTGAGGTTTCCTTCTCTTTTGCCTCTCCCAGGTGTCTGATAAAGGCTCGCTCACAGCTGAAGAATTTGCCAAGCTGTTGGGACTGACAGTTCTCCTTGCTAAAGAAAGGTATATGAGACATCCTTTTCCTTATTTCATCAATAATTCATCCCTCAAGTGTCTCCTCGTTATTTTGATGTTTCGCTATCTTTTACAGGTTGTTATTAGCAGAAAAAATGGGTCACTTGTGCCGAGACGATTCAGTAGAAGGCCTGCGATTTTATCCCAACCTCTTCTGACGTATGAGGACGATATGTTATCGAACCTGGCTGCCTCTCAGCTCCCATTGGCCCCAGATCCCTCTCAGAGCTGATAACTGATTAGAGTGGGGACCTATTTCCCCACTGTGTTTGTCAATAGGGTCTTTCATGAATGTTGGTTAGTGTCCTCAGGATGTTACTGCAACTTTCTTCTGTGTGTAACAAGTTTAGTGATTTTCCACTGCCTTTAACTGAAAGAGCATTACAGAAATTATCATGCAGAGGGTGCAGTTTCTTGTTGATATCAGTTATGTTGATATTATGAGGGATTCCAGCATGTTCCATGCGGTTAGATTGTCCATAAAAACATGTAGGTCATTATGCATTACATATACATCAAGACATGGAAATGAAACTGGAAACCTTTTAATTATAACTCAGAAAAGAAAACTTTTAATGCCCAAAAAATTCATCAAAACATTTCGAGAGCAAGAGAAATCTTGTTTTCCCCTTATGGAAACATAAAGTCTTCCACAGTTATTTTGGAACATTGTGTCATTTCTTTTTAAAAACGTCTTTGGGTTTTCTTTCATGCGCTCATTTATTTTTCTTGATATTTCTGGTGTATTTTATTACGTTTCATTTGTGTTTTTCGTTCATGTTTATTATTTCAGATGTTTCACCAACATTGTTGCTCTTTTTCTAATTGCTAATACTGAAAAATAATGTTCTGTTTTTCTAAGGTCCATTCCACTGAAACATGTGAGCCAGTAATGACAACTGAGATTACAATGAGTAGACTGTTCCTAAATGGAGTTTAATATATTAATGAACTTCAAAGTTTGCCTGAAATGTCAAGTTCATCTTGAGACAGACCTCCTCATTGTTAAGGAGATTTATTGAGGAGGGGTTCTTTTATATTAAGCAGGTGATTCACTGCTTTCTTCTGACATTTGTTTGGTAACATGAACTATAGCTAATTTGGTGCATTAGTAGAGAGCAAGTAGAAACCTCTTTCTGGTCACTGAGAAATTTGTGGTGCGATTCACATTAAAAATGGCGTATAATTTGCATTTTTTTTTTCGTAATTCGTCGGCCAGACGTAAATACTAAATGGATTTTTGTGGAGACCAGACCGCATCCTAAGTTAATTTCCCTAATAACAACCGGTGGAGGAAGCAAGAAAACGCGCGCTCACGGTCGCGCAGTCTGCGAATTGTGAAGGCGCGCTCACGAGAGCGCGTCTCAGAGCAGTACCGCTCCGTGACGTTCATTCATTTAACGCTCATAAACAAAAGTCACTGTAACCTTCCAGCCCGATCAGGATACAAGAACATACGGTATTCATCCGACTCAATGACAAATGTAAGTAAATTAGTTCTATCTACGTCTATAGGTTATTTACTTTTAATGTGCGAATTTAAGTGTGGGCTATTGACTGGTTTCGTCTACCAGGCAGTGTATTGCATAAGGTTTTTTTTTGTTTTTTTTACTATTATTATTTTGTAATAGGTCAGTGTTACAGATATCTTGAAAATGTAAGTAATAAGTTTAAAAGATAAATTAATATCTAGTTTGTTTATGTCACAACAACATTTAGCCAATATATGTTATATTTATAATAAAACTGTCAACTATTTTCTTTTACATATAAGAAAATATATATAATATACTATATATATATAAAAAAATGTATATAGACATTTGTATATATACAAATGCCCATTTATATATATATATATATATATATATATATATATATATATATATATATATATGTATATATATATGCAGAAACCTTTTTTTTTAGCCTTGCTCAATAATTTTTGAACACAATACATTAAAAAAAAAAAAATTAAAGAACTGACATTGTGTGTAGCCCATGTGTTAAAATGTGAGATTATCTAGAAGATATTCAAATTCATTTTTCCACCGAATGACAGTCCACTATGAGTCGAGTGATTCCCCAAACAAACCAGTGTGGTATGGAGAATGAATAATGTTTTTGATTGTTCCTTTATGTCTGATTGAATTGTCTCTGTTTTAGGACAATAATAGTGGATTGGGGTGATGTGGACAAAGAAAGATAAGAGGCTGCATACTTCGGAATGACACAGGGTTTCCTTATAGCAACCCCATTTGTGCTATTCTTCCTGATGGATTTTGGTGAGAAGGCGTTCTTACATTTAAAGAAGTTTATCCTGGAAGTTAGTCAAGTCAGTTTTATTTGCATAGCAAATCAGCTTTACAGAAAATCATACATTAATGCCCCTATAGCAAGCAATTCAAAGGCAACTGTGGCAAGGAAAGGAACTCCAAACCTGCAATGCAACAAGTGTAAATACATATTTAGTTCTCATTACATCTGCAGGGATCATGACAATGGCACAAATGTTCAGTTATAAGATCCAAATTTTCTGCTTCTCATGCAAAAAGGAGTTTAAATGAAAGTCAGTGATTGACAATTTCAAGTGCACTGCGGTGAATCGGGTTCAGTTGGAGGGAGGGGGAAGGGAGGGTCACTGACTTTTCCTGCGCTCTCTTCCCCTGGATGCATTTGTTTTTTCTGCAGGAAGTGACCCACACAGCGTTTATAAATCACAATGCCTCCTCAAGTTCTCATACTCCAGTAATAAACAACAGTACAGCAGTAGAACTTATCATAAACTTGAAAACTAAACTTTAGAACTTATGTGTTACTTATCAATAAGTTCTATAATGCCTTCTATTTTCATCTGGCATAAAATGGACAAGCTGAAGAAAAAAATATACCATCAATGAGTTCTGCAGATCTGAAAATTTTAATTTACCAATTTAGTTGAAACATAACCTAGTGGTTGGCATGTGTGATCTGTCACAATAGTGCTGTGCTGTAGGCACCATAGTGCCAATGGTGAGTTTGTGTATTCTAAAGATCCCGTTCCTCCCTTTGCTCCACATTATTTCCTTCCCTACTTAGTCGATGTCAATGAAAGTGGCAACAAAGCCCAAAAAAAAGTGCAATTTCTTCCAGGCCGATGGTTATCAGTCTTTTTCGTGATCAGACTTACAGTCCTGAATCAGAAGAGGGCCACATCGAGATTTGAGGCTCTTTGGCATTGGGCCAGTAAAAAACAACCTAGAAACGACACCTTGTAACAGCATAGCAGCATGCTAACAACCACTCAGAATGCCTTAGCAAACACATAGCAACACCCTGGCAACCACCCATCATGGCGAGTTTGCATGGGCAAGGATTACTAACATTTTCTTCAGAAAATAAACATCTACCTATAAGAAGTAGATTCTTTTCTCCTGGCCACTTTAAGCTACTTCATGGAACATAATAATACCATAGATGCAAAGTGTTCATTAAATTTAGCCTCCTATGTTTTAGGTCTAACAGGTTTTAATTTATATTTTCTTTCCAATAGCGATGGCTGGTATCCATCTCTGGCCATCAATGCACATTGCCTTGAGCAATGCCAGTGTGTTTGTGGATTACAACACCGAAAGCAACTTAACCGACCACGGACTTACAGTGTCACTGATTGACATTGACAAGAATGTTACAGTGCTCTCCAGGTCGCTCCTCTTTAACCAATCAGAAGGGTCGCTGGAGTTTAACTGCTCCTGCTTCCTGTATGCAGGTAATTTCAGATTCAGACTTGAGCAGAAGCACAACATTGGCGTGTCTAACGGAAATGCCATCTGGCGGTGGAGTCCTGTTCTGCATGTGCACTGGCCCACCTTTCATCTGGCTGTGGATCGTGGCAGCAACAACCGGAGCTCTAATGATATTAGGATTGGTGTGTTCACTAATGACCACTTCCAGTCTTGTTCTAGCAGCAAAGCTTCTCTCCATCTTGACGTCAGCTACCTTGAACAAGTCCAGATTGGGAGGAACACCTTTGAAAAGGTGCAGAACCGGATAAGACACGATATCAAAGTAGTGAGGTCACAACATGTGGAGATGCCATGTGCATCCCCTCTGACAGAGCGTGGCTTCATCAAGATCTCCCTAAAATCCCCTGTCACCCAGCAAGACATTAAATCCTCTGGTCCTCTTTACCTGTCCAGCATCTTCGCCTACAAGCTTCATGTGGATAACATTTACAAAAGTGGATGTGAGGGAGCAGTGTCTGTCCGTCGAATCGGTCCTCCTTGTACATTTACAAATGGAAAAGTTCTGCTTTATAAGGAAGAGAGCAACAACATGGCCCCGACTTCTCACATGGCCTTCAACTTCCTCACGCAAGGGGAGAATGAGACTGAGTTTAATTGCTCCATCTTTGACCCCGGCAAAAATAAGTACTGCTTCCATTTCACACTCGTTTACAGTCAGGCTCCCAGTTTAGCACAAACATGCGTGATTGTGCAAAGACATACAAGTGAGTCTGCTTTTACCTGTTGTGAAACTTGTGTAAAAAACATAGCTATTTTAATCTGCAATTAACATTACTCTCAATGTCTTGAGAAAATCATTTTACTGATGTTATTTGAGGTGTTCATGTATGCATAATATTCAGTATTTTTAACATATTTTCTCTCTCCAATATCGTATCATTGCCCTGAAGAAATGTGGGGACCGTGGCAGCCATGGAGTGCTTGTAGCGTGACGTGTGGGGAAGGGGTCCGAGAGCGGGTCCGTGAATGTCTGCTGCCCTCTAGTGGTGGGATGCAATGCACTGGCATGGTTAGGGAGCAGTCTCACTGCTCGCTAGAAGACTGCACTGGTAAACATTTTACTTGCTGTTTTTATCTATTTAACTTTTTGTTTTCTGCAAAAAAACTGTTTTGTTTGTTTTTTAGAGGAGCTTCCCCCTCCATCCCTCACCCCACCGCCAACTGTAAGCACACCCCTAGCTGGGAATCTAGTGGTAGTGGCTGGGATTTCCCTGTGCCTGGCTGTGATTCTGACCACTATCTTTATCACAGTGTGGAGAAAACTCTGCCGTGCTCCAAAATGCAGCTCCATGCGCCGTGGCTCTCTGCACTCTCCTAGTGGCCGAAAGAACTCTGATGAAGCTTCTATCTGTGGTCACAGCATGCAGAGACCCAGTTTCTCTGAAAGTCTCCAGACAGCTCCCCTACAGAAGGGATTTACCTTGCCTGCAAAGCAGGGACCTTCGGACCGAGGTGTGTTGGCTTGTCAACAGAGCATGTCCCTTCCTCTTCCCCTTTCTCAAGACCCAGAGAGAATGTCTCCCTCTGGTCAAAAAATCCTTCCCCCGATTTTTGGCTACCGCTTGGCTCAACAGCAGCTCAAGGAGATGAAGAAGAAGGGCTTAAAAGAGGCCACTAAAGTCTACCATGTGTCCCAGAGTCCAGTTGACGACACCATGCTAGATGCAACGGCTTCTCCAACTCCAGCACTTCAAGAACTTGACAGCCCGGAAGAGTCAAGCAGCAGCCACTTCCGCATAAGGTCTCCCTTTACAGAACCTACGTGGTCCTCCAAAAACAATGCTTTATCAGATAGACAAAAGGTGGATTTGTTGCTGAGTCCACCGAAGTCTGCATTCAGTGCCAACACCCGTCGTCTTGAGCGCACGGCAGACTGGGTAGAGATGGTGGAGCGCAGTAGAGCGCCCTACTCCAAGAATTTAAATTTTAGGAGAACCTCAAGTTTCCACGAGAACAGCCAGCAGTTTCCCCTGTCCCGACCCTACCGAGAAAGAAGCATGACCCAGGTGGCTCCTCGCCAAATTCCAGAGGGGAGCTGTAGAAGCAGAACCTGGGAGAATACGCTTCCTGAACTTGAGGTCTGGTCTTGTTCCAGCCCTAGAATGACTGATAGCTCAGTGGACCACAGGAGGAGACCATGGGTTGATACTCCTCCATCGCAATCAAACTCAAAGGATTCAGTTCCAGTGACACCAGCAAAAGAGCCCTTGGTGGATCGACATCATGTGGCTCGAAGCCCATCTTCTGCCCTGGACCGAGCTGAACGGGCAGAACAGAACTGGAGCAGAAGAGGTCCCTCGCCTATCCAGAGGAACATACTAGCCAGGAAGCTACGAGAGGCTAATTCATCTAGCTGCCAAAGGCCACGCAGTTCCACTTTCTCTACCTCAGACCAGCGCAGAGGACGCTGTCGCAGCCTTCCTCTCTCTGCTGACTACAGCAACTCCCCATATAGTCTCACAGAATCAGAGCAGCACATGATGGACATTTCTGGATATTTGGGTGAGGATGATGGAGTAGAAGTTCTGACTATTCATAAACTCACCTAATCAAACCTTCATTTCTGGAAGGTTCTAATGGAACCCAGTTTTAATGGAATGAAGCTCCATGTGGACATGCATATCAGATTTTGAAAGCTCTTTGTATCAAGTCAAGTGAAATCTATGATCAGTTTTATTTTTATTTATGGGGGTTTGCCTATTAATTTGAAAAGCCATTTTTATACCATGGAAACCACCATCATGGGCATTGTACAGTATCCATATACCAAGAATATTTTGTACACCTTTGGATTTTTTTGTACACTGGAAAATGTGAATTCTCAGGTTTTGCATAACAGATGAAAATATATATGCAGTAAATATGAATGTATTTTCTGAATGTTTCTTTTACTGTTAACCATGTTAAAGATACTCTACTAAAATAGTTTGATACATAATCTCAAGACTTTCAGTATGTTTAGATGCTGTTTTATTATGGTACAGATATTTTATGCTGGGAGTGCTAAATGAATGCATGCATGATTATATTTACCCTTTTACACAGAATAATAATTACAGCATTTTGATTAATAGCAAATCAAAATCATAATATTTTGTAAAGATAAGCCAATGTATTCACTGAATCAACCAAGATCAATTACTTCCTTTGCCCCAATGAGGTCCTTTCTTGCTTTACAGCGGTCCTGTGGCTGACGGAAAGGTTTAATAAACTGCATTAAATCTTATAGTTAATAATGTAAAACCCACAAATGTGCATGATGAGACTGTTCAGCTGCCTTGTTAATCAATGGGCCCTCCTCCACTCCCTAAATTGTCCATGTAGGAGCTGGGCCGGACCTTCATGGCTGTGTGTCTGAGAGAGTACCACAGTCCTCTCCATGTGCCCCAAACCACACCATTATCATATTTGGCTTTGTACTCTCCACCTCTGTAAAACCTCCCATTAAGATTGGCAGCATGACACCTGTAATTAAGCAACCGGTAAAACAGGGCGTTTAGTGTACAAAATGCTATACCTATAAAATTCAGAAAGCCTTTAGCATCACCTGTTATACCACCAGCCTCCTCTGTTCTCTGCAGCACAGCTTCCCTGCAGGTAGCGATCGTGATCTTGGTCCCGGGTGCTGAATTGCATCCCATTATGAGAGGCTGACCACTGCTCCACCCTATTGGCTCCTCCGGACAGGGCATCTCCTGCCTGACCACTGTACATCCCGTAGTGCATCCTATATTTATCCTGAGGATAGAGGAGAAATCATGTGAGCAGAGAGGAACATTTGATGGAGTAGGAGACTTCTCATCCTTATGATTTTTTTTTTCACAAAAACTGAGGCTGGAGTTAAAGGTACCAAAATCAACTGACTTTTTCATCTGATACTCTGAAGTGGTCATACATGGCATATGATTGCACTCCTTTCCAGTCCGTCAGTTCAATTTTCATCACATATTCACCTAAAGATGATTTAGAAAATAATTAATACAGAGCAGAAAAGCAGAAGTGAAAAACTTTTTATCCAATTAAGTCTTTATCCACTACCATCACTGAGCAGGGCATGAATATGATCATTCCCAAGCCAGAATTCATCTTTACTTGACTGGAAATGACCAAATCCGTTTTTATAATCTTCCCACTGTCTGTGAATAGAAATGGTGATTTGGTCATGCTGATCTTTTTGTAGGTCTAAATATAAGAACAATTCAGCAAAAACTTTCACTATTACATAGCCATTGCTTTAGGCTTACCTATCGAAATCGACTTTCCCATTGATGCGTTTCTGAATCACAGTCCAGCCCCCACCATCATCCATATCACAGTACACAAGGAATGGTTCAAGTGATGGTTTGGGTTTAATCTTGTAGAATCCACTTCCTGGTTTTAGTCTGTCATATAACTCAGAACAATCTAAAGTACACATAATTGACAGAAATAATTACGAACGATTTAACCATTTTGAGATTGGCTTTCTTTCATCAAACACATATTATTGAAGCTTTAACCATTTATCACAAAGTAGGCATGTACTTTTCTGTTCCGTTTGTACGCAAGTTTAACCCCAGTTAAAATGCAAGATTTACAAGAAAGTATAATAATTAGAATATACAAATGATTATAACAGACAAGAGACCCAAGACAGATGTAGTTTTTATATGTTATTAACCTGACAATTTGTTCACAATCAATTCTCATAAACTTATGAAAAGGTTTAAATAATATACATGTGCAGAAGTGTCTTAAAAGTGTGTAAACATTACCTTTGTCATGCACTAATAATGAGCCTCCAATACTTGGTAGAGTTGGTGAAGGTTCAGTGTTGTTTTCCGAGGTCTTATTGTACTCCAGTGATAGTTCCTGGTTGGGAACCAGCCTGAATCGACGGTGAGTACGCAGATGCATAACTTTCCATTCCCCAATCAACAATTTATTATTCAGCTTACGAATCTCTTCCTTCAGCTCTGATACGACAGATATTTGGCATTTTTCCCCTGCCTTCAAAAATAGACAACATGGCTCTTTTGTTATAGGCTATTTAATGTCGAGATATACTGTAGTGAAAACATTCTGGTCAAAGCGTGAACTTACTGTGATTTGAAGTGATGTAAGAGCTTGAAACACCAAGATAAAAACCAGCCGTGGCATGATCATCTATTAATATTCCTTTAGGTTATTAAATATAAATGTATACACAGAACGTGGTGTTCTTTCGTCTTCCAGATTATGTGTCAATGAAATGCCCTCCAGACTTTCGTTTCTAACATTTATAGGCTCCATTGGTTCCGCCTGGTCCACATTAGTCGGACTCGGGGTCAGAATGATGCTTCATCTTCCACACATTCCACACATACCAGAAGCAACAATGTAAAAAATGTTGTTCCCTTTATGATTTATCTTGAATTTCTGTACATAACAGACAATCTTCAATATTATGATAGCAATATAGTCCACTAGCTGGGATACAAGGAAAGATTTTAGGCTTTTGAGGTTTTACATTTAAGGATTCTGTATGATTTCTATGCAAGAAATAGTTCTGGAAAGACACGAGGGCGGGTAAATAATACAATTGACGGAACTGTAATTTTTGGATGCTCCTTTAATTCTTTGTCTTATACGAAGCTGTTTTCACACACACACTAAAAAAAAAAATTCTTGTGGAGATATCTGCCTCCCAAGAAAGAAAGAAAAGAGAGAGTAGAAAGTAGAAGCACGCGCGTGTGCGCGCACACATGCACACTTTAATTAAAACCATATTTCCATAACACTGCGAGGTTGTATAATATCTCATTGAGCCCTTTTTTTTTTTTATCACCGTTTCCGCTCGTCCACATCGATTTTGTGTGATTCTGAACTTGTAAAACACATGAGGAAGTTGAAAAACCGCTACGTCCGCAGCGTGAGTGAAAAAAAGGGGCGGCGTGAATGTGTCTGTGGATGGAAGACACAAGAAAACTACTGCTAACCTTTGAACCTCCTTCCTTTGTTATCGCAGAAAATCACGGGACAGTCACTGCTCGTAAAGACAATCATGGAGACATGAGACAGAAAGACTCAAGAATATGTGACTTCAGAGAGCAGAAAAACTGCGAGTCAAGCAAAGGGAAGGAAAACAGTTTTCCCGGATGCGCTTTCTGTCTGGTTTGTATCAGTTTTCCCAATGCTGGCATTCCTTTGCTATGATCTCGTTCAGATCGGAACAAACAATTGCTTGTTATATTTCATTACGCGGATTAAATTTGGGGCTTCATGGTTGATTTAGGAACCTTGTGTTGCAGACAATTTGGGATTAGTGATTCATGGGATATTAATCAGAAAAATCCACATCTGACACCTTAAATTTGGGCTCTCTAAGGTAAGTACATATTTTGTCATATTTGTGTTCGTTAGACCTTATTTCTTAATGTCATTTGATTGATTGTTCATATTTATTGACTAGACTGGCTTTAACTAAATTAAAGTTCCTTTACAATGTTTAATTTTTTTGGACTTTTTTATACAGAGAAACTCTGAACCTTCCTGTAAAAATGACATCTGTGCATTTTAACCCTGGGTTAGATTCCAAGGAAGTTAATGGGTAAGTGAATAACATTCAAATAAAGTTACTAACATTTCATCAGCATCATGACCTTTACTCCCCCGACTTAAAATGAGTAATTCAGCACAACTCACAGCTCCCACAATCACATGTTTGTTTAACAAACATTTCAATGCATTTGATTGTATTTAATACATTTCTTTTGTAAAAATGTATTTATATATACACATGATCCAAACAGTATGTTGTATTGTTTTACTATGGTTTTATGTTGGACCAGTAATGGGGTGAAAGAAGAGGCGGAGGTGCAGATCGATGATGGAAAGGATGAGAGTGAGGATCCAGACACCATGTACCAGTAAGTAAGCTTCTAATTTGTTGGCAATGTGATGTCTTGAGATTAATGTTCTCATGTCTCATTCTGTGTTTGATTTATTTTGCAGTCGTGTCCGGAAAATTATAGCTCCTTTTGTGATGTCCTTTGGTTTTCGGTGAGTGGGATCATTTCATTTCAGAGTGTCACATAAAGAGGCTGCCGGGACCCAAAAATTCCTATAATAAAGTACTTGTGATCTTTTATTTACTGTTTCCCCAATTATACATTTTAGACTATGTTTTAATGATATAAAAGGCCACTTCTTTTCTATTTGCAGTGTTTTTGGCCTAGTACTGATCATCGTGGACATTATTCTGGTCATTGTGGACTTGTCCCTCTCCAACAAGAGTCGCGATGTTGGAAGTGCACTGGAGGCTGTTTCTCTTGTCATTTCCTTCTTTTTCCTCATTGACGTGCTGCTTCGTGTCTATGTGGAGGGGTTAGTAGTTTTTTCTAAGTAATTTTTCAAACTTTTAGTCAGCACTTTCGTTTTGCAACACTGCATCATTTACTGTAGTGTCACTCGTGATAGGAAATGATCTGCAGGAAACACATTTTCCTGGCACTTTCTGTTTTTCCAAACTGAGTTTTTATCTCTCTTGAACAATGTCCTAGAACTCAAGCACAAAAATAAATGAAGTGGTCCTCAAGCTCTGCATTAAAAATGATTATATATAAGTGTTGTCACACCCTGGTGTAAATGTGTCATTTTAAATATCCAGGAACTATTCCATAGTCATTCATTTTTAAATCTGCTTTCTCAGATTCAAGGTGTATTTCAGCTCAAAACTGAACATAATAGATGCTTGTATTGTGGCCATTACCCTGTTGGTCACCATGATCTACGCATTCTCCGATCTCTCTGGAGCCAGCCTGATTCCCAGGTACACCAAATTTAACAGAAAACATTCATGTTTGATGTTCACATTTCATCCAATATTAGATTAATGTAACAATGTTAATATGATGTGTTTGCAGGGTGGTCACATTCCTGAGATCTCTGAGGATATTGATTCTGGTACGCATCTTCAGACTGGCATCTCAGAAGAAAGAGCTTGAAAAGGTCACCAGGAGGATGGTGAGGGACTTTAACACAAAGTCAATGGTCTCATTTTGTGGTGTGCTCATTATAATAATGGGCATTGCATCTTTTCAGCCAATCAGATTGTGGGATTTGTCTGTTTCTGTCTATGTCCATATACTTTACATTCCCCTTTTATTCTTTTTAATCCACTTTAACTTTTTTTTTTCACCTGTGTTTTTCTTTCTTTTTTTTTTTTTAAAGCTGCCAGTCACTGGCAGCATTTCCACAAAATTTTCATGGCCCACAGAATATTTTGTTGATTGAATATCTGAATATGCAGTATATCAAAAGAAATAACAGAGCCTCTTTAAACAACAGCAACAAAAAAAGTTTTACTCTTGGTTCATGCATTCCTTTTTATCAACACTTGAATGTGGGCAAGTTTCACTACATGTAAAGCCTGGAACACACCAAGTCGACGGCCGGCTGTCGGACGGTTTCTGTGCTTCGGCCGGCTACGTTTTCTCAGTGTGTTCTGAAATTGGTCCTCGTCTGCATTTTTTCGGCCGATTCAACATCTTTGATCTGGAGATTGCGTAATGGCGCCCTCTATCATATATAACAATGAAAACACGGAAAGTAGGAAAATTCCGTCCATGACAGGGAAAGAGTTAAAGGTACATACATCAAAAAACCATTGAATTTTCCCATAATATACATTCCAGCATTATGTCTTTTCTCGCAGTCTCTGAAACTATTCGATAAAGGATTCAGTCCCTCCAAACATCTCCTTTCCAAGAGCAGCTTCTGCTCTGATTAGTAAGATGGCCCAGTCTTTTGTGATTGTTCTATTGCTTACAGCACGTGACAGAAACAAAACGTCCATTACCATATCTGAATTGGTTTTCTTTTTGTTGCGTTTGTTTTCATGTTTTAATTTCTTATTCATGTAAAGCAATTTATGGTGTATGAAATGTTCAACATATATAAACTTTACATAATACTTTTCACAGGTGTCCGAGAACAAAAGACGGTACCAAAAAGATGGGTTTGATCTTGACCTCACATATGTCACAGGTTTGGTTGCTTTTTATTTTAGTCAACAGAAATCTAGTTATTTCTTCTCTCTCCCTCTCTCTCTCTCTCTCAATCAAGTAATTTGCCAACCAAAGTCTTATCTCTCTTCAGAAAGAGTCATTGCCATGTCTTTTCCATCTTCTGGGAAGCAGGCACTCTATAGGAACCCTATTAGAGTAAGTTACCAACAAATAGCACAAATTTTAATTACATATAAAATTGTTCAGATGTTTTAATTGTTCAGAAAACATTGCAACAACTGTATGATTAACACATGTATGACACATTTCAGGAGGTCGCTAGATTCCTGGACACCAAGCATCTGGATCACTACAAGGTGTTTAATCTATGTAGTGAGTAGATGCTTCTCTTCGTCATTTTCATCAGATTATTTTACATTAATTACCAGTAAAGTTAACCTCAGATCAATTTCTTTGTTTCTAAAAGGTGTGATAACAATGGTGGCCAATATGATTTCTTGTTTCAGGTGAGAAAGGTTACGATCCAAAGTTCTTTCACTATCGAGTGGAGCGTGTTATGATTGATGACCATAACGTGCCATCGCTCGAGTAAGTAAGCTCACAACTGAACATCTAGTTTTCAGCAAGCATGTTGTCACGAATCTCTATACGAGGTGTATTGATGTCTGTCTGTTCTCCTGTCAGTGATATGCTGCGGTACACAGCCTGTGTTAGGGAGTGGATGGCGGCAGACTCTAGGAATGTGATTGCCATCCATTGCAAAGGAGGAAAAGGTCTGTTGTTTCAATGCTGTATGTAAATACAGTTCATCTGAAATGTTTAATGGGTTGGATTATTTTCAACAGGGCGGACTGGGACAATGGTGTGCACATGGCTTATCGACAGCGACCAGTTTGAGAGTGCGCAGGTATGATCTGGTCATTAATGTTGACGTGCAGAGCCTTTCTCATGAAAGATTGTATTCAAATTTTCTTTAAACCATCTTACAGGAGAGTTTGGACTACTTTGGAGAGAGACGGACTGATAAAAGCATGAGTTCCAAGTTCCAGGGCGTCGAAACTCCCTCTCAGGTGTGTGAAACTATATTAGAAGCCAATTTGGAGCCGGTGACTGCATATAACCATCCTGTTTTTTTTTTTAATTGATATATGTTCTGTTCATTTTGCACTTGCAGAGCAGGTACGTCGGTTATTATGAGATCATGAAGAATCGATACAACCGTCAGCTACCACCTCAGAAGAGTCTGAAAATAAAGAGCATTCGAATCCACTCCATTGCAGGTCAGACACATATATATATTTCAGTCATGACAATTCTCGGGGTAGTTTGTAAAACGTGTTCATAGATTTGGTCTTGATGGACTAGATCTGCTTCGCTGCTGCTGAGCGTGACTTGCTTCTGTTAAATACTCAGAAAATAAAATGAAATGCTGCTGCTAGAGAGGGGAGAACCCCTGTAGCAAATCTAGGCAGGCAGAGGGAGTTTGCATGGCGCAGAGAATGCATTCATTTGGATGCATGTGGTTATAAATGGAAATGGACACTTGCTTGATATTCAGCACGATAACTACATCACGGCTTAACTTAACTATTGATCTTTGCAACAGAATGAATCATTAATATATAGATTAAGATGGACAATTTTCTTTGGGAGCTGCTGTGCAGCCAAAATTTATTTGTCAATTATTAATATAAAGCTGCTTTGCCACAATTTTCTTTGTAAACAGCGCTAAATAAGTAAAGGTGACTTGACTTGACATGATATTGTTTGGCTGAGAATGTTACATTGAACGAACCAATTGAAAGCAAATAGAGTTTCACAGTTTAACTAGTAGTATATATGAATAGTAACTATTCATATGTATGTCTATCTATTTATCTATCTACAGTGGTTTTTAACTAGTTTAACCATGGAACCCACATTTTCCCATGGTCATTTGCTCGTGACCCAATTTCTTAAATAACTGACCTATAAATTTTATATATAAATATATATATATTTTATATATATATATATATATATATATATATATATATGTATATATGTATATGTATATATATATATATATATATATATATATATATATATATATATATATATGTGTGTGTGTATATATATATATATGTATATATGTATGTGTATAAATGTGTGTGTTACTAAATACTGTAATTTTTATTACTTAATCCATTAAGGGATTAATCTTAATTGTTTCTGTAGTTTACTTACTCCTGATGTAATGACATTAAAGGCTGTATAGACTATGAAACAATTCTATATAAAACAATAGTGGATTTAACATCAAAATTTAATATTAAAATGTATGTTTTTAATATAGCCTTCTCCCTTTACATGCTATGGTGGTGAGTTCAAAAATATTTTATGCAATTGTATTTTTTTCATTTGAAAGAATCAAAAGTGCAAATTCATTTGAAATTGAATATAAAGTAATATAAAATTTGAATATAAAAAATGATCAAATCAATTTATTCATATATATTTAAATGTTCTATATGTGTGTATGTGTATATAATATTCATATTTTATATATATATATATATATATATATATATATATATATATAAAATAATCAAATCAATATATTCATATATATTTAAATGTTCTATATGTGTGTATGTGTATATAATATTCATATTGTATATATGTATGTGTGTATATATATATATATATATATATATATAAAAATGATATGTATAATTATATAATATATCATATTATAATTTTACATATTGCATATATTTTTATTAATATTAAACTATATTTTCATGCTATACAACTTGAATTAAGTAAATTATTAAGTAAACAAAGCAAAAACTATTGCATAAAAGCAGTGTAATTTCCACATGACTGGTTGTTGTTCAGGTGTGGGGAAGGGTAATGGCAGTGACCTGAAGGTGAAGATCATAGTGAAGCGAGAGCTCGTCGTCCAGTGTGTTTGTGCCAAACAGCAGAACTGTACAGTAAGTATCTACAGCTGGAGATGATTGTAGTGTTGAATGCATGTTTCTGTTCTCTACAATCGGCTCAAAGGGCAATGCTAGCATCTTGTGGCATACTAAACACTTACCAATGCACAATATTTTGTAGGTTTTTATAGCTATCTGTTGTTTCAGTCTGATCGTCCTGTCGTGTGTGTGTTTTTTTTTTTTTTCAGGTGTTTCCTGACACTGGTAATAATGCAGTGGTCATCAGTTTACAGGAAGGGCCTGTCGTGACTGGAGATGTGAAGGTCATGTTTGAGTCCAGTGCTGTAAGCCTCCACCATTTTTAGTATTTAATTGACCCATGTATTTTCTGAAGTGCTATTGGCGGAAAGTTTAAATAATGTTCACTGGGGCTTGAACTTAAACCCTTTTTCTCTCTGTCCAGGGTCTGCCAAAGGGTTACGAGGACTGCCCGTTCTATTTTTGGTTTAACACCTCTTTCGTTGAGAACAACAAGTGGGTTTTTGTTTTTTTGTCAGTAGTTTTGTGTGTTTTGTCCTTCGAGACCTCACTGAAATCTCTTGTGTTATAGACTGTATCTCTCGAGGGAGGAGCTGGACAATCCACACAAATCTAAGACCTGGGACATCTATAAGGAAGACTTTGGAGTGACTGTGTTTTTCACAGACCCTTAAGGAGAACATATTCTAACTCCATTTTTGTAGTTTCTTGTGAGAGTTGTATTTAAGAAAAGCTACAAACTGAAGCCAGTGTAAACACTCCACATCAACCTACAGCTTTTGAGATTGAATGTGAATGCAATTTTTGTATTAAAAAAAAAATGAACACTAAAATGTTCAATTGCTCATTACTTTTTTCTTTTTTTTTTTCTTATGGTTTAGAATCAATTTTTGGAATCTGTGGTTCTATTTATGTTTTGCTTAAATTTAAAATTATATACATTATATACTGACCCCTAGTGGTTCTGTCCTTCACTGCATTCAGGTGTTGGGCAGTCTGACATTGAGATGCCATGCTTTATAAGTTTAAATAGAATATATCCTTTTCTGGTTTGAGAAAGCTGTGAATGATTTAGAATAATTATACTGGATGAAACGGAGTAGCAGTAGCCTTAGGCTAAAGAATTTTACAATTTCAACAGTGTTGTAAATTGAATTACTCCAATCACTTACTGCATGTGGATTAATTCAAAATAATGAGAATCGGTCAAATATACACAAAAATCACATTTAAAAGTCAGGGGTTAGTAAGATTTTTTCGGAAACGACAGCTGAATGAGCTCACCACCATCTCTAGACTCCTTCTCAAACACCTTGGACCTAATGTAACCGTGTACCCAGCTGTGGGGAATCACGAGAGCACTCCAGTGAATAGTTTCCCACCTCCGTCTGTACATGGGAATCGGTCGTCCCGCTGGCTGTATGACACTATGGCGAAGGAGTGGGCATCCTGGCTGCCTGAACTACTTATGTCAACCTGAACCCATTTAGTCTTTTTTATTTTACATTCTAGTTTATATATATATATACTGATTTTTTTGTATTTTTTTTATTCTAACATTATTTTATTTAAGCATTTTTGTTTTATTTTAACATTATTTTCTATTACAATTAGACATTTTATGTTAGCTTTTATTTTAAATTGAGTTATTTTATATAGATTTTTATTTATTATTCAATTTAATCTATTTATGTTATTTAGTGTTACTGACTATAAAATGAGAGGCTACTCGCTCCAGCTCCCCCTCGCTTGACCTACTGTGGGCATGATGGGTGGAGCTGCCTCCCCAACCACACCCTAACCCTATCTCTCCATCCATTAAACAGGTTAAGCTCCACCCTTGAGCTCTATTCTCAATCTGACTCAACCACAAAAGTTATTGATGATAATAATAAAGGTTACTTGAGCATCAAATCAGCTTATTGCAATGATTTCTGAAGCATCATATGACACTGAAGCCTGGGGGAATGATGCTGAAAATTCAGCTTTGGATTACAGGAAAAAATTACGTTTCAAAATGTATTAAAAGTTTTGTTAAACTATAATAATATTACTGTTTTTATTGTATCTTTGATCAAATATCTCCCTGCTTTCTCGAGTTTGACATACCTTCCATTCTGAAACAGAAAATCCCAGAGTTTCTCTCATTTCAGGGTTATACTCCGATTTTTCATTTAAAAGATAAGTTCACTTTAAAATAAAAATGAGCCCAAGCTTTACTCACCCTCAAGCCATCCATGGAGAACAGAAGAAGGCTTTAGTTTTACCTTTGTGTGGAAAGTAGCAGCTAACATTAATATTTTATGAAAGTTTATGAGGAACAACTGACAGAAAAGGAATGCAAGCATCTCGACTTTTTAAGAAATTTCATTGCTTTGAAAGTGAATTATGATATAATTTACATTTGATTCATGCTCATTACTGAATGTGACGAGACAAGAAATGTTTCGTGTTTTCGACATCAGATTACGCGTGCATATTTTAAGAAAAATATTATTTGCAAATAGTTTAAATTGATTACTTCACAACTGCAGTAGAACTTATTTTACCATTTTTACTTTTATTTATTATCTTAATTCTTTTACGTAATCGTTTGAGCGCCAAAAGTTACGGACAGCTTTAAACAGCGCATGGGCCACATTTAATTCATTACCAGAATTTGTTGGCGGCCCTGATTAAAAATTGTGGTGGCCTATAATTGACATATGTGCTATAATGCGTTAAAAGCTCGATCAAGCACTGAGCAGCGAAACCATTTAGTGCTTTGTAAATTGTAAGTAATTAAGATTTCAAAATGTATGCAATGTTTAATAGGGAGCCACTGCAGTGTTGACAGAACTGGGCAAATATGGTCATATTTCCTGGTTCTAAGATAGCTGCTGCCCAGGACAGGTGCAAAAGAAAACATCTACAAATGTGACTTGCATTTGTGTGAGGGTACCATTGACATGGAAGCATATATTTGAATTGTACAGAGACATAAACTGCCATCAATATGATATCTGTCCTGGGTAGCAAGCCAGGCATCATTCATCATTCATGTGATACATCATAGTGCTTCCTAGACACTCTTCACTGTTGAATGGATGTGCTTGACTGCCCGCACTCCTGATCTGACTCTTATTGAAAATGTATGGCCCATCATCAAAAGGAGAATCAGACAATGATGACCACAGACTGTTGAGCAGATACTCTTGTATCGAGTTTAATATTCATCACAAAATTAGATTACGTCCATTTGTACCCCTCCAGGCTTTTGTAGACTTCTAAAGAGTGTCCAGAGTATAGGACGAGGGCAAGTTGATGAGGTAACTATAGATATCAGGATACTACCGGTCAGAAAGCTATCCGTTCCTTTTATTGATGCACATTATAAGCACCCCGGGGGCATTATAGGGATCTGTTATGTTTAATCTATTAAGTTTTGCTATTTACAAGTCTATGTTTTTTAATTAAAGTGCGCAGTGAACTCTGTTGCCTTAACTCTGGGTGGCGCCATTTTTTCCGTATTCACTCACGGCTGTTTCTGCCAGCCAACATGGAGGCGTTAACAGAATGGGTCATGTGACCGTCAGTGCTCCATTGAGAAATGTAGTTAAACTAGTAACATCACAACTTGTTGCGACGCTACTGCCCAACATTGAGGACGTTGACATTGCATGTGACAAAGCGACCATTGCAAATCCATTTGTCCTTTGTATCATAAGTAGCGCGAACACTTGAAGTATAGGCTATATCAAAAATGATAAAAATATAAAGTATTTTCTGTATAGTATGAATGCAATGTATGTTTGTACGAATGTTTGGATGTACTAGATTGGGCATTGGGATCTCTCTACAAAGACCAATCTACTTCAAGTGTAACTAATGCCAAGTTCACACTACAAGATTTTAAGCCCGATTTGCAAGTTAACAAACTCGCCGATAGGTCGGCCTGTGATCGCAGGAAATCGGTGAGTGATCAGCACTCGGCCATCTTTATGTGTGAACTACTCAATAACGCATCGCCAATGCCAGAGAAATATCTAGTATGCCAAATATCTGAGGCTGTCTGTCAACTCAACATCCTGAGTCGATGATCAAGTAGCATTTATTAAAGCTTTTCGTGGAAATATTTAAAGGTTCTTTGATAAAAAAAAAAAAAAAAAGTTCAAATTAACAGTATTTATTGTAACAAATTTCTATCCCTTTTGATAAATTCAATGCATCCTTCCTAAATAAAAGTATTAACTTCTTTCCAAAAAAACTTCTGATTGGTTGACATGACCATAAAGTAAGTAGTTTGTTTATAGGTTTATTTAGAAACACCTTCAGATAATTCATGATTTCAACATTCCACAACTGCAAAATCATTTTCAGTAAGTGTAACATTAATCACAGAATGTACTCAGTAGTTTCTTAACAATCAAAATGTGTAATGACGGTGTTGAATCAGCAAACTGTCATTAATACAATTGGCCTTGAACAGGCTCCAGTGTGCATAGAGTAGGTTGATTCAGGAAGCGAGAACGCAAAAAGCAACTGACCACAATCAACTCAAGAGTGACACAAAACACTCTGAACCTTGTAAGTGAGAATAAGGACTGAGCAATTGTGGTTTTTATGAGGCACTAACACACCATATGATTAGGTTGATCTGGCTCATAACCCTGAATTTCACATCTTTACAAGAAGTGACTTTTAAACCCCATCTTGACAAACACCTCACAGCTGTTACTGCCAACAATGTCCACAGCAAACTAAAACAAGAACAAAAAAAGTTGAGGACAAATTAAACAACTGCTACCCTCAAAAAAGTGCTAAATAAATTAAACCCAGTAGAGCTCAGTGATCATTTTCATATTTTCTCAACACATAGTCTTCCTGAAAAAGTGCGTGTCTCCGTGTAGCAGGGGACATTGTTTAAAAAGGTCGAATCGACCGCTGTGCAGGAGGCAGATTAGTGACGTCTTGCAAGTGTCTATGCAGGGCTTTGAGACGTGGCCTTTATGAAAGAAGTACCAGAAGCGCTGGAAGACACTGTCATCATTCACCATGACTTTGATCAAACCGTTCATGTCTGATGGGAAGAGTGTGGACAAACCGTAGGCCTCAGAAGCGCGGTACAGCAAGGTCCATGACGGGCTGGGGTCAGGTTTTGAGGGCTGGTTGTTGGCCACAGTCAGGTTGAGAATAAAGGTCTCGTGATCCAAAACCATGCGACTGCTGCCTGGGTAGTTTCCATCCATGTAATAAACACGATATCCTGACCATAAAAAAAAAAGTCATAGCAATACTCCATGAAAAAATTATTTTACCATGGTTAAAGCAGCATTATGTTTAACAAGGTTTATTGCATGTAATATGGCTGTTGCCAATTTTTATAAAGTCAGCAATGCTAAAACAAAATTAAATAGAATAAAATAAAATAAAAGAACTCGATTCAAAATAAAAGCTAAATAAAATTAATGAAATAATGCGACATAAAATGCAAAATTAAACAAAATACCAAAAATGCTAAAATAATGTAAAAAAATACATTGTAAAATAAAATGACTGAAAATATTAAATAAAAGCTAAAATACAGAATACTAAACAAAATAACCAAATGCTAATATTAAATTAAAAGAAAAAAAACTGCTAGCTTCTAAAACAAAATAACTCCATATAAAAGCTAAAATAAAAAAAAATAGATGCTAAAACTAAATGATGCTATAAAAATAAAACAAAAAAACTAATACGGCTCAATGAGTACCTGGGTTCAGGTTGATAAAAGTGGTCACACTAGGGGCAATGAAAGCCACACTCAGAGGACGGGTCAATGTTTCCTCATCATAGAACATCTGGAACTGATCAACGTGAGTGTGTCCGAAAAACTGACCAGCTATGGTGCTTTCATATCTGAAAAATGAAACAGAATTACAGAAGAAAGGAACTAGACTGATCGCTAAAGTGAAGTTGACTCAAGTGAACCATTAACCACTGAACTACATACATGGCAAATATACACAATTATCTCAAAAACAGGCAGTTCCAGTCAACATGACCCATTTTTACAACAATATGACACTTATGATCATAAAAGACACTGTGCTATAAGCCGATAGGGTTACAATAGATGGAAGTGAACTCATTGTTTACAGCACGACGGGCCATTCAATGTTTCACAGAAAAGTGGCTGACCTGTTGACTATATGATAGTAATTCCAACTCCAACTGTTCAGGCAGAGACCAGGGGGGATGTGACCGATGATGTGGACCTGAGAGAGACCAGTGGAGAAAGACAGAGCTCTGCTTAGATTTGGTTATTGAACAAAGACCACAAACAAAACAAAATATCTTGAAATTGAGAAAAAATAATCCTGCACATTCCTACAAAATCATTTGAGTGATGTTTAGTGGTAAAAACACAGTACAAAACAGTAGTGTTTTTTTCTCCTCATATTTTGATGGTTTATTTGAACTCGTAGGGTCATTAAAAACATTACTTTTGGCCACTACTATGGATCATCAACATCTGATGTGTAAAAATAAAAACTGAAACGTTGCACATAGAACAGCAACCGCCACACATCCGCTTTTGGTTGGTCTGACTCATGACCAGTTGCTTGGATGTTTAAACACTTCTAACCCACAGACACTACCAACACTGCAACTTGTTAAACTGCTGCAACATGCAAAGGCTTCAACACTGTTCTGTTTTCTCATGTTCATGAGAAAATAAGATGTTCTCTGGTTTCTCTGAATACTGTCAATTTCTCTGACCTTCTCTCCCTTGTTCTCTGACTCTTGTAGTATGTGAATGAGCCACTGGAGCTGATCAGCTGGGTCTGTGGAGTTCACCATCAGCCAGTAGTTCTCTCGTGAACAGTAGTTCATGTTCAAAGACACCACCCTCAAACCAGGCTGAACTTCCACCGTGTAGAACCCTCCATGCCTAGAGAAGACAACACACACAAACAAGCAAATAAAGTAGTGTGTTTGCATTTAAAATAATAATAAATTATTAATTTATTAAAAACATTACATAATAATACTACTACTAATGATAATACATATAATTAAACTAATAGTAAAAAAAAACACCAAATATGTAGTTTTGCATTTCAAATATAGCTACGAAAATAATAATAAGTAAATAAAATAAGTAATAATCAATAAATTAAACAATAGCAATAATAAATATGCATTATTATAATTATTTTTAAACAGTAAGAGCGTGAAAACACCAAATATATCTATAGTGTTATATTTAAAATATTAAGCTGCAAAATGTAATTAATACATTATTATTATTTATAATAATATAATAACAACAACAATAATATTATTATTATTGTTAGTAGTAGTATTAACTGTAAAAGTGAAATGTATTTATGGTATTGAACTATTAAGCAACAAAAAATAAGTCATAATTAATAAAAAAATAATTAAACTGTCGCACCAGCAATAACAAAAATAGTAATTATTATTATTTTAAAACTATAAAAATGAAAACATCACAATTGTGTCAATGCAGTATTGAACTTAAAAATATTAAGCTACAAAATTATAATAATAATAATAATAATAATAATTAGAAACAACAACCATGCTGATTTTATGTATTAAACAGGGACAATATTTGTTTATATCAGAATGTGATTATTAGTTTGTAGTGTTCTATCAGTACTTTACCGTATCGTCTTCAGAGCTTCCTCAGGCAGCCAGGATGCCCACTCCTTCGCCATAGTGTCATACAGCCAGCCGGACGACCGATTCCCATGTACAGACAGAGGTGGGAAACTATTCACTGGAGTGCTCTCGTGATTCCCCACAGCTGGGTACACGGTTACATTAGGCCCAAGGTGTTTGAGTAAGAGTCTAGTGATGGTGGTGAGCTCATTCAGCTGTTGTTTCCGGGTCTGAGACCAGACGTTGTGTGCTGGAATGTCTCCGGTCCAGTACACCCAATCCCATGGGCCGGATTTGGCTACGTTTTGGAGGAGGTTCTCCACTGTGCGCAGAGGCAGGTCACACTCGCCGTATGTGCCCCAGTATCCGGCTCCAAATTGCTTCCAACTGACTCTTCCAGAGTCATTACGACAGCACAGTGGCTTCTTACAGTCCACAAGGCTGCCCTCGGAGTACGCCGCATCCCAGTGGATATCTGTGAGGAAGAGGATCCTGCTCTGTGAAGAGCCTTGTTTGGGAGGGGTGGGTGGTTTAACTGGGGGTTTGGGGACCCGTGGCAGGGACACATTCCAGGGGGCATAAATATCAAAATGGCCACACGTAGGTCCGAGCAGCAGAGCGCAAGCCTCCGAGGGCCAGAGCAAGGACTCCTGCAGCGCACGGATGAAATCTTCTCGGAAGAGCTCAGTGATCTCACGGCATACATCCGGATTGGAGAGGTGCAGTCGGACACAGGCCTCTCCCAGAGCATGCGCCACATGCTCCATGTTTGAGTCACTCTGTTCATAAAGGATGCACAAAACTTTATTAATAGTTGTCACTCTTTATTTTCATGGACAGGGATATTTTAGGTTAAAAACGTAATATTAATGCATTTAAAATGTAATAATTCTCTAACAAAATTATGTATAAATGTGTATTTAAATTTATTTTAAATAAAATTTCAGTAAAAAGTGCATATTTTCATTATGTGTTGTCTAAAAATGCATACATATAAAGGTTTATTATACATACAAGATATAACATTTATTTAAATTATACATTTTAAAAATTCAATATTTTTTGTTACGTTTAAATTAATAGTAAGTACCATTATATTAATGCATTTAACGGAAATATGCTCTTAAATGAATGTGTTTGTAATCATTACTACTTTTATTATTATATAATATATATACATTTTTATATACAATATATTGTGGCCTATGATGGGTGACAGCTTAACAAGTATTTTACTGAGCAAAAGTGAACTAAATGAACTTAAGCTGGAACTACTCACCAGCAGAGCGATGTCAACCGTGGCAAAGATCGCTTTACACACCGCGCAGGACATGTTGCGCCAGCTGAACCCGAGCTTAAACTCCTCCACGAACCTCAGGTCGGGCGCATCTCCTCCAACAGGGTATGAGGAGCTCAACGGCACCGAAAACAATGTCCAGACCATGAAAACCCCGCAGAAAGTGCACAACCCGAACACTGAACGCTTCATCCTGGCTGCGCGGTGAGCGACACTGCGGTAAACTGGATCAGTTCCCCGTCATTACATATAAAGTCTGAATCGACGACTCCAGGAAAAAAAAGGTTTATTCTTGAACAAACTCTGGAAGGCCTGGGCTGTATGTGTAAACAAAACACTCGTCAGAATAACTCGAATTCGCGTCTTGTTTTGAATCAGTTGTGGATATCTGAATCATGTTTTGAAGAGTCAGTCGTCTGCACTCGCAACTGTACCTCGTCCGCGCACCGGACGACCTGAAGTGTTCATATTGCGTCAGCTGACTGATCACGTGACATGCTGACAAAGCTACTAAGTCACGTGCCTTACTGCTTTTGTAAACATGTTTTATAAGTATTAATTATATCTTTTTAAATGTTAGTATATAGGAGATTGACGTGAAGCTAACTCTTTGTCTGGAACTATTAAAATTGAAAATTGATTGAACTAATTAATTTCGATATTTTTGTGGGACTTTCAGTGTCCAGAGGTTGTATGTACATATAGCCTATATAATAATAATAATAATATATATATAATATATATATATATATATATATATATATATATATATATATATATATATATATATATATATATATGTATATGTATGTATGTATATATATACAGGGCTGGGTAGGTTACTTTTAAAATGCATTTCACTACAGATTACAAAAAACATGCTTTAAAAAGTCATTTGTAACGTATTTCGTTAAATTACTCAAGTTTAATAACTTAATCTATATACTTTAGAATACTTTGGAATACTAAGTGTGGAACAAACACAAAAAAGGTAATTGCAAGTTTTTATCTCACACTTTTTCCCTCAGAATTGCGTGACATAAAGTTGCAATTGCGAGTTATAAAATCAGAATTATTAGACATAAACTCGTAATATTGAGAAAAATCAAAATGATGATAAACTCGCAATATTGACAAAAGTCAAAAATATGATATAAACTGACAATATTGAGAAAAGTCAGAATTATGAGATATAAACTCACATACTAAATTCACTATTGCAAGAAAAAAAGTTAGTATTGCAAGTTCACATCTCCCATTTCTGACTTTATAACTTGCAATTCTGAGAAAAAGAAGTCAGAACTGTGAAATACAAACTCACAATTGTGAGAGAAAAAAACAAACAAATTGTGATAAAAAGTTGCAATGATGAGTGAATTATAAAATGACTCACAAGCAAATATCACAAAACATGTCATGGATCATCAGGTCATGACAGGACAGTTAAGTCGACAGTTGGGCAATTTTTTTTTATAACGCCATGCATTTTGTCTTGTTCAGGACAGTACTAAATAAAAACAAAATTTTTATGATCCCTCTTAAAAGTATTAAAATGTTGATGAAACTGAACTCCGCTTCTTCAGACTGTCAGCTTCAGAGAATCACCAATTGTTGTTTAAATGACATTAAAATTCAAAGTAATCACTTTGGTAATCAAAAATACTTTTCAGATGTAACTGTAATCTGATTACCACCCCTATATATATATATATATATAATATACATATATGTAAAATTTAAAAACATAAGAGAAGCAGTTTTGAGGGGGGAAAAGGACAGTTGTCCATAACCAACATGCAGGGATGATGAATTTTGTCATTTGACAAGAAAACCAAAAACAAGATCCCTATAGATCCTCAACAACTGTATTTAAACCATTTAAGATTTTCAATTTTTTTTTTAATACACAGTTTGTTCAGGTCAACAACAACAAAAAAACATTTTAGAAAAGTTTAAAGAAGCCTTTTATTTAGAAGTAACTTGTATCACAATGCAATACACCGTTGTCAACAAATGTCAACAACCCAATAATTTATTTTCTGACTGATAAATGAACACAGATCAAAACACGGCCAAAACATTTTATTTGTTCTTATTTTCTTTTAGTAAACTTTAGTTATCATGAATAAAATATAAACAGCCCAAATCTCCAAAATAAAGAATTAACTTTCATTAAAAACCTCACAGGGAGAGAAAACAGTGAGCATAAGTTAGATAATCAGTCTGTTTTTTTATGATCATCACTGTTTGCTTAAAAAAAAAAAAAGAAGCATGTCAAGTATGCTCATTTTCATTTCTTGTTTTTCCTATTACATACTGGCGAGCTGATAAGAAGAACACTGTGAAAGCAAAATAAGGAAGTAAATAGATGTAGTGTTTAGAAAAGCAAAAAAAATAAAAAATAAAAAATAAAGGCACTCATGGGCAGCCTAATGTATCACCCATGAAAAAACACATTTACAGTATAAAAATCTCAGACATTTCGGCACGTAACATGCTAAACATGTACAATGTAAATTAGAATACAGGAGCCAGAGGTGTGTTAGTTACATAACAGAGGATGCAGAAATCATGCATTTGTATGGATCAAGTAAATATATGGGAGCAAGAATTGAAGACATGTCCCATGATGCACATCATCTGTGACACAAAAGTTCTCACATTTAATGTGACGTCTGTAAATGGCTCTTTCTTTAAGCATATGGTACCTTAATTTAACATTACAGGTTTTTAGAATATGTATCTCTCCCTGCTATGAGAGGGACAATACAATCGTGATATTACGGGCACTTCATAGTTTGGTTTTTGTTACATGATAAGGCATAAAATTGGCATTAGCTATTGCACTATTGCACTGCTTTTTAAAAAAAAAAAAAAAAAAAAAACAGATAAACCTCAGGCAAACTTGGCCTATTGGACTTTTGTTATCAGGACAATGTAAAGAAAACAGTTGAAAGACAATGGCACGATGCTTTAAATACTAACAGCGGCTGATGCATACACATTTGCAAATTATGCTGATTTTGAGCTCAAATGTTTGGTGGCGTCCTTTTGAAGGGGTGAAGATGACAGAAATGGAGCAAGTGTGTAAAAAGATGCAGAAAATGTGGGAGTGGTTAGTTGACAACTACTGTACATTCACTGCTTCCAAAGACGAGCCGCCACTTCTTGTTTAATGGCTATTAAAAAGAGGTTTTGAGAGGAGCATCCAGAAAACACGAAAAGGACTGATGAACATATATATGCACAAACACACACGTCATTATTCAATGTTTGCATGTAAGAATATAGGAGATAGTGAGAACGTGGCTTTTAAAAATGTTCACCAGCGCTTCGACAAAGCGTTTTTTTTTTCTTTAGCAGAGGGCGACAGTGGCATAGAGCACTTTGGTGAGTGGTGAAGTTTAAGGCAATACTGTGAACTCAGTGTTTGCAGGATCATCCACCAGGGCTGTTTTCATTTGTCTTGCATCTTCTCTAGGATGGGCACAATCATGTCGAATTTTGGCCTCTTGGCGGGGTCCTCGTTCATGCAGATCTTCATTAGCTTGCAGATGTGGGGGGATATGCCTGGCGGGATGGTGGGCCGCAGTCCCTCCAGTGCCACCTAGTGGAGAGAAAAGGGACAAGGGTGTTTGCTTTGGCTCTTGCTTTTCCAAAGTCAGGCGCATATGATGGAACCCATCTCACCTTCATGCCGATCTCCATGTTTGAGAGGTCAGCGAACGGCACCTCTCTGGTGACGAGCTCCCAGAGCAACACGGCAAAGCTCCACATGTCCGCGGAGCGCCGGTTAATCTCCTCTGGCTTCTTCTGCAGGGCTGAGAGGAGATGTGGAGGGACATGTTAAGGAATCAGTGGATCAAAACTTTAGTTTAAGAATCAGTCACATTTATTATTGTTCAGTTCTGTAGGTGAAAAATCCAAGCGGAATTGACCAATTGAAAGTGACTTCTGTGTGAGCTGTGCTTCATGCTTCACTACACTATTGACAATGGACTTTTGCCTTAAACATCTCTGAAATGAAGAATTTAGAGAGTGAAGGAGAGGAACGATACCTTCAGGTGCCACCCATGCGGGAGAGTACATCCTGCCGGGACACTGGAAGGAGAACTTCACATCTGCCATGCTTATCCTGGCTGTCATGTCCTCATCAATCTGACGTCAATGAATCAATGAGAACAGATTTGTTAGGATAATCCGAGCATGAAATGGTTATTTAGGCCAAACTCACAGTTTTTACTGCTTCATACAAATTGTAGTAAAACTGAAGGTGAATCAGCGCTCGCTCCCATTCCCAACACTCACTGAATATGAGCAGATCATGTTCTGAATTATTCTTGGTCTGTCACAGAGGCAATATATTAATTTAATTTATACCATGTATGCATATATACCATTGAAAAATTTGGGGTGAGTAAGATATATATATATAAAAATTGAGTGATTATATAATGTCATTACATTTGTCTGAGACTCTGGGTTGGAGTCTATGGTTGTACTCTCACTGCTTTGTCACCAAGACAACTGTTCTTAAGATAGTGTAGTGTGAGCAGTACTGCTATTAGTAGTTTGACACTTGTGTAGTTTTGCCTTGGTTTCACTTGTGTTTGTGGGTCAATGACAATCCATTGTGCTTTAAACTGATCTTGACTTTCACAGATTTTCATTCTCTAATGGACATTACATAAATTTGTATTGTAACTCTAAAATCTAGAAATCCACAACTAAGGAATGTTCTTTCACTGCAATAATCTGTAACGCAGATCTTTCAACTTGTGATGTAATTCACTGAAACTTAACTAAGAACTGAGACCACTTATAGCTGTTCCTCAAACGGCAAACGGGTTTTCCCTGGCTCAAACTGAGGTAAAGGAGGTAAAATCCTGATCACACTAGAGGAATACGGGTTTTACAAGCACATGTTTTAGGTATTTTAATATTAAGATAATTAGATTTTTATTTTGAGAACACTATCATATGTAAAGTGTTTCCCACAAGATTTTGTATTTCCAGTGGTGGGTGTCCCTCTGTCCCTATAGGGGGGCCCGGGGGCAGGTTCCCCCAGAAGAAAGTTTTGTACATTTTAAAAGACAAATTCATTAATCTAGTGTACTTTGAGAGTTCAAAATTAAGAGCTCCAATGTTCAGTGTGCAAATTGAACAAAGAAAAAGTCTTGTCCCTGAACTTTAAATGGGACTCTATAGGGCTATATTGTGCGCTAGAGATGTGCGGATCAGTTATAACATCACCCATATCCGCTGTTAAAAATAAATCATCCACCTGCCAACCACCAAAACTATGATTTTCTCTGATTTAGACATCATCACAAAACAGCTATTCAAATTCTCAGTGTTAAGCATGATATGGCAACAGATCACACTTAAATTCCAAATTCCCAAGCATAAGGGAGAAATGAGGAAGAATATTTAATAACAATTAATAATATTTTCATTATGTTTACGAGCATTAGCCTCATGATAAACGACACATAGTTTCAGAAAGAATAAAAGGCATAGATGCTTTGTCCATTCTTTGAATTATCAGTCTAAATCATTGTCTTTTATGTATCAGAATAATTATGTCATTGCATTCAGATACCCCACTGTATCAGTGTCCAGTTTGCACATATACAGGGAGTGCAGAATTATTAGGCAAATGAGTATTTTGACCACATCATCCTCGTTATGCATGTTGTCTTACTCCAAGCTGTATAGGCTGGAAAGCCTACTACCAATTAAGCATATTAGGTGATGTGCATCTCTGTAATGAGAAGGGGTGTGGTCTAATGACATCAACACCCTATATCAGGTGTGCATAATTATTAGGCAACTTCCTTTCCTTTGGCAAAATGGGTCAAAAGAAGGACTTGACAGGCTCAGAAAAGTCAAAAATAGATAGATATATTGCAGAGGGATGCAGAAGTCTTAAAATAGCCAAGCTTCTGAAGCGTGATCATCGAACAATCAAGCGTTTCATTCAAAATAGTCAACAGGGTCGCAAGAAGCGTGTGGAAAAACCAAGGTGCAAAATAACTGCCCGTGAACTGAGAAAAGTCAAGCGTGCAGCTGCCAAGATGCCACTTGCCACCAGTTTGGCCATATTTCAGAGCTGCAACATCACTGGAGTGCCCAAAAGCACAAGGTGTGCAATACTCAGAGACATGGCCAAGGTAAGAAAGGCAGAAAGTCGACCACCACCACTGAACAAGACACACAAGCTGAAACGTCAAGACTGGGCCAAGAAATATCACAAGACTGATTTTTCTAAGGTTTTATGGACTGATGAAATGAGAGTGAGTCTTGATGGGCCAGATGGATGGGCCCGTGGCTGGATTGGTAAAGGGCAGAGAGCTCCAGTCCGACTCAGACGCCAGCAAGGTGGAGGTGGAGTACTGGTTTGGGCTGGTATCATCAAAGATGAGCTTGTGGGGCCTTTTCGGGTTGAGGATGGAGTCAAGCTCAACTCCCAGTCCTACTGCCAGTTTCTGGAAGACACCTTCTTCAAGCAGTGGTACAGGAAGAAGTCTACATCCTTCAAGAAAAACATGATTTTCATGCAGGACAATGCTCCATCACACGCGTCCAAGTACTCCACAGCGTGGCTGGCAAGAAAGGGTATAAAAGAAGAAAATCTAATGATATGGCCTCCTTGTTCACCTGATCTGAACCCCATTGAGAACCTGTGGTCCATCATCAAATGTGCGATTTACAAGGAGGGAAAACAGTACACCTCTCTGAACAGTGTCTGGGAGGCTGTGGTTGCTGCTGCACGCAATGTTGATGGTGAACAGATCAAAACACTGACAGAATCCATGGATGGCAGGTTTTTGAGTGTCCTTGCAAAGAAAGTTGGCTATATTGGTCACTGATTTGTTTTTGTTTGGTTTTTGAATGTCAGAAATGTATATTTGTGAATGTTGAGATGTTATATTGGTTTCACTGGTAAAAATAAATAATTGAAATGGGTGTATAAATTTGTTTTTTGTTAAGGTGCCTAATAATTATGCACAGTAATAGTCACCTGCACACACAGATATCCCCCTAAAATAGCTAAAACTAAAAACTAAAACTTCCAAAAATATTCAGCTTTGATATTAATGAGTTTTTTGTGTTCATTGAGAACATGGTTGTTGTTCAATAATAAAATTAATTCTCAAAAATACAACTTGCCTAATAATTCTGCACTCCCTGTATGTCATGTGCATAAACCGTGCTGGTTCATGTTTGGTGCAGGAGAGCGTGTGAAATGCGTCTATAACAACTTTTAACACACGACAGAGTTGTTAAACTCATTGCTGAGCTCCGTGCGGAAACCGATCATATGTGCGCTCCGTGTGTATATTGTAACAATGGTATTTTTCATGTGTTCGTATTCAAACTCCAGTTCAGACCGCATCATGGGCAAAATACAAACAACACTTGTGCTATTGTGCTGAGTGAAACCATGCAGAGGTGAATGAGCAGCACTTTTGAGACCTCTGAATTCTGTGCTGTAATGCAATCTCATGCGAACATATTTTCATTTGTGCTGGTGGACAACAGCAAAAAAAACCTCCTGCACAAAAACTTCAGCTCTGTCGCAGGGAAATGCATTTTTGTGTTGCAGTACTGAGGAAATGAGCACCTAACGACCGTCTCTGGATGACAACAACAGAGAGAGAAGCAAGAGAAGTGGTACTTCCTCATGCACAACACAGCAATTATAATCTTGTGCATACTACAGTGCAGTGATGGGATTGAATGAGCTTTTTGTCATGAGTAAATGCAGAAATAACTAATTTCATTTTATGAATAAAATTAGAGAGTACCTTTAGTGTTCTCAATGATGTGCTGCCTATATAGATCTGTTCACATTTCAAAAAATGTGCTCTGGGGTTTCATGACCCTTTAAGAATTTAAGAATTTAAGCAGTATCTCATGGGGTTTTTCCTTTATTTTACATAATGACCACTATGAGGTGCTCTAGTCTATAACTTTCGTGCATTCTCGCAGAACGTCCTAAGCAGCTCCGTTCAAGGCCAGCAAGTTGTAAGGCCAGAGTGAAAGTGATCTTTCCGGCCCCGAACCCCATTTCATGCAGTGGGGACGGGCGGAACGGTCTGAGAATGGACAAGGCCGGGAAGCCGCAACAGAACTGTGGTAAAGGGGTATCTGAGCATTTGACTGGATGTCTGAGTTTTGACGACACTCGACAGCTGGAGGCGCAACTAAATTTGACGGACATGGCTGCCTCGTAATTCTCCACGCAGAAAAAAACCCGGGCAAATTAAAAAAAAAAAAAAACGGTGAACTTACATTTTGCAGTCACTGGTTAACATTGAGTGATGAACGTTTGTGGAAACGAATCTAGAGCAAAGCCTACAACTATACTTTATGTTCTCTTGCATAATAGACAGGAATAGACCAGGGAAAAACCCACAGCTGTAGAAACCAAGATTAGTAGGAAACGTCTCCTTTCCGTTTCTTACCATGACACTCTTGCTGTTGAGATAATGCCTAGGAATCATGGGCTCCAGTGTGTGCAGGAAAGCCATTCCACACGCTATATCCAGGGCAAACTTCACTGCCTGCGTCTGATCCACAACAAAGTCTAAATAGACGAGAGAAAGAGGAAGATACAAGAGAAGGCCTGAGTAAGACATTTAAATTTACTTCTGCAGAGTCAGGAAAAGTATGTACAGAATTTAAAAACATTCAAATGAAACAGACAAACTCTAAAACACCACATGATTTGTGTGAGACAGTAATGTGTGTGTTTTACTCACTGGTCCCCTCGTGAAGCACATTGTAGAGGGAGCCATAGGGCATCCAGTGTGTAATTATGACTGGATGAGGGGCGGGAGGAGCCTGACATGCCCCCAACACGGGCAACACATTTGGGTGGGAGAAGATTCTACACCAGGGGAAACATCAAGGTGGAGAGGGACGTATGAACACACAGATACAACAGACCGCTAACATGATGGAGACATTTCACAGAATAAATGTGACAGATCAATACTGTTTACTCTTTTGGAATAAAATAGTTCACCTAGATTTTTTCCCTTTTTCAGTTTTGACATTCTAGTGTCTAGGGTTAGTTTACCCCAAAATTAAATTTCTGTCACTGTGTACTCATCCTCACGTCGGAATTTTTTTCTTTAAAAAAATGTATTGTTATCAAAGTTAGTACTGTGGCTTTATGGTCAGACACTTGCATGTGTTGTCATATTATTAGCATTTAACCTAAATAAAGCTCAAATGGACTCGGCGTTATGAGGTGTAGACAGCAAACACAGACTAAGACACTCTTCTCCGCTCCTCAAATACATAGAAAATTAGTCTTTACACGCATCGTATTTTGAATAAAGAAAACACTGTAGTTATTCAAAGAACCAGTTTTTTTATATTCACCCGTGCACTGCAAACAAGCAGAGACGGTCTCCAAATTGTGTGCAGGACTTTTTTTTTCGATTGAGACGGGTATGATGTATAAGAGGTTTTGCTGCTGTATGAGGTTTGCTCTCAGTTTGAGAATCCCCTTGATTTACAAGGTTTATTCACAAGCTCTTAGTATAAAGTTCAGTTCAAGCTCTGGTATAAAATATATGCAGAAAACAAACAAACAAACAAACCCCATTATTAACCAGTACTTTTTTTCTAATCAAACCATTTTCAGAATAATAATTTTACAGAAAGATCGCAGAACAGAAACGTTAAAATCCTGATTCTGCTCAGAGTGACCTGACTGTCATATAATGTATGAGGCGTATTTGGCTGTGATTAGAATCTTCTTTAAACATCTTTGTCCGTGTACCACAAAAGAAAGTCATACAAGTTTGGAATATTGTTATTGTAGTATCAATGAATGAAAATAATAAAATAACTAATAATAATAATAATAAAAACTAATAATAAAATTGGTTTTCATTTTAATTTCAGTTAAAGCTTTAATAATTTTGTTGCGTTTTTGTCTTTTAAAAAAAATATATTTTCAGTTTTTTATTTCAGTTTTAGGTACTGTATATCAAGTCTAACTAAAATCAGAGAGGTTTCCTTGACAATTAGCTGAAATAAAATAAGTTTCTTTTATTTTTTTATTTTATCATTTATATTAATTTGTAATAATATAGTTTATATTATTTTATATTTATATTTGTAAGTAACAAAAAATGTTTTTTTTTTTTTTTTTAATGTTTGTTCATTTTAGGTAACTATAACCCTTATTTGGAATGAGTACATGATGACTGAATTCATTTCTGGATGAACTGTCCCTTTAATCTGTGTAATCTGGGCACACTTGACTAACCTTAGTTTAGGATACTCCTCATTGAAGTCACGGCTCTTTCTAGTAGTCCAGTCCCGCACATGAAGCATCTTGACCACAATCTCTGTGCCCTGCCAGCGGCCCTGCCACAGCTGCCAGAGAAAGAGAGAGCGGAGACATCAGTGTTTCCATAAAGAGACATGGTTTGGGTAGCTATTGTGGTTTGGTTTGGTAAATGAGCTCACCTCCCCAGAGTGATTCTCGTTAATCTTGGCCAGCATGGAGAGCTGCTTATAATCTATGCCAGCGGTTTTGTTTAGTGTGCCGTTACCTGCAGCCATCATGAAAAAAACACAACAATCAAACCTTGGTTGTGGATAATTCATATAATTTTATATCACAACCAATACACAGTTACACTGAACGACAATAAAATGCTTGTTCTCCAAAGCATCTGCGTTATGAATGTAAATGAGAATCAGATGTTCTGAGGGCACTTACGTGGACGAGTACGAGTGGTTCCCTTCCAGAAAGTGTCCTTGAAAGGAACTTTGGTCAGGCTTTGTCCCTGTTTCTCCGCCAGCTCTGATTCATAAGCACAACAGAATTATTAGGGCTGATGCAACATATAATAACAGAAACAGTTCTCTGAAGCTTCACAATTTCAGCAAACAATCCTCCAACAAATCTACTGCTGACGTCACATTTGCTACATTAGTAAAGAGGAGTGTTTACCTTTCAGATTTGCAGCAAGCGGTGGTTTGGCCTTGTCCAGAGGAGTTTCTCCATATTTGTTGCAGATGCTCACCTGAGCACCATTATTGACCAGATCCTGGAGAGAAGATCTACAATTAGTACAACAACGGATCTGGCACAACGGAACAAAAATTCTGGGTTCCTACACATTTTCAATTTCAAAATTCCATACTTTTCCAGACATCTCTGTAGATTTTTAAGACCAGATTTAACACAAATGATTCATACAGCATTATATTTGGTATATATATCAAGCATCTGGGAAGGTTTTTTCCACTGGTTTTCTCTAAGTGATAAGTGCTTACATGATTAGAAGAAACCTAAAACCCTTTATATCCTGCACATATTCATGTCTGACACATCAGATTGATACTGTAATCATGGTTAGAAGAAGTACAGTATGAATTAAATGATGGTTTGATCCTTTATCTGTTGCTAGTGGCACAAACACATTCCTTAAGTGAAGTTTAAAAGAGACTTGCTTATGTTAAAGTCAAACAGTTTTGGGTCATGAAAATGTGCACCTTGGATTCATACAGTTGTGTTCGACAATCACTAAACGATCAGTAAACTTTTGCTATGAAATTACTCCACTTGCATGATAATTTTATTTTTAGATATTCTTAAATATTTTAATGTATTTTGTTTATTATATACTTTTTTAATTAGCTTTTTTTAATTAGCTTTTATTTTTATATTTTTCATTTTGATTTTGATTATTGTCATTTTTAAGTGCATTTGTGTTAGTTTTTCTTAATGTATCGATTAATGTATCTTACTTTAGTTTTTATTTACTTTACTTCAGTTTATTTATTTCAGTTGCCAAGTCAACATTTTTCAATTTTCATTGAAGTTTTTGAAATATTTATATTTTATTTGATTGTTATTTCAATGAAAAAAAAACTATTTTAATAATTTTAGATTAAAATAACAACACTGTTGTAATGTTGAAAATATTCAAATTCATAGTCATACGTATTTTTTATCAGTATACTGGTTGCAGAAACAGGAATTTAAACATTCAAATAATATGCAAAATGTTTTTTTTTTTTTTTAATTATGGTTTTGTGTGAAAAGTTGAGGGTCTTAGCTTTGAAATGAAACCATACATGACTCTTTCAATCAGGACTTTTAAATATCAAAGGATTTTTGAAAGTCCTGCAATTACATAATTCCAGACGAGATACCGGCTATGATCTTATGAGGTCAATGACAATTTTATGGTGTTTTTCACAGCTCTTGTCCCCATTCACTATAATTATATGGAAAACAGCCATTTATTTCCCTTCTATGAACTGAAAGGTTTTCTAAACAATCTAGAATTTCTCATTTTTCCCAGCAGAGGGCACTTCAGACTAACCTCAGCCACCAGGTCATGGGCCCAGAAGCAAGCATAATGGAGAGGGGTGTTGCCATGCTCGTTTGCCGCATTGGTATCTGCTTTACACTGGATCAGCTAGACAAGACAAACCACGACATGATTCAGTATCCAGAACAGCAAACACAAATAAACCATTTAAAATCTGTTTAATAGAACTAAAAAGGTATTGTCAGTTCCTTTACTCCTTCTTAAAGGTGTGTGTGTGTGTGTGTGTGAGTATTTATAACTCTGGGAGCTTCTGTTTGCAGCTGTGTGTTTGTTTACACCTTTCCATGACCGTTGTGGTCCCTGTGGTTGTTCAGGTGCAGATGTGTATGTGTGTATATTTGTGATGGTGAGCATTTATCCGCTATGATCTGTTCGCACCTTAGCCAGAATGTCACGGTGCCCGTGGCTGGCAGCCAGGTGCAGGGGTGTGTCGTCACCACGGTTCATGACATTGATGCGCGCCCCTCTCATGATGAGCATATCCACGACGCCCGAACGACCCTCACGGCACGCCCAGTGCAACGGACTGAAACCGTGGTCATCCCTGCGAGAAAAACATATGTTAGCATATGAGTCAGTAGCATATCGTAATTAATCACATGAATACTTAAATATATTATGTCTAAAATTTAAGATTGATGGATTTAAATTGCATTTAAAATTTCCATGTATTGGATTACACAATCTAATATTATTTTGTTAAAACGGTCTATTAATATCTTACCCGTTTCATGTATGTATGACTGACAGATATGCATCACATTGTTTATCTGTTTGTTAAAACTCGTCTAACTAATCCAAATGGATACATCTTAAGTATTTGTGTATATACAGGTTTGGAAATGATGACAGAAGTTTTGTTTTTGGGGAGCTGTCCATTTAAACTAAGGCACTTTTTTTTTTTGAAGCAGTAGTTGGCGGTAAACTGTCTCCAGTCAGGCTAGTGTTCTCTCTCTCAGCTGTCTGTCTCCAGCCAGTTAAATATAAACAGCCGTTAACTGGCCCTTTCCTCTAGATTATGTATATCCCCCCTACCCCCCTCTGTTTAAGACTGAGATCCGTTCTAAGGCCTTCCTATTTCCTTTTCAAAACCGCAGTAAAACTCACTTACTTCAAGTCGATTGTGATGCTAAAGTTACAATAACAACACGGTGATCAGATCAGAGCCTGTGCATTAGCGCTGCTATGGACAGCACACGTGACTGATCCACATGAGGTTTTTACAATTAAAACCACAGAACGCAACTGCTGTGAATGTGTTATAAAGGTAAATTCTGCGGCTGGTGCTTATGCGCATCCCCACAGACATTAATTGATAAGTCTGCGGTAATGAAGTGTTTGTTGAAGAGCTGGGTGTGTGCAGTAGAGTGGGAAGCCTCTGGATAAATAGTCAGGCCAGTAGCATGGCTAAACTTAGGGTAGCTACTGAAACTTCTCACAAGGTCCTGCCAGAACAGACCAGACCAGACCACACACACACACACACACACACACACGTTTGTTTTGCTATCTTAGTGAGGACATGGCACAGACTTCCATTGATTTTATATCAGGTGAATGATATTTTCTATCACCAAACCCCAGCCCTACTCCTGAACCTACCCATCACAGAAAAATGTGACCATCACTAGATTTAAATAAAAACATCTTTTGGTTGATTTATAAGCCTTTTAAAATAATGAGGACCAGTCAATGTCCTCACTAGTGAGTTGTGAAAGTATTTCACAATATAAGTGAAGACATTTTGTCCTCACAAATATAGTCGCTCACTCGCTCACACACACACACACACACACACACACACACACAGAGACACAAGACACACAGAGTCAAATGGTGGTTAGGTCACAGGTGAAGGGGTTAAAGACAAAAAATTGTTAAAAAAAAATAAAGACAGATAAAGAGGATGACCCACTCCCATCAACAAATAAATTAATTAATTAAATAGGAAAGCGAACCATGAGGTTCCCAATGGGAATTCCGGAATGTTCATTATTTCCGGCCAAGCAGTACATTTCAAGGAAGGACAAATAATGTAAGAAAATAAAGTGTCAAACAAAGCAGGAAAGAAGCAGCAAAGACAGGAAGCTTAAAAGAAAAAAGGGAATAAAAGGAAAGGAAGAAGTAAAGAAAATACTGAGAAATAAAGCAGAAAAGAAAATTGGATAGAAAGGAAGGAAACGGATAAGAAAAGGAAGGAAGCAGATAAGAAAGAAAGAAAGAAAGAAAGAAAGAACAAAAATGAAAGGACAGGGGGAAAGACAGGAAGAAAGTTGGAAAGATGAAAGGAAGGAATTAAGAAATTGGGGAAAAAGGAAAAAAAATGGGACAAAAAGAAAGCCAGCGGGAAAGAATGGAAGGAAGCGAAAAGAAAAAGGAAACAAAAAAGGAAAAACAAAGTGGGAAACAAAGGAAGTGTGAAAGGAAGAATCATGAAGAAAGAAACTGGGAACAGGAAAAAATATGAAAAGAAGGAAGGAAGGAATTAAGAAAGTAGGGAAAAACAAAGTGGAAAAGGAAGAAAATGGGACAAAAAAGGAAGAATGGAAGGAAACGATTCAAGGGAAAAAAAAAGAAAGGCAAGAAAGAAAGGCAAGAAAGAAAGATAAAATAATAGGACATTAACAAGAAAAATAAATATAAGGAAGCAGGAAAGAAAGCAAAGAGCTCAAGGCCAATGAAGGAAATATGGTCAGTGTCCGAGCTCACTTTTATCACATCATTCAGCAGCGCTCCATCACACAAATGAAGCGGCAGAGGGCTGGATTGCGGAAACCAGAGCGGGAACGACAGGAAATTATATTCAACGCTCTCTCTTCCACTGTTAGTAGCTCCCTTCCTTTGCCTGTGTGAGTGCTCTGGTCAATTCATACCCAGTTCGTTTCTCTTGCCCTTGTAAGGACGTGAAGCATGCGCTGTTAACAAGCGCGCACACACACACACACACAGAGAGAAAGGAACGTTTACACTAACAGACTTACAAACGTACAAAGACAGACTATGTAAACATTGACACTAGAGTCACACAGCTGAAAGATTACGTCTCGAGTCTGCGGTTAAACGATCAAAGAGATGAAAAGCTCTCTTATTAAGAGATTCCTCAGGCCAAAAACCGTTCTGGGGTTGCGTTCGGTGATAATTTAAATGTACCACTCCACATCTGAGTTCAGGTTTCTACCTTTCAACACCAATCTGGACGAGTGAAAGCTCAGACTGAATTAGCTCATAAGCCGCACATCAATGAGGCGCCACAGACTATAAACATATCTAACTAGCAGGCTAGTGAAGTGGGCCAAATTGGGGTATGTTACAGGAAATGTAACTGAAAGGTAATTTCTGATTCAAACCACACATCAAAAAGGATGTACGGCTGATATATTTTTAGACAGTGCGGTTAAAAGTAAGAAGTTAAAATACAGGAAGCGTTTTTAATAGTAATCGATTTTAAATGTGCTTCTGATTCGCTTAAGCTGCAGCAGCTTCAATGTCTGTTTTAAAGCCGCAGAGACAAACACAGCTGTAACCTGGCATTTAGTTTGCTTCAGTCTTCTGCTCTTGTACTATCATTAGTATCTCTGAGTCCCGTCCAGGCATCGAGAATGAAAAACAGCCACAAAATGTCTCAGATCCTCTTTGATTCAAAATTTGAGAGCAGACTCAGTCAATTTGAAATGGCATTCGTTACTAGAGAAGCACAGATGCAAAATTTGGGTGTCGATACGGATATCCGATATCGAAAACAACTTGCACACAAGGTCCCTACAGGAGGATCATTTCAAAAGTGGAGTAAGTTAGATGGAAACTTTGAGTACTAATAAATCATCGTAAATAAGTTCAAATATTTTAATTTCATGTTGACTATGAAGCCCAACAGATAAAACCAATCATTTTAAAATCAACTTCAATGGAGGGCGCAGGCATAAGGGCCAAATTTTCTGGACATTGTACGTTCTAGATAAGTTTAGATAGATATTTAACAAAGTTCAGTTTGCTGACTGACATGCTGTAATGCGAAGCATAAACAACACCCATGTATGGCTGCAATTTCCTGTCTCCTCCCACAAAAACGTAAGGTCGTGACATCTGAAGCCAGGCTGAAACTCGTCATGGCCCTTGAGAAAAACTGAATCACAGCCCATTTCATTGTAGCAAAATCATTTTATTAGGCAAACCTCAACAGGCTAACGCGAAAGGCAAATCCCTTAGCTGGATTTTTCTATTTCTGGAAAAGGAAAACACTTTGAGTCAGGCAAGAAGGGAGGGAGAGACAGAGAGAGAGAGAGAGAGAGAGAGAGAGAGAAGTGACACAGAGAGGGCTGGTATGGCTCAAGTCAGCATGCTTTGCTTGGTGAGCTCATCGTATGGAAACTATTCGTCCCAACCATTTCGTTTTAGCCCAGACTGTTCTCTCCTCCCCCGCTTCCGAGTCACAAATTAGACATAGACTCCTACTCACACAGATTTGTAAAAGATCAGCAGTTGTTTAGAGTAGGGAATTGACATATATGCTCTAACATAAATAAAAATGAAGAGTATTGTCTTATCTGAGTTGCCATTTTCCCCTCCTGGCTGTTTTACAAGACAGCAAGTCAAACATTTCCTTACGCATAATTACAAAGTCACAACTTCTGCCATGTGAAGAGGGCCGGAAATGCCTAGATAGCGATCTACATCGGACATGATGGCACGCCTCCCAAAACGTTTCATCTAAACTAGCCGCTGCCTACAATCTGCTGATTTCGCGCTGAATCGACACTAGGGAACCATTTGTCTTCGACCCGGTGCTTTCAGGTAATAATTTTTTGTGGCTGACAGCAAGAAAGCAAGTCCAGATCAGATTTGTCTACCTGAATGTTTTCCTCTCTTTTGTGCTTCCCAGCTGTTCTGGGATGTATTAGTGAAGGAAGGCAGGCCAAGGCTGCTTGTGAGAAGGAGCTTGGCAGAAGTGGAGGTATTTGAAGAGGGTGCACGGATCGACTCTGTGTATGCTTTGCACCATATAGGGCTAGAAGTGGAATTCTGGTCTTCAACAAGTGTGGAATGTTTTTCATTTAGTTTATAAGACATAGACAGGATATTTCGGGTCCTATTTCTTTAAACCTAGGCTAACAATGATGAGTTTTCCACAAAAGGCATGAACGATATTTACATTCTAGAATAATAATTTAACAACATGCTCCATAACTGATAAATATTAAAAATTAAAATAAATCATTTTAATGCTACAACTGAATATAGGCATTAAATATTATAATGTACAGTATGAAATATATATGTAAGAAATTTTACATATATATATATATATATATATATATATATATATATATATTTTTTTTTTTTTTTTTACAAATGATTGTGCTAATGATTCAATTTTAAAGCGTAATCACATTTTTTGTGTTTAAAAAAAAAAAAAAAAGTACTTTAAAGGAGCGTTAGATGTGTAGAAATGTACAAATAAAGGAAATTGCCACAACCGAATATCAAATATCGACTAGACATGCTCGAACGAACGCAGATCGGTATCGGCTGATAATCAAATTCTATGACTCGATTGGGAGTCACTTGCCTGGCGCACATGTAAACAGTACACAGATGATGCTTTTGCACCACGTTTTGCTTTGTAGCTTTGCGAAACATTAGTAAACCACAGTAAATCACTCATCTTTATTTACAACCGTCTGTCTCAATTCAAAGGAGCCAACATAATATGATGCACAGATCTTGAGAAAATCCTTACAGTGACATGACAAGCTGCTTGGTTAAAGCTACAGGACTTCTGGGATCTGATCATATGACGAACATGATGCAGTGTTCTCCAGCGTCATTTGAAAGTTCAACCAATGGAAACTGGATCTTGGGTACAGTGGATAGGGACGATGTGACAAGACCAATCAGACACTTTTACAGCTGGAGCGCATGTAGATTGGACTGATCACTCATATTCACAGGTTTTGATTTACCATGTGCCGAAAACTAGAAGCACACAGCTGAAAAAGCGCTTCATTTTATGGTCAACAGTGAAAGAGAGCTTACATTTCACTTACATAAATCTGAAATGATCATTATCGGGCAATCATAATATATATATATATATATATATATATATATTGTAAGATCAAAACATCTTGTGCCTGTCTACTGATGACCATGTGTTCTGTTCTGATGACTTGAGACTTTTTCTTGTGTCCCATTGGACAAATATCTAGACATTGTCTCATCTCGTTTGCCCCTCAGACTAACCCAGAAACCATGTGATTGTAATCATGTCCTTATATGTATTTCCAGTTGCTAAACGGATGGTTTCACTTCTTGTTTTTCACCTATAAAAATTGTAACCCTGGAGAGCGAATAAACTGTGTCCATGATTGAACTACACTCTGTGTCAGTCTCATTTCTTGGCACCCGGGACCGATCCTGTATTTCTTGCTGCATTGATCAAACTCAAAGGGTTTCTTGAAATATTCAATATCCAAATTATTTTTATCTAACACATATATATAAATATATATATATATATATATAAAGTAGTCACATCGGCTGCAAAAATCCTGATCAGAGCATCCCTATCATTGACATTACTGATAAATTACAGAAAACAGTCATATTGGCCAATCATTAAATTGAACGCATTAGCAGCCTACTTTAAGCTTTGTAATACTAAATACTATATTATAATAAACAATTTTAAAAGCTTTAGTGAAAAGATTTTTTTAGAAAATTCATTTTAATACAACACACATACAACAATCTAGCAACACAGCGGCACGTTTTGAATGTTTTGCATTTGTATCAGGACTACAAAGGAAGTAAACGAGTAATAAACTAATACTGAATCTCCTTAAAGCTTCAAAGCCATCTGATTTAAATATATAAGATGTTTATGCCACGACAGGCCAAATACCAGGATGAAATCCACAACAGATGAAAAGAGATAAAATCTACCCTTATCGTCTTTCTGAGACACTGCTCCCCTGCTCCCAGGGATTAGAAGACAGATAAAAGTGTGAGGGGTGAACTGAGGGACAAGCTTTGACAGATGTGGGCACAAATACAATAAGTTTCTCAAATTTATAGGTGGGGTGGCCTCCAAGGATCCGCCTCCTACCAACAACATCAGCTAATCTTTGAATGAGTAAATAAGGTAACTGTTGAACCAAGACTGCAAAACGCAAATAAGCGGTCTCTATAACCAGACTGCAAACTCCCTAATAATAACTCTGAATAAATTCATACTCACCCCTGGTTTAGGTCATTTTCTGTGTTGTCCAACCAGAGGCGGACAGCTACCGCGTTGCCTTCACGGCACTGAGTGAAGATGTCATCCATCTTCGCACTCTCTCTCCTCTCACACTACCGGAATCCTTCGTCCCCTACCAGGAGTGTCCTGGGAGAGGCGTCTGATGCAGCTGTACCCTGAAGATGACAGGCGAGGGCTGACAGAACATCCAGCCAGGGGAAGGGTGCGTTGAGTCTCTTCACAGCCTCAGGGTAAGAGTCTGGTGTCTGTGCTGCACTGCAGAGAAATGAGATGGAAGCTCAGATGAGCTGTCCTGAACACAACTAGCAAAAAACACACTGTCACAGTCCAAGTCACTAGGGAACAACGACTAAAACTGAAAAATAACAAGTTGTCAGTCAAAAATGATAGGGTCAATGACATGATGCTCAGTCTCATCTATTAATTTATTCAAATAAATAAATGCCATTCGTACATATGACTCGAAATGCACTGTTTCTATAGGTTTTTTTTTCTGCTGCATTAAAATCAATTTGAACATTTTGTGAGGGAATAAGGTCAACATGTCAGGGAGATACAACTGTCCTCATATTATAATGAAGAAAAAAAAGCTTATTTATAAAAATATTATTGAAAAAAACAAAACATTTTTTCTTAGTCAAATATTTAATAATATAATATTTTAACAAAAACAAAAAATACTTTATAAATTATACTTGTGAATTAATAATTCCTTATATTTGTAAAATAACTTTTTTTAAATTAATGATTAAGATGTATGAATTAACATGAAATGAATTGTAAAGAAATTATGTTATTACTTTTTTTATTACCACATAATATTTAGAGACATATAAATTAATTTAGTTTTTCAAAACCACATGAAACCAAAGTAAATACCAAGAGGACAATTCTAAAAACTTGGCACATGTTTTAAAATAGATTTTTAAAAGATTTTCTTTCCTTTACTATGGACACTCTTATATGCGGTTTCCATGCAAAATTGCAAATTATACTTATGTGCAAAATTGGACAAAATATCTTCTCTTATGTTCCACATAAGAAAGAACACATTGAATATACAAGTCACAGTTTAGAACAACATGAGGTTGAATAAACAAAAGAATTTTAATTTTTTGATGAGCCATTTACTTAATCCAACACACAGATTTCCGCAATGGGTTAAAATATGTTCATTAACTGCAGATAGCCTAGGTGATGAATACCCATGTAATCATGCAGGTCTCAGCTTGTTATAACATACGTAACACTCCCTCACCGAGTCCAATACAATCCTCTGCCAACAGAATGTGTTGCTTTAATATTCTGACATCACCCCAACTCAAATTTTAGTTAAACACGTCTCCGCAAAGACCTGTCACGCTCATGAAAAGCTACTTCTGCGTTTGTGTGCCTGTGTTTTTATTAGCGAACTAAAGAAAGGCCATGTTACATCTATTTAAAAAAAAAAAAAAAAAAAAAAAAAAACATTTAAAAAGCTTTTTCTCATATAAACTATAATTCACTGTGTGTGTATATACTTTGCAGTGTTTTTGAGCTGGGATACCGGAGAGATTAAAAAAAACAACATGCACAGCTGGAAATGGAAACAAATGTGTTCACTAACAGAAAACGACAGACAAATTAGATAAGAGAGAAAAAAGCAGACTGATATTGATTCAGTTAAATATGAATTCAACCACAAAGACACTAAAAGCAAACATGACAGTAAGACTCAGAAAGATGAGAAGAATTAGACAGACAGGTCTATATTGAAAAAGAAAACAGTTATATGCACTAAGAGATGACTGGTATACGTCAGACAGATTTAGTTGAAACAGACAGAAGAAAAACAGACAAAATTAGAGAGACAGGTATGCATGTGAACAGGCAGGGAGGCAGACAGTTAGAAAGACAGGTTTGTTTATGAGTGAACAGTGGTATGTGCAGATAGAGAAACAAGTGTTCAAACAGAATGAGACTGATAGATACCACTCAAACCTATTGATATATGTGCATTTCAACAGAAACAGATGGGTATTTGTAGATAAGACAGATAGACAGTATTTGTGGCAGACAGATAGACAGTCAGGCGGACAGACAGACTAGTATGTTCTCTCAATCAGAGTGACATTAGCCGTGGAGCTAACGGACGTTCAATTCAAAGAGTCCCTATTTTGAGTGAACCAAAAGTAGGAGGAAAAAACACAACATGAAGTATAATGTACTTAACCATGCACAATGGATTTATTTTCACTCTACACTTTATTTGTGGCTATTCAGCAGTAGTTTTGTACTGGCGAGAGCTAGTCCGCTAATTGTGCTAACAGTCATATACGCCCACAGTCACTGAACTTTACGATCAACACACGATTCTTGCTTCCCTCACACTCAATCGATCATAACAACCATCATTACCTGTATATGTGGCCGCTTTCAGTTGGAGTGCACCAACGGTAATGACTGGGACAGTCCGGACCGACACTCTTCCAGCGTCCACACCCTTCTGTAGCCCGAGTCAGTGATCTCCTCCCCGCCGATAGACACTCACTCATTCCCCGCAGATCGCGTCACTGCAGCGCCCCCGGCTGGAGAGTGAGGAAAACATGCGCCTCGGGACACGCTTTTCTCTGTACTATCGTTTTATCTCTACTCAGAACTGTGCCTGAGGTTATGAATATTCCTTTATATACAATGCCTGATCAAACAAACAAACAAACAAACAAACAAAAAATCTCTGTTTGGATTTAAATAGGCAAATACTTATGACTGGATCATTATTGCTTTCATTTCTTAAACAACCATGTGGGAAGACACATCATGGCCATATACCAGAATGATAAAGCCAAGATTCATCAGGTTCAAATAGTGAAGAATGGTTGTGAGGGTGCATGAGGAATCATTTTCACACATGAATTGGCACTTTGGAGTCCAGACCTTCAATTCATTGAAAGTCTCTGGGATGTGCTGGAGGAGACTTTACAGAGTGCTCGACTCTTGCATTGTCAGCACAAGATCTTGACCAAAAATGTATTGGAATAACATCACAACACTTTATTTCCATCAAGAGGTGCATCAATTTTTAGCCAAGATCACTCTGTGAAGTGTCCTCCAGTCCTCCAAGAGGACTGATTCATCACGGTCCCTCCCATTCTTTCACAATTTGTGCCTGATGAATCTATGCTTTGTCATCCTGGAATATGGTCATGTTGTGTCTTCCTACATGGTTGTTTAAGAAATGAAAAGCTACACACTACATCAATAAGGGTTAAAAGAAGTTTTTTTTTTTTTTTTTGCTTGTTTCATAAGCAAAATGATTCATTTTGATTTAGTATAACTCTATGCACTAAAATAACTAAAACTGATATCAAATTAATTAAAAAATTTCAAAACTTGAACAATGAAACCAGTAAATGTATTTAATGTATAAAATATTTTAAGCCGGTTGTGTGGTTGTCTCTAAAATGCTTCTAATCACAAATTTCTGCTTCGATTTCTTAAAATATATAAAATTTTTAAATAATTTTAAACAAACAAACAAAAAAAATACTAAAATTCTAATTCACTAAAAGAAAGAATCATCACTATCAGCATGATTTCATTAATGTAATTATAAAGGAAAATGTTTATTACAAAGCTATCTATAAGTGCAAATAATAAGTTTTTCATATGTGACGAAATATGCCTTGGACTTTAATTTGGGGGAAAAAATATTTCAGTGTTGACTTAATAATAATAACGGGATAACTAAACATACCAAATACAGATTCAATAAAAAATAAAATAAAATAAAGGCAAATTTATTACCTTCAGTTTCCTCATTATGCATTTTATTAAAAGACAAAGAGTTCACATGTTAGTCAGCAATGCATAATTATTCAATGTTGTAATAGAGGTATTTAAATGTTTATAAAGCCCATTCCACTGAAAATGATCAACTGGCGTAAAAGATGTCTGTGATATTTGAATATGCATCGTAACAGAGACCTGGACATATAATGTTATTTGACCTAGACATATAATCTCTGGTATGTCTCTTTTCTGCACATCCCAATCAAGATGGAGTTTAGGGCGTCTGTCCTGCTGCAGATTGCGTTTCAGGGACTGATGCGCTGGGCTTAAGATTGAGTTTATCCACTGCACTTGAGATGGGACCTACACTAGAAGATGTTGAGATCACTGCTGAAGGTGCTACTAGTCCCTCTGATTGCATTTCTCCAAAAGCTGAGCCAGTTGTCGAAGATGTCTCAATATCTGATGGATTATTGAGATATGAAGGTATCTGTCTGCTTTCAAGCATTGGAGTTGTGGTTGAGGGCAACTCCACCTCTGGAGAGGATGTGGCTGGGATCCCCAGGGTTGATGGAGACACTGTTGAAGTGTCTGTGATGGCAGCAGATTGGTTTTCTAATGCTGCTGCAGCTTCAGCTTTAGCTACTTCTGCAGCCTTGCTCTCCATCTCCTGCATCCGCTTCTGCACCATCGCAGGCATCAACTGCACATACGTTCCCATTAAACGGTGATTGGTCCTTATTAATTTACCAGCACAACTGTCCGCACAACGCTCCTGGTTAAAAAAAAAAAAAAAAAAACATTATATAACTGGCATAGTTAATTTATGTGATGACTCAATCTGCAATACATTAAAGCAATAGTTTACCCAAAAATGAAAATTCTGCCTTGATTTACTCACTGGGGGGTGAGATAAGGTGGGTTACTGATATTCTTCCAAATATCTTCCTTTGTGTACAGCAGATCAAAAAAATTCATACAGGGGGAGTAAATGATGAGAGAATTTTAATGGATTAGTTCACTTTAAAATGAAAATTACCCCAAGCTTTACTCAAAGGCCACCTTGAAAATATTTTAAACGTACATGTGAAAAGGTTAAAACAGTCGACATGACTGCAGTGGTTAAACCTTAACTTCAAGAAGAGATGAGAATACTTTGTGCGCAAAACAAAACCAAAATAAAAATAATGACCATTCAACAATATGTTCTTTTCTGTGTCATTCTCATATGTTGTATACGTCCAAGTTCTATGTCAGTATGCTGACTCGTTATTGGCCGGACGTTAGCATCACACGCATGTGCTGAACCACTGCAGTCACGTGGACTGTTTTAACGATGTCTTTAGTACCTTTCTGGACCTTGAAAGTGTTGATTATATTGCTGTCGGAGTATGCTACTGCCGTGTGAAGTATGTTTATGACGGATGGATGCACTTTCTTGAGCTTCATACTCATTGGTCCCCTTCACTGCCATTATAAAGCTTGGATGAGTCAGGATATTTATTAATATAACGCCGACTGTGTTCGACAGAAATAAGCAAGTCATATACATAAAAAAAGGGTAGCTTGAGGGCGAGTAAACCTTGAACCTTGGGGTAATTTTCATTTCAAGGTGAACTAATCCTTTAAGCATAACAGGTTTCTTGTTCTATTGTTAACTGTAGCGTCAAAATATGATTTATATATTTTAGTGCTGACCCGATTGGAATTTTTTTGCTCTCGAGTCTATTTTATCTCAAATCTAGCTTTTCTTTTTGTTCCTGATGATGTTGGTATGTTCCCCATCTCATTATGTGAATGAATGAATGAATGAATGAAAGACCTCTCACATTTCTGAGACACATCAATTAAGGCATCTTTAAGTAATATTTAATATATTAAAAGTTGTATTAAAACCGTAAGTACACTAAATCATTTTATTTAACTCACTTCATCCATTGTCAGATTTCTGTAGTTGAAATTGCTTGTGCATCGCTGGAAGCAGATTTCCGTCATGCGATTGTAAACGAGGAGGAAGTCCCGCAACTAGATCACAAAAACGGTACAATTAAATCATAAGCAGATACAAGCATAGCATACAACAAAATTAAACATATAGCTATACATACTATATAAAAACAATTGTCACATTCACAGACACATGAAAGGACTTCCATACTTACATTTCGTAGCTGACCGTCGGGATCCATGACAATATTGTTGACAGTATATAGCGAGAGAAACGTCTATAAAAATGCAAATATATTACAAGTGAAAGAGATTAAAATAAGAAACGATATACTAGAGCAATCGCATGACTTTCAGCAGCGCGCGGCCATGTTTATAATCACGTGACTAAAGGAGCCTACGTCATGAATAGTTGCGGCGGAAGTTTGCAAGAAATTCTCATCAATACTGCAGCGAGTTTGTGCTGTTGCATTTTTCCTGTCTTTCATGTCGGTACGTGAGATAAGCAAAAACACCTTTTTGAATTCTCTCCTTTTTTATTCACAAAGGTAGCTAAAAAGTATAAGAAAACGTTTTCAGAATCCTTCTGTCATTTTTTTTGTTATTTGGCATTTTATAGCAAAGTGAGATTTGTTTATGGTAATTAGGCTATGGTTAATGTTATGGTATTTTATGGCAATATTTTTTTTTTTTTTTACATCTTCAGACATTCTTCAAAGCTTTCAAAGAAAATAAAAGTTAGGTAGGCTACAGAACGTATGTCACAAAAATCAAGAAATTCATTACATCTCTATGAATAACAGCTGTTATAGGTTAAACAGTCCTTATTTTTTTGTGCGTAGGTACATCAAATTACTTGAGTCGTCAGTCAACCTTTGGACAAACAAATTTTTATTGGTTGTCCTCAAAACCTAAAATATTGCAAGAAACAAGCAGATTAAATATGTTAACATATTCTTCTTAGTCGCCTATATGTACAACAACATAACAGCCCAACACTGTCAGCAAGAAACCACATTTAAAAGGGTGTCCTCGTTTAAATGTGTCTTGATTGATCCTCAGAACAGATAGCTGCTGTCCTCTGCATGGTTTTGCACAGACAAAAATTGTAATTTGGCGTTTCACCTATGTCTGTTGACAGCACCGCCCCACAATATCCTGTGTTTCATCTTATAGCATGCCAAAGGGTCTCAAAATGTTAACTGTCCTGTTCTAGACTTTGTCTAGAGTGATCGTAGCCTTCATGCAAATTTCTGCACATCTCGAACTCCCTCTCTGCATCGTCACCTCTTTCCATTTCCATTATTCTTTCTCTTTCTCTTTCTCTCTCCCTCTCCCTCTCTTCTGCTTCTAGGGCTACTTGATGACTGTTGAGGTAGATACTGTGACGTGAAACCATGAGGCTGCTGCTCCGAGACGGGAGGGTGACGTCATCCTCGTTATCGTGGTCCATGCAATTCTGCTGGGTTGCTGGTTGTGGAAGCATCTGGGCCTGGTGAGCTTGAGTCTGTTTTTGGTATTTTCTCTTTTTCTTACGCTTTTTATTGACGGTCAGATCCAGAGAGGCGTAGGACACGTCCCCCTGCTGGACCTGCAAGAAAATGACAAACCTAAGCTGTATTTTCATGATCTAACACATTCAATGCAGTGAAAAAATATCTACTTACTTTACCTTGCTTAATTTTGGCATTCAGGTTAAATTGCAACATAACAAAGGCCATCAAAAGAATTTCGCAATAAGTTGCGCAATACTGGTAAAAAGGCTTTCTCTCGGTCTCAGACTTTAAACCTTTATGATACCTTGCATCACGGATCTTAGTGTTGAAATAGTGTTTTAAAGTCAATTTGAAATGGAAGTTCCAATTGTCTTTTTTTTTCCCAGTTATCTCTATATCAATGTGAAATGGCTTTTTGAAGGTAAAAAAAAATGTAGGGACTTGGAGTGTCCACCCATTTTTTCAGCGCCTTTGGTATGGTATTTTTCCATTAATTTCCCCCTTGGGATTTTTCAAATGTCTTTGTTAAAGCTTTATAAGCCATGAACCAAGCCAATTGGCTATCATAACATTACAAACTTTGAAGCAAAAACATACAAGACTGTGTACTGAACAGCTTTAGTGAGAGAAAGAACTACAATCCCATGAAACCTTGAGAAAAGCATAATCAAATCAAATTGAAATATTTCAAATTACGAAATATAAAACAACCCATTTAAAAATGTCATTTGTGGTACTTCATGGGAGTAGGCGGAGCTCTTTTGGCACATTTTGCTTGTAGCAACCATCGGATTGGTGTAATTTTCTGCACATGGGTTATGTAGTTTTTCATCACGAATTACACTGTTAAACACCGATTATTTTAAATCTAATTTGAAATAATGTGTGCTAATAGCAAAGCAAATACTATCTATTAACAACCTCGTAACTCACAGTAGGTTTATAAAAGGTTTATAAGTAAAAACTAAGATTTTACTTCTGGAAACCGACTGTTGGACTGTATTGGGAGTTGATTGGATCGGTGTTGCCTTTGCATCGATGCACGTCATCAGAGTTTTTGATTAAAGATTATATGGGCACATGAATTAAAAAAAAAAAAAAGATGTGCCCGAATAAATCATTTATAATCAACACTGCAGTATTCCATAAAAAATATGAATTGTCCATTTTAATTTCATAGTGAATTTAACTTATCAAAAGGCTCAATATCTTGCAGAAGCACCTTCATTGCTGCTTAAACCCGAACGTTTAACTTGCGAGCTATGAATGTGGCATGACAATGAAGCCTTTGACACACTTACTACTCGAGTGGTCTGAGAACTCTGACCACAGCTGCGTTCATTAAAAGACCTGCTGCTACACACGTGTCTTTTTCTGCAAAATGTGTGGGAGTGCGTGCCTAAAATAGTTATCATGTGTAAATTCTCACGCAGCCTTTGTGAATGTTTTGAAATTTTAAGCATCATTGAAGTGATTATGAAAAATGTCACACAACGCAGTACCTCTATTGTCTAATGTTTTGCGTCTTTGTTCCATGTTGAAAATGCTTACAACGCGTGCAATAAGCAACCGATATTTCTTTAGAAGTATATCATTTAATATCGGCTGCATAAAACAAGACAGAGAGCCCAAAAATTAAAAACCACATTTTAAATGTTGCAATACTGTTAAGAGTTTAATGTGAAATTTGTTACTGGTTGGCCATCAAATAACCAACCGTAGCCAGCCAACCATCCAATAATCAAATATATAAATAATTAGATTGAATAAATAAACATGAATACATACATAAGTAAAAAATAAATAATTAAGTAAATCAAGGGCGAGAGCATCACTTTGGTTGGATTTTTGCACGTTTTTCATAAAAACACTGAAGCGTACATAAGATCCATGTTTCTACGGTTAATGTGTAAACTCATTGTTTTTAAAGCATACTTCACGCTTACTAAAATACAGTAGTGGCCAAAAGTGTTGTCCGGTATAGGAAAATTGACATCTTATTCAAATATTGTTAAAAATGAGTTAAAGATTTTTTTTAAGCATATTGCGTAGTTGTGCTTAGTTGTGCGAAGTCAGTGTTTTGATTTGTGATAGCGGAACACATTTCATTATGCCGGACATTATTATTGGCCATTTGCAGTATTTGGCCAAATTATAAACGTCCAAAACCAAGAGAGAACCAATGAAATATTAATATACATAAATAGATAAATAATAATGATTTTTCCAGTAAGCTTTTTGTTTTTCTATGCATTTTTTTTTTGTTTTGCATGTTTTATTTTGTTAATTGCAAAATAAAACCTGTAGATGAAAGTTTGCCTTTTTTTCCCAAATAAATTGATGAGATAAACGCCTTAATCAGGTTTATTGTTTTGTTCTTCCCTCTTGTTTAAAATATATATTTTTAAATTATACTCCTATTTTGATGGATTAATTCAACTTGTGGGGTTATTAAAAACAAATATGGACGTCACTTTTGGCACTTTTCACATTTGTAGATAAAATGTCAGCATGCAATTTGTTGGAAGACCTTACCTTTAATCTCTGCTTTACTGTGCTTGCCTGTGACATTTGTTCATAGCACACCTCTGGAGACATTTCGAAAGCTCCTGAACAAGCATTAAAAGCATAGCAATGTCATCTTAGCAGTAAACAGCAGACATTCTTTGAAATACTAAAACGGATTGGCGTATTTGAGCCTAACATACCTCCTCCATCTAAACAGATATTCCCATAAATAGGATTTTCCTGTCTTTCCATCTCGTCATCCTCAAACCTGCACAAAACATAACCGAAATGTATTCAAATGATTCATAGGATGGTGGATGTGGAAAAGGATTATTACATGCTAAATCGAAACATTGTTTCAGTATTTTAATATCAAAACAATATTTCTGTATGCCTGTTAGATCTAATACCTGTTAGACTGAAGTGAATCTCGACGTAATGGCTCCTCTTCATATTCAAACATGTTTTCATTAGCTGATTCAAAAAAGATACAGTTTTTAACCGTGAACTAAAGTTGTTATACATTTTGTAAAATGCGTATTTTTATGTTCTTTAAAAGTCAAATGTATTGAGCATACCTGCAGACGACTTTTTGTCCTTTCTTCTTAATAAATATAATGCAACATTTAAACACACAGATATCACCAGTGCAATAGATGTCAGAGAAATAGCCACATATGAAGCTTTGCAATCACCTAAATCTGAAGAGAATGTTAAATGACAGATCATGATTTGATATGATATTGCATTAAATTCCCATTACACCTTATCTAATATTTATATTACAAACTTTTAATAATTTCGTTCCTCAATAGCAATTATTTTGCCTGTTTTTTTTAATTCTTCTTCTTTTCTTTTTCATTCTTAAACCTTTCAATAAATATTTTTGTCATATTTAATATTTGGATAACATTTTTAGAGACAGATATAATCTCAAAAAGAATATAAGCATAAATCATTAAGAACGTTTGAGAAAGTTATTTGAATTTCCGGAGATGTCACAACACTGAAAGAATTTCATGAATCTACCAATATAATAATTATCGCTCATATCATTGATGCACTTCTCTAGTCTGGAACAATTCATAAATTGGTAACACTTTACAATAAGGTTCATTAATTAGCTACATTAGTTAACATGAACTAATAATGAACTGCACTTCTACAGCATTTATTAATCTTTGTTAATATTCATTTCAACATTAACTAATATATGATCAAAATCTTGATAACGTTAGTTAATGCACAGTGAACTAACATGAACAAACAATGAACAACTGCATTTTCATTAACTAACATTAACGAAGATTAGTAAATATAGTAACAAATGTATTGCTCATGATTAGTTCATGTTAGTTAATAAATATTATTTAACTGATGAACCTTATTGTAAAGTCTTACCAATAAATTTGTATTACTAATCATTGGTTTGTGCAGTTTATTTACTGTATAATTCACAGTATTATTCAAAAGGAGGTTTAAAATACTAGGGTTTCATTTCAATTAATCAGTCAATAAGTCTTCTAAGCATTACGATCAAAAAATGACTGAGAAACATAAAGAAAACATGCAAAAATATGTCTAAAATATATATTTTAGTCTGCCATTAGACAACAACCTCTACTGACATTACAAAACAGCTTTCATTTAAACACAGTTTGTTTGAAATACTGTCAGCAGAGAACATTCACATACAGAAGAAATAATTTTTCTTCTTACCCATCGCCATTGTTTTATAGGGTCAAATGTCTGATAAAGCCTTGTCTGATAAAACCTTTCACCTGTATGTGAGCATGTTCAACAAGAAGTGCACCAGAGTTGTGCTATTTTTGTCATCTTTAGACGTTTTCGGTTACAAACAGGAAACGTGGCGGCTACCTTATTCGTTGCAAACATTCCCATCACAAAGACACACACTGAGTCTACATTGTGTAGTGTCATAAACCATTCACTGTTGTTGAAATGTACATTGAAAGCATTATATTTATTCAAGCAAATTATGTGTGAAATATTTTTAAGTGCTTTTCTTTGAATTTCCATTTGAAAGTTTCCTTTTTGCTTGTTGCATTTTGTAAAATCGGTTGAATTTGTACTCTAATATTTATTCATTTATTTTTTTTTAAAAGTTATACTTTTCTAATATTGCAGTGATTTTTTTGTGAGCAAAATCTTGCTGTTATTTTAAAAATTAGGTGAAAAGTAAGGGTTCAAACAGGGCCGTTTGGGATTCAATTGAGTGGGCTCAATCTCCACCAACATTTAGATTAGCGGTTGATCAATATGGAGTTTTCAGTGGCCAATTCTTTATTTTAACTTTTGTCACCCCTATCTTGAATATTTGGATACATACTTTAAACGAAATGAAAATCATACAGCAATCAATCAATGTTATTATTTGTCACAAACTTATTATGAACAGAAGTGCTTTTATAATTTATACTATTATACTATTCATAATATAAGATAAGGATATTAGAGTGCTATATTTCAAAAGAAGTGTTATATTGAACTGTGAGTCAAAGGTGAATGAAAAACAAATTTTCTGTTCACAATTAACGATTATTTTTCTCATACACCATTGGTATAATACTCAACATAATGAAGTGCAATAGTATATTAGATGCTTGATTATACAGTGCAGGATACAGATGATCTAAACACTGAAACAATCAATCCTTTTTTCTTCATTTTCCATTTCCGACCACAATAGCGAGAGCAGGAAACGTCCTTCTGCGTGAACGTGTCGCTTTTGTTGTAGCAAAGAACCACAATGCACAAAACTCTGTACAAAAAGCATCTCTGTACTCTCTCTCTCTCTCTCTCTCACTATCTCTCTTGTGTTCTCTCTGTCTAAACACACATGCACTCTCTATCAGGCATATGTCTCTGTTCATTATTCAGAAATGCCTTTCATTTCCATCTTCTCCTACAGTGAATGAAGGCTTGTTCTCAGGGCTAAACCACATTTTATAATGCCAAACTTTACAGAACCAGAAATGCAGCCTAAGTTGCTTTAAGCACCATATTAACAACCACCACATGTGCTGTTATTGGAAGTTATAATAAATGGTGTCCAGAGTTGGCTTTTTTTTTTGTGGATTAGACCTGTAAGGTTAAGGATACATGCTGTCTCTGTTGGTCATTGTCTGATGTGGTTTTGGCAGTTGGTTTGTCTCGACTATCTGAGGTGTAAGCTGAGGTTGCAATCAGTTGCTAGCCTTCGCTTTGTTAACAGAACATGCAGCCACAACATGAGGTCAACATTAACATGTAGGCTTTATTTCAAAGGTATCTGATTCTGATAGCACTCATTTCTTTCTTTGGAGCTGTATTGTTATGGTATCAAAAGGTAATTACAATATCTACCTGATCTATTGAACATGGTAGGTGATTTTATGATTAAACTCTAAAGTTTCCTATAGGGACTAGTCATATTTCATATATCTGGAATTTACCCTGTTTTTGACCCAACCTCCACCCACTCTCTTATCTAGTTTTCTTTTCAAAATTTACACATTTCAGGGAAAAGTTTTACATTGCAACTATGTAGGAGTAGAGCTAAGTAAGTAAAACTCAAGATATTCAATAATGTATTTAATGTTCGCATAGCACAGTTAAACAAAATTCAATCACCATTTTCACATTTTTAAAAGTTACAATCCAAAATTTTACAAATCCAAATTATTTAAGACTAACAGATTTTATATACAATCTATCCAGAAGACACAAATAAGCACTAAAAAATCACATAAAAACACAATTAAACGGTTAAGGATTAGATCACACAAACATGAAAACCCAGAAACTAAATTGATTCATCATTTAAAGCTACCGTTTTTCTTTGGATAACAGGAAGAGTTAGACCACTCGATTCAGATGGATTACATCTTATTAATCTATGGATTACATAAATTTTGATGGATGGCCTTTCAAAGAAGGAACAGAAATCTCTAAAATTTCATTACAAATAGCTTCAATTATTTTGAAGATCAACGGATCTCAGAACGGGTTCATTCTCATGTCTTTTTGGAACGACATGAATTGAGTAATTGATGACAGAATTTGCATTTTTGGTGAAACTTTTAGTCAGAAATATTTTTGGCCCAAGGTTTCTGACTACTAAAGTGTATAACACCTAATTCATACAAGAATATCATTTATGGTGACGTCATGGTTCCTCACGGATGTGTATTTGACTGGTGGTGGAGGAGGTTTGAAAGGGGGTGGCATATCCATTCTGAAAAGAAAAAGTAAAAATGTAGATAAATGGACTGAAAATATGTAGGACGCAGTTATAAAAGGACAGTGGATGTGTTGATAATTTTGGTGTGTCTCACTTTTTTTGGTGCAGGTGTCTTTTGTATAGAAGAGCAATCAACACAAGAAACAACAACACAATCGGAACCACGATATATGCTGTGCCTTTTGACTCTGAAAGAGAAACAAGAGATATGCAAGGAAAAGTCAACCAATAATACTAGTAAAATTAGCTCAGGTCTTGGCCCAAATTCATATCCTGTTTTTACTGTCATGTGCATGTCTTTTTGCAAACAGCACATTGACATCAATCATAGATCACACACTTTAAATATGTGCGTCTGCAAGTTAGGTTTCCCTGTTACAACCAAAACATCAGGTGAATTTATTGTGTGGATTAAATTTGTTTAGATTCAACATAAATCATTAGAGAGCAATTTTAATTCCTTAAACAGATTGATTAGACATCAAAATTAAGTGACAATATTCTGGTTATAGCCTAATACATGACAGATGACTTGATTTTAATTGAATTTATATAAAAACCTTTGAAGCATATGTGGCGTTCGTAATGTGATTTATTTCCGAGTGAGAATTAAAAAATTATTTTTATTTTAAATTTGATTTAACTTGAATGTTGACTGACGGATACCTATGATGCATTGCTGTTGTTGTGCCAAATTTTGACTTCTTGGCAAATTAAACCAAATTTGTGACATTTACTCCCTGTGACATCTATTTGTGGGGAGGCTGCTACCTGAGTGGTCCCTATCTTTTCAAACCCTCCTTAATCCTACCAAATCAGATTTAGATACCACACCTGTTTGCCTGAATGCCAAATTGATGCGGTTGATTGTGGAGATCTGTTTGAGCGGGATGGGAAATGGGAAGATCAAGTTCTTGATGTGGTAAAGCTTTTTTTAAAATACTTGTTATTATTGCCATAACATATTTTGCAACACAATATTTCCACCAGTAGTGATGTTGGGGGGGGGGGGGGGGGGGGGGGCATTTGAACCAATTGCTCTACAAAATGATTCACTGTTTCGAAAACCTTAGAACTCCAAAGATTTGCGGCACCTGCTGGTCAAAATGGTGTAAATGCAACAACTAATCCCTTTCATAAAAGGAATATCCATTAAATGTAGGCTAATTTACAAACTTTTTACAATTTTTTTGCTGTTTTATTAAAGTGTGGGCTAGTGTTAATTGTCTGTTGAGCTTGGCATACTATGTAAATATTTACCTTGTTGGTTCGTTAGTTAACATTAGTTAACTACATTAGTTTAGATGAACTAATAATGAACTGCACTTATAGCATTTATTAGTCTTAGTTTTAATTTCAACATTTACTAATGCATTATGAAAATCAAGAGTTGTATTTGTTAACATTAGTTAATGCACTGTGAAGTAACCGTGAGCTGCTGTATTTTTATTAACTAACGTTAACAAAGATTAACTAGTAACAGATGTATTGCTTATGGTTAGTTCTTGTCAGTTAATACATTAAGTGCTACCCACATAAGTTGTATTTGAATTGAATATATTAATAAAAAAAATAAAAAAATCAAGGCCATCTAGCAATTTCGAAATATTTCTAAACCAATCAACGTACGACAAACGCAACGAAATCACATGACTTGGAAAGTTTGATGCAAGTTCTGAACCACTGGTACAATGTTAATGTTTCGAAGCTTCACGAAGGCGCTCATCACAAACCTACACAAACCAAAGAATGGCACAACCTATGTGACGTTAAGCTTATCCTATTTATTTTACGGGTCTCAAAGTTTTTACATTTTGTTAAAAGGATGAACATTTTTTCTTGTGTATTAAAAAGTGAATATGGTTATATGGGTTTGATTTCATATTGACTTTCAGAAGAGTAGGCTAATTTGTGTGTTTTTTACCTTTCGATGATGTCTTAGTGGTGGTGATGTTGTTCTTCGTTATATCAGCGGTGACTATTTTTCCTCTGGTAATTGGATCTGGATTTGAGCATGGCTTTTCTGTACAAGAGGTGCCTGAAGATTTTACTGTGGTTGCATGTAATGTTGATGCATTGCCAACAGATGGAGCAGAAGAGCTGTCATTGAGAGGAGTGTGATGGCTGGTGTGTCTGGGTTGTAGGTTTGTCAGAGTAGCATTTGGCTTTGATGTGCTGGTTCGGAAGTGACCAGAATCTGTTGTTGTCTCAGTAGCACCAGTATCATCAGTACTCATCCCCATGGAGGTAAAGTTCCTCAGATGTTTGGTGGTTCTTTCTGGGGAAAGTGTTGTCATTCCTTCAACAGCAATCATTATAGGGAAAATGAAATGTATAAAGAATGAATATTAGAAAATGTTCAACAACATCTGTTTGTACACAGTTCCAATAATATAATATAATATAATTTAATATAATAATTTAATCTGTGATGGACTGGCCATCTTTTCATGGTGTTTCCCTGCCTAATGCCTTGGATGGCTTCAGCATCTCTGGCATCCTACATTGGTTGAGCAGTTTGAAAAATGAATTATATTACTATAAATTATATTATAAAACTTGTTTGCACAATGATTTTATTCACTGTCACAATTAGTCTGACATGGTAGGGGAAGTACTTATTAATGATACTTGCAGGGTGACCCAAATGTGTGTGACATTTTTACATTAGATTATTTAGTTTACTTGTGTTTTCCTTATGAGAACCATTGGCTGGTTACAATGTAGATGATTTCAGTTTTTATTATCCTTGTGGAGACATTTAGTTCCCACAATGTAGGCAAAGACCTACACACACAGAAACACCTCAACAACCTTTCCTAAAACAATAAGTCCCGGAGGGCTTCGACAGAGGTAAATTGATCAATTAACCTCTTTTCCAAAATGTATAATTAATTCCCATGGGCTACAGTGTTATGTTTGTCTTATGTTTTTCCATTGTTTGCACTGAAGTGTGCATCTGCTTTGGGCAAACTGGGATTTTATCGTTTAATATTTAGCTAAAAAGCTGTTCTTTTCTTTTTACAAAGGAATCTTGAAGTGGCGCATGATCCCTACCACAAAAAATAAGCTTTTTCTTACTTTCGTTTTGCTTTGAGAGAACATGGATAGAAAACTCAATGTCTCTCTGGAGCTGGTTGTTCTGAAAGACAGCTGTCAGTTTGTATGTTCCGGACTGGTTAGATGTCATGGAAGTCAGAGACAAAGTGTCTGAGTGAGACAGTATTGTGTCACCCTAAAAATCATCACATGGATTAGTCATTTTAAACAAGTTAATACTCTACAAATGACCTATTTAAAGCAATACTGGTTAAATATTTAACTTTAATCTCTTAATATTTCACTGTCTTACCTGCATCCACTTATATTGCAAGTGCTGAGATGCTTTTGCAATACAAGAAATCACCACATCCTCTCCAAAACTAATGTTTAACGGGCTGCTTGTGTTACACTCAATGTCATCAACAACTGTTTGGAAAAAAAAGACAATATTTTAATGGATTTGTGTTGTTATATGAGCTTTAATTTGACAGACAATTATAAAGATTAATTCAAAACCTTTTTTGGTTGCAATTGATCTGTATTCTCAATTCAAACACTCACAATTCACTGTCAGTTCCATAGTGGTATTGAGACCTTGCTGATTGTGGACATCTCTTTCCCATTCAGGTAAACAGACGTACAGATCGCTGTTGCTTCTGGTGACGTTTGGTAAAATGAACTCTCCATTCAAGCTTTCCATCCAAAAGAGCTTGTCCTGAGGAGGATAATGAGATCAACACAACAGCTGTATAGATTGTGGGATGTAGAAAGGTGTATTTTTCCATCTGACTCACCTTTGACCGTCTAAGTTTATAACGGCTTGGCGGAGGCCTTACTGAACAAGTAATTTTCACATCATCTCTTTCTTTTACGAACCCATATGGAATTGACATCCTCACCGATGGTGGAGGCTCTGAAATCATCCGACAGATATTGCTTATTCACTTTTATACTTGATTGTAGAATGTAGGTTAAATGGTTAGTTCACCCAAAGATGAAACTTCTGTCATTAATTACTCACCATTATGTTGTTTTCAACCTGTAAGACCTTCGTTCATCTTCAGAACAGATATTTTTGATGAATACCCCAGAGAAAACAATGCAATTACCACCGTCAAGGCCCAGAAAGATTTAAAGATTGAATCGTCCATGTAACTACAGTGGTTCAACTGTAATTTTATGAAGAGACGAGAATATTTGTTTGTGCTCAAAAAAACCAAAAACAATTCTCGTTACTTCGTAACATTAAGGTTGAACCACTGTAGTCACAGCCACTGTTTTAACGATGTCTTTGCTACCTTCCTGGGCCTTGAAAGTGGTAATTGCGTTGCTTTCTATTGGGGATCAGAAAGCTCAACGATTGCAAATATATCTTAATTTGTGTTCCAATGATGAACAAAGGCCTTACAGGTTTGGAACAACATAAAGGTTAGTAATAAATTACAAATTAAATTTTTTTGAGTGAACTAACCCTTAACAGTGAGCAGTTTACCTGTGACCTGCAGCTTCGTAGTTCTTTTAATCGAGCCATTAGGATAAGAAGTAATTTCGCAAAGATAGTTTCCACTATCTTTCATGGTAACTTTATACAGGGTCAGGATGGAGCCCTGTAGCTTTCCAGTTTTTGAACTGTTCATCCTCGTCAGAAGAGAACCGGGTTTAAAGTAATGTTCTGGCATTGAAGGATAGAACACCACAATCTTCTGATCGTTCTCATTTCCTTGATGCTCTTTAGCCCACTCCAGCTGGATAACTACAAGTTCACTCTCTTCTCCCACATAGCACGGCAGGCTGATGTTCTGTCCCTCCACAGCAGTTACAGATACGTCATAATGTATAAGCACTCCATACGTTCCTGATAAAATATTTTCATAAGGGATAATCAGTTTACAGATTACATCATTGGTCAAGATGTTCATTGGTTTCTAAGAGATAAATTATTGACACATTTTCTCCTTTAAAGGCTTTAAATCACCCAAAAATGAAAATTCTGTCATTAATTACTTACCCTCATGTCGTTCCAAATCTGTACGACTTCCCTTCATCTTCAGAAAACAAATGAAGTTCTTTTTGGTGAAATCTGAGAGCTTTCTGTTCCTCCATTGACCGCATATGCAACTACCACTGTCAAGCCAGGTTTCGAAGTAAAGACATCATAAAAGTAATTCATCTGACTCCTGTGGTTTAACCTCAAAGTATCAAGGTTGTCAAGTGACACGAGTGCTTTGCGTACCCCCCCCCCCCTTTATTTACAAAATATTAATCTCCAACACTCGTTCTCGAGACCACCACAACTCATGTGTATTTTGTTGATGTGAGAGCAGACATTGCGTGAACGTGCATTGGAATGGAATATTTTGTAAATAAAGTGGTAAATTACATTGCGTTACTTTAAAGGCACAATATGCAAGATTTTTATATTAAAATATCCAAAAAAACACTTGGAGAGTGTAATGCATTTCATTCAGCTGGTGCCCATCCCTTCCTTGTCACTTGTCGCCTGTTAATGACGTTATATCTGTGTTATCCCTGGTTTCTGCTTGTACTGCACAGTAACCATGGCAACAGACACGGACAGCTGCGTAACGTCTTGAGGCACCTTGTTGTTGTTTCATTCAAACATTATGGACCATGGCAAGCAAACTTTGTGACAAAAGGAGAAATAAAACGAGGATCAATATCGGTGTGGCATTTTCGAGTTGGTGAGAGCTTTGCGACAAACTTTGACTTGACGGAGACAGCGCTCTTGCGCGTCATAAGACAAGGACTAAGGCTTCATAAGACTAATCAATGTTATGTAGCTCAACACGCTGAAATGTTAGAATATAATCAGTATGATTTTCTAATGTTGATCTAGCTTACTGTTAAGTCTCATACAGACAACAAACTAATACCCAGAATAACATTACAACTTTCACCACACTCAAATGCAGTTTAGTATGATAGTGTAACGTTAGATCAAGTGAAACAGCGCTGCGTTACCTCACAGTTTTAATTCGTCAAATAAACTGACCTGTGTGAGTAGTATTTCAGCACTTGCGAGTAGTTTGATAGAATGATATCCCCTTTATATCTTTTATATCCCCAGGAATTGTGTGTGTGTGCCACTGATATCTGTCTCTCATTAGCAATTGCGCCCGCGATTCTCAGTCACGGACTGCCTCAGACCACAGTCATGTTAAAAAATATGATGTTTAACTCATCCATAAACATTATTAGATCCACTGGCATGACAACAATCTACGCCTTATTATTGTTTAGCGATCCCTAGTGAGGAAAAATACAGACTGTACCTTTAATAATGTCTTTACTACCTCTCTGGGGATTTAAAGTGCTAATTGCGTAGGCTCTCATTGAAGGGACAGGAAGCTCTCAGATTTCATTAAAAAAGATCTTCATTTGTGTTCTGATGATAAATGAACGTCTTACAGGTTTGGTACTTGCGAGGGTGAGTAATTAAAGACAGAATTTTCATAGGTGAACTAACCTCATTAGAAAAAGTTAAGTGGCATCTGTGGTATAATTTTATTACATATAATTTTATTTTACTTGCATATATTTCAGTTTTTCACATTCTAATTAAAAATGTTAAATATTTTATTTAAAAAAGTTATTTTGAAATAAGTTTATTCATTCATTCATTTATTGTTTTTAAGCATCAAGTCATGCTTTTTTTTTTTTTAACCATGAAATAAAAAGTACACCTTGAATGCATGTCAGTAAGCATATTTTAATCAATTAAAATAATTAAAATACATTTTCTAAGATAAAATGTATTTTATTTATTTATTTATACATGCATACATTTTTCTCATTACAATTTTGGTTGTACCACATGACATCTTACAACCTGAACTAACCTTTCCTTGTGATAAATCACATTTTCTGATATTTTAAGAGACTTGACACCCTGTTTACAGGGTCTTCTATATGATATAACCTATCATTTCAGGATGTTTTCACTTGTTGTTTGGACCAACAAGACTTTTATTTGGCAGACAAAAGTTTTTGAAATATTAATAAGCTGTGAAGCAGTTTTGTTAAACTTTTTCTCCTAAGAAATAATAATACAATGTAAGCCGCTTTGCATAAAAGCGTCTGCTAAATGACTAAATGTAAAAGATAATCCTAGATAAATACTTGATTTTTTTTTCAGCACTTCATTCTTTTAATGGTGCCTTTGTCTTTATTACGAAATCAGGACAATTGTATCATTAAAGTTACTCTACACATGAATTTTTAATAAATGAATAAATAGAGCTGAAAGATCAGTGTCATGTCATTTAACAACTAATCACATGACCAGATCAATTTAAAAGCTATTAAACATTTTCTTTGTTGGTAGAAATACAATCCCCTCTTACCTCGTATCATGCATAAAACAGTAAGAAGTTTGTAAGTTGTCTCTGCCATCAAAACCTCCATAATTGTGAAACGAACAGTCTTAACAGAAAGAGTCTCACAACCACAGAAGAGATACAGGAAATGAGCTACACCACCAGAGAGACAGGAACTGGTTTGTCAATGTCTATAAAATCTTCCTTCTAGTCTAGTCGCTTGGTTTGGCTTACGCTGTGCAGTTTAGTTTTCTTTTGAACTGAACAGCAGGGGATACTTAATGGAGAGATGCTCTTATGTCTAGAGTAGATCGGATGGAGTGATGCATTTTGGTCCTGATGAGCACAATCCACTGCTTCAGCAGAAATTATGACCTTATTTTGATTATTTGTTGCCAGTCAGCACGTCTTTCTCGATTTCCTGTAAGAATGCAATGCGACAGGCTGCGGCCATATTTTCTCAGATACAGCAGACACACAGTAAAAATCTGAATCACGTCAAATTTTAAAGCTCCTGCTGGAATTAGATGTTATTGTTTGTGGATATTATATCGAACAATCAGACTGGATGGCAAATGTCCCACTGGCCCGCATGAACGTTTAGCTTCTTTCTTTTGTATTTTTAGAATTTAATGTTAGTTCACATCTTTAAATGAGACGTGACAGGAAACTACTATGGGGAGAGTGTGAACAAACACAAGACATTTCAGCCTACCACAGATGCAGGCTTGGGAGTACAGAATACTAGACGTTACATAATCAGGATACATGAGTAGGGACACAAATATTATTATTCTGGCTGATAATTAGTTTCATGTTATGACCGATATTACAAATCTATACTATTTTGTCTAAAATAAATGAAAAAAAAAAAAAAAAAAAACTTTCAATGACGTTACATAAACAGGATAAAAGTAGGGATGCACCAATATTAAAATAATATTTTTTTTATGTAATGGCTGATATTAAAATTCTATACTTGTTTTGTCGAAAATAAATAAATGAAAAATAAAACACTAAACCTACAATTAAGTCACGGAATACTAGTAATGATGTAACAGTAATCAGGACGCATTATAAGCATTATATAAGCACCGATATTAAAATTCTAACTGATAATCATTGTCATGGTATGGCTGAGATTAAAAATATACTATTTTGTGTCAAATAAAAATAAAACATTAAAAGCTAAAACTGAGTCTATAATGAATACTAGTAATAAATTATGTTATGCAATCAGGATACATAAAAGTATGGAATGCACTGATATTAAGTTTTCTGGCAGAAAAGCTTATAATTGCTTTCTTGTTAAAACGGCTGATATTAAAATTATATACTATTTCACCTAAATTGATAAAAAATGAAACTCTAAGAACTAAATGCTACAGATTTTAAATACTACAAGTGATTTTGACATTGAAACATTATAATGCACAGTATGTAAAACCAATATTTATTTTGAGATTTGCTAAAGATTTCATTTAACAGCATTATTAAGTGTTTTTTAAAGAAGAACTTGAGTGTTACTGTTAGTGAGAAATATGTTTAGTTTAGTTTGTCCCTAGTTTTCATTTTGTTGTTGTGTTTCTGTTGCCTGTATTTGTTTTTGGAGTACGATTACACAACAACTATGACTTTCCCTTGTGTTTTACATGTGCAGATGGCAACATTGTCAAAACAACCCCCATTCACACAGATCTGCAAAAACAACTAAAATCATTGCATTATGCATGCCAAGCCAGTAGTTGGCGATGTCACCCCCCCCCCCCCCCCCCCCCCCCCCCAAAAAAAAACGATGTGCCTATAAACTGAACACGTAATACGCATGTGCATGATGTCTCCGTTTTTATGAATTCACATCTTTGTAGTTTACACAGAGACACGAGATAACAGTATTGTTTTCCTCTTAGGGGGAGTCATGGCCTAATGGTTAGAAAATCAGATCGAAAACCCGAAGGTTGCGCGTTCAAATCTTAATACCGGCAAGAAATGACTGAGGTGCTCTAACCCCATATTGCTCCCTGAGCGCCGCAAAAATGGATGCTCACTGCTCCGGGTGTGTGTGTTCACTATACTCAATACTATTAATGTATGTGCACTAACTGGATGGGTTAAATGCAGAGGACAAATTCCAAGTATGGGTGACCAGATTTCTTGGTGGAATATGTGAGCAAGGGGTGGGCAATATTTTGGGAAATTTTACTCATATCATGGTCATATTGCCCACCCCTTTAATTATAATTATTGTTGTATTAAAAGAACTTTACAAACAAATTACAAACAATACGATAAATACAGAGATACAAGAGATACAACTTTTTCAGATACAGCAGGGTTATTTACCATGTATAAATTTATTTAACATTTTTTGTTGTTTGATTAACATTAATGACAGAGAAATATTTAATTAGGCTACTGTCCGGTATTGACATGTAAGACTTTCTACTCTCTGAGAGCCCCCTAGTGCTCGGGAGCATTTCCATTTTGTTGTGGCTTTATTTTGTTATCTTGTGGCTTTATTTCGATGTGTTGTGAACTTATGTTTGCTTTTTTAATTTCATTGTGTTGTGCACTACTGGGCCACTGTAGTTTAGTCCCTGATTAACCATGGTTAGTTTCCATTGTTTCAAATTGGTTCAATTGTTTTGATTAGTTCCCTTTTGCCCAGCCCTGAGTTTTCAGTTGTGTTTGTCTTCTTTTTGTGTTGTTTGAGTTACTTCTGTAAATCTTGATAGATCTCTTATGTTTGTGGTTTTGTAAACAAAGAGTGTTTATTGTTTGAAATACCTCTTGGTCTTTTTCGTGCGTGTTAGTTAACTCATCCCTGACAATTAGTTGGCTGCAGAAGTAATCTAAATGTAAAATTTAAAGAGAAAAGCACTTGCACAAAATATCCAATTTGGATCAATAGCCTGAAAAATATTGGCAGATAACTGGTATGGTACCAAGTATATCATACAGGATCCGTACTTTTAGGTAAAACAAATAAAATAAAAAAAACATTACTTGGACCAGTGACTCCAAAAGAGCAGACAGACCTTAGATTTAACTCACAGATGTCTCACACCTTTGAACTAACTACTTGTTACACAGAGAACATTCACATGTGTCATTTCTATTAATCACGGCCTCTGGGGTTTTAGCTTATTATCATTGTCTTGTAGAAAAAGACCAAAATCACATACTATCAAATAATAATGAAGCAATGAGTGCTGAAAAAAGGGAGAGAATTGATTTCTCTATTAGATTCCTTTTGTTGTGTGTGGGGACGGGATATATGGGACGTTAATAGATCCATGAATGTGGCAGCTGATAGCAGCATGGGGAAATAAAAACGGTAAAATAAAAATAAAAGCAGCATTTTGGTGATTATGGAGGAAATGTGACACATACTTAGGACACTAATCCTTAAATATAGACATGGTGACGTAGATTTAGAGAGACAAGCGGATGATACAGAATAACAGAGACAAATAGGAAATTATTTGATCTGTATAAGCGACCTGATGTCCTCAAGTCAAATTATTTCCAAAGGTCAAGAGCGGCTGTCGTCTGTAATATTTGCCTGTCAAAAGAAAACACATTTGAGACTTTGTATTCCAAAGGAATATTATATTTTCTTTTTTTTTCGTAGGACTCAGTCAGCAAAGCATTTGATTCTGAAATTGAGTAAATGTCTGATGTAATCCATGATCATCTCTAAAAAGTGTGTTTTTGTGTGTGTATGTGTGTGTGTGCGTACCACTTGTGTGTGTTCGTGCCTCTGAGGCAAAGACTCTGGGACAAATTCAGTGAGGCTGAATATCATAAATGCAGCCTGCATCATTTTAATGAATAATTTGATGAATAAAATTGTGCAAATCAGGTAATCAGGCAGTCATGCACAAAGTATTCTTGCTTGTCATTATCAGCAATGACATGAATGTCTTTGAGCTTGTAAACAGACAGAAATCTTGCCTAGATAAGAGTAGTGAAACAAATGAAGTTCTGATGTAAGTTTCATCAGATGTTCAAATTGGAACTATCATTATGAATATACAAAATCATGTTTAGCTTCACAGTAATGAGGCTTAAAAGGGTTTTACTGAATTCACCAGACTGTACCTTTTGGTACAGTGCATCCAGAAAGTATTCACAGCGCTTTACTTTTTCCACATTTTGTTATGTTACAGCCTTAATCCAAAAAGGGATTAAATGAATTATTTTCCTCAATATTCTAAAAAAAAATACCCTATAATGACAACGTGAAAGAAGTTTGTTTGAAATGTTACTGGAACATAGTAATGGGCTGGCTGTGTAGAAACTCACACGATGACGATGAATCTCAACAAGTAGATACTAGATAATCCAACAGGCAAACATAGATGAAGGCAGGAAAACAACAAAACACATGTACAATACAAGACCTGACACTGAACTGAGGAAAACAGGAACTTAATACACAGATGATTCACTCAAATGACAGAGGGCTATGATGATTAGGGTAGTGTCCATGGTGACAGATTAGTGGCAGGAAAATAGAACAAAGGAACATGTGATCAATGACAACAAACTAAGAGTCTAAACAAACGTAATTATGTTCACAGCCTTTGCCATGACACTCAAAATTGAGCTCAGGTGCATCCTGTTTCCACTGATCATCCTTGAGTTGATCATCTTGATTGGAGTCCACCTGTGGTAAATTAAGTTGATTTGGACATCATTTGGAAAGGCACACACCTGTCTATATAAATTCCCACAGTTAACAGTCCATGTTAGAGCACAAACCAAGCCATGAAGTCCAATAATTTGTCTGTAGACCTTTGAGACAGGATTGAATCAAGGCACAGATCTGGGGAAGGGTAAGGAAAAATTTCTGCTGCATTGACGGTCCCAATGAGCACAGTGGCCTCCATCACCCATAAATTGAATAAGTTTGAAAACACCAGAACTCTTCCTAGAGTGGGCCACCCAGCCAAACTGAACGATCGAGGGAGAAGAGCCTTAGTCATGGAAGTGACCAATAACCGGATGATCACTCTGACAGAGCTCCAGCATTTCTCTGTGGAGAGAGGAGAATCTTCCAGAAGAACAACCATCTCTGCAGCACTCCACCAATCTGGCCTGTATGGAAGCATGGCCAGATGGAAGCCACTCCTCAGTAAAAGCCACATGACAGCCCTTCTGGAGTACTGTCGGACCATGAGAAACAAAATTCCCTGATCTGATGAAACAAAGATTGAACTCATTGACCTGAATAGCAAGCGTTATGCCTGGAGGAAACCAGGCACCGCTCATCACCTTGCCAATACCATTCCTATACAGTGAAGCAATGGTGGTGGCGGGATCATACTGTGGGCATGTTTTTCAGCGGCAGGATAGAGGGAAAGATGAATGTAGCAATCAGAGACTTCCTTGCTGAAAACCTGCTTCTGGGCGCTCTGGACCTCAGGTTGGGGCAAAGGTTTATCTTCCAAAAGGACAACGACCCTAAGCATATAGCTAAGCAACAAATTAAAAGACATGAAACATAAGAAAAACAGCCATACCAAGGACACAATAAAATAAATAAACAAAATGTCAACGACAGTTGCCAAAGAGAAAAGGTGGGTTTTAAGAAGCAATTTAAAAGAAGACAATGAAGAGGCCTGTCTAATGGGCAGAGGCAGATCATTCCACACTTTAGGAGATGCCACAGCAAAGGCACGGTGTCCTCTGAGCTTACACCATGCTATGGGCACATTCAGGAGCAGTTGAACAGCTGACCTGAGAGAACGGATGGGTGTATAAGGGTGTAGAAGCTCATTCCACACTTTCCTAGGTAAGTACACGTCAGTGCATACAGTAAAATATTGTGCAACTGCTAATTTGTTTGAATTCATCTTAGTTGTATGTTTTCGTACAATCTGCTTATGCCCATGCTTGCTTTTTTCTAAAAATACATGCAAATTATCATACAAATTCATTCAAAATCGCCACTTTGTGAAATGCTTTCTAACAAGATTAGGGTTAGTTGCCTGAGCCTGTGGAATCATTGTGGGGAAATGGGATCTTGCATGACCTCAGAGTTTTAAAAGTAATAATAGTTTTTAAAAAGTATAAAAGTGGGCCAAAACTTACACAAGAACCCAGTCTACACATAGTTTGAATGCTTTATGAGAATTGTCTTTGTTTTTATAAAACAAACCCAAGTTTGAGTTTTATTAACACTAGTAAATTTTAACATGACGACCTGAGAATGACTCAGGTGTGACATTTTAACTCCATGGTGTTGCGCTTTTTTCTTATCACTGCAAAAGAGACTCGAAATACTCTGTCGATTTTGGTCCTACAGATAAGCGTTATTCATCAATCGAAACATTAAGTGTCTACTTTTATTTGTGTTCACACACTCACAATGTGCTCTTTTTGGTCTTTAAATCTCCTCACATTCTTTGTTCTAGTTCCCTCACAGTCCCACTTGATAGGGCTATTAAGGAGGACCTTTGGCTTCTCAGGTGTGAAACACATCATTCATGATCATTTACACCCTCCCCGCTTATACAGCCTTCTAGCAAAAAACATGTTTACAAATTTTAAATCACTATATTGTTGTAACGCAGTTCTTAAGTATGGGAAGAAGGAGGCAGGAACTGGCGAACATTAAACAGACTTTAATGAACTTAAAATAAACAAACAACAAAACGAAAGTAAAATTGCAGCTGTTCCTCACGGGCCCTCCTCGTCCCAGGAGCACGGTAGCGAGCCATCCGTCCCACTGATTTCTCAATTGCTCCAGCACCACCGCCTCGGGCAGCCACTCGCTGTCTTCAGTCCTCCACGCTGCCCGACCTCCTCAGCATCGCGATCCCCTCAGCAGCGAGGGCTCTTCAATAGCATGTCCCTCCTTCCTCCCGGGTTTCGGCACCAATGTAACACAGTTCGTAAGTATGGGAAGGAGGAGGCAGGAACTGGTGAACGTTAAATAGACTTTAATAAACTCAAAATAAACAAGCAACAAAACGAAAGTAAAATGACAGCAGTTCCTCACGGTGACTGCCACACACACACAACCATAATAAAACACAACATAAAGTCCTTCACTGTCGTCGCTCCCCTTTTATGCTTCCGGAGCTTCTCCGCGAGAGATACGAGACTGGTGCAGCGCTCAGCTGATGCTCATTATCACTTGCGTCACCTGCCTCGCACCGTTCCCTCAGGGCTCTCGCCACGCCCTGCTTGTAACAATTGTTTCATGTGAATGAGTGGACATGATGATTTTCACATCATTTTGAAGCAAAGCTACCACATACATTTTTCAAATGCCTTGTGAACAAACAATCAGTATGGTTTTTATGGCCTTATTTCAGTAACTAAAAATATTCACATAAAACAATATATTGACATATATTTTATATAAGTATATAATATAAATTTATTTTTTCACAAACCATAAACGTAATTTTCTCAATACTGAAAACTTTTACATACGTTCTGCTCACATATTATATTGTTGCAAAGGTTGTGCTGAATGCACTGTAATCAGACTTTAGAAAGGAAAAAGTTATAAGTAACAGAAATAAATCTATGCATGTCCATCATTTATATCTGAATCTGGCACACAATCATTGCACAAACAACGCCAATAATGATAGTCCACTTCCTGTAATGGGATCTCTATTAGTGGTACGTGAAGATGAGTGAAAGTCATAAATAGTCATAAATATTTCTTACTGTACATTAGACATATTTTGCAAAAAAATATTTATTAAAACAACATGTATTATGTTGCACTTTCTAATGAAGTTGCAGACCAACAACTTTTATTTCCTCAACAAAGGCAATTTTTAATAGCAGTTGCATGAGCATTTTATTGGAATAATGCTATTAAAGGTTGTTAACAGACTAGTAGCTACTAAACAAACATCTTGGGCAAAGATGCAGCATGTCACTAGTCTTTATTTGTTATCTGTATACAGAATGTTGTGGTGTCTTGGGTGAAAGATGCATCTCTTATCCGACAGAGAGGTCATACTGCAGTATAAGGCTTGTCCCCTGGAGCAGAAATGGTTCAAGTGGTTTGCTTAAGGGCACGCTAGCAGTGCACATTGAGCATCTCAAGGAGATGTCACAGAACTAGCATGCCGGCAGCAATGCTCAGACTCCCGACCTTTTGGATGGCAGCCAACTTCTTCCTGTTTTTCCATAGTGCAGTGACATTAGCTAGCCGGTACTTTTAAGAGTATTTAAGACACTGCCTCAAATCTGTGCTGACCACTTTGATCTGCAGGTCATTCAGATGAGTTAATGATGGCAAGAGACGAGATGTTCCACAGCGCTCTTTGTCTTCTGATCTCACCATGCATCACTGATTTTCCTTCACCGTTCATTGTTCGTGCTTACATTCTGTTATGTCACTCCCCCTGACTGTCTGTCATTATTTTTATTTTAAAGGGATAGTTCACATGAAAAAAACCTCTCTTTATTTAATCAGTTACCCAATTAGAGAAATAGTTCACGCAAAAATGAAAATTATGTCATTATTTACTTCCCCTAAAATTGTTCCAATCCTGTATACATTTCTTTGTTCTGCTGTGTTGGAAAAGCTGAATTTTCACCATCATTACTCCAATCTTCAGTGTCACATGATCCTTCAGAAATCATTCTAACTTCTGGAAGACCAAATCAGCATATTAAAATTTTACCTTATTATTGATTTTGACAACAGTTGTGCATCTTAATATTTTTGTGTAAACTGTGATACATATTTTTTTTCCAGGGTTCTTTGATGCATCTTTGCTAAGTAAAAGTATCAATTTCTTAAATCTATTGACCTCAAACTTAGAGTATAAAATACATAGACATAATATTTTTATAATCACTTGTTTTTAATATTCCCAATTAATCGTTATAAGTATTTGTGTTGTGTGCACATTTTATTTATCTAAATGTTTATTTTATTTGCCAACTTTGTAATATGACTAATTGGACCATAAGGATTACTTTAAAAACTGACAACAGTGTTAATATGAGGATGAACTTAAATTGACATTGACCTGTCAACAACCGTGTCCCACTCAGCCCACTGAGCCGCTATATTGTTTGAGTAAATAAATCTTGATGGATAACCTGGTCACGTCTGATAAGCTCTGACTCATTGTCTACATCAAATACTCCCACATGCGTGGTTGTTGTGGACCTTTTCATCAGCTTGTTTAGGTAGTGCTCTATTCACAGCAGGACTGCAGTTTCTCCAACATTTCAACACTCTGTTTGACCCAAAGAGAAAGGCCAATAAAACTCTCTTTCTCTCAGACAGGTCAGTCTCTAGGGGGCTAGCATCTCTCTGCAGAGAGCTTGAGGACTGTTCCGCTGTCAGAGACTGAGTGGCCCAAACACTATCATGCCTTTCCGCACACTGAATCCAATCAAACCTACAGCAGTATGTGCCGATATCACAGGACTATTCTTTGTGGTCCACTCACAGTGTTTTAATATTAATAATAATAATAATAATAATGTTTACTTAATGATATGTGCTCGTTTAATGATAACAACAATAAACTAGTATTATTATTTAATCATTGTTTTAACAATAATTACTGAACATATTCATGAATATGTAATTATGTATTTATTTTCTTATTCAATAATAACAATAAATGATTTAATTGTTTTTGTTATTAATATTAATTTAGTATATTCAAAAATAATAATAATAATTTTATTTTATAATAATAAAATTGTATTCATTTTTATAAAATATTTATTATTAAGTTTATTGTAATTTAATAATAATTTAACAAATTATGAAATATTAATAAAAATGTATTTTATTATTATTATTTAAACAATAAAAACAAATGCATTAAATTCATATTCATAATTATAATTACAATACAATTTATTTATTCTCTTATATATTTTTTATTGTTTGTATGTGTGGTATTTAGTTTGTGAATCATGATTTATTTGTAAAAATGTTTGCGGCCTAGGACCCATAGACACATGAATACCAATGATATTTGATGTCATTGACGTCATACAGGTTTTATGCTGATATTTCTGGGAATTCATAAAGTGTTAAAAGTACTGAAACTGATATATAAATCTCTATCCAGGTTAATGTTGCCTACACTGATCCTCATGCAGCTCAGCTGAAGCTAGTTCTGGCCCTCAGCCAGATATAGCTGGCAGGCGTTGGGTGTACCGAGCTGATGCAAGCTGGACAGGCCGGTCTCTGGGATGTCAGTGTGGCTCTGAAGTCCTTTTTAACTGGCGTGCAAAGAGAGGATTCATTTACAGTCTCTGTCTCTTTAGCGGATGACAGCGGGAGCACAGGGAAGGATCAGAGAGCAGCTCTCCCTCTGCTTAGCCTCTTAATCACATCCCATAACTATAAAAGACAAGAGTACACACACTTTCACCAGTAGCCAAGAACACTTGGACACTCTTGAACACAACCACTCAGAAAAGCATATTCACACACATGTATCACACAATCACATTTCCACAATGAACGGTAGTTGTGACACAGAGAACTTGAGTCAGGAAAATTGTGCCACTTTTTGACAGCCGTCTCAGTATGGTTTTTAGGTTTCAAAAATGCTTGTCTCTTGAAGAGGTTTGAATGTTGTTTTCAAACACACATTGCCTTATAAAAAATACTTTTAAAAGTAAAAGGTGGAACTCTGTCTCTCAAACAAACATGAAATTTTGGGTCTTTTTGAAATTTAAAAAAAATCTTTAAGTACTCACCCTCATGTCGTCCCAAATCTGTAAGACCTTCGTTTCAGGGTTTCTGGAATCTTCACAGTATTCTCTTAGCTTTACAATATTAAGGTTGAACCACTATAGTCACATGAACTATTTTAACAATGTCTTCACTACCTTTCTGGACCTCAAAAGATGCAATGATGTTGCTGCCTATGTGTGATTCAGAAACCCTCAGATTTGTGTTCCAAACATGCACGAAGGTCTTACGGGTTTGGGATGACACAAGGGATTATTTTTGGGTGAACTAACCCTTAAATGTTTCAACCAGCATATTTTTTTAAAATCCAATTCTTTATATTGCATTTTGGCCAAAACTTTAATGTAAGTGACTATACATAAAGTGGCCTTTAATAATAAATGCAACCTGATGAATAGCTGAAGGAACAATTCTGAAAACTAGTGCCAGCCTCTCTTTATTTACTCCAGTTTACACACATCTTTGTCCATACACCACCTGCAAAATTCTGATAGCTAAAATCAATCTTCTGTTTTTCACTTTCTGTCCTTTAACTTGCCTTTTTTTCTGCATTTCATTCTCTCATTCTTCCTTCCTCCAGGCGCTCTGGTGCTGTGAAGTGAATCTGCATTAATGAGCGCTCCATTAAATGACTGGACTTCTCTCCGTCTCGTGCCATCCCTGAACCCATGTTTTAATATCGACACCTCGACCCATTGTTTCATCTTCTGTCCGACTAGCGAATGTTCATTTCATTTTAATTGTATGAAACTGAAATTGCATTAAAACACGATTTCATAGGCTATTATGTTTTTCACGCCTCACTCTCTGTGTAATTGGCTTGTTTATATGCTGGCTTTAATAATGAGTTTGTCTTCGTTAATTCAAGAGAAGTTTGGAAATTAAATTTCATTCTTAATTAAACCCCTGATGCTGCTTCCAGCTTGCTTTGGAGATTAAATTGAATCTCCCCCCAGATGTGTAATGCTACCTTTGAAGGTCTGAGCATTGTTCCCCTCGTACTATCTGTAATTGAAAGTTAAAGTCGGACTCTATGTCGTCCATTAGTCTGAACACGTCTGCGGTCCGCAAGTAAAATGTTCTTGACTTTTGTTTACATTGAATAGAGGGTTGGAAAGCTCTCCTCGGTGTCTTGTCATTGAGTGTCCACAGGAGACTTGTTTTAATCTCAGCCTATATCATTGATTTTCTTCCAAAACTGTAATTTCAGGTGGTGTTTTAGCCCTCCATATCACACTGTGCTGCCAAGGTGACTTGGATCGTGCTGGTTGTTTTGATAATTGACTTTCAAACTGTATACTTTTGAAGAAAAATCTCCAACCTTCTTTTGTAAGTGACATACATTGATCATTTCAGGACACAACATAACTTACAAAAGAGATGATGCGTCCATTATGGAGGAACAAATGTGTGTGCATAAGGACCTCTTACACCATGTCAGCCCCACTGCTCGGGGAGGAACAGATCTCGTCATGAAGAACAGCCTGTTGTGACATCTTTGTTTTGCATGAAGGATCTCCAGAGACATGCTCATTAATTTAATGACTGATACTGAGCCTCTAGATGTTCCCGGCTATGCTAGCTTACATAAACACGCTCCATGGGGTGGAGAAAGATGCCCTTCCAAAGATTGTGTCATCAGTGCTCTGTAAAGACACGTGGGTTAAAAGTCCAGGGGAACGTACAGGTTCCAGGATTGTGCTTTAGAGATTTAGTGTATATCATGTAATTAATCAGGCATTTAAATTGGTTCACAGCCGCAAAAGGACATGCTTAATCTACAGGGTGCTTTAAAGTAGACCAGTTTGTGATTAATTTAAAGTGCAGTGACACAATGTCCCCACATAATAATTGGGAGACCTTCAGATACTTTTTTTTTTCTTTTGTTTCAAAAGTCTGATAGGTATCATGCTACCTTTTTAAAAATAATTAAATAAATAATATCAGTAACAGTTTATAATACCAATATTTTTTTTTATTTGTTATCTTTTATTATTGTTCTTGATTAAATAATAGTAATTAGTATTGCTAATAATAATAAAGTAATACAATATATTACTAATAAAGAATTTAATAATAGTATATTGTTGTTGTTATCATCATTAATGTAACTAACGTGATTAATAAATGTCTTGATTTCTACTTACCATCGTTCTGGTCTGTGTTGCATGACAGAATTTGAATACTATGTAATAATAATTAACTACATGTTCTTACTATAGGGTAGGGAATGTTTTGCGGTTAATTGCTTGTAATTATGCATAATTTATTATTTTAAGTTATTACTACAGTAACATGTAACAATGACACTAAAATAAAGTGTAACTGTTAACAATGATAATAATAGTAATAATATTTTTTTCATCATTTAGCAGACGCTTTTATCCAAAGCGACTTACAAGGGGAGCAATTAGGGGTTAGGTGTCTTGCTCAAGGGCACTTTAGTCGTGGTATCGAAGGTGGAGAGAGTGCTGTTCATTCACAATCCCCACATTCAATTCCTGCCAGCGTGGGAATCGAACCGGCAACCTTCAGATTACAAGCCCGACTCCCTCACCACCAGGCCACAACTACCCTATATTTTTTATAGGGTAGCCTACCCTACCCTTATGTTTTACTATGTATTTATAATTATAATTATTAAGTAGTATGTATATATATATATATATATATATATATTTATATTAATTAAAATAACCAAGAAAAATTGCAACTGAATTTGACAGCAACGTTAGCTAATGAATTTGTAATTTAAAGCAAATGATCTGTTTAATTTTGACTGACCAAATTTAGACAATATGATGTGTGATTTTTTTTTGATTTTTTTGTACACATATTTCAATATAGTCATCATCAAAAAAAAATACAAAAAAATATTTTTTTGGGGAAGTATTTGAAATAAACATTGATTGTTGTTTGTCTTAAGTATCTCAAAAAATTAGTCATACGTTGTGACGAACGGAATGAATGAAAAAAAAAAAAAGAAAAGAATTATTTTTTGAGCCAGCTGTGCCCTTTAAAGCCAGAGAACGAGGTGTTAATTGCGATATTCTGACTGACATGGTATCCAAGATAACCTGGGTACTTCACAGCACTGTTCAGTGACTAATATGCCAACACCTCCTGCAAGCTTCAAATAATTGTTTACTGATTCTCCACAGGATGCTGTTCCCTCAGAATCCTACTCTTCCTGGGATTCATTTGTTCCCTCAGAGCAGCAGTGCTAAAGGGACACCCAGGAGGTAAAGCAAAGCTCTGAGGCTGCTTCATCCTGATCAAATCTCTCGACCACTTACTGTAGCAGAGTGCCAGAAGCTATTAGCCGTATCCTGACAGAGACGGGCACAGACAGGGGCTCCTGCCGTCACAAAGATGTCAATTAGTATCAAGAACGACAGGTGCCTGTAGCCCGAGCAGCATTTATTTGTACGCTGTGTGTGGCCGCGAGTGTGCGTGAGAGACAAAAGAGAAAGAGAGAGCTAGAAAGAAAGAAAGATCAGGCGACATGTGTGCTTTAATTTGTATAGCTCAGTTCAAAACCTAGTGAGCTGCCTTGCTGCATACTGCCTACACAGACAGCTGCCTACAAAGGCAACATCCTAAATGAAATCAAAAGCATAAGTGAATGTTTTGAAACACTCTACATAGCATACAAATAAAGCTTTGCACGCAAGGCACACAGGAGACTTGACTCCCAATTGATTTCTGCATTTTTCCTTCAGCCCTAACTTCTGCAGAAGTGCTTCTTGGTTGTTGCTAAAACTTGACGGTACCGTACTTCTAGTATTGAAGAGAAAATATAACTGCACACTCTCTTTAGCACATTTTGTATCATACCTTGACAAAGGCTACTTGTTTTGCAGAAAAGTTGGTAATAAGAAAATGTGCAGTTATACTTTCTCCATAAAGTTTCCTCCTCCAAAGGTGTGCGATTGCTTTTCTGCTCTATTAAGCACTTCTAGTATTGTCATGTTCATCATGCTTTTGATAAAAATGTCATTAATTGTAAATGTACATTGAAATGTGCATAAATCACTTTTTTGTAAAATAGGCTGTTTTTTGGTATATATGTATATCCTTTTTTGTTGAAACGAATGAATACGTTTATTCAAGGCAGTTTGATTGACAGGCGATCTGACCAATCATAACCCCGAATCTGCCATTTTGTCTGACAAAAGCAGTCAGGGGAGTTAGAAGATTAATGTTGGTGAACTTGAACTTGAAAAATTTTGTGTACTCCTGTCTTTTCACACTTGAAACAACATTTATAATGTTAGGATTTCTATTTCAATAAATACTGATTTCTATTAATCAAAGTATGCTGAAAAAATTATGGCTAAATATTTTAGCAGCACAACATGATAAATGTTTCTTGAGCAGCAAATCAGCATATTAGAAGGATTTCTGAAGGATCGTGTGACACTGAAGATTGGAGTAATGATGCTGAAAATTCAGCTTTGCTATCACAGAAGTAAAATATATTAAAACAGTTGTTTTGAATTGTAATAATATTTCGCAATATTACGTTTTTTTACTCTATTTGTTTTTGTATAATATATGTAGCCATATGAGCACTAGACTATCAAAGACATAAAATCTTAATGACCACAAACTTTTGAACAGTAGTTTGTGTATATAACCTGAAAACTGTTAACATCAAACTGAAAATACGAATTTATATTGGACTAAAATAACCCAAATACACCACATATCCCTGGTGTGTGTGTGCAGTAGTCATGAGTGTGCAAATATTCCAGCACTTGATAATACTGTCTCAATCCCAAGTGGGAAAAGCTCTTCTTCTAGATAAGTGTTTGGTGCGGATGTCTCGGTAAACATCCAACATCCCAAAGAGCAACGCAAACATGTTCCATATTCAACTGCAAAGAGCCTCTTTCAGAAGCGTGTGTTGTGGGAGCCAATCCGTGACTAATGAGTAATGACTAATTTTCTAACTGAGAGACAGCTGGAGTTCTCTAGAGAACCCCAAAACAATAAAAGTGTTTGTCTGTGGTTTTCAGACCCATAAATTTAACAAATGTACTGCACGTAAATCTGCTGTCATACGAATCCCTTACTAGAGATGAATGTGTAAGCCTGGTGACTTCACCACCCCCTTTGAGACAGCAACATGGCTAATACCCAACGAAACTGATCCATGACTCAGCTTGTCTCAATGGGCCATACCTGAATGCGCAGGACAGTGGGGGTGTGCACCAGTGTCAAACCTTTCCAACAGATCAGTCGCTGGTGAATACGAAGCGTCCCCACTGTCACAACAGAGAGAGAGGAAGTGGGACCTCCACTGAGAGTCTCCTTTTGATGGGCCATTCATCTTGGCATTCTCAGCTGATGTCAGATCAGTGTTAACTGAACTGTGAGCAATAATGACTCACTGAAACACTGCGTTTCTGCGATACTCCCTCCCACACCTGTAGAGATGAATTAACTGAAGAGGGCATCATAGGGGTTTATCTGACTAGCCATTTATCAGGTGTATGTAATACAACTTCACTTCCATAACCAGAAATGGCAATGCTGTAATTAATCACTATTAGTACAAGCTAATTTGCACATGATTATTTGCTTTGTACCATCTGCCATTAGAATCAAGCGTAGGTGATTAATCTCAGATTTACATGAATATTCACAGTGTGTCTTACTGAGAGTTCAAGAGTTGGCTCATTTTCTCTCTCAAAGCGAGCTTTGTTGTCGTATTGGATGCTTGCGACACAGCCGGCTTCCTTTCATCAGTAGAACTCATCCCAGAGAATATTAGCACCATCTTCAAACTAAAAAAAAGTAGCAACAGCTAATGTTAGCTGTTATAAAATATTAATAAAGGCAAAAACTTTATATTTTTAATATTTAAATAAGAACTACATTTTTTACATTTTCACCACTATGATAAGGTGTTGCTGTATGGGCTCCGGAAGTAAAAATTCCATTCATTTTCTCCATAAGGAAACTGATCTTAAACGATAACTTGTCAATCTTTAGACCTACTGTGAACTACGAGGTTGTTAATCCATGGTATTTGCTTCTGCTGAAACCATCAGCCTGAATTATTTCAGTTTATTGTGTTTAACAATGGAATTCTTGATGAAAAACTATGATGCTGCACAGAAAATTACATCAATCAGAGAGTTGGAAAGAGTAACAAGCTCCAAAATAGCACGTTAGTTCGGCCCACTCCCATGAAGCACTGCAAATGATGTAATGGAGTCGATATATGTTTCTCCATCATTTTTAATTCAACTATGCTGTTTGCAATGTTTGATTGTAGTTCTTTCCCTCTCTAAAAAGTACGCAGGCTTGTGCCTTTATCTGTTTTGTCAGATTTTCAAAAACTTTGTCACGTTTGCTTTTGTTTACACTATCGGGTAGGTTTAGGGTTTAGTGTAAGTGTAGGCCTACGTTATTTTAAAACGCGATGGAGCATTAAACTTTTAGCACCATTCACCTCATTTCAATTCAGAACCGCGGTGATATGTACAAACTCCAACATCATAAAACGTTGATATATTCACGTTCATCTGTTCCGGAAAAAAAACTAAACACGCTTTTAGCGCCACTCTCTGGACATTTCACTTTGAAACTGTTGCAAAACGTGCTCGAAGCAGTATTTAGAGTTTTTGACACAGTTAAGTTACGTTTTTCTAATAAGCCTGCTGAAAAAAATACTTCCAGAACCAGTGCCGCACTCTATTAGCTGGGTTGCTGGGTTATTATTAGTGGATTTTAGCATGTTACTATGCAGTTGCTAGGGTGTGCTGCCAAAAGTCAATTTGCATTTTTTGTAGCATTTAATATTTCTCAGTCGATTAGTTTTTTTTAAACCAGCCCAACACAGCAAAAGTAGCTCAACTAATGGCAGGAGTTTGGGGGCGGGGCTAACTTTTATTGTCCAACCAGTGACAGGTTGCAGGCAGGGTTGTCTGTCCTGCTGAACTGTGCCACGTTTAAGCTGTTGCCGTGGGTTGAAGGTTTGATATAAGCATAAATTATATTTGACTGAAGTTTGGGCTAGTTTTGTTATAGAGATCTGTCAACCCTGGTTGTGGTAGATTGGTTTATTTGGGACACCTGTTTTATATAACTACACATAACATCTTAAATTGCTACAGATGTCCTCGGTTCAATAGTTTATTTTTAAACCCCTCACTTGTTTTTAAATAAAAAAATGTACAGCCAAATATGCCTGCATTTGCATGCAAATTTTCAAAATTTTCATGCTTTGCTCTTTGTAAAATTGTAGCAAAATTTGCATTCAAATGTTTTTGTTGAAAAACACAGCTGATAAGGAGCTTGATATTTCATGTGCAAATGATTCCTAATGTCTTGGCAGTGAAATGAGCCTGGAGCGCCAGTGCTCTCTCCATCTTCTTTTCTGCATGGAAACTAGTTCAAACTCAATCATAGTTGCTAATCACTTGTGAGTGAGTCATCAAGGTGAGTTGCTAAGTGCTTTCTGGCTGTTTCAGGCCAAAGGCCGCAAAACCCCACGTAACTTATGCAAATACCTGAGCGCTAAAATACAGCGCGGAAAACAAAAAAGCCTTTAAACTGTGTGCCATATGCATATTCTCGACGGAAAAAAGCAGTTAGACCTAGTGAAACCATTTCTGATTTATATCCGATGTGACATGTCCTAGGGATTGCCCGCATGTGAGTACTATGTCTTTGTAAGTGTGCTAGCATGTGTGTGCGCATACATGCGTGTTTCTGATGATGTAAGAGTTATGCATCTGGTGACGAGGTTCTGCACTCTGTTGCACTGAGGTCACACTGTGTGCCAGCACAGGAATGAATCAGGGTGCTTCAAATCTGATTCCAGTTAATTTCATTTGACCCTGTCCTCAATTACTCATATTTTCCTCTCCTCACTGCAGAGCATACCTTACACTTCTAAAATGAGCAAAAATAGAGAGGAAAATGTGAATATATCAGGGATGGCGTGAGGAAAATTGTGCCTTCAGGTCTTTAGTACTGTGACACAACTAACCGCTTATGCAGAATATGAAACATTTACATTTATGCAGTTGTCAGTTGCTTTTATCCATAGAGACGTACATCGCATTATAGACGTTCATTCAAACCGTTGACCTTCATGTACTGTTAGAGCTACATGCCCGCAAACATAAAGCTGAAGAAATCTGTGTTGTAATGTTGCCATTATTTTAGCTGTCTAAAACAATGCAGACTGTGCATAGTGACTGGGATTAGCTCAATTTCACATATTTCATTCATCGTTGCATTTCTTTTGCATTCTTTTCTGAATGTAAGTGTTTTCGTTTTTACTCGCCAATCTTTATGCAGTATATTTAAGTGTTTTTTTTTTTTTTTTTTTTTTTTTTAAATATCACTGTTTCTGTGTATCAGATGCAGGCCCATTATAAAGAGTTCTCTTCACTCTTGATAATAAATGGATTATCTTTGAATTGAGCTTCTTGAATTCAGAGCTGTAAGGGGGCATTAATCTTGACATTTGAGCTAGCAAGCGTTGGACTAAACATCTTCATCTTACACATGATGATCTTCCTCTTCATGTTAGGTAAGAGTTTTCTTCAGAATACTCTTCATAAGTGAAGTGCATCTGCAAAGGATGTAGGAGGTGGAAGAGAGAATGAGGAGAGAGATTCTATTCAAACATCCACGGAGCATTTTATATAAAAAAATAAAATCAAAGGAGCAATTTTATCTTCAGGGAATAAGCTGGACATTTTTTTTTTTTACTGAAAGCAGCCCTCAAGCATTTATTTATTTTTTTTATTTTTGTTGCCCAAATGAGATTCTGCTGCACCGTTTATACTGCTTTATATTCAAAGTGTGATTTAATTCAGCATCAAACAGAAAACTATAATCAGTTCTGTGAGCTGTCACAGCACCTCAGGTTCGTTAATTACAGCGAGGATTATTTAGTTTTGACACGTTGCAACATAACAATTTATAGTTTGAAGCTGTATTTGAATATGATGATTAAAACAATATGACCTGTTTTTGTAAAATTTTAAACATTTTACTACTGAATTTTGTGGAAAATTAGGAGTGCTGCCTTTCATTGTGGCCCTTTAGCTTTTTTTTGAGTAGCAATCTAAACAGAGAAAATGTGTTTTTTTTTTTAAACATCCATGTTTCAGAATTCCTCCTGGTTAAAGGTCTTTGAATTGAGATACTTTGTTCTAGACGTTATCGAGATGTAATCATGATGTTCTAGCCGGCAGGAGTTGCATGAGTCAGACTGAGATGATGTTGTACATCAAAAGGCAAAACTGGACTATGATCAGAAAAATGACAGGAGAGAGCGTGATGAAACTTTTGGTAAGAGATAATCATAGTAATTCAACAATTGATACATCAATAACCAGATCGAAAATAGTGGCAGACAATATGCAAGTTATTGAATAGATGAAAGTGCAATATGACCCAGGCTGGAACTGCTTGCTAAATTCAGGTCAAGTTCACATTGTAATACCATACCTCCTAATTTCAGATACCATTCGATTCACAGTTGTACAATAACAGCCTTTTTCATTTTCCACAAATCTCTGTAAGCTATGTTTTATCTGTGACTGCATGGCTTTATCATTTAATTACATTCAAAATACAGACTATTATGTGTGACGCATGTCGTGAGACTGACGCATGTTGCTCGGGTGAATCAGAAATGTGAACCAGGGAGTTTATGTGAGTTCTAGTTGCTGCAACTATGCAAATGTTTACCACAACATCCTGTAAGTCAGTGAAGTGAAACCAAGACGTACCATATCAGTTATGTGTCACACGCATTTGAATGTAAAACCCCATCATTTTTCTTAGGGTTTTTTTTTGATTATTATTTTTGCTTAAGCCAGTGTCTGTTTGGCTTTACTGACATGCGCTCCTTTTTTGTTTGTTTGTTTTGTTTTTTTGATAGTTATGAATGAAACGGTCTGAGTGTTATCACTTCCTCTAGAGCAATGAGTGAAATAATTTAGTATCAAAGTAATGATCTTCCATTGCTGAGTTCAAACCGAGCCTTCCCTGAAGGGTGTTGGGAAACAAAAACATTATTAGTTGAATTTCTCATTTTTGAAACTTCAACACCTCGTTTTCAAAACTTTCCTAGGGAGTTGCTTCATGTGCCTTGTTCATACAGAGACCTGTTTCGGTCATAAACCTGTACATTCTCTTTTCATCAGAGTCATTAGGGTGAGATGTGCTTTTGTAGCATTCTCCTGAACAACAGAGAAAAGGCGCAGTGGGAAGACAGCTGACACACATCTCCTCACATAACTCCCCTGGAGCGAGACGAGTAAAATAACATTCACGCTCTCTCTTCCACCTTTCTTGCCCATAATTCTCTGTTTTCTCTTCATGCCTCCCTGATGAAGAACTCTTTCTGTGCTTAGCATCTTTTCTAATATCAGACAAAGGTCTGCAGAATTAAACATATTTAACTAAACCATATTTAAATTAATCAGTGTTGAAAAGTTTACATGATTCCATTTAGGTTGACTCACATTGTGACTCGCAGTTGTGGCCTAATAATAATAATTATGATAATTCGTTACATTTACATAGCGCTTTGCATATGGAAGGGAGGAATCTCCTCAACCACCACTAATGTGCAGAATCCACCTGGATGATGTGACGGCAGCCATATTGCGGCAGAACGCACACCACACACCAGCTTTTTGGTGGAGAGGAGACAGAGTGATGAAGCCAATCAGTATTTATGGGGATGATTAGGAGGCCATGATGGACAGAGGCCAATGGGCAAATTTGTCAGGGTTACACACCTACTCTTTTCGAAGGACATCATGGGATTTTTAACAACCACCGAGAGTCAGGACCTTGGTTTGAACCGCCTTCCACACTCATTACCCACAATTCTTGAGCAAAGCACTGAACCCCCAATCGCTCCCCCAATACTCAGGGTGTGTCCACTAGGATGTGTGAAATGCAGAGCACAAATTCCAAGTATGGGACAGCATACTTGGCCACAAGTCACGTCATTTTCACTTTCACTTCATTTACAACATGCATTTACTTTCAGGGTCCTTCCCTGACTGTCTTGTCTGTTTTGATAAATATTTTTTTGTTTGTCCTTTGCTTGAGAACATGGCTCTGTCTTTGTTTGTGTTGGCCATGTTCTCCTCTTGTCCCACCTCCTTGTTTCCTGTTACCACGCCCCTTTGTTTAGTCCCTGCCTAGTCCTCACTTTCTTGATTATGTTCACCTGCTTCTCATGTGTTCTGCTCTCATATATTGTGTTCCTTTCCCACATGTCTTTGCTGGTTTGTTGCATGTCACTAGGCAACAGGCACTGTGTGCGCGTGTGTGTTCACTAACAAGTCTAAAACAAGATACCTGCTTAGCCTTTCAGCTGAAATTACAATCAGCAGTGTTTGAAAGACACAAGGCTGAAATCTATTCTGTTTTGAATGTGTGGTTCACAGTTTTGACAGCAGTGTGTTAGCATTTGAACAAAGCGCTGTAAATCCACAGTGTTGTGCAGGTTGTGGTTAAAGTCATGGGATAAGTGTGTAGAGTTTTGACAACTGTGTCCAAGCAATGAAAAACGAACTAGAGTTTGGTCCACATGAACTGTTTTGCACATGTGACTCCAGTTGTGCCCACTGTCGTTTAGCAATCGAAAAAAACTGTAATTTTGTTTTAACAAATCTTATTTTTGATCGCAATTTCCAGTTATTTCTAGAAATGAATTCTTTTTTCTTTTCTTTTCTAGCTACAGTTATAATTTTGTTTCTTTATTTTGTTTTTCTAGTCATAGTTTTCAGTTTTATTTTACTTTTGTAATCTCTTGTCGTGTGGGTCTTGGCTCCTGCCCTGCTTCCTGTGTCCTCCTTTGGTCGCTGACTCTCCTGACAACCTACTTTGGTGCTTCTGCAGTTTCAACTCCCCTTGCCAAGTCTCTAGTTCCTTGAGCCACTCTCTTATCTCCTCTGCTGCCTTGGCGTCTGGAGCTGCCTCATCCCTGACCAGCCTCTGCTTCTGTTGTTTGCCTTGCCCTATTGTTTGGACTGTGTTCACACCTCTCCCTCCTTGTCTTGTCAATTGTTTATAAATATCACCCCTTGCTCATTGTGCATCTGAGTCCTCTCTCTCACAGAACCGTGACATTTATTCTGTACGAAATGGCAGTTTAACTGAATCATTCACAGCAGCATGTTCCTAATGAGATGCATGCTGTATTCTACTTCTGATCACAGACGAAACCTCACCTGACACTCAAAAAGTGACTAATGTATTCAAAATTTTACAGTGTATTTTTCATGCTGCTAAAAGAATCAATTTGAAGATGCCATTTTGATTTACTAAAATATACCTACTCAACAACCAGCTTGTTTTGATATGACAATGTGAGTGAAGACAGATATTGAAGAGTGGATCTGGCCTGGCTAAAGAGCCGGGTCTAGTGTCCAAAACTGCTCCTGGAGGGCTGACGTCCTGGATGTCCATTTTACTGCGGATTCGTTTTTAAACAAGGCACAGTTTGAGTAGGCTTTTCAGAGAGACAGAAAACGAAAGATGATGCAGCGCTGACTATACTGGATTCGACAGTAATGTCGCAACACAAAAGTGAGTAACAGTTTTTTACCATGAGTCACGATTGCTTTGTCTGATACAAATCGTTTGATATGTACTGAGTATTTATACTGTAGCGCAGCAGTCAAACTGAATAGATGTTGATTTGCTGTTCTTTTCAGGCGAGGTTAATGTGTTGGTTTATCAGATATGGAAGAAAGCACATAGAAAGCTGCTTTCGTTGTTTTAATTGAAGCCGTTCAGTGAGCAAGATCTACTGTTTTCTCATCAGTAAGGCATTACAACACATTTCATTGTATTTAAAAGTTAAACACAACACTGCAAATGATAATGTAGACGTTTTTCACTTCACTAAAGGATAAACTATGAACAGCCTATAAGAATGACAGTGTGACAAACGATGGCTACATTCATTCATAATTCTATTTACACAAAACACCATCCTTCGTCAATTATAACTGTGGTATCTCCAAGTACTTAAACTTTATTTGCCACAACCAAGACTTGTAAAGTTTGTAATACACAAATGTTTCATAAAACTATGTATTGAGATATTTTTCAACAATTCCACATGTGTAAGGGCGGGGCTGTTGAAAATTATTTTAATATGCAAAACCGTTACCCAATCACAGCAGTCAAGTCTTGAATGTGGTACCGGAATGCCCATCAAAATAGAGTGTTTGAAAGTGGAAAGAAAAACAGCATTGAAAATAGCTTAATACTTCTAAATTAGGATGTTTTTTGATGTAAAAATCTTGATAACATTACAAGTGGACCTCAGATAACATTATTTAAAAAATGCAGTTCATTTAATGTCAGCCTCTTTAATGTAAATTATATTCAACAAAAGTAATAACTGCAATATCAAGGGACAGATTGCTTTCATTATTCTGCAGTCATAATCAGACATAATCATCTTTTTCTTCTGAATCCCCACATTCTCTTTCTCTCACTTTCTTACTTTCTTTCTTTTTTATCCCACTTGTCTCCTCACTTTCTGTTTGTAAGTAGCCACTCCAACGAGTGGAGTTGAGAGGAAGTGGTACTGAAGGAAAGGCAGAGGGATGGAACACGTCCTTTGGGTTCAGAGTACTAAAGGCATGGCTGACTTGTTGGTTGCATGAAGGGCCTTGAGATTGGCACTTCCAGGTCATTGTATGACAGCATTATGACAGCAAATTCAGGCATTTAGCTGAGCTAGGCATCTCAGTAGCACTGCTATTCAAACATCCTACTCGTATTATACTGTATACTTATGCTCTGAACGATGCTGTCTACTAAAGTGACTTGCACAATTCATGCGAGTGATTACCAGTGCTGGTTACTGAGAATACTGGATGTATATTAAACTGGGCCTCTAAAGTCAAGTAGGAACCCACCATTATTTAAAATGCATTGAACTTCTTATCTTCTGCATGTGAATCTAGTTAACGTGCTAGTGAAGTGCCTCAAACAAAACTCTAAATCTTCCCTTCCCAAACTTGGCAAATCTGGTGATTAGTTATTCATCAAAAGCACTCTTGTATCAGCTTGACTTTGTTTCCAGGATGACTCAAAAACTTGCATAAAGCCAATCTGATTGGAGCTGCTGATATTCAGTGGCCACTTGCCAGTTTCCTCCGATAAGTTTCGGGATCTAGGCAGCCATTCATGGTGTATGATTTTGTAAAGTGTAAGTCAGGAACAGTGTCTTGAATTGAGTTCTTGCACATCTAGGAAGTTGTAAGATGTCAGAGACTTCTTAGATGTTAAAAGCAAGGCCAGGATAATCTTTTTAGATGCACTCAAATGGCCATTAAGAAAAGAGTTGCAGTAGTTTGCAGTAGAACTCAATGACAGAGCAAATATACGCCTTGTTGTCCAACAATAAATAACAGATCAGGGCCCCCCCCCCCCGCACACTTTCACTTCTCTTCTCCGGCGCAGGCGCAGGTACCCTGACTTGGAGAAGCACGTTTCAAAAAAAAAGAGCAAAATCCCTTTGTCAAAATTAAAATAATTACACTAAACACAACAGAACACAACACTTTTTTTGTTTTTTTTTTTTTTTTTTTTTTTTTTTTTTTTTTTTTTTTTTTTTTTTTTTTTTTTTTTTTTTTTTTTTTTTTTTTTTTTTTTTTGTTGTTGTTGTTGTTGTTGTACTGTTGTTTGTTATGTGGATCTGTGAAAACAAATGGAAACAATAGGGAAAAATCTTATTATCTATCTATTATCTAATTATTAATCTCTATCTAGCTGTCATTTTGATATCCATTAAGGAGAGCAGGATCAATGAAGACAGAGAGCAGTTTAGCGGGGGAAGTCTTAGCTTTGAAAAAGAGAAAAAGGACCGAATCCTGTGGAATCCCAGCGGTGAGGTGCTGGTTGAGGAACGTGAGTCTTTGCAAATGCATTGGTAAGAGTTGTTAATCAGGAAGGGATATACACCAGGAAGCAGACAAATCCATAAGTATTAGTATAGATTCATAAGGTTATGGCTATGGTGTCCAATCCTGCTCCTGGAGGGCCACTATCCTGCAAAGATTAGCGGCACCTAAACCAGTTAATCAAGGTCTTTGGGATTACTAGAAACTTCCGGGCAAGTGTGTTGGGACAAGTTGCTGCTAAACTCTTCAGTACATTGGCCCTCCAGGAGCAGGATTAAACACCCCTGGGCTATGGCAAGGAGAGTGGTTTTATTTGATTTGTGAAACTTGTAACTTGATTTTGATATAGGCCAACTAGGGTTCATTTCTTTGTACGCAGCTTGTTCCAAAGCTTAACTTTGAATAAGTTTAAGTCTAAGTGAGACTTCCAGATAGTTTCTAACATCAGGGATCTCTAATTTGTTTTCTTAAAGTCTGATGGTTCAGCTCTGATAGATGTACAGCAGTAGAGAGGTAAGGCAGAAGATCAGAAGAGATCCCATGGAATGGGATTTAGGTGCCAAGAAAGGTACATTAGGTACATTATATTCTCATATTGGATGGATTCATATGGGGTCGTGATGAGTCCAGGTTATTACTCAATTAAAGCTCTACAAGCATCTCCAAGTTTTAAAATGGGAAGGAACGTCATATCAGGCTTTTTTTTTATAACAAGCCCTATCTTCACTTAACATTTCACAGCATGTCGTCGCTAATGTTTTCTCAGTATGGAGTGGGAGTGATTTGAGTGGCTCTGTCATTTGTCAGCCCAGAGTTTTACTTCCAGAGAGTTTCTAGTAATATCAGTGGGGTTTCTGGCCAGCCTTATTGGTGCTGTTTAGAAGGCAAAACTTCATGATGTCCCTGCAGCCTAAAGAGAGACATCTAGACAAACTTAGAGGACTACACACATGGCTAAACTATCATTAGCCAGCACACTCTTGCCAGAACAACAAAGCTGTTTGCAGTTTTGGAACTGTCTTTTGATTTTGGATTTGCATAGCTAAGCAGAATTTTGTTTCCACTATCCCTATCCACCCCCTGCTGAAAATATGGTTACTTTTAACTCTACATCCAGAGAGTCTGGAGTTTATCGAGATGAACTTGAAACAGTGTTTTTGCAGCTTCCCATTAAAAGCTGTATGTGTTTGAAGCTGAGGGTGAATAAATGGTTTGTGTAGAGTTTTGCATGCAGAGACGGATGATTTTGTGACTGAAATATCTCTGAGCCAAGCCTAACTGCTTCAGGCTTAGTCAATTTATTGTAATATTCTGGTTCAATGAGAGGTAGGATTTTATGTGAATATGGCATTATGTCAGTACAGCCAATCCTCTCTCCAGGCTGTTATAATGCTTTGCTCGCTATGGCAGGCAAAAATAGAGGCATTTTTGGATTATTACTGTCAGAGTGTCAGTGAGAATGGTACAGACTTTCATCACCTCAGTTTGCCTCATACTTTGAACACTCTGTTTTGTTGTTATCGGTAACAGAGACAAGAGGTTGTTTTTGAAGGTGGGCAATTCTGTTGGTAGTAGCTGCATGTTTAGATATAAGCTATTCCTACAATACGCAAAATATGAATGTGGCTAAGTTCTCGGTAAAGGATGAAATTCAGTTTTAATCAATTATAGAGATTTTTTTTTTTTTAAATATCCCTGTAATGAATGCAGTTTTAAGTGCAAAAACACTTTTAAAGCAGTGCTTATTTATCTTGTAATAATGCATAAGGAAAACTAAACTGAGAATGTCTTTGTAGTGTCATTCATGCATGTTAAGTATTAAGAATAAATGTTTTGGAAATTATATCTGCTCTGATATTAGATGATTGTTTTCAGTTGAACAGCATCAAGGATGGTGGGGTGTTTTCTTTTAATTTATTAGGGCTTAATCAGGTCAGATCACATGCAGGCAGTGTACCCAGTGATATATTGGCATATGGTTTTTTGCAGATCCATCCACAAAGCAGAGTGGATTTATATCTACAATCTGCAAAAAGATTAATGAGAAGGGAGACGTTTCATCTACTCTAATGTGAGATAGGAGCCAAACAATTGAAATATTTGAGTAGAGCTGTTGAATTCATAATCCTAAAACCTAGAGGAGAATTAGAATTAGACAATTAGCTGAATACATAAATTACGCACACAGTCAGGCCTCAAAAATTAATTTTGTACCTGCAGTGAAAAACTAAGTTGCTAGTTGAATTAAAAAAACACATACACACCAGTATTTGGAATTTGAATGCACAGCATATTAGCATACTACTCTTATTATTTTTAGCTATTGTATTTAGCCACTGAACCACTGTCTTGTAACTTGGAGAAAAAGTCTGTTTTCAGTTATACAGCGATACAAAATGCACAATTTACATTTAGCCATGTTTAATTAATTTTTTTTTTTAAATATAATTAAAGATTTAATTTACATTTTATACTACTTAAGTATTAATACTTCTACTTTTTTCATAAGGGGGGGGGGGGGGTGACTCACTGTCTTGTGCTTTTGGCTGAAAGGAGGTCAATTTAGGATACATTTTGGCATAAATCCTATAACTGGACATATGTCTACTCAGAGATGACGGAGAAAACAGATTAGCGGAATGTTCCCCAGGATGAATGTCTGTGTGGTAAATTCATTCGACTTATCTTCACTGTTTGTGACGATGCCTGTAAACAGTTCTGAACACAATTTCTCTTTTTTCTGCACAGAATTTGATTAGATATCACTCGTTTTTTTTTTTGTAAAAATCTTCTTGTTGCATGACAGTTCCTGTAATCCTTATTTATTTATTTTATACTACCTCCTATATGAGCCAGATTTGATTGAGATTGATGAAAAGATTTTCAGAACAATGGCATTAAGCAACACAGCAACACATGAACAGATATGAAAAACACCCTTCATGAGCCGAAAAAAGATAAAAGGAGAGAGGAGAGAGATTAAGAAGAGAGGAAATGGAGGTAGAGTAATGGAAATGACAAGACTGTTTTGGCGCGTTTGGGGCACTGTGGACTATTTTTTTGGCTTTTGGCTGACAAAGCAAAGGGCAAGGTTTGCAAAGGCCGATGGTGATGTGATGCGACCACGCGAGCAGCTAGCTCCGCTCCGCTAATTACTAATTTTGAAAGATTTTCTATCATTCTCTAAGGAAAATGAACACATTGATAGAGTCTGTATGGTTGCAGAGAGCTTAAAGACTTTTAAAACATTTTCTGAGATCACAGATGACAGAACAGCATCCAACAATCATCTTCAAAAGGAGGAGACATTCTCCTCCGTTTGTTGTTGCAAATTAGTCCTGCCACCTCTGGCATTTGTTGAAATACAGTTCAGCCGTAATAGCACTGGATTATATGCTGTCTGGGAACATATATGCTTTTCATAAATGCCAACTCAAATGAAGTCTGTACTGAAAGATGGGGCGGGGAAATAAATTGTGAGTGTTGTTAGAGGTAAAGTCAGAAATCTGCTGATTTTGTTCATTCAAAAGAGGATTTGTGAATAATCCAACAAAATACATAAAAGGGAAGAACTGTTATAGGGCAAAACATTTCGGAAATTATTGAAAAGGAGGTGGATGGTAGGAGACATCTGAGGAGAAAAATAAAAAAGACTAAAGACAAGAACGAGTAAGAGAAGATGATGTTTCTGGGCTTGTGACTGCTCGGACCGTCCCGTACACTGTCCTACTCTCTCTCCTTTCTGTTTTCTGCTGTCTGTTGTTATAGGCCTCAGAGACTTGTGCTTGGACGCATCAGGCTATTTTGGGGGAAGCAGTTTTGTGATTCCAGTGACGTCGAGAACACTGCCCTCCTAGTTTAGGCCGAACCCATCTGATGAGCCTCCAGCAATCTCTGGGTCCACACTGAACTCTCTGGCCCTGCACCATTCGTGGATAATTCCCTACTGCCCCAAAATACAGCACGGATATTGCAGAGTCTGCTGTTATGCATGACTGCATCTGTATTTGTGTGCGTGAAGAGAGAGAGAGAGAGAGAGAGAGAGAGAGAGGGAGGAAAGAAAAAAGTTGAGGAACTAACTTTAAATGACCAAGAGTATCTGAACCTGAACAGAACACCCATGTTGCACTGCTGGAACAGGAAAACGCCCCAAGCTTTTGTCCCAAAAAGTTGGACTTTTTCTAGAAGAGAACCCATTTCAAATATTTTTCATGTATTATTAGTATTAATAATTATATAGTAATAGTTTTACATAATAATACTATGAGATAATATTAGATAAGATAATACTAATGATACATGATAAATATGTTGTTATTATTGTTGTTATTCATAATAGCTTCATAATAATTAATAACTATATATGTGCGTATTTGTGTGTTTTTGCGGACCCAATAGCACCCCCTTTTGGCCCCTGGAGGTCCTAAACCCCAGTTTGAAAAGCTCTTCTCTAGAATGTCATTGCTGTCTTTTTTCTTTAAACTATATGTCTATAAATGTGACAGACTGAACGTACGAGTTTGTATCATTACAGCGTGTGCATGTGCATCATTACATGCTTATTTGTCTTGAGTTATGCCTGTGGTTGTCAGCACTGTCTGTTCCCGCTGTATATGTAGCAGCTCATCGCAGTATTAGTGCTCTAAAGCAGACTGGATTGCATAAGCCCTTCACAATCCATGCTTTAACCGGAGGATATGAGGATGACGGGCTGGCTCACGGCTGGATGGAAAAATGAATCAAATCTCTCTTCTGATGGATAAAAAAATACCTTTTTTGGATCTTTGACAAACACTTTTGACAAATACAATCCTTGCCAAAAAGGGATTTAGTGATGAACAAATGCACATTGAATCTAATAATCTTGCCCTGGATTAAATTAAATTTAAAAGCAAGATGCTGAAAATGTGCAGAAATCTTTTCATTGCTCATTGATTTATTTTCTCGGTTGTTCTGTCTTCTTCAGATTTTTTTCTTCTGTAGTTATGCCGAGGCACACATTATTGTACACATTATTTATACAAAGCTAAGAAGGCATATTTAATTGTTTGTCTTTTTTGCTTGTGGGAAAGTCTAACGCTGTTGTGTTTTCAGGCATTTCAAGGTGGAATTGTTGAGCTTGGCAACCACTAAACTTAATGATCAGCTTGTCAATTAATGCAAAACAATGTGGCATGGCACTCTCTGGCCAGAGCAATCCAACATCCTGGTCCCGAGGCTCTATATGTCATACTCTTCGATGTACATATTCTGTCCTTAATAACAGTTGGCACTGCAACTTCTCATTGTGCAACTTAGATGCATGTCTCAGCACCCTACATGTCATTTTATCTCAATCAGGATCTGTATAGCGTCAAGGCTTCAGGTTCTTGTTGTATCCCACTCAGGAGTTTAACTAGCCGTCTCTGCTTCTCTGTGGTCAGCAGTCAGTATTTATTTCCTCCTGCTCCCACATATGATAATGCCTGAAGGCTAATCTTTGACATTTTGCAAGCATAAACTGTTCGCTATTCACGGTTCCTTGATGCATTTCAATGTCTGAAGTGAAACGCACAGTTTTGGAGGCCAAATTTTGGGAACATTTGCTTTACAAACTTGCTTGTGTTGCAATGTGTACAAATGGCTTACTCTTTAAAAAAAATGCTGGGTTGCTTCAACCCAAAACAGGGCATGGTTTATTTAAAAAATGTTAGAACAGTTGGGTTTGTCCATTTTTGACCCAAACTTGGTCAATGCACAGCATTTTGTAGAGTATATGAGCTTAGTGGAGAGACAACTATGTTACGAGTTTTTTCTTATGTTCTGGAGCATGCTCCACATCAGACCATTAAAGTGGATCAAAGGTCTTCCCATCAACCAGAAAACGGGAGTATGAAATGATCTGAAACACCCCGAGAAATATTCCATTCACCACCGTTTCCATGGGAACCTCGGGAAGCATTCCAGCTTCATTATTCCTGAGTTTTTTTGTTTTTTTTTTCTGTTGATGTCACACTGAAGTCCATTCAACTAATGGGACTTCTTCCAACCAAATCCCATCAGAAAAGACAATATCGCGCCATACAGCTTGAAGGCTGTTTTTATATTCCCTTATTGCGGCATATTGCACTATTGCTATGAAATGTAAACACAGAAGTTTATGAAAGTCTTGAAATGTTACCTAATGTTGTTGAATGTATTTCACAATTATATTTAATTAATACACTTATTACAATTATTATTATTATTATTTATTTTTAAAAGAAAAAAATACCCAAATATACTGTGTTATATAGTGTCCACTGCAATAACCTTAAGCATTTTAAGTTTTGAAGGTTATATGTATGTGATTTATGTTGTCATAAATAATAATAATAAAATCATAGTCATGTAAAATAACTGCATTTTTTTTATGATGGCATAATTTATCTTTGAATAGGGCCGCATGATAATGGTTAAACTGTTAATGATTGATAAATACAGTCATGGGCTATTCTTTTTACATTTAATGTAACAACACATTTCATTCACTTAAGCACATTAAGCACAAATCAAGATCAACACACATCAACTCATTTGCAGCAGGGTTTATTTTACTGAATCTCATCTAGTTTCCTAATTCATTTTATTTATCAAATGAATTGACACAATCTCTACATTATGAACTGGTAAAACCTTAAGACACTTCTCTCAAAGGCTAAAACCATGATATCGCTAATATTAATTGCAATAAAACATTATAAAACAATGCGTGTGTGTTTGTGTGCGCACGTTTTTTGTGATTTATGGAGGACACAAATTTGTATAATCACATGTGTATTACACTGGTATTACGAATATGAGGACATTTCATGAGTCATATTTAAAATAGCTTTTAAAATCTACTAAAGGTTTTATTAAAAATGTAAAAATGCAGAATGTTTTCTGTAATAGGTAGGTTTAGGAGTGGGGGTAGTGTAGGGGCACAGAATCTACAGTTTGTACAGTATAAAAACCATTACACCTATAGGATGTCCTCACTTTGATAGCTAAACAAACCTGTGTGTGTGTGCGCGCGTGTGCGTGTGTGTGTGTGTGTGTGTGTTGATTCTTTTTAAATGCTACTTATCATTCAAGCCTCAGCTTGCCTGAATGCTTGGCTCTGCTGGAAAACAGTGTGAGGTGAATTATTGAACATCTTCAGCTTTTCACTATCAAGGACGAAAATTGTGGCCTTGAGAATAAAGAGAAAGTTACTTATATGAAGACCACTGTAGATACTTCACTCCTCTACAGTGCAGTTCAGTTTGACGAGGCTTATTGTAATTCTACATGGATAAGGTGAAGTACAAATGTCTTTTCAATTTCAGGTTTGAGTTGTCTGCTGTCCCTCTAACATCCATCTGTGTGGTGTTTAGTTATTAAAACCACTTCTGCTTATGGTCCCAATCTATAGAGAGTAAAAGTAAGAGCAGTTTTGCAGTTAGTGAGTTAGGAGATTCACTCTACAAGTGATAATTGACCATCCATTCGTGATGACACCTGCAGTTAACAAGCATATTCACTGAAAATAAGAGGAACAACAAAATTAGACCAAAAGAGAAGAGACGAGCAGACAGCACAACAACTGACTCGCAGTCACACACCCTCAGATGAAATCAACTCCAAATAAAATCAAAATCTCACCAGAGGATGCTTAAACAACTCCAAAAACAGCATAATTATTATAAACCTATGTGACTTTATTTCTTTCATGCATATATATATATTGAAGTCTTTTTGTCACAGTTATGGTGATTGGTGTTGCATTTAGTTTGTCACTTGGCCATTGATTTTGCTTAAATTAATTATCTTCCAGCAATTATCTGTTCAAAGTCCATGCTATCACTATTATCTACAATATTTCATGCTCTTGATTGCTATTGACCCTTCGCAAAGACCGCCCCCTTCTGTTACTGTTGCTTTGTCCGACAAGCCATGCGCTCTCACGCCACGCATCATGTTCTCACGGAGTGAATGTGTCGTGACAGATCGCTGTAGCTCCTTCAAGCGGCTCGTGAACTGATCATCTCTTCATGCTAGTTCATTTACAGCATCAAATAAACATGAATGAACATCAGAAGGAATGTTGTTTCAAGCGTGGAAAGACGTGACACACAATATTTCAAGTTCACCAATGTTAATCTACTAACTCTCCTGACTGCTTTGTCAGATAGTATGGCGGATTCGGGGTTATGATTGGTCAGATTGCCTGTCAATCAAACTGTTTCTGAAGGGTCAATGGCATACCTTTTACTATGTTCTCTTTTTGGAATCAGTAATTGACAGCTGGATTTTGACACATGTGAGGTCCCAAATGAGCACAGAAGTCTTTAAAACAGCTTTCAACTTTCAAATTTGAACACTGTATTTATTGACAAGTTTTTAAAGTATGTGTGACAAGTATTTGAATCTATCTAATGACAAGTCACTACTTAAGAGACACATGATCAAGTTATGGCTCTTTATTTCCTTCATACCTTTTTATTTCATGTTCATAATATAAGATCACAGTTTCAAATATATATAGTTGATTAAGTGCATGTATGTATGTATGCATGTATGTATATATATATTACTTCTTTTAGCCTTCTTGCTCATTGTGGCATAATATATTTTTAACAAGTAGAATAATATAATAAAGCATCATGATACATATAGTCTCATTAACAACAATGACTTTTAGCTATTTTAGTCTTTCGAAGGACAACACATGAACTTTACAACTGTTGGCTTTACGTAATCAAGCCAGCTGTCACTTTATTTTGGTTTGAGGCCCTGTGTGCTCGTACGTTGGTACAGCCATTGAGATGGTTTTGCTGCAACCAAATGACGCTGAGCATACCGAAAGTCAGGACACGCAGGACACGTTCTGATAGTTCTGCTTTTTAATATTGTTTGTTTGTTTGTTTATGATTCAACACCATGCAAGCGACCTAAACTATATGCATGGCGAGCTGCTTTTTAATAGATTTACTATATAAATCTGCACTAGATGGACATCTATGACCGTTGCACTTTTCAGTGCAACATGTTTGAGGAGTGGATTTTTAAAAATGCATCTGACGACTGTTGCTTTTCCATTCGGTTATGCTTCTGAACACTATTGTATTATGTGACATCTCGCATTTTTAAAAGCAATATTGCGTTCTTTGTGGGCACCTCCTTACACCTGTTACTCAGAAGTTAAAAACAAATTAGGCATATTGTGAAGTAAAGCATGAGCTTCTCCCCATGCAGGCGGATGAAGAAAACACTGCGTTTAAAGGTATCATTTCCTATGAATGACATCAAAGAGTTTATTGGGTATTTAAAATTTGTAATTCTGTAATTTACTGTGATTAATGTATGAAATTGGCCACTAAAGAGTCGTCACCTTTACTTATATAGTGCTTTTTATAATGCAAATTGTGGCACAGAAGCTTTACATTAATAATTGGGAAATAATTTTGGCTGCACAGCAGCTCCCAAAGAAAATGGTGTCATTGTCCAGCTTAATCTATATATTATTAATTCATTCCATTGCAAAGATCTATAGTTATTAGTCTAGATAATTTGTGTATATCAGCACTGGAGAAAACAGTGATGTAATCGTCCGGCTCAGCTCAGTTCGCATACAACAGTGCCAATGCAGACATACCAAGCAAGTGTCCCCAACTTAAGCAAGCCAAAGGCAACAGCGGCAAGGAACCAAAACTCCAATAAATGGAGAAAAAAAACCTTGAGAGAAACCAGGCTTAGTCAGGGGGCCAGTTCTCCTCTGGCCAACAGTGAACACTTGCCTGATGCTCAGGCAGAGAGTAGAGTGTAAAAATAGTTTTACAATGTCACATGTATTAAAGCAAAGAGACACAAGAGATTCTTAAACCTTCTATGCATGTGTCAGTCGTGCCTTTTTCAGTTTGATCTTCATTTATAGTTTTAGTTTATTTTCACAGAAATGAACAGTGCAAGTAGTCAGGTACTGAGTAAAAGTTGCTAATATCTTTAATACTCAGTGAAAATACAAAGTAGCCAAAGAGATTCTTAATTACAGTAAGACAGCGAAAGTGTCAGTGTGGTGAAGAGGTTAAAGTGAATGAAGTGAACATTGAAGAACTTCAAGTAAGTGTTAAATGTTAAAACAGAGGGTGAGTGGATGGAGATACTGAAGCAGCTACAAGAGGAAGTGGCTGAATTAAGAGAGACATATGAAGTGCAGCACCATCTTTCAGAGTCACTTCCTGATGACGACAGACAGGAAGTTCAGAATGAGTCTCTATACTCTCATCAGTAACAGATACAGACAGACACCTGTAAACTATTCCAACACTTACTCTTTTACACTTACTAGTGTTGTGCTAGTTTGTGTTATATCAACTAAAAGGGTCTTCCAGACAAAAGCGTCTTCTGAAGGATTTAATGTTAAATGACCACAGCATCCTCTGTATTAGTCACACTGATGCACAACATCAGTACAGACACTTAAACAGAACAAAATAATAATCTAATACAAGTAAGAGTATTTATAAAGCAGATTTATTTATTATAGTGTCACTATAGTGATTAATTGAGCATACATTTGGTAACACTTTACTTGAAACCTTTATAAATAATGCATTATAAATAAGTATTTTTTAGATCTCATGCAGTGAATGACCTCTTTAATCACAGTTATAATACATTATACTTGTTACACCTTTAGAATAATGCATTAAAACACAAGACAAACAAACACTTTCAGATGTAACAAGGAATCTGCTTTTATAATGCATTTTAACTTTGGTAACAATTATTTAAGAAAATATATAATGCATTATAAAGTACATTACGAATACCTTGCATTATACAGAAAGGCTTTAAGTAAAGTTTTACCTTAAATTTGACTGTGGAAGAGAACATATGTATTTATATATTTTGTTTAGATTGTCTTAAAGAGAGAAAGACATTCATGTCTGTTGGTAATTTACAGCATAAACAAGTGTGATTTAATGACTTGTTTTGATAGTTTTCTCACAGATCCATTGATAAGGAGTTTTACATGGATAATCAGCCCATCCTGGTGAATAAACCCATCCTGATGAATAAACCCATCCTGATGAATAAGTTAGAACACAGTTCTCTCCTGTACCTCCATTCGGCTCTCCAGACCCCCAGAAGCTGAAAGTACAGATCAGCATTAGATGTTCAGCGCTGCTTTCTGTGTGATATGATACTGACTGTGAGAATCATTATTAGATCAAATCAGTTCAATTCAGTGATTTCTCACCCAGAGTTCATGTTGGTGCCATCAACCCATTTCCATCTGCCCTCCACATCACTGTAAATCAGACCAATCCAGACTGAAGCACCAGCAGACGATTTCTGAACAAAATCCTGAGGAGAAGAACAATTATACTGTAATCTTGTAATGGACTTCAATTGACTTCACATACACATACTTTCACATCCAAACTATGCAAGTACACACTCTCTCTCTCACACACACACACAACCTTTCCATAGACATAATGATTTTTATACTGTATAAATTGTCTACTGTATCCCCAAAACCTAAACACAACCCTCACAAAAAAACATTCAGCAAAATGTCAACAACAGGGTCAAACATTTCTGGTATTACTGTCCTTGTGGGGACAAAATGTAGTGTTTACAGGAGCACACACACACTTTCTTTCACTCACTTGTTCCTCTTCGTTGTTTATGATGATCAGATCTGCTCCTCTCTCTGTACAGTTTCTTCTGCTCTCAGTCCAGTTCTTCTTCTCAGATGAAATGTAATACAAACTGGATTGATAGTAAATCCACCCATCTGTAAACACAACCAGTTAAAGCATCAGCTCTTCATTCCATCACACTGAACTAGATGACTTATCTTTATTATAAGATTATGTATTTCATGTTGTTAATGTTGAATGTTTGTATAGTTGTGGTCACGATTACCCATTTCATCAAGACGTTTTATTAGATCTGTGAAGTTGGTAATGTTGTTTAGTAGCTGTTCTCTCTCTTCTGTCAGGTTGGTAATGTTGTTTAGTAGCTGCTCTCTCTCTTCTGTGTAGTTGGTAATGTTGGTTAGTAGCTGCTCTCTCTCTTCTGTCAGTCTGCTGATGTTAGTTAGGAGCTGCTCTCTCTCTTCTGTGAAGTTGGTGATGTTGGTTGGCTGCTCTCTCTCTTCTGTACAGTTCACGTTCTTTGTCTGGATGTAGACACTCAGCACTATGACTGCAGTCAGCAGAAGAACACACAGCAGAACCAAACACACTGGAGCTGCTCTGGAGCTTCTGATCTTCACACGATCACTTCCTGAACATCACAGACATGAAAATAAATGAACACATGCGGACTGTGATGTTTTCATCACAGAAATGAGTGTGATTACCTGTTCGCTGCAGTGGTTGTTGTGTGTTTGTCTCTGTCCTGAAGTCATGATCTACGCTCTCATAGATTGCCACCATCACCTCCTCTCTCTCTCTGTTCATTTCCTCAGACTAAGTCCTGATCACATCCTCATAAATACTATCAGACATTTCTGACTTCACATTTCTGTGATAGTATTGAATGTTCTTTCTGTCATTCAGCTCTGCCCATCTCTGTATGCGTTTCTGTTTTTGTCCTTGCCTACAACTACATAAACACAACGGAACTGTCATAAAAAATGTGTGAAGCTTAAGATCACGTGACATTAAACCATTTAAAGCTGTTGAAGCGCTTCATAAACAACCCCAGATATCTCGAGTCTTTCATAGTTAGACATGAACATTTCTAATGCTCAATGCTCTCTCTGTGTAGCTCTGTTTAGTTTGACTCTTCTGATTGACTTTTAATACCAGAGAGAACTAAACAACAAATTGGAACTGTTATGAGTGAGATGTGTGAAGTGTTATGTCCAAGAAAATCTTATAATTAAAAACATGTTTTTAACATCCACATGAATTTAGACTATTATTTTACTGTGACACTGTGAAGTTCAAAGCAAGAATGTATTGGTGATGCATGATCAAACTAATAATAATAGCTGTGACAGAGCAAAGCATGACAGTTATTTTAGTGTTAGGTGTCAAAACTACAGGAAATCTCAAGATGTTTGTCCAGCAGTATGTGACTGTCTGTTCATTCTCTGTGGTCTGTGGTCTCATCCTCTCGCCTCTTTTATTCTCTTCAGTTCTTCAAAATTCAGCAGGGCTTACACTGTCCCTGAAGAAAATATAGTATCATTAATGAAAATACATGCTAATAGTAACTTGTTTATAAGTACAGTCAACCCAGTGTCGAGAAGTCCTCAAACAGCAATGAATAAAATATGCAAGTATAACCTTAATTAAAAGTTCTGTTTGCGATTGGATGCTTTACATGCGGCAACAAAACGATGACTGTACAGTAATTACCCTTGTGTGCCGTGACTGAGATGAAATGTTTTGTTTTGAAATGGGAAAAAATTGTTTGTATTGCCTCTGATAATAGGTATCATTTAAGATGCAGTCCACACCCCTAACAAGGACTTGAAAGTTTGGAGCCTTGAGGAATTTTAATGTTTTGAATCTCATAAGAAGTGACCTATTTACACTGCATTAGAGAATTTAATTTTCCACTTTATACACACACACACACACACACACACCAACTGAGATGTGAATTACTGGTATGAATTACTATGCAGTACTTAAAATAAACAGAATAAATCTCTGTCATTAAGAAAGAACTTCTCTTTTGGTCAGCTCAGCATTGTGGAGATAGGCCAGACTATCTGTCGAGGAACATAGGCGAGTTGACTATATTTATATATATATATTATATATATATATATATATATATCCTCTCATGATGATTGGATAGATCATTTGAATGTGTTACTCCTGAACTTTGTTAATAAAACGTTATTAAGTGAATGGGGAATAGAGGATGTCAAAAAGGACAAAAATGCATCATAAAAGCATCATAACTGTATGTCATACAACTAATGCATCATATTCCAAGTCTTCTGAAGTAATTTGATAGCTTTGTGTGATGAACACAGTAAAATTGTTGTTATTCAATGAAAATCTTACTTGACAGACATGGTCACCATTCACTCTCTATTGTAAAGATAGCTTAAACATTCTTCTAAATATTTAGTTTCATTCGGCTATTGTACTAATTTTCCTATTGTTTGTAATTATTTTTTGATTTGATTTTATTAATGACCATTTGCTTTTCTTTAATAAGCTTGAGAACTACTATTAGTCTAGTTTTTGTTGTGCTGTTAGAATAATTGAATTGTGAAATTTTGATGTCATCTAGAATGTTGCCATCATAACAACCTTATTTCCTGGGAAACTAACTATATAGTGATATATTTTGTTATTGTGAAATAAAATGACTTATATTACAATATAAGATTTTGGTCATATAGCTCACCCTGTAAGAGATATACTGTCACGAGAGAGAAATAAGCGGAGCGTTCTGGCTTCCCGTTTTAACCTTTGTACCCTCTAGCTTTTACTCGCTGTAAATCTCCGTGTGTGAGAGTGTGTTCGCCACTCATTATTTCCTCTCTCTTTCAACTCTAAGTCTTCTCCAGGTGTTGGTCTTCCTTTTAGCAGGTCGTATCCTGTGAACAGCCACCTGTGGGTCACAAAGCATCTCCCTCTGGTCCATCCCCACCATCTGCCCGACACACCAACATACACACCTGCACACGCATATGCCGACATGACACCTCATGAATACAGACTATGTGACGCCATTATTTTCTGTGTTCAGTGGCCGTAAAATATAGTTTGAAATGTTGTAGCTCAAAAACACCAAAGTTGTGTGTTCAATTCTCATACTATACAAAATTTCAGTACATTAAATTGGGTGTTTTTCCTATTAATCGTCACTTTCTCTGTGGATTTAAATGGCAGGAGTGGCAGAAGTGCCCTACATTGTGAAGGATAGTTGCTGTGAAATTATTGTAGTCACAACGCTACTGATTAACATGCTGATTGCTCGATACTGATTACTATAGCACTTCTGATTAAATACAAAAGCACAATTAATCTGATTACAGTCTCGGAGAACTGTGGCTGACGCCAAACATTGTCACTGTCTAAAAAGTACTTTTAATGCCGATGCAAGTGACAGAAATGATTAGTCAAACTAGTCAGGTACTTGTATCGTGGCCTATGACAGACAAAATCCCATCATACATTTCAGTCCTGAAAAATTATAAATGATTTGTGATGCTAGGATTATAAAATGGATCAAATAATAGGTTTTCATTTTTAGGAGGGACCTGAGTCAAATAGTGACTGGAATGCTTGTGGCACTTTTGACTTGGGTGAGTAAGAAACCATCTTGAACATCCTAGCAACGCCCTAGCAACCACTCAGAACACCCTAGTGACATACTGTAGCATCATGATGGTCTTGTAAAATACAAAAATGTTGTGTTCTGGTATTAATCACGTATTAATGATGCTCAATTCTTGTTATTATCAATATTGTAAACAGCTTACAAAAATATTAAGCAGAAAAAAACTTTTCAACAGTGATAATAATAAATGTTTCTTAAACAAATCAGCATATTAGAAGGATTTCTGAAGGATCGTGTGACACTGAAGACTGGGGAAATGATGCTGAAAATTTAGCTTTGCATCACAGGAATAAATGACATTTTAAAATATATTCAAATAGAAAACAATTGTAATAAAATTTCACAATAGAACTGTTTTTACTGTATTTTTATGAATGGGCATACGAGACTTAATAAAAATTTTAATGTTCAAGAACATTATACACAACACAACAATAGCATTATTTTCCATGTTGATATTCTGAAATGTAAAGAAGTGTGTAAGAATTAAGCTGCTCTTTTTGTAAATGTAATGTAAGTGTAAGTGAATGGGGAATAGTGGTTGTCAAGCTTCAAATAGGACAAAAACAGACCATGAAAGCATCATAACAAGATGTCGCTGATACATTATATTCCAAGGCGGTAACAATTTATAATAACTCTATGCTATGCGCTATGAATCATTATTTAAGCATTAGTAAATAGTTCATTCATCATTAGTAAAGCATTGTCCCTATATTAATAGACATTAGTTAGCAGTTTATATATACAGCTGTAAATGCTTTATTCTTGATTCATAAGAATATCTATAATGTGTAATTAAGTAATTGCATACAAACCAGTTAGAATTGTCAGTGGATCTTAAGATCATTTAGAGAAAGTTTAAGTAAATGTGTTACGTTTTTTTGATCAGTTTCTGTTTCTTTGTTCAGTTTTCCGCCACTCCTTAGTTTCTATGGTAACCGTTAGTAGTTTCACTTGTATCAAGTGTATGTAATTAATTACCTTGTTTGTGTCTGCTATTTAAATTGTGCCTTGGCTTTCATTCTCTGTCCAATCACGGTTATGTTAAGAGGCGTTTTCCCCTGTCTGCTTCCTGGTTTGTGAGTAAAATTATTAAAGGTTACACCTTGGATTTCGTGCTCTGAGTCTTCAGTCTGTTCCAGAAAACGTCCACTGTGACATAAGGATTAATAAACTATTTAAATGTACATTTATATGTCTTATTATTTAGACATATAGTAATAGTTACTCAGTATTCCTACTGTAATTCATGATTAATTCACATAGTTATAATTAGTAGTTGTCAGTTAACTATTCTTGCGTATTTTTTGGAGATTGTATCACTTACCCAGCTCCATATATTCAGTTTTACTGACCTAATAAGCTTGCTCGGTGGCTCAGCTGGAACAGAATTGACCCTTCGCAAAGAACCGCCCCCTTTAGTTACTGTTGCTATGTCCGACGTGCGCTCTCATGCCACACATCATGAAAAATCAGTGAAAAATACATTGTGGAGCAAAGAGGACACTGACAACGCGACGACAGACGAGATTACTTTGATATGAAACAGTTTCATATTTAAAATATTTTAATTTTTAAAAAAGTTTAAACAATAAATACTGTATAGTGGCTCTTTAATGTGTCGTGACAGATCGCTGTAGCTCCTTCATCTCTTCATTCTAGTTCATTTATAGCATCAGATAAACATGAATGGACATCAGAAGGAATGTTGTTTCAAGCGCGGGAAGACGTGAGTAGAAGTTCAAGTTCACCAACATTAATCATAAATAAATCAAATCATTAATAAATAAAAAACAAATCATTTATTGCTGTATTTGTAAACTGCTTACTAATGTCTATTAATACTTTATAAACAATGAATTGACCATTTACTCACGCTTAACTAATAATTCATAGCAATGGAGTTATTATAAAGTGTTACCTCCAAGTCTTCTGAAGTAATTTGATAGCTTTGCGTGATGAACATAGGACAAATGTAGATATTAGCTGAAAATATTACTTGACAGACTCACATTCTATAGTGAAGAACAGCTTGAACATTCTGCTAAACATCTCCGTTTGTGCTTCACAGCAAAAAGAAAGTAACAGAAGACACGGGAGTGAGTAAATGATTTCAGAATGTTCTTTTCTGGATGAACTATTGCTTTCACTTCAAACTAGTTTAACAGAGAAGATAAGGTACCACGAATGAAAAATAGAAAAAAGGAATGTGTCAGAAACTGTATATTCTCTTCAGGGCCCCTGAAGGGAGGATGTTAAAGAGGACGAAAAACAGCTTCTCCTTAAGATGTGCTGTTTAATGGATTTTGGGAGCGGAATCAAAGAGGCGACAGTGATTTCTCTTTTTTCTTTTGGAGGAGTGTGTGTGCATGTGAGAACAGCTGAATATGCATCTCTTTTACTTAGCTCAGGACAATCATCTGTATTATGCTGCTAGGTCCCTAGGACATTTCCACTGAAAAAGACAACTGAAATTCTCATATCATTAAAAGCTTCAGTGAGAGGCTTGAGCTCAGTTTTGTGTATATCACACACAGACTAAAGCCAGATTTTACAGTCGTATTCATCTCGCTGTGTTCCCCTCCACTGCATTACAGGATTTGGTCTTTAGCATTGCTATTGATTTTTTTTGGCTCTTTCATGAAGCTACAAAGAAAGAAACTTCGCTGAACTCTCATAAGTGGGTTTGCCTCAGTCCAAGTTTGCAGTTCTTATCCTTTTTCCCCCCATTGTGTGTTTCAGCCTGTGTATTTTGGTTTTGTTCAAGTTGTAATGATCTGATAGATATGATGGTTTGTTAAACAAGCTTCGTGATCTGTTGTTTCTTTGACAAAGGAGCCTGTAGGCACTGGAGTGTTTTGTTTTCTAGGGGGCTTGTTTGAGTCTTTGTCTTTGTCTTTGTCAAGTTAATAATTCTGCAAAATAGCTAAATTTTAGCTGTTTGGATGCATTTACTATTACAGACGAATTGCATTCCAGTGCAGCTATCTGAATATACTTTGTTTTTGCTAATGTTTTAATTCTAATGTTAATCTTTGTTTGTTTGATGGTATTTCATGTGTTTTCATGTGATGTTGTGAGTTGTTTCGAATTTAGTTGTTTAGTTTTTATTTCTGTTTTATGTATTTATTTGTACTTTGATTGTAATTTTTTTTTTTTTTTTAGTTTTCACTCACTTTTAGTATTTTATGGCTGCCAACTATTATCATGTAAATGGTTTTTGTTTCTAAACCTCATAAAAGTGTATTTTTGTTAAGTTTTTCCCAATTTATTTTCCCAGATATGTTGTCGCTTACTTTTGGATACAATCTAAAAAAAAATGCTGTGTTAAAAATAACCCAAGTTGGGTTGAAAATGGACAAACCCAGCAGTTGAGTTGTTTTAACCCAGCGGTTGGGTTAAATGTTTGCCCAACCTGCTGGGTAGTTTTACTAAGATTTCCATCCTATTTTGGGTTCATTATAAACAAGCAATACAGTAATTTTTAAACAATAGTTGGGATAAATAAAACTGCCCAGCATGTCAGGAAAACATTTAACCCAACCACTGGGTTAAAACAACCCAATTGCTGGGTTTGTCCATTTTCAACCCAACTTGCGTTGTTTTAGTGTATACATAAAGGGGATAATCTGTCTCTCTTACAATTTAACAAATATAAGTCCTTCTTACCTAAAATTGTTATCAAAAATATCAAATTTTAAGTCATGGCAACTTGGCATTTTCCTTTTAAATTAAAGTCCAGTTTAAAGTGAACAAATTTTTAACTGCAAGTTCTAAAACCTCCTTTTTCCACTGCAGATGGGATCTTTGGGGGATTTGACGCCCACTAGGTTAGTCCCACCCTGCTGTTCTTGCAGACAATTGATGAATGTTTGTGAACGGAAAAGCCATAAGTTTAGGTGAGAAGCATCAGTGAGAACACCACGTCCAAAAATCCATCTTATACAACTCTCAGAAGTGAAACAGGAGGTGTTTTCATCTGCATTCATCCTCTCTGCTCCTCTCATCTGCTTTCTCCCCACCCTTATTCATCACAACCTTTTTTAATTTCTCCATTTCTCTGTATAGGCACATCGTTTTGGTTGACTGACAGAATAAGTAGTGTCAGCAAGTAGACTGAAAAGTTCTTTTCAGAAGTTGTAATCTTTTGTTTCCCTGTAGGAAAAGAAACCCCAAAGTTTGGCTCACACACAAAGCCAATTATGAGTGCAGCAAAGGGACATTTTATCAAACGGCAAAGCTGTCTATCAGAGATGTAGATGGTCTGGCAGGAGTCCCTCATGTGTCAGTGCAGAATGGCTTGCAGACAAGGTCATACCTCTCAATGAGCAGGACATTAGTGAATATCTCACATTCCTTCCCTAATAACAACTATCCTACATAATGACTTTATTTTTCAGGAAAGGCAAATGTGAAGAATGCTTTACATTACATGACTAGTTTGGTTGTCCGCTATGTGCAGTTTTATTGTGTGTCTGCTTTTGTATCCGTAAAATGAGTCAATAATGTGTTTTTCTCAAAGATTTATTATCGTACTTTAAAACATATACTGTATATTACATAAATGCCAGTTTATATTTTATACAACAAATCATTATAATTTATACTCTACAGTAAATGTGTTCAGAGGGCCAAAATCAATTTCTCTTCAGCTGTGTTAATAAATTCATTTTCTTACTTAGTCATAAATAACTTTGCAAGAACACAGTGTCCTCCAAAATCTGTACCATTTAATGCACATGACAATTCAATGAAAGAAGGGAGAGTGGGGCCAGTGTGAAGCAGAGTGGGTTTTGACAAATGAATCATGACTCACAACTTTGAATCATGACAATTAACGGCGTTACTGAAGCATTCCAGAGAGGCGAAATTGCTCAAATCTACAGCACACACTTAGAATGAGATTAGGGTGGGACATTTCTGAACAAACCACCTCTGCTAGGATAGACTGGGAGGAGGCGTATGTGCATGGGAGAGAGTAGAGAGCTATTCTCCTATTGCCACATATTGAAATGTGTGAGAATAGGAGAAGAGGGGGTGTAAGTTTCTTTGCTGACGTCTAGCTGATTTCTATAGAGTCTCCCGCTCTACATTATGCAATTAGACTCTGTATTTTTTTAAAATTCCATGCTTAACTTCCAAACTTATCTTAAAGATATCACATTAATAATCATTAATCAATTTAACACTCTTGATGTTCCAAAAAAAAAGGGAATCCGCATTCTGCATGTTATCATTGCATTTATAAGATCAGAAACTGACCGATCAGTTGAAATCACTTCATTTTAGAGATTTGATGAGCTTCCAGCATCTCTAAAAGATTTCAACTGAAGTGTCTGTGGCTGTATGTTGATGCTCAAGGAACTTCATAAAAAAAAAAAAAAAGACCGAAAAAAATCCAGATTAGATTCACTTCATAAAAAACACCTACACACATTCATGTAGATGTGCAAAATCAGCAGTTTAAGGACAGAAATTATTAAACTAGTAATATATGTGGGAATCTTAGCACTCAAGAAAAGTCCAACTGCATGGGAACTGGTAAAAAAAAAAAAAAAACATTCTGAGTGCTGAATAATAACGCTAACGGCTCATGACAACGGTTCATACATCATTAAAGCATTTGAAGTTGCCTTTGATATTAAAGCTCAAAGTCTGTGATTTGATCTCTCTTCTTCCCTACACATTGGCTGCAGATCCATTTGCAAACTTATAGACTACTATGCACAAAAAGTATGATGCTGGGAAAGTACATAGCCTACTTTTGAGTGAACACCTCTCAGTGCTTGCATTGTGGTGGAAGTTTTTGCATAGCTAAGCGTTAGCATCGATTAAGATGCGACTATTCAGACATGCTAACAAATCGTGAACTTGTGTCTTGATATGACAGACCCCCTTTGCATTTAAATGTTAGCATAGCGATGCATTAGAATCTTTTAAGACAGTACACCAGTATTGAAATGCTAACAAGAACTTATGTCTTCATATCACATATCCCATTTCAATGTTTGGTTTTGAATTTAGGTGTTAGCACAGCTACAAGTTAGCATCTATTAATATACAGTAGTACACCATGGTGGGACATGCTAACAAGTCATAAACCATGTCTTGATATCACAAATCCATTCATTTTGGCATGAAAATAATTGTTAGTATATCTAACTATTCTTTTAAGTATGTCTGTTAAGGAAATTATATTACATAATAAATCTGCCCCCACTTTAATGTTTGCATTAGCACTTAAAGTTGCAGTTCGTAACTGTTTTTGGTTAAAAATGATCCAAAATCACGTACATAGTACATAACCAGCCGGCGTTCAAAACTTTCTCACCTTAGATTGACAACGGTAAGCTTGTAATAATTTTTTCGAATAAAATCGGTACTGACTTTGTGTCTGTTTACATGAAGGAGTCCCAGATAGTAGCCTGTATGGCATGTGAGGATGCTGCTGGTGGCAGATCATTTATAGCCTGTTCTCACAGCAGCTGCAATAATTAAACTCATCATTTTGCTATCGGATTGTAATCCGGAAATATCAAAATCATCAGTGACAACTGAGATTCACCTGTAATCAAAAGCAAAAGACTTGACTACAGAAACTGAAATCTACAGGTAACGCTAACACACCCTACCCTAAATATACATTGTCGTACAATGCTGATGTTGTTAACATTAACAATTTGAGAACAAAGTATAACTATAAAAATAATTTGCATGGTTTGACGAGATCATTAACTTAAATTCACCATTATGCAAACACATGAGGAGGTTTCTCCACATGAAAGACCCGTGACTGGCAGATCAATGGTCCACTACGTTTCTCTCCAATACAGTAGTAATTTAAATTAAATGGGGAGGATGTTAACTGTGGCAAGATGATTGACAGGGCAGTTAAAACAGTGACAGGAGCAGTCAGTTAAAGATACAATTATGATTAAGTAGTATATCCCACAGCTTGCCTACTCATGCTGTATACTCAAAAGTACTTCATGTCCTTTTACTTCACAAAAAGACTGCATACTTTAAGGGTGTAATATAAGAAGACAAATGGGGACTCAGCACTGAACTTGTGTCTTAATATCACAGACTCCCATTTTACATTAGCTGTGTTAGCATAGTTAAGTATTACTCTTTATTTAGCATTGTTAAGCGTTCGCAGATACTACACCAGCACATGCTAATAACAAGTCATAAACTTGTGTCTCGATATCAGACGCCTTTTCATCTGTGTACAGTACTAGAATTAGCATTAGTTTTAGCGTTAGCATCTAGTAAGTACTGGGACATGTTTGAGCCTCATATTTATATTTAGCAGATGTTTTTTTAACACATTTTGGGATGAGAAAAAGCATGCATGGATGCACTATTTGAAAATCTACTGAAAATAGTCTACAAGTTTTGTTCAAAATGACACTATGCATTATGTACTCTACTGTCTGTATGTAATTTGAAAGGTTTCGCATAAGGTCTCACATTTTTTCCAGTTAATTAAGTGTGTCATCTGAGCATTTAAAATGCACTTTGTCTTTTTGAAATATTCAGTGTGAACACACCACTCACACTATTTATACTACAAAATGGCATAAAATAGTGCATTATTACACAAATTGGGACATGCCTTCTTTCTGAACAGCTTTGGTATACTAATGATTTTGAAATGTGCTCATTTTTAATCTCACATACTGTTTAGGAAAGATTGGGACTAAGACACTTTCATAGATCTTTTATGTGATCTTGGTTGTGTTCTAAGTTGAATATGGCTGATGAAGTACATGTATATGTCTCAATGACTATAATCAGACTGGGACACCCATGGCGCAGCTGAAGATGGGCTTTGATTTAATTTGAGAGGGTTTTATAGACTGTGTTCTCTGTGGAGACTGGAGAACTGATGGTTTTGGAGGTCTGTCAAAGTCTGTTATATCTGTTCTGTTTTACAGATGTTTGAAGACCATTGCCATCTATGTGAAAGAGAAGATCTGAAGATTTACACAGAAGGACTCTCAGCATGAAAGGGATAATGAGAGAGATCAATCGCTCGCTCTTTCTCCATGTCTCTCTCGTCTACGCACAGATCACCCATGCATTCCTACATCTGCGTGACCCGTGAATGAGTGTGCTACGTGTGCCAGGCCTGCCAGGGCCCATTTGTCAGTGCATGTGAGTAATAAGTTTAATCTCCCCAGAGACTGTGCATTCATATGCTGTGATTGGGTTCGAGCCACGTCAGCAACAGGATCTTAATCTCAAATTGGCCTTTAATGCTTAAACTAAATCACGCAACAGCATGGAAGACATACTCATGCTGGTCCTGCCTTTGTCTTGTACCTCTCTGCTGAGCAAGCCTTTCAATAATTTATTTATATATTTCAAGCAGATTAATGGTACAGAGGGTGACCATTTGAGAGGTGCATTATGGGTACTGCTTCATCTTCAGTCAATAAGCTTGTGAAAAGATGCCTGGTTCCAGGCAGAAGCGTAATGACCTGCTGATTTGTGAGGATGCATGCATGGATAAACTCACAAACACACTCTCCTCATTCCAATTATCTTGCACCTGTCTGGCTTTCAATACAAGAGAATTTAGTAAAGTAATGTTCCCAGCACAAGTCTATTCTTAGATCCATGTTAACACAGCCTGGACACATTGCGCAGAGTTCACCATAAACGCACTGTAGAAAAGATACCATCAGTCCGGCACAGACATTAGACCATTACAAGCTTTAGTGCTCTTCTGAATGTGCGGCCAGTGGAAAAATGATTTGAACATGTTCATCTGGCCGTATTTTACATAACCGAAACAAATCCCATATATCCAGATTTATGTACAACACTGTTCAGACATAAAATGTTAGGCAAAGTAAATATCTAAAAAGACACATGATTCAAAAGAGATCCAGCAGGGCAAGTATGAAAATCTATCAAGAAAGTGTTTACAAATGTAGGCAGGGGATTGAAAGTCAAGGAAAACACAGAGTAAATTAGCTGAAAAACTGCATAAAAGAGCAGTAAAATGTGAATGAAAAGTAGGTATTGTAGACGCTTGGTGACATTGAAACTACGTTGGTTGAATTTCTAATGAAAGATGTTTTTTGGTGTTTTACCGCTGATGTCAGCTCTGTAGGGACAAGAATCTAAAATGTATTCTTTGACTTGGGGACAATTCTTTGACTCTCGAGACAATAACAGGAATTTAAATAATTTCTAATTAAAGACAGGTTGATAAATAAATTCCTGCATGTGTAAGTTGTGGCAAAAACTCTGTCTCTCTCTGTATTCCCCAGACAGATTATGCATCCCATAAAGAACCTTGGAAAAACGCCTTTATACTTCATTTGCATTGTAAATGTGTTTAGCAATGTTTCTGAAAAGCAGATCATGTTCAGAGAGCTCTAAATATTGAGAGAAAAAAAGACATTTAAATATTAAGTTTTATATTGGAATAACTTAACATTTGATTTTTGCACCACTTTAAAATTATTGCAAAGGCTTACATATTCAGATTATGTAAGAAGCGTTTAGTGGCAAACTACTTTTTAATCAAAGATGCTAGTGTGTATGTGAGTGTGAACAGAAAGAGAGGGAGAGAACGAGAGAAAAAGAGCGTAGAAACGTCCTCTGGATTGACAGGTTAAGTGGTAGTTTAAAAAAGATAACCCTGAAGGTCCTGAAATTACAGTCGTTAACTCATTTGAAACCAGGTTGATCTGCAGCTTAGAGGTTAAACGACTCTGATATGGTAATCAGAGCATTCCATCTTAACGTGAAGGGCCATTCAGTCCGCATGTAGGCCGAGGCATTACTATTTAGAACATCATGTAATTTAAGTATTAAGTGCTTAATGTGACTCTAAGCATTTGAGCCTTTTAAAATATTCACAAATTTGCATATTAAATCAAAAGTGATATGAACCCCACAGAAAATGCAACTTTTTTAATGTGATTAAAAAATTCTTGAATGCTAATTGTTATTTTGGTGAAATGGTTGTTTATGTAAATGTACATACTTAATGCACATTTTTGCCCTTTTTAAGATAAAATCGCCTAAAAAGGCTTTGAAAAGATTTTCAAAAACTCTGACAGTTACCCTTTATTTAGGGGATTCATGAGGGTTCATTGAAGAAGTAAAATGTAATAAGGCTGTCTTCAGTTATACAGCGTTAGCTATTGCATTTAAGATATGAGTAAATGTTACTTGAAGAAAATTATGTGAGACTGGTATCATCAGCCAATCAGTGTTATCATGGTGTTTATCATGCAGTCTGAGCACTAGAGTCCTGGCTTAAAATTCAAATTTAGTCATTGGTTTTAGTTCTTATTAACACATCTGAAACACTTCAAAACATCCGCTGCGTCTGAAATCGAAAACTTTGTATAGCAAAGAGTAGTATGTCCGAATACATCATTCGTAAAACAATAGGAAAAAGTCCCCGGATGACGTACTACTTCCACTGAGATTCCGAAGTGCGCATTTGATGGACACTTAAGTATCCCATGAGGCCACGGGAGGGGATTTATGAATAGAAAAGGGAAGTAAACTAACACTGGTAGGTCACGTGACAGTAAAAACATGTCGGATGCAATACGTACGAATTTCATTTATACTACTCATATTATAGAGCACACTTTAACTGTTAAAATAATTCAAATGTAGTACATACTAGGATAATATGCAGTTTGTGACGCAGCGTTGGACTACTAATAACCCGTACGTCACTCTCAGCGTGACTTTTGTTTAAACTTTCTCTTCTGTCTGTTTCTCCTCTACAGGGACACAAGTGCACTTCAAATACCCAAGTCCCATCTTTCCCTCACCACTGTGCTTCCTTTCATTCTCTCAGACACAGAGGACATGAGCACACAGCCAGACAAACATAACATCTGACAGAACGAACCAGCTAAGGTGGAGGCATCATTTAGTATTTATAAAACGAGTCTGTCAGAGCTTGTTTGTGTGTGTCCGTGTGAGTGCACATCTGAGCAAACACGCTGCCTTTAAATGCTCCTCAATGAGGGTAAGTGATCTTTTGTTAGCAAGACATCGGCCCCCAAAATGGGATCAACAAATGGGCTTCATTGGTGTGTAAATGGACCTAATGACTTCCCAGCTGGGCCAATTCTGGACAGGGACCAAGAGAGCCTGACTAACCTTAGGGAAGCCTCTTGCATTACTTTTTCCTTTTTGTCTTCCTATATTATCTTTTCATATAAAGTGTGACCGAATTTTTCACTTCCAGAGCGCTGATTGTCATGCTCTCCGGTAATTGAAGTAATTACAATACATAATTACATAATACACAATTGCATGCAATTAACCCTAAACCAAACCCTCATCTTAAACCTAACCCTATAGTAAGTACATGTAGTTAATTGTTGTTACTCAGTACTTAAATGTATAATTACAGTGTAACACGAACACCTTAAAATAAAGAGTAACTTGATTTTCTTAAATTATTGTCATTAAGAACATTAATGACATTGCAAAACCTTTATGTCGGTTCTGTTCTGTTTATCCTAAGGTGGGTTATCGCTGCTATCCCTGCTCTCATCCATGCTAGGCTGCATGGATGGGCAAGGAGTTCTTGCCCAGAACAGAACCACACCGCCAATCCAAACTGTATGCTAAATGTCAATCATCTTTGACGATCGTGGCCCTGACAAAATAGCAGTAACATATAGTGTATATAACATTAATATCATGCAGAAATGATCATCTTTACTTGGCTGTGCAAAGTGTGACTTTTCTTACAAGAAGGACTCTTGACCATTGGAATAAGCGTCATACACAAGCTTTTTGATGTGTGAGAGCAACCTTATCTCATCAGAATACGTGTGTATTTTACGTAAAGTGTGGTTCTACCACACGTACATTTACTTGCGTTTTCGTACACACACAAAAAGTACAATATTGATGTATTTATAGCACTAAAACGTAAAAATACTTGCATTTAAATGGAAAGAAATTTAAATAATTTTTACGTATCCAAGTGTGAATGTGTATGAATATTCACAATATTAAAATCATGACATTAATGTTTTAAATCTGTTGTTTTCAATTGTCATATCAGTTAGTTACATGTTTTTAGTCAAATGTATTGAATGCAAGTTTAATCTAACGTTACTTAATATGAAACAACATTTCTGTTCGTGACTTGTGCTGAAAACTCATTTTGGAGGATTACATAATGTTAAACAAGACTACACTTAAAATGAATCAAATTTCTGTAATTGTTGAACCATTTTGTAATATTAGTTTGTTTGCTGTGAGAAACAAAATGCATTTTCTACTATGCCGTGACTGACAATACAACAATAAGATACACCAAAGCACAACATAAATTCACAAATCACATAAATTTTGTTCGCTATAACCATATTTTTGTAAGGAACAGATCCAAATTCAGCCCTTTATTCAGCGATCTCTATATTCATTCTCAGCAGCGACTGTCACAGTCAAAGCCCGTTATCGAACACTAATTGGTTCTCACCTGCTTCGTCACAGATTGTGACATGCCGTGTTTCAGTGCATTGACACTGTCCCATCTGCTTAAGAGAGTTCGCACCTTCACAGAGAGAAGCTAGATTAATATTTTCATGGATTATTAACTTAAATTCTGCTCTGTACCCTATAAAAAACCATTGTCGCCAGAGAGGACTGCGACTGCAACTCATTATCACTTGAACTACTTTTGGTACCACATTTTCGCAATAAATAAATTATTGTGATTACACTTGTTTGTCTGTTATTCTTTTATTCATAACAGTATGGTTTTAAGAAATAGTTATGGGTGTATGAGTTTTAATGTTAATATTTTTACGAAAAGACGTAAAATTTCATTTGATTATTTTAACATTCTGTATAAAATGGGTATGATTAGGTTCAGGATGGGGTTTAGGGATATTACATTTATCTACAAAACTATAAAAGTGAAATTGTACATATACCTTTGACATGAGAGATTCGTAAATAATTCATGTTTTTTCGCTGTAAGTATTTTTACGTTTTAGAGCTAATAATACGTCGATATTGTATGTTTCAGCACCTTTCTAAATGTACAAAAATGTACGTTTTGTGTATTTTTTGTAAAAAAATTCCCTGCCCCTTTCCTGACAGCAACACTGACACAAACCTCAGTTTTACACAATTTTAATTGTACAGCCACTGAAACTGAAAGCAACGTTAGAGTAATCCACAGTCCTTGGCACCAAACTCGTCTAAAAAAAAAAAAAAAAAGAAGCTGTCTGCTTTGCTGTTGCATTCAGCCAATGTTTACAGAACTCTACCCCTAAAATATTTAGCCAGTTTTACTTCCACAAATGTACAAATAGCATCATCGTGCTCTCTGAAGGCTTGGAGATCCATTAGCAATGGGAGGTCTGACTCATTTCTGCAAATTTATTCTTTCAGACGATTAGTTTTGATGAACCACTTCAAAACACGATTCAGTGGTTCTTTTACATTATTGTTATGTGTTCCCTGACGCCTGTTGTGGCACATTAAATAGTCACATTCTCTTTATGCCATTTTGATGCACAGATTATGGTTTGTTATCCGCTTTTCTGATTAACTTATTTTAATTAGGGTGTTTATTGTTATTTCATGTGTCTCACTACCGTTTTAATCGGACTCTAATGGAGATATTTATGCCACAAAATATCCTCTGATACATTCAGTGCTTTGTCCCCATATACTGAATATGACCGTAAATATTGATTCTGTCTAACATATGTTGCCTAATTTACGATTTTAATGGCTAAACCCGGCAGCACAAAGTTTGAAATACATGTTAATTGTGTCTAAAGCATATTAAGAGAATACATTTTCACTAATGAATTGTGCATTTGTACAGCAGCCACAATTTAGCTCATAATAGCTTCAAGCAATGCAGTGTGACATTTTTCTCTATAAGTTCAGCTTTATTTCAATTATGGAAGCTAATTTTTCATAGTTTACGTTTTACTGTAGTGGAATGGATTCAGTTTCATGAACAAATTTATTAATTGCCGTTATGTGTCCGATAAAGTTGTAAAGAGGGATACCATTGTGTAGTGCTTACCTCAGTAAGTTGACATAGTGGATCTCTGAGCTGGCGTGAGCGAGTGGAGGCGGGGCTAATTTGTATATTCATTGATCCGCATATATTAACTGAGGCAAAGGTGTAGAGTTACATTCAAGCTATTTTACGGCACGAAGAATTTTTTTCACTGAAAAAAACATTAAAGTCTGTGTAAAATTTTTCACCAATTCTGAGTTCATGACATTCTGAGGCTCAATGACACACTGGAACCACCGAGCAAGATATAGCAAGATATAAGCATACTAGCAGTCAATACAGCTAACATTTTGCCTTCATCACGCGAATGCATATTAACTGGTTGCGATAATATACAAAACTGCTCGATCTCCTTATTTAAATTTCCTAAAAACTGATATATATGAGGTGGATTAATTTTCAGAAGAGCTATTTTGATAAAGAGCTTACAATCACCACCAACATGCGCCTCTGCAGTGATAATTTTACACAAGATAGTTTTTTTTTGCAAACTCATGAGAGACAACTGGGACTCACTGATAATCCACTGTTATTGGTAAATGGGGCTGAATCGACTATCTCCTGCCTCGACCTCCATACACGGACTTTAAATATGTCATTTTGGTGATCAAAGACGAGTTTTAAGGGATAAGGGAAATTATTGACTACAGGGGCACTTTAAGACTACTTTGAGTCTATTTTGTGAAACTTCCCTCACTCACCCCCCTCCCTCCACCCGAGAAGCAAGCACCTTAACTGCCGATCATTAAAGGTCTTCACACCTGACAGCCATCAATCCTCACAACCAGCAGTGTGTCAGCTGTGTATGTCCACAAAATTTCATGGACTCCTGTAAATGCCTGTGTACGCCAAGTATCTGGGGTTTTCTGGTAATTTTTCTGGAAATTTCTGGGAGTATTTTCCTCATACATCCAGCAAACTTAAAATTCCATTGCAGTTTACCATGACCAGATATTACCAGATTTAACTCGTTTCATGCAGTGGGGTTTTGTGAACTGATTCATTGTAAAGATCTGTACAATTATACAAAGATGTTTGCGTATGATTGCAGCATTTCTGTACACTTGTCTTTTTACACTTTAAGCACGAGGAAAACTAAGTCTGATGGGACTGACACCTTGTGTTAATGCAGCTAATGCTAAATTATCTCAAATTCATCAGAGTGGCTGAGAAACACAAAGCTTGTGGACCAAGTGCTTATTTCATAGGGTTCCTCTCACCCCGAGTATAATTCTCAGTTTTGTATCACACTGTCAAACTTGTGCATGACAGAGAGGATTTAGATGACAGAACAGGTGTTCAAAAAAACACAGGTAACGGCACCCAGTGTCCTTCAATTCGGCAATAGCTTGCTCGCTCGCTCTGTCATTAAACTGACAGGAGATTACTCTGAGCTGCCAAAGGCTTCCAGGGGCATTTGAGTATGATGAAGGAGAATAGGACCATCATCTTCACCGTTGTAGCTTCCGTTCGACCTCCAATCATGGCCCGTCTCAGAAAAACGCACTTTAAAGGAACTCTCTTGTTCATATTCCAAGGTCTTTGCATCATGTAATGGCTTTGCACTTTTTCTTTGCGTCGAGTGGGGGGAAAAGAAAAGCGAGGGAGAAAGTGGCATTGAGATATGTGTGTCCGTTGCTGTAAGTCAAGAGGGCGTGACAGGGCAATCGAGCCACACAGGAGTCATGGAGACGTTTTTATCGTGCTGTTTTAACAAATAGCTTGTGAGAAACTCACAGAGGGAGGAACTGTCAGTGAGGATACTAACTAATGAAAATGAATTTTGAACAACCATGTTAGTACCATGTATTCTTCACCTTGGAGTACATAAATGCCACAGTACAAATGGTCATCTTTTAGTATATCAACAGTATCATGGTATTACAATTTGATACCATCACCATGGTACCACCACAGAAGAAGGCTCAAAATGGGCTCATTTATTTAGAAATTAGAATCTTTTAATGGGAGAAATGACTTACATTCGCCTCTAGAATCATTTCTGAGCTGCAATTTGCAAGCCAATAACAACGCACGGCACAGGTGACTATGCCTCTGTCCCAAATGGCACACGTCATTTGCACTTACAGTGTTGTGGACAAAAAGCATTCACGTCATGTTATAATTGCCGCAATTACGAGATTTCAAATTGTAAAGAGAGTTCATGTCCTTGTAGAGCTCGTAATTACAACTGGGGATTTTCTAAGAGCTCCCACTTGTACCACGTGACCGCTGTACCACCTGACCACTGCAGATTCATTTAGGCATTTATAGTGTTGCCTTAGAAAAGCGAACAGCTCTGACTAGAGCATCACGTGTCGTGTTCTTGAAATCACGTGATCACCCTTTTTGCAGTCGTTATGGGCCCTCGATGCGCACTTTTGCTGAGCGAGCCCTGAAGTGGACTTTTCCACACAGTCAAAGTGGCATTACATCAGGAAAGTGCGGACTCGTAGAAATGCAGTGAAAGTTTATGTTGCTTTCTGAGACGGCGTCTTTAACATCTGAGTCTGTTTGGGAAGCTCCTCTAGGATATCGTGTTGTGCCGGTCTTCAGGGTTTTGACATCATCCCTGCACCACTATATAAAGTCACTCCCCCAGTTTCTTTTGCTCCTAATTAAGGATTTTATGTTTCAAGGCATGTGATTGGCTGTTCCCTATTGATGTCACACTTTTGTGTGCACGTGCTCCATGATCGCAGGATCAAAGCCTGAGTTGACAGAGGAAGTTGATGGTACCAACAAAGCCTGATTGGATTTTGTCAACTCAAAACTGATCCTGTATCCCTGAGTTTTTTCAGAAGTAAAGAACATCCCCATTCTAAATATTTCATTTTCAATAATCTATTACACTCCGATGTTTGTGAAAATATGGAAGAAAATATCTGTCGACACTTGTGTTTCATCACAACTTTAAACTGACCTTGAATTGTCACAACCAAAAGTCAGAGTTCTCAGTATGAACTAAAACATGATGTTTTTTTTTCTACCTTTCTGGACCTCAAAAGATGCAATGAAGTTGCTGCCTATGTATGGTTTAGAAACCCTCGGATTTCATCAAAAATATCTGAATTTGTGTTCCGAAGATGTACGAAGTTTTTATGGGTTTGGGACGACATGAGGGTGAGTACGTAATGACAGAAATGAAATTTTTGGGTGGACTAACCCTTAGGGGAGATATTGACACACACTTGAACACAATGACGAAATCAAATAAATCACTTTGACAACAAACAAGGCAGGGAGAAACGATGCAAACGAAAACAAACAGTCAAAAACACAATATGTAAGATTTTTGGATTAAAATATCTAAAAACAACTAAAACAATATAATATATCTTGTTGACTTGTGTACTTACATTATTCCGAATGTTTCCAAGAATGTTTAAATCCAGAGAAATAATAAATTTTAACATGTCCGTGCGTCGCATATCAGTGTAGAAACCATGGAAACACCGAAGACGCTTTAATATATTATGTGTTTTATCAGACATGTGAACAACTATTTGGATACATTCATCAACAGTAATCTAATCATTGTTGTATAGCTCGACACAGTAAGTCTTTTATTGTTTTAAATAACGAGTATCATGTTTTACCATGCCTAATATCGATCTAGTTTACTGCAAAAGTGTCTCATAGTAACCGCCAAGCGAACGAAGACTAGCATTATAACAATGTTCAACTCACAAATGAATCAAATATGGTAAAACAGTGCTGCTTACCCGACATACCCATGACTGGAAGAACCAGAAATGGCCGTCTGCAGCATAATAAAAGCTCCCTTGCTCTTGAGTCGTGTGTCACACTCACGTTTGTCTCTCATTAGCAATCCCTCCAGCGGCTTCATTCCGCTCCAACGACTTCATACTAGAGTAATGTTGATAAATCTTTAATACATTAGCTCATCCATGAATATGATTTCTGCCTGAGTCCCGTCGGATTCTATTCCACCGGCTGTGGACGTGAAGACAACACCTCCCATGATTCCGCAAAATCAAGGCATCATCAAGCTACGCCTTTGTTTTGAATAAGTGACCTCTAGCTGTGAAATTACATACTGTGCCTTTATTGCCATACATTTTATATGCCATGTACCAAAAAAAAAAAAGAATGGTAGTTAGTTTTATTTTAGTTACACAAATGTTTGTAATTCACATTTAATATTCCGCTTTTAGTTTGTATGTGTGTATTCTCATATATTAGCTTACATGTGCACTTATTTTGCTATCTCTTCGTCTCTGACCGCACATCTTGATTGAACCTGATTTATGTTTTTGGTCTTCAAATGTCCCCCTCCCCATCACACCGTCCTTCCTTACAAGCTTTGAGTGCAATTACTCAAGCCTAGTCAAAGGAACAACAATAGTATTCCAAGGTCATCGGCAACGAGCTGAGCTGACAGTTGGCAGGCCGCACAGATACACAGTAATTTACTCTGTCCTTCAGGACATCTGCCTTTCAGGAACCTGCCACGCCACCAGAACAAATGCTCTGCCATTACAAGCGGCTTCTTCTCTCCAGAAGAAGCCAGCTGAGTTCACAAGTGTGTACTTATTATTTTATTACGGTGCAGATGGCATGCTGGTACACCTGTTGTTTTGCATGTGCACTTATGGGTGATGTGACTTCCAGGCATGATGTAGCTCTGGGTTTTTGTGGGGGTTTGTGAGGTCACGGTATGCGAGATGATTTAAGGCCACTGGAGGAAGTGAGGTTTATTATTTCAGGCCATGGTTTCACACTTTTTCACTTTAGTTTGTTTGTGCACACATACAGTATATATACACAGAATCAAAACTGCACACACACAGAGGGCTCAGAAGGTATTTGGACTAGCGCTGTCAAAATTAATGCACATTTGTTCTGCACATTTTGTACGCCTCCGTTATTTAACACACCTGATTCAGATCATTAACTCGACAGGAGTGTTTGAGTAGGTACTACATTTGGATTTCACTGTACTTTACAGCATTTTAAAAACGAAAGTACATAGTCTATATCATGTTGTATGAATGAAACTTCTGTCATGTTGTTACTGTCATGTGACCTACCAGTGTCAGTTGCATGGCTTCACTGCCATTCATAAATTCTCTCCTGTTGCCCCATGGAATTGTAAAGTGTCCATCGAATGTGCACTCCAGAATCTTGCCGGAAGCAGTGCTCTACTATGTATTCAGACACACTACTCTTTTGCCATACTGTTTTTCGCATACTAAAGGAGTATTCGAATTTGGATGCAGTGTGTAGTGATTTTTATTATTTTTTAGCACTGAGTTAATGTGTTTATTCAATTCTCTCATCATATACCAAACCTTGCTTTGTGACTTTTTTTTTTCCTGATCATAAAAGAAGATATCTTGAAGAATGTTGGTAACCAAACAGTTTTGATGCAATTGACTTTCGATATATGGGGGAAAAAACTCATTCAAAGTATTAAACATTTGGATGAAATTTTCAATGCTCTGCTCAGAGTGAAATCTCAGTGGTTCAAAATCATGCTCTTCGCAAATATAAAGCATCAAAAATATCTTCCGAATGGCTCAGCAATTGCATGCTCAGTGTGCATCAATTTGGTCCTAGTCAGGAGGCAGTCTTGCACACTAGAAATGTGCGTTGTTATAATAATTTTTTGTTGTTAATTGAAATAAAGATGGAATAAAATGACTTTTTGGGTTATGAACCTGCAACCTGCACTCTAAAAATACTGGGTTTTTTCAACCCATGTTTGGGTCCAATATGGACATTTTTTAATTAAACTTTAAACCCAACAGTTGGGTTTGTCCATATTTGATCCAAACATGGGATGAAACGACCCAGCATTTTTAGAGTGTACCAGAATCACCAGCCACAAAATTTTTTCAAACAGCTAAATTAAAGCACATCCACATAATCTGCTGAAATGTTCTCCAGCACTCTCATTGAGAACAAACGATAGCTTCGGCTTTTTTTCATAAAACATGCCTCTGTAGTCAATAGGGTGAAGAAACTTGAATGCAAAATTACTCCTCGGCAATAAATGAATTTGTATAGAAGCTGAGGAGGAAGCTTTTATCATGTCGTGCAAGATTCAGATCAACATTTGACGGCAGTGGTGCTGGAACCCAGGGCAATTTGTGTGTGTGTGTGTGTGTGTGTGTATGCTTGAGTGTTTTGCTTATTCATGCATGCATGTGACATTTCATGAGAAGCCGTTTTACATCATTGCCTGTCTGTGGCCAAAGAGCATTTCCTGTCTGCGGGTTTGCGATTTGATATCACATTTTCACAAGCCCAAAAAAGTCCTTTGTGATTTTGGAAAAACAAGGTCATAAAATGTGACATCTAAAGTTTGAGAGAGAGAGCTAACGGATGCCATGATGCGTTGTAAGCGGTTGCTGATCCCCGTCATTTACGACACTCCCTCCTGTGCTGTGTGTGACCGAGTGTGTCTGTTTGTGTTTGATTAACCCTGTACTGCATAGCGTCGCCCTGAGGCAACATTAAATCTTTTTGTAAGCAGTTGTTTACTTGATGCTTTAATCCATAGTGACACTCATTACATGGACAGTCTTTCTGTAGCAACCTGGAGTTAAATGTCATTCACAAGAATGTAGCGGTGATTGTTAACTCAATGGTGACTTGCCCCTTTTTTCATTCTTGCTCTTGATAATATGCAAGGACGTGTGCTAGAAGATTATATGTATACACACACAAACCCACACAGACAGACAGATGGACAGACAGATAGATAGATAGATAGATAGATAGATAGATAGATAGATAGATAGATAGATAGATAGATAGATAGATAGATAGATAGATAGATAGATAGATAGATAGATAGATAGATAGATAGATAGATTTAAACAGGGGAGAGCATTATTTGTATCTTTGTGGTCTAGGATGGAGCAACACATAACAGAGGCGTCATGTGTGGAGGCAATTTAATCTGTAAATTATGCCCATAACACTTATCTGTATAGTTGTTGTACATATTGTAGATTTTGTATATTCTGCACTTACTGCCTATTGCACTTCTGGTTAGATGCTAACTGCATTTCGTTGCCTTGTACCTTACATGTGCAGTGACAATAAAGTTGAATCTAATCTAATCTAATCTAGCAAGGTTGAGCTCCCAATCCCAGGACTGTCACAAAGACCAGAAAACAACTCAATGTCAAAACAAACTATTTTATTAAACAAATAAAGGGAGGATTAAAACTTCAAGAGGGGGCAAGGCCAAAACAACAAACATAAAACCTCTAACTATTAGGGTTAACTAACTATTTACTAACTAACTATTATTAAAACACTAACTCCCTAACTGACTTAACCAAGAGAAAACCAAGTATAGAACAAAATGGCACCCATCTCTCTACTAAATCCTACCCAAAGAATTAATCAACATAAATGAAATTAGTAAAAAGACAATAACACAAAAATAAACAAACAAGATAACTTACAAAAACAAAAGAACTTCCTTGTAATATGTGCCAAGTACAAAAAGGTTGCAAACACAAAAACAATGAAATAAAACTCAATCAGAGAGGTAATAATGACAACAAATACTATCGCAACTTTTGGGCTGAGACGGGACCTCAATTTGCAGCCTCCGCACTCACACACACAGCTCTGTGCAACGGTGCTCCTTAAATCTCCAGATCCCAGATTCACTCCTCCAATCACCAGTGCAATCATTGGAGTCAGGTGGCAGCCATTAGTTCCTGCTTGTGGGAAGTAGAGAGAGAGAGAGAGAGACAAGGATAAAGGGGAAAGAAAGAAAAACAGAACACATACGTCCTTGGACGTAACAGTGGGGAATGATCTGTGTGAGGGTTGTGATGGGCTGATAAAGGTCTCTGGCTGATTTTAAGTCCTTTTGATCCATTAACTGTTGTGACCACATGGTTTTGAGGAATAATCGAATCCTGCTAATGTACATGAATATTTAAAGGCATTTGACAGTTTTTCTGGCTCTGTGAAAATGCAAACAAATGGGAAAAATGGTATTTATATGTTAATGAGGAAAAATAATTCTTTGGTGTTTATGAGAGTGTCATATTTTACTATGGCTGTTTTTAAGCATGTATGTGTGTATGTAATTGAAGTGCACTTATATTGTTAAATGAAAAATTGTAGTGTAAATTTTAAGGTGTGTTATTAAAGTAATGAAGACTAAATAATACAGTAATAATAATTATGAATAATTTGTTACATTTATTTAGCACTTTTATTTGCACTCAAAGCGCTTTACATATGGAAGGGAGGAATCTCCTCAACCACCACTAATGTGCAGAATCCACCTGGATGATGTGATGGCAGCCATATTGTCCACCACACGCCAGCTTGTTGGTGGAGAGGAGACAGAGTGATGAAGCCAATCAGTATTAATGGGGATGATTAGGAGGCCATGATGGACAGAGGCCAATTAGCAAATTTGGGCAGGATGGTGGGTTTAGTCTTTTTCAAAGGACATCCTGGAATTTAAAATGACCGCAGAGAACTCGGTTTAACATCCAAGCTCTATAGCAACCTAAATCTATAGGGTAACCAGTCTTTGGCTACATATGTGTAAAGGGAATCCACTGGAGGCGAGTTTAAGGTGAGAGCCCAAGTGCAGTTTTATTCAAGGTTCAGTAAACAAACACAAATCCAACTTGGAACATGGCATGAAGTCTTCACATGGCTTGGTTAACAGGAACAACATGAACTCACCACAGTGGTTACAGGGATAAAGATCCACAAACATCGACCAGGTACAATGGAAACATGAGGGTTAAATAGACAGACTAATGACAAACGAAGAACACCTGTGAACAGTGATTAGACCCATGAACCAATCAGAACAAGACACAACACAGGGGAATCACATGACACAGAGCACATGGCAGGATTACATGACAAACAGGGGAAATCACATGACATCACAGCTGGAGCACATGGATAAACAAACATGACACATGACAATGACAAAGACCAGAAACATGAACATGAAACTTGAAACAAGAACAAGACATGAAACATGAACAAAACCAATGTAACCAGTGTAAACAGCATGTTGCATACAAAAAAAAATGGTATGTGTGTTTAATCCCCTCCATAAAGCATCTTTTTTTGTTTGTTTTTATTTACAGCATGCAGAGAGCATTCAGCGGCATAACCAAAGGTCGAGGGCTTTTCTCAGAGGTACAATAGTGATTGAGCTCAGACAGATTGCAATAACTCAACCAACCCGCGACTGAACCGTCGATTGCGCTCCCACAATCTCATGCGTTTTATAAGTGTGCATGTATGCACCCAGCCTTCACGTTTGCATATATTGATTTATATGCAAAGTGTTTCTTTAAGCAAGCATATGTGTGCATGTTTGAATGTTTACCAGTCTCTGAGGCCGTTAAGTGTGCTGCATAAATGTTTTTAAATAAGATTTCCCGTTTGACTGTAGGGGTAAGTGTTCGTGCATCTGTGTTTGAGAGATGAAAGCGAGAGCAAAGGTAAATTAGATGGACTTGTAGTATGATCAGTTTCCCACAGGGCAGTTTCATCTGCTGAGAGAACCATTTAGTTTTCTCGCTTCACGCTGTGCTTTACGGTTTAATTTGAAGTAAAAAAAAAATATTTGGTACAATATTTGCTTTCATTATGATACATGTATATATATATATATCTATGTGCTGGCAGAATAGCTCTTTTTATTGTATTCAACATAGCAAATCCCTTTTATCTGTGTAAGATCTGCTATATTTGCCGATTGCTGCTGTTGTTGTGGGGGGGAGGGGGGTATTTTTTGGGCTTTTTTTAGGCTTTCAGTCTAAAATCCATGATCAGATGTTATTGAAGATTATCACATTTTTTTTTTTTTTTTTTGGTGAAGAACAGCTTTATTTCAGTTCATTCAGTGTGTATGTTTGTGTAGCTAGTTAGTTGTGTAGTTAGTGTTAGTTGTTTTTATCATCATATTTTTCAAGTCACAGTGTAAAACAAGAGCGCTGTAAGGCAAGGTGAGAGAAACTCAAGCTCAGTCTCCCAGCACAGACACAAGACTCTGACTGGCCCACGGCTGCGAAATGATATCTGAAGTTCACTCTCAAAGGTCTCAAAACTAGTTCTGACCCAAGAAGTGACCCACACACATTTTCTCTAATTTCTTTGTCTCTCTTTATTTTTGTTCCTTTGTCTCAATCTTAGTACCGTTTAAAAGTGTGTGGTCAGTATGGTTTTTGAAAGAAGTCTCTTATGCTCACCTAGGCTGCATTTATTGGCTCAAAATTATGGTAAAATATTATATTTAGCAACTACATGTTATTAGTTTGTAAGTGTACACTCTTAGAAGAAAAGGTTCTAATCTCAAAAGAAGTGCATCTCAACCTTTTTGACTACAAGGACTACATTGTCCACAAATGTTCGAATGTCTCCCTCACTCACAATTTTTACCTGATAAAATATTTTATAAAAATGTTATAAATATATAATGTATATATAATATTTAAGAGCTCAGCATAAGTAAAAAGATGTATAATCATGATAAATTAGCCAAGTATGAAATAACTTGATTTTTAGTTCTTTTAGCTTATATTCATGCTTGTTTTTTTTTTCTCATTTTAAATACCTTTAAGTCATCTTGAAGCCCTTATTATTATCGGGGATATTGCAGTTTATCCTGTCTGTGTTTATTACTGTTGACAAACTTCTTAAATCAGCTAAGGATATTGTTCAATCCTCTGTTGATCAGTGTAATACAGGAAATTCTTTAATCTCTATCACCCCGGTTGAGAAAGTTGGTTACACTTTATTTTCAGGTGTCAGTATTACAGTGTAATTATACATTTAGATAATAATAATTAACTACTTGTACGTTCTATAGGTTTAGGGTTAGGATGAGGGTTTGCTTTTTAGGGTTAATTTCATGTAATTATACTTAATTCCTAAATATTTACTACAGTAAATACATGTAAAATGTGTAACAGTGACACTGTAAAATAAAGTGTTACCAGAGAGTTGTTATTGTTACATCAGATTTAAAAAAAATATCTACCATTACACCTGTCCCCAGAAGCCTGGTTGTGACGTTTATGATTTATAGGCCTATTTCTAACCTTACATTTCTGGCTAAAATTCTGTAGCGTGTTGTGGCTACTAGCGCTGAACAGTCTCTTTTTGAACCTTTAAAATCTGGTTTCAAAAAAGGGCATAGTACTGAAACAGCTTCAATGAGGCTTGATAATTACCTCTTTATTGCAGCTAATTCTAGTGCATGTATTATATATCTGGTCTTATTAGACCTCAGTGCTGCTTTTGACACCATATGCCATTGTGTTCTGTTGGACAGGCTGCATAGTTGGCTGTTTTTTCCAGAATGGTATTCGGTTGGTTTACTTAACAAATGTTGCACAGTTTGTTTCATGGGTAATCACAAATCTGATACCATGCCTGTTTGACAGGGAGGTCCTCAGGGTTCAGTGTTGGGCCCAATTTTATTTAGCATATAAATGCTTCCACTTGTGCAAATTATCATGAAATATGGTGTTGGGTATCACTGCTATGCAGATTTACATCACCACTAGCTCAGATGTCCATTTCACATTAATTATATGTTAATTACACTAAAACTGAAGCGACACTGACTGGTACAGTGGCATCTCGTAAAGCTGATCATATTAGTTTGGTTGTTGATTCCAGCATGATAATTTCTTCTTCCCAGGTGCGGTGTCATTTTGATCCACAGTTAACATCTGGTGCACATATAAAACACATTTCTGAAATTGCTTTTTACCATCTTAGGAACACTGCACAACTTAGACCTTTTCTCACTTTTGCTGACACAGAAAGGCTTATACATGCCTTCATTATGACTAGGTTAGATTATTGTAGATGCCTTGTTCTCTGGCCTTCCAGCTAAATCTCTAAATAGGCTACAGTATATTCAAAATTCTGCTGCTCGTGTCCTTACTCGTACTTCTCTTTGGGAACCCATGGCTCTGGTGCTTTCATAGTTGCACTGGCTTCCCATTAATGCTAGGATAGATTTTAAATTTCTAATTTTAATATATAAGGCACTGCATGGGATTGCACCAGTGTATCTTTGTGATCTTATTAGTCCTTACGCTAATCTCACTCTCCATCACGCGTTCTGTGAGCTCTCTTTTACTTGCTGAAAAATCAGCCAGCATGTAAACTTGAGACTATGGGGGAAAGAGCTTTTTCATTCAAAGCCCCCAAGCTATGGAATGCGTTTCCTCTCACCATCTGAAGTGCATCAACTTTGGGACACTTTCAAAGTTGATTGACTCATTTAAGGTTGTTTTTAATGAACTGTTTTATTGTTTTATTTTATTTTATTGTAGCACGTTGGATTTGAGAAAAGCGCGTTTCAAATAAAATGCATTATTATTATTATTATTTTAGGGTTTTGCCAGGCGCTTCATATATTGAACATTTTATTAGGGGTTCCCACCATGGGATCATTTTATGGATTTAGTTTTAATTAATCAATCAACTTTATTTTAAACAGTTGTTTGTATTTTTTTTATTAAACTTTATTAAACAGCTCGTAAAGATTTTATCACTGGGAAAAAATGAAATTAACCATTAAAAATCAAAGTATTATGCAATCATACAATTCTCCTTAGAATCTTTTTTACTGTATATAGAACCCCATTGAACCTTATTTTCTAAGAGTGTTGGTAACTTTCAAAAGAGTAGCTTGACTCTGACTACTTTAAATTACGAGTAGCTTGGAAAATAGCCTAAAATTGTCAATGACATTTACTTTCTTCTCTAATTGTATTCTACATTCCAAAGGCTTGTCTCCTCACGTTGAATCTCTGTTACGGTTTTCAACCCGACTCCCTCTCTGAAACCCCTCTGGATAATACATTCAGGAGATTGATGACAAGATCGCTCTCAACTTGGCCAAGTGTTTATGTTATCAACCACCTCAGTCCCCCATCTGCTGGGACGCCAGCCACACATCCCCCATAATTCCCTGTGCAGATGTGGCCATAAGGAGAAAGCTCATCCCAATCTCTCTATATAATCCCTTCACCACCCATTCATACCAGAGAGAGGTTGCGCAATCACCAATAGACTTGGCTTTCATCAGTTTGGTTCCTTTCTTTTATTGAGGTCAATGGCGAAGCATGTTCTCACGCAGCACAATCCCACTGCATGGAACGTCTCGTAATGTCGGGAGGATTAAAACGCACGTTGTCAAATCAAGTAAAAACAAGCACAGATAACAATAATACATTCAAACCAGGTCTCGTTAATACTTTCCCTTTTTGCCAGTAACCTTTATCGTAATTGAAATTCAGGTTGCGTTTTGCTCACAGATCATTTGCTGAAGAAAATATATGGTTTCAGAGTCATGCACGTTTCCTGGCAAAGTAATAACCCCAAAGTCTTGAATGACATTTAATTTTTAAAAGATAAGAGGTGAACACAAATTGAAACTGAAGACTGACTGACCGCACGCTGTCACCGTTCACTTTGAAAAAGCTAAATTTTTCTCAGCGGGATCCACATGAGGTGCTTCTTTTAAAGTTTGTGCTTTATCTTGCTATGCTGGAAGCTCTTCGCTCATTAAAGAGCTGTTGACATTACATTTAAATCAGGATGCGCTCAGAATCTGGTTCGATGACAAACTGATTTGGTATATCAGATACTTGCTGTCAATGTATTAACTTTTGGCACCTTGAATGAATGCATTTTTTTTTTACATATTTCATGTGAAAGTTCAAGTGTAAGGCAGAATTTCTTAATCGATAAAGATATGAAGCATACTGATTTATACAACATATGTACAGCAGACCCACAAAATTGTACAAAATGTCTTCAATAAATAGTCGTGGATCATAAACAGTCCATAGATGTATTTAAAAGGTACTTCATTTAATTGTCATTATAAAATGCGAGCTAAATATTTCTTAATAATGAGTGCTTTGGAATGGATCACAACATCAAAAATAAAACAAGCACCCTGAGTTGTGTATAATGGTTTTGTAGCATTAAAAAAGTCAAGTGTTCACAGTTCCAAGTGTATAAATTTGCTTCATGCATCCATGACTTTTTCTTTGAACAGTGATTGGCAGAAAACAAAAGTCACTCGTTGTTATTGATGGCTGGCGAGGGTTTGCTTCTTATCCCATCTGTGGCGGCCCTGGATGTCTCAGTCACAAACCTCCGAGGTATCCACACCGATGTCATGATCCGTACATACTCCTTTCGAAAGTTCCGATTGAGGAGTCCGTAAATTATGGCGTTGAGGCAACTGTTGAAATAGGCCATGAAGTAGCTCACCACAAAGAGCCACTCTGGAATACGCGGAGCCATGACCTCTGGGTTGATGGCCACCACCAGTCCGATGAGATTGAGGGGAGCCCAGCAGATTGCGAACAAAACAAACACCACGAACATGGTGACGAAGTTGCGTAGGTCGCTGGGCCTCACCCTGGAGCGCTCCTCGCTCTTCACCTTCCGCCTTACCTGAATCACCAGAACCCAAATCCTCAAGTAGCAGAAGGTCACCACGGCGATGGGCACCAGGAAGTGAACCACCACCACCACCACAGTGTAAGAGCTGCTGGCAGTCTGCGTGAAGGTGCAGGAGTAAACGCGAGGGTCGTAACTCAGAGAGCCCACAAAGAAGTTGGGAAGAATGGCCAGCACAGTGAGCACCCAGATCAGGGCCACTAACAGCAGCGTGTTACGGTAGCTGTACAGACGTCCATAAGCAAAACTGTGACAGATGTAGCAGTATCGGTTGATGGCGATGCCGGTGATGTTGAAAACGGAGCCGATCACGCTCAAGCCCATTAGGAAGCCGCTGACTTTACACTGGATGTCCCCCAGAGACCAGCCGTCATGGAAGATTGCGTACAACACCAGCGGGTAGGGATAGAAAGCCACCACCAGGTCAGCGAAGGCCAGACTGACAACAAACACGTTGCCTGTGCAAGAGAGAGCGAGAGTAAGAGGGCTTGTTAATAATCTTGTTTTGCTAGCATAAATTTATACTGTGGCCAGATGAAAATTTGTTTTATCATATCAATTTTATACATTTACAATTTATGGACGTTTATTTCTGCCACTGAATAAAAAATAAAAAAGGTAATTTCAACTTTTTATCTCGCAGGTCTGACTCTTTTTTTTTTTCTTTCTCAATTGCGAGTTTACATCTCACTGTTCCAACTTTTTTTCTCAGAATTGCGAGTTTTAAAAGTCGTCACGTGTTGTCAAGTATGGTGATCCATACTCGAAATTGGTACTCTGCATTTAACCCATCCCTAGTGCACACACACACACACACACTGAACACACACACACACACACACACGGAGCAGTGGGCAGCTATTGCGACAGCGCCCGGGGAGCAATTAGGGTTTAGGTGCCTTGCTCAAGGGCACTTTAGTCGTGGTATCAAAGGTGGAGAGAATGTTGTTTATTCACAATCCCCACCTTCAATTCCTGCTGACGTGGGAATCGAACCGGCAACCTTCACGTTACAAGCCCAACTCCCTCACCATTAGGCCACGACTGTATAACTCGCAACTGTCAAAAAAGTCAGTCATTTTTTCCCCCAGAATTGCACTTTATGACTCGCATATCTCATGTCTCACAGTTCTGAGAAAAGAAGTCAGGATTGCAAGATATAAACTCGGAATTGCGAGATATAAACTTGGAATGTGAGAAAAGAGTAAGAATTGACCCTTTGCAAAGTCCCGCCCCCTTTAGTTACTGTTGCTATGTCCGACAAGCCATGCGCTCTAATGCTACACATCATGTTCTCTCGGAGTGAAAAATACATTGCGGAGTATTCAATCGATCTTCTATTGCCCTGCAATTCTTCACGCTCTTTAAGATCAGAAACCTCTTTGACTTCTGGTTGTACCTATATCGAAGTCCACTAAAGGAGGGAGAGCGTTTTCACATTTTGGCTCATAAACTCTGGAACTCAAACTCAATCTCCCAGTTTAAATCTAGATTAAAGACCCATCTCTTTAGCCAAGCTTTCACATAATGCATCTCATATCCTTGTACTCCAGTTATATCAGATCAAATGCACATGACTGTCTTTGGTTAATGTTTTGAACGGCAGCTACACTAATTATTCTCCAATTGCTTTTCTGTTTTATCTCAGGATGCCTGTCCCGAGGTGACTAGAGAGTACGTCAGCTCCAGTTTGGATCCAGCCTCCTATGAAGGCTTCAGATGCCTCAACACCTGTGAAGAGACGCCGCCAACCCCTGCGAGGACTTCAGATGATGCAATTCTGGATCAACAGGCACATTCCAAATTTTTCTATAAATCCTATTCATTGTTAAAATACATTCCTTACTTTGATGAACTCATTTTTCCTACCTTAAATTGATAGGTTGTTAGCTAACTGCGTGATTATACATGTACATATCTGGAATTACATCATTCGGACACAGTCACATAACAGATTACTCTAAACTGTAATGTTGACTTGCATTCTCTGGAAAGCTGCTTTGAAACGATATGTATTGTGAAACGCACTATACAAGTAAGTGTAAATTGAATATACTTTTATTTTGACCTTTCTATGTATCACAGAATAATGGAAGAAAATGTCACAGTTCTATTGAGCAGCACAACTGTTCATTCATAATAATAAGGCGAATTGTTTCTTGAACATCAAATCAGTTTATTAAAATGATTTCTGAAGGATCATGTGACACTGAAGACTGAAGTAATGAAGCTTTCCCTTCACAGGAATACATTTAAAATATATTAAAATAGAAATTTACTTTGAATTGTAATATTATTTCACTTTTTTTAACTGTATTTTCGATTAAATAAACGTAGCCTTGTTAAGCATAAGAAACTTCTCTCAAAGACAAACGAGAATCATTTTGAATAAATTCATGCGTTTATGTTTCCAATAAGTAGATTTATGTTGACTTTGTACATCAAATAACACCATTTAACATACGCGTCACTTTCAAAGCACTTTACCCCTCCAAGCCTGTGTTGTGGCACTTAAATTGAATATAGGGGTAAACTCATGTGAATGACAAGTTGAGAACCAGAGAGAAAATAAAAGAGGAAACGAGAATCAAGAATGACAAAGCTACAGAGCGAAAAGGAAAGACAAAGACTGAATCACATCAACTTCAAAAGCGGGATCTCCAGGGAGTGTGAAGCCTTTGATTACACTGTGACAGCAGAAAACACATCGCTCTCTAAAACAATGCGCTCTCTTCTAGCCTCTGCCCTCTCAAAATAATCTCATGCATGGTCTGCTGCATTAAAACTTCTGTCATGCCGACCGATCCATTTACTCACTTTCTCATGTTAAACAGTCATTATAACTGTATGTAGAAACAGTTGACTGAGCCATCTAATTAGCATAGAGACCAGATAGCCTCTTATTCCATATTGCTGATGGCAAATATCTGCTGCATACAGACAAATTTGCTTCAGATGCATGTTTGTAAATTGAGGTATCATTTTCAGAAAGTTATTTCCCAGGTAGAATAATGAAAGTGGAATGAAGTGAAACATGCCATGTCACATTTTACCTCAAAATTACTAGATATATTTTGCATAAAATAATCAAGTCTATTTTAAGATCAATGAGATTTTTGTGTATCACATTATTTTCTTGACAAATAAAAAAGCCAATTTTCCCCTGTAACACAACCATAATGTGTTAGACATTTTTTTTTAAATTTTTTAACTAATACAATTATTTATTTATATAATTTAAAATCAATACTTAATACTAATAATAACATATACTTTTATATAAATGAAGCATAAAAATACATGATGTGTAGTCTAAAATTCTACTCTTAAAAAAAGATCTGTATTTGTATTAATATAGAGATAACTTTGTCGGGGGAATATGTGCTTAATTACAATAATCATGCTTAATACTAATACTAATAATAATAATAATAATAATAAAACTTTCTGGTTCAAACTAAGATTTTTTTCCTTTTGCACAAAAAATGATATCTTTTTCTTTTCTTTTTGGAGTGAAATGTGATCTGCACATATTCTTGCTGAGTTTTATGAGATTCACCTTTAAAAGAATAATAAATTATTGTATCAAAGTCATGAGTGGTGCACAGCTTTAATCAGGCACACATTTCCCCTCATTGCCTAGAGCTTTTAGACCTCCAGACCATTTTAACATTCAGTCAGTGCCTTTCTCCCTCCCAGCCCTAAGACTCTGGATGAAACGTGAGGTCCATAAATGTAAGGACCCCCATTAATCAGATTTTCAGATAATCACATTCAAAACATTTCACTTGGATTTTGTCAGATACCACCAACACCAATGTTTATACAAAAATAAATAAATAAATAAAAATAACAATAAAAATAATAATTGAAAAGGGAAAAGTTGGGCTTTTTCTCATCCTTTTCAGCAAATGCCAAAAATCAATCCTGGCACTTCTCAGCATGACATTATAGAGATCATAACCCAATATTCTCATCTGTTCATCACTGCGGCCTTTAAAAATGATACAAAAACCCCAAAACTGTTTCAGCCTGTCACGTTGAAACGACACTGACTTTTCCCTCTTCAGCTATTTCCTATTCTTAGCTTTATTCACAGGATAAAGCTATCGAAACGATAAACACAATTACCCTGACCTACCTGAGCCCAACCTTTCTTCTCTGTGCTTTCTTCTCTTTTCTTTAGACTTTTATCCCCAGCCACTATAATTCAACCTGAGATGAAGCACATTCAAGGTCATACTGCTGCTCTGTAGATGAATGTATCATGAAATAATACACAACGTAAGACTCAGCTGCTAAAAGGTCTTTTTGTGTTCACATATAAACCAACCTGTGAGTAACCTACATAGTTTTAAAATCTATAAAGTTAGTTAATCTGTGAACTTCCTAGGTACTATTGCTATATAATCCTCTTACAAAAGCTATTTAATGCCTTTAGTCTTATTAAAAGCTCCTGTTTATATTCATATTTCTTTATAGACGATTATACAGAATATTGATGTAAAGCGAAATAAATACTGCCCACGGCAGCAAGAACAATAATTAACGAGCTACAGTACAACATATTAATAAAATGAAACATAATAATGTGTACATAGCATTTTATTCTCTCTGTCTTATGTATATCAAACTATGCATATACATCTACAAAAGAACCTATATGAGTAATGTGTTTGATTAATGGTGTACTGTGCGTGTGTGTGTGTGTGTGTGTGTGTGTGCGTGAGACAGAGCAAGACAAAGCAATCTAGTCTGATGTGAATATGTGCACGTGACATGAATGGAGTCAATTTGGAGTAAGAGTACAAAGACACCAAAAATGCCATTCAGTTGTGCTCATACACCTTTCCACATTCAAGATTGTGCACCAGGGTTTCTACACCTTTTAACAAATACATTTTTCATGATTTTCCATCACCAGTAATTTGTGATAGCCGATTATTATTATTTATGGAAATCTTCATGACAAAGATTTGATATTTTAAAATTGGCTGATAATTCCAGGTTTTCCATTACTATGGGAACTATAATACTTATATGTAATGGCATATGAATGTCGCCATGTCAACTTTGACAACACAGCGTCTTTGTTCCTGTGTGTTTCCTTATGGATTTGGACATATAAGGTTTGCACATATGGAGATATGAAAGGAAAATGATGAGTGAAAAAAAGAAAAGCATATTAGGAGGAAGATAGGAGAAAGAAATTTGTCATTTCCTATTTTTTGGAATAGTTACAATGAGAAGTGCTGACAGCAGAGGTCAGGGAAAACGTTTTGGAGACAGGACAGAGAGGCAAAGGGTTTATGTTATGTCGGCTCATTATAAAGGCACTTGAACTGGGTCACACAAGGTTATGAAACCCTCAGAGTACAATATAAAATGATACATGCATGCCCTGCTCACCTGTCAAAGACTTTAAGCGCAAAAAAGAGGAGCTACAGCTGTAAGAGACATAGACACTGCTGCTTGAACATGCCCACTAGACCGGTGGCCTTTTTGGCTTTTCCTTACGGATCTGGACAACCTTTGCAAAAAGATTTTCTGAAGCCATACCAAGAATAATAATAAATCTTGACCCTACCGTTTCTAACCAATCATCATTGAGGAAATCCTTCATTGTGTCCAGGCACTTCATCTAGACAGGTATAGGAACTCTTAGTAATGAATGACCTCACAAATCAACAGAATAAAAGGGAAAGAGAGCCAGTACAGTGCAGTAGTGTGTCCTTCATATAAATGGCTATTTGATCTTTTCCTTAAAAGAAATTAAATCAATAGTATGGGGGGGGGGGGGGGCTGAAGGGTGTAATCACGAATGTAATAATAAAATTAACCCTTGGAAAACCAAAAGGTCAGAAAATATAGTAACAGAGCGTAAACAGAAAATGCAGCCAAATCATCAGCAGAAATCCATGTTGTCCTTTCTGACCGATACATGCAAATCCTACTTGTTTTTCAGACAGCTTTCTGTCTACCAGTCTTTATGCTTGAAGCGTTTCATTGTGCTGTCCGTGGTGCTGAAACTCCAGCCTTGTCACAGTGCGGATGACAGCAATTCACATTTATATAACAGTCATTTAAAGTTAACAACTAGTGAGAAAGAGTAAGTTTACATAAACTGACAAATGCATTCATATGACGCCATATATACACCACCATTCAATTTTTTACATTTTTTAAACGTCGCTTTGCTCACCCAGACTGCATTTATTTGATCATTTATTTTATTTATTTTTATTCTTTGAAGAATAGAATGTTTATTTGAAAGCAAAATCTTTTGAGCATGAGTTCTGGGAACCAGGTCCGGTTGGGCCAGTACGGCGCAACTAACAAGACCTGCTCCTCGTCCTCCCTGACTTTGCACAGTAGCTGCGCAAGAAGGCTCACTGGGGGAAACGCATATTTGCGTAGACCCCGGGGCCAGCTGTGTGCCAGTGCATCCGTGCCGAGGGTCCCCTCGGTCAGGGAATAAAACAACTGGCAGTGAGCAGACTCCTGAGAAGCAAACAGGTCTACCTGTGCGTCCCCGAATCTGCTCCATATCAGCTGGACCGCCTGGGGGTGGAGTCTCCATTCCCCCGGGAGCGTGAGCTGTCGTGAGAGCGCGTCGGCCGCACGATTGAGCTCGCCCGGGATATAAATGGCACGCAGTGACTTGAGTCGCCGCTGACTCCAGAGGAGAAGGTGGCGGGCGAGTTGCGACATGCGGCGTGAGCGTAGACCACCCTGATGGTTGATGTACGCTACTGCCGATGTGTTGTCCGTCCGGACCAGTACATGCTTGCCCTGCAGCAACGGTCGAAACCGGCGCAGGGCCAGCAGTACTGCTAGCAACTCGAGGCAATTGATATGCCAATGCTGGTGGGGTCCTGTCCAGGAGCCCGACGCAGCATGCCCATTGCACACAGCACCCCAGCCGGTGGTGGAGGCATCTGTTGTGACAACAACATGCCTGGACACTTGTCCTAGGGGCACCCCGGCCCGTAGGAAAGCAAGGTCCGACCACGGGCTGAATGTTCGGCGACAGCTCGGTGTGATGCCCACACGGAGCGTGCCACGGTGCCATGCCCACCTCGGGACTCGGTCGTGTAGCCAGTGCTGAAGTGGTCTCATATGGAGTAATCCGAGCGGCGTGACCGCGGCTGCGGATGCCATATGCCCCAGGAGCCTCTGAAATTGTTTCAGTGGGACCACTGTTTTCTGCGAGAACGAGTTCAGGCAGCTCAGCACCGACTGTGCGCGCTCGTTGGTGAGACGTGCTGTCATGTTGACCGAGTCCAGCTCCACACCGAGAAAAGAGATACTCTGTACTGGACAAAGTTTGCTCTTTTCCCAGTTGACCCGAAGCCCCAACCGGCTGAGGTGCGTGAGCACCAGGTCCCTGTGTTCGCCCAACTGCTCTCGGGACTGGGCCAGGATGAGCCAGTCGTCGAGGTAGTTGAGGATGCGAACGCCCACTTCCCTGAGAGGGGTAAGGGCCCCCTCCGCGACTTTGGTAAAGACACGGGGGGACAGGGACAGCCCGAAGGGTAGGACCTTGTACTGGTATGCCCGACCCTCGAACGCAAAGCGTAGAAACGGTCTGTGTCGAGGGAGGATCGAGACATGGAAGTACGCGTCCTTCAGGTCGATTGCTGCAAACCAATCTTGTGCGCGAACGCATGCGAGCATGCGTTTCACGGTGAGCATCTTGAACGGGAGCTTGAACAGGGCCCGATTCAAGACACGCAAGTCCAAGATTGGTCGTAACCCTCCGCCTTTCTTGGGTACTATGAAGTACGGGCTGTAAAACCCTGACTTCATCTCGGCTAGTGGGACCGGCTCTATTGCGTCCTTCGCCAGCAGGACTGCAATCTCCTCCCGCAAAACAGTGGCATCTCTGCCCACCACTGGTGTGGATAGGACGCCACTGAATCTGGGAGGACGCCTGGCAAACTGGATAGTGTAGCCGAGTCTGACTGTTCGAATGAGCCAACGGGACGGGCTGGGAAGGCCTAGCCAGGCCCCCAGATACCGTACGAGTGGCACCATCCGAACACCAGAAGTACCCGCGGGGGGGCAGCATGGAGCACTGGGGCCCAACCTGGGAGGCAGTGCGTCCCGAGGTAGAGGCAGCGAGTGATGTGAACTCACTTGGCTCCGTGTGTCCCGTGAGGGACAGAGCAGGCGGGCGCGGGGAGGCTGTGCGTCCCAAACACGTCCGTGACCTGCTCGTGGCGACTGCGGGAGTGGTTGAGAGTGAGGAAGCGGTGCGTCGCACACTGACAACACAGACCCTTTTTGACTCAGAGATAGTGGAAATTGCTCTTTTTTTGAGGATGTGGGTACCGCTGACCCGGGGGTCAGCGGCGGAACAAAAAGAAAAGGAAACGGAAGATTTACCCCCCGGCCCACTCCGGGGGGAAGGAGCGGTGCCTTCACCGTCTCCTGGGGGAGAGCAACTTCCACCATCTCTGGGCCACCCTCTCAGGGCCGCTTCTTCTGCTTTCTCTTGGCAGCTTTAGCGGCCTGAGCGGGTTGCGCCGCCTTCCTGCGGGAGGCTTGCAGGGGACGGGATTTCTCCGATCCACCTGAAGCCTGTGCAGCCGCAGGGGGGCGCCCTCGGCGACGAGCAGGCTGAGGGCCAGTCCTAGGGGGGACAGGAGTCGCATCTCGCCGGGGCAAGATGTGACTGATGGCCTCAGTCTGCTTCTGCACTGCCGAGAACTGCTGGGCAAAGTCCTCGACAGTGTCGCCGAAGAGGCCGGCCTGGGAAATGGGGGCGTCGAGAAAGCGAACTTTGTCGGCGTCCTTCATTTCAGCCAGGTCCAGCCAGAGATGGCGTTTTCCTGGACCACCAGGGTGGACATCGTCTGGCCCAGGGCACGTGCTGTGACCTTGGTCGCCCGGAGGGCGAGGTCAGTCGCAGCACGCAGTTCTTGGAACACCCCCTGGGTCGGAACTACCCTCGTGCAACTCTTTAAGAGCTTTCGCCTGATGGACCTGGAGAATGGCCATGGCGTGCAAGGCGGAGGCCGCCTGTCCAGCGGCAGAGTAAGCCTTAGCGGCGAGAGCCGCTGTCGTCTTACTCGCCTTGGACGGGAGACGCGGACGATTCCTCCAGGTGGCGGCCGACTGCGGGCACAAGTGCACCGCAATCGCCCTCTCCACCTGTGGAATATCCACGTACCCCCTGGCGGCCCCACCATCGAGGGTAGTGAGAGTGGAGGAGGAAGAGGATCGGTTTCTGGCAGTGTGGGGTGCCATCCACGTCTTCTGAACCTCCTCGTGCAGCTCGGGAAAAAATGGCACTGGGGCGGGCCGCGGCTGTGAACCGCGCCCCGTCCCTAGAAACCAATCATCAAGCCGCGAGCGCTCGGGACACGGTGGAGGGTTCCACTCGAGCCCGATGCCCGCGGCGGCCCGAGCCTTTTTTTTTCCCAGACACATGATACAGCGCTCGTGGCCGTCAGATGAGGTCAGGAAACGACCGCATCCAGAAACACACGGACGAAAAGCCATCTTGAAAAAGACGTCTTTTCACCCGTGCTGCTCTTTTAGAAGTGCTCTCCCGCTGGAACACCGAGGGATGGAATGCACGCCGGTCCGTTTCTCCCACCAGCGTCCGCTGCACCCCACCGCTGCTGTGTTGTCGCGCCAACGAGAGAGAACAGAGCTTTTTGAGAGAAAAGTACTCTATAGCAATTAAAATTGCTCTTTTCGGGAACTTGTCCCTATAGCAATTAAAATTGCTGTTTTCGCTCTTATTCTCGCCTTCTTGCAGAGATGAATGGCAGATCAGTGTCCCGATCGGCTCCGAAGCAAAAGTATGAATGAAGTGAGTAATGCCGGCTCTATTTATACCCGGATGCCGGGGGAGGGGCCCGGCATGTAAATCTCACTAGCCAATTCTGATTGGCTTGTTTTCTACTATGCGGAGGTGATTGGGCTCCCAAGCGAGATCCCATGACGTCAGTCCGACGTAACGTCGAACGTGACTGACTGATAGGGAACAATAATTAACGAGCTACAGTACAACATATTAATAAAATGAAACATAATAATGTGTACATAGCATTTTATTCTCTCTGTCTTATGTATATCAAACTATGCATATACATCTACAAAAGAACCTATATGAGTAATGTGTTTGATTAATGGTGTACTGTGCGTGTGTGTGTGTGTGTGTGTGTGTGTGTGCGTGAGACAGAGCAAGACAAAGCAATCTAGTCTGATGTGAATATGTGCACGTGACATGAATGGAGTCAATTTGGAGTAAGAGTACAAAGACACCAAAAATGCCATTCAGTTGTGCTCATACACCTTTCCACATTCAAGATTGTGCACCAGGGTTTCTACACCTTTTAACAAATACATTTTTCATGATTTTCCATCACCAGTAATTTGTGATAGCCGATTATTATTATTTATGGAAATCTTCATGACAAAGATTTGATATTTTAAAATTGGCTGATAATTCCAGGTTTTCCATTACTATGGGAACTATAATACTTATATGTAATGGCATATGAATGTCGCATGTCAACTTTGACAACACAGCGTCTTTGTTCCTGTGTGTTCCTTATGGATTTGGACATAAGGTTTGCACATATGGAGATATGAAGAGGAAGAATGAAAGTGAGAAAAGAAAAGCAATTAGGGACAGGAAGATGAGGAGAAATGTCTTTGTCATTTCCTATTTGGAATAGTTACAATGTGAAGGAACAGCTGACAGAGGAATCAGGGGAAACGTTTTGGAGACAGAACAGAAGGCAAAGGTTGTTATGTCTAAGGCTCATTATAAAGGCACTTGAACTGGGTCACACAAGGTTATGAAACCCTCAGAGTACAGTATAAAATGATACATGCATGCCCTGCTCACCTGTCAAAGACTTTAAGCGCAAAAAAGAGGAGCTACAGCTGTAAGAGACATAGACACTGCTGCTTGAACATGCCCACTAGACCGGTGGCCTTTTTGGCTTTTCCTTACGGATCTGGACAACCTTTGCAAAAAGATTTTCTGAAGCCATACCAAGAATAATAATAAATCTTGACCCTACCGTTTCTAACCAATCATCATTGAGGAAATCCTTCATTGTGTCCAGGCACTTCATCTAGACAGGTATAGGAACTCTTAGTAATGAATGACCTCACAAATCAACAGAATAAAAGGGAAAGAGAGCCAGTACAGTGCAGTAGTGTGTCCTTCATATAAATGGCTATTTGATCTTTTCCTTAAAAGAAATTAAATCAATAGTATGGGGGGGGGGGGGCCCTGAAGGGTGTAATCACGAATGTAATAATAAAATTAACCCTTGGAAAACCAAAAGGTCAGAAAATATAGTAACAGAGCGTAAACAGAAAATGCAGCCAAATCATCAGCAGAAATCCATGTTGTCCTTTCTGACCGATACATGCAAATCCTACTTGTTTTTCAGACAGCTTTCTGTCTACCAGTCTTTATGCTTGAAGCGGTTCATTGTGCTGTCCGTGGTGCTGAAACTCCAGCCTTGTCACAGTGCGGATGACAGCAATTCACATTTATATAACAGTCATTTAAAGTTAACAACTAGTGAGAAAGAGTAAGTTTACATAAACTGACAAATGCATTCATATGACGCCATATATACACCACCATTCAATTTTTTTACATTTTTTAAACGTCGCTTTGCTCACCCAGACTGCATTTATTTGATCATTTATTTTATTTATTTTTATTCTTTGAAGAATAGAACGTTTATTTGAAAGCAAAATCTTTTGTGACAATGTATTTGTCTTTACTGACACTTTTGATCATTTCAGTATGTCCTTGCTGAATAAAAGTATTAATATGTAAAACTGACCCCAAATGTTGTACTAATTCCAGATCTTTTCTTCTGTTAAGAAAGTAAGCTGATTGAAAGGAGGAAAAGGGTGAACAGGATTGACTTGCTTCATGTTCCTCTTATTAAGCCCAAAAGAAAAACCTAACTATGAATGATTTTGCCCTAAATAAAACTTCTTTCACAGAGTGAAAGGTGATCCATGTGTAATTAGAGGAAATTGAACTTCTCCTGTTCTTGCTGAGTGTGGTTTATGGTTCACTTCTAGCTCAATTCCACTTGAGTTCAAGAAGTGTAATTACTAATGGAGGAGGATGACCTTGAGGAGCTTCACATGCAGCCTCATTTATGTGCTCATTAGCACAGCATCTGTGCTGTTACTCATAATTGATAAAAGCTGATACCACATGCGACCTCTCTACTGCATATGATTAAGCACAAAGTAAAAAATAAATAAATTAATAACGAATTCAGAAAATGTTACTGAGAATGAAATCAGAACCTTGGTGTTGACAATGCTACCAACAGCAACATTTTAAAACATGATAGCAACAAGTTAAAAATAGCTAGAAATGTATTGACAACATGTAACTACATGACAGACAATTCTGCTATAATATGTAAAAATTTTTATATTAAAATATCCAAAAATCCCTTGCACAGTGTTCGCTCAGCTGTGTACTTACATACAATTTACATACATGTAAATTCAGAGAAAATCATTATTTTAAATGGTGCTCGTCCCTCTCTTGTCACTTGCGCCTGTCAATGACGTAATATCTGTGTTATCCCTGGATTTCACTTGTACTGCACAGTAACCATGGCAACAGACACGGACAGCTGCATAACGGCTAGCGGCACGCTGTTGTTTCATTCAAACATTATGGACCATGGCAAGCAAACTTTGGAACAAAAGGAGAAATAAAACAAGGATCAATATCGACGTGACGTTGAGCTTTGCGACAAACTTTGACTTGGCAGAGACGGGGCTCTTACATGTTATTAGACAAGGTAAGCAAATGTTGGCTGCATAAGACTAATCAATGTTATATAGCTCGACATGATGAAATGTTAAAATATCATCAGTATGATATTCTAATGTTGATCTAGCTTACTATCCTAATTATTGTTAAAGTAATTTATTTTCCAGGAGCTCTTTGCTTCTAATTTCGGTTAAACTGCTAACTCTGATTGTAAATTAATTAACTAAATTATGTTATTTATTTGCTAACTGCATTTGTTAAATTGTAATGTTGACATCCATTTTCTGTAAAGCTGCTTTGAAACGATATGTATCGTAAAAAGTGCTATACAAATAAATTTGAATTGAATTGAATTACTGTAAAGTCTCATAAAGTAAAATAAATATTACAATTTTCAACACACTCAAATACAGTTTAGCATGATAGTGTAATGTTAGACCAAGTGAAACAGCGCTGCGTTACCTCAAGGTTTTAATTCGTCAAATGAACTGACCTGTGTGAGTAGTATTTCAGCACTTATTAGTAGTTCGGTAGAATGAATTGTCCTTGTTTCTTTATATCCCCCAGGATTCGCGTGTGGCACTGATATCTGTCTCTCATTAGCAGATTCTCGTCCACGCCCTCCTTCATACCACAGTCATGTTAAAAAACATGCATTCACTCATCCATAAACATTATTTCCACATAAATATTATTAGTTTCATCGGTATGGCGACAAGTTCCATGATTCAATATTCACTGCGTCATCAATCTACGCCTTTGTTATTGTTTTGAATTCTTTAGCGACCCCTAGCAGACATAGTGCACCTTTAAGCCACCATCAGGGCAAACCGTTCTTACACACTATTAAATGTTCATCATTTGACAAATTAGAGGAATAAAGACAGCATCAGGCATCATACAGACCAGATTCAAACCTGGGTTACACACAGCTCTCATGTCATAAGCCTGACCAATACATTACCCACTCCTTTCAAAGAATTATATCAGCAAATAAAAAATAACAAAAATAAGACACAACTTTGTTTCAATTCAGATGTTAGTGGGTGGTTCTGTGCAGTATGCAGCAAGAGAACTTGAATGATGAACGATCTGCTTTCCCACTCAAAAACTAATTCCTGATTCAAGAGAGAGAAAAGAATGACCCGATCACAACCTTTTATCATTTCAAAAGGTTTTCATCTGTGAGGAGTGTAGAATTAAATGTATAGGTTAAATGTTGAATTATAAACCTTGATCCTGAAAGTTTAAAGAACTTATCAATATTAACCTCATTGGGAATTATACTCAGCCCAGCTGCTACAGTTTTTATACATATATTATAGCATGCAGCAGGGTGAAAGACTCAGGTCAAGGCAAATTACTGAGGAACCACTTTTCTGTTCCTTTGGAGTGATATATATTCACAAGGTCATTTCATACTAGGTAAAATATGGAAATCACATTATAGAGCTTTTGCAACTTTTGGGATATGTAGATGAGGATGGTGACATGTTTTTTTGTTGTATTTTCACGGATTTCAAATTGTGGCAGGAGTCCAGTCTTCGGGGATATGTGAACTAGGAATGATAAAAAAACTGGACTGAGGCCCAAAGAGAGCACTAAGGGCTAATCTTAATTGGTACCCGGAAGCATGCAGTCTCAGTAGAACCAAATGACTACTATTGTGCCCTTGAGCCATGGCCACTGGAGCTTCAAACAGCTCCCCTTCTCTTCCAAAGCATGTGAATGTCCTGTGGTGTCTCTGTGATGCTATTACTACATATATATAGTATTATCTTTATAGAGCATATGCAATGCTACAGATTACTATTTATTACACAAATGGCTGGTCATAAATGTCTCTCTGCGGCTGCCTTCTCACATAATACAACCATCATCATCTTATTTCATTACCAACTAATAAAATAAACTGAAATGAAATAACACTAGATATTATAGTAGTTGAATTTTTATTATTATTGGGTTTTTTTTATTAGAAGTAGCTTATTGAAAACTAACCTGCTTATTTCATGATCAATTGATAAAATTAACTATTATACAATAATTATACTATCTACTGTGGAAGCTTGTTTCCGTCACTAAATAAAAATAAAAAATCAGTAATTGAGACTTCTTTTCTTCCTTTTTTCTTGCAATTGCGAGATGTAAACTCACAATGGCAAGATATCAAATCCAATTCTGTGGAAAAAAGGACTGAATTTTTCCAAATTAACAGAATTCCAAATTAATATCTCACAATTCTGAAATTATTATTGAAGATGCCCCCGCCACTTTCAAATAGTTTGTGTGGAAACATTTTGGTTTTCCAGTAGAAATAATGAACGGCGAAAGAATAACACACAAGACACAAACAATATGTAAACATTGTAAGAAAACTATGCCGTACACCTCGGCCAAAGTTTTACAGACTCTTAGTCTTTACAGACTTCCTCACATATCGCGCGCATTTTCATTTGCGGAAAATAAGATGAAAACATCTCAACTTTTTAGAATGCCGCAAGCGCTCCGCAGGTCATGTGATAAGAACCAACCGATCATCTTCGACCTTTCCGTAACAAAACATGGAAGGCTCAGCCGAACAGCTGATCATAGTTGTACAGGGGGTTGTTATATCTCATCTCCATAAATGTATCTTGTAGTAAAGCTAAAGCAAGGGCTAAAAATTAATTTATCCCTTGCTGAGACTTCCTCATGGTCGTGCAAAGTTCATGGTTGCATAGCAATGACAGCCGCTACAGAAGCGCGAGCTCCCGAACGCTTGCAAAAGAAGGAGGAAGCGATATGTGAACGGCCCCTAAAGAGGCAGGAAGCACCGCTATTACTGCTGACGGTTGGACTTCTCGGTGTAGGCAGAGCTATATAACAGTTACAGCCACACAATCAATAGTGACTGGGAAATGGTCAACTTTGTACTGCAGTTAAAGTGACACTTAAAGTGTAATTTGAATTTTTTATTTATATGTTTATTTTATTCATACTGTTTAATTTATGTTCAATGTGTAGAAAGAAGTTCAGTGAGATTTCTCATGTGAAATTATACAGGGCAGAAAACAATGGTTGATTTTGTGGCAAAACATTTGGCAGTGTTTGCATGTTGTTTCACTGCAAATAATTCATTACAATAGAAGTAAAATGGCATGCATTGCAAGTTGATTTCAAAGTGCACCAACATTTTCCCTTCATACATTTCATTATTGAGGATTTCTTAAAAATACTATAAAAATCTCGTCTTGTGAACCCAATCTCGTGTCTCGTCTCAGCTCGTGGGATAGGGGTCTCATCACACCCCTAATTTTCACAAAACTTCCATGGCCCCCAGAATATTTTGTTGTATAAATATCTGTACATACAATATATCGAAAGAAATAACTGAGCCTCTGCTTTTAAACAAACAAACAACAAAACATTTTAGTCTATCTTCATGTATCCTTTCTTTTTATCAACACTTAAATGTGGGTCAGTTTCAGTTTTTGAATCAACCTAAATATGTTAGGCTACACCTACAAAACTAAATTTAAGGATAAGATAGAAATAGCTCTTCAACATAACAATTGTAGGTTACCACTTTTTACAGTGTGAGAAAATTGTTTTTTGTCAAAGACTTCGTCCGGATATAATTCTGAATGATCATCAAAACATAGATGAAGTAGATTTGAAGTAGCATCATTTCCTCTTCCTGGGTTAACATTTCATTTGGTAACTTTTTGAATTATATGTTGTTTAACGTTTGATGATCACGTTATTTTACAAAAAATGTAATCAATGTGTAAGCAATGTTTTTATCGCTTGTTTCTGCTACTTCTTCACTTGTTTTTGGATCTAGAGATTCTGTACTATTATCAAATCTGCTTATTAGCACTCCCTACCATATAACTATGAAAACATGGATCGCCGGAATATTCCATCAATGGCAGGTAAAGTGGTAATTGGTCGTACATGAAATCACTAGGATCATTTTCAGTAAGCCATTATGCCTAAAATAAACTCACGGAATTGCTCATACCTGATCACCCTTTTCGGGTTTAGTTTGCGATAACTATCTGACTGTATAATATCCATTAAATAGCATATACATATACTCTAACATAACATATACTCATAACATATACATGTACTCTAATAACATATACATATATATACTCTTTGTGTATGTATACACAAAGAGACTCACATCACACTCAAAATCTTGCTCTTCCTACTCTGGAATTTGTTGTTTTCCTCTCAAAGTATAACTGCTGCACAAGTTTCACGTCAATTTGCAAGCAGAATTCGAAAAAGACTATATCCCACTTGTATCAAACCACACCGGCTGCTTCTCCACGATCCACCCCGTGATCATTCAGCCCACTCTGAACCTCAGTTCCTTCCAGCAAAACACTATTACATCATTCAGCCCTCTGAGCAGCCACATAAAAAATAATATCCTCATTGAAGGCCTCTGTCAAAATGTCAACATGTTGACCTTTGACTCCTTCAGAGTGAATCAGATGAGTCATAGAGTAATGTAAATAAAATGTCTCAGATTATGTTACGTAACTGCAAACAGCAGAATAAACATCACAAAGGCTCCTTTTCTCCAGCTGTGGTGAAATTTTTAGTGGGAAGATATACATGTGCATTGGGCTTGCTTCTCTTTTATGAACCGTGTGGATTTTTATTTCATGCTGGTGTAAAAGTAAAGCTTTAAAGGATTTAAAATACTGCAGGCATGCAATCTTTGATCAGATCAAAATTAAGGTTCATGAAATTCAGATTGTGTGCCTCAGCCCACAGTTCCCAATGATCAAATGATTTAGTCCAGAGCTTTGCATTATTATCACTGGTTGTAGGGGTAGAACGATGGTTTTCATTAAAGTAAAGTGATCAGATCATGCCCCAATGTACGCATGCATAAATGGATCTCAAAAATCTTGACATGCAGCACTTTATTTTGCTGGTTCTCTGGTTTGTGAAATCAGAAGGGATGGGTTTGAAGATCATGGTGATGCCTCAGCCTGTCTGTCCAGGGTTTTTCTGTTTTATCTCGTGCCAAGGTAAAGTCAGCATGCAGCATGTAAAAGAGAGCATTTGCCTAGAGAGCAAAGTAAAGTTTGCAAAGCTGTAAAACACTTCAGCATCAGTTTAGCTCTGTGTATTTTAACATGCTTTATTATTGGTGCATTTGTATGGCATTTCCACCAAAATAATTGTGGTTGAAAGAGGGTGAAAAAAGTGACCACAAACTAAAAAAAAGTGTTCTTGAGCAAGATCGTGAATGGCTCTAGAACAACTGTTACTGTCATTGCAACAGTCCAACTGCGAGACTTTTAAAGTGTCTGCTGAATGATACATCCTGAGACAACAACATCATGGTCCAGTGAGTATCAGGGATGCATCTGTTAAATTGGACGAAGACAGAAAGGGTGGACAGATTTTTGTTCCATGCATTCAAATCCAAGCATCTTTCAAAAAGTTTAAAAGAGGCTGTCGTCCTGAGAACAGACAGGCAGAGACTTTTACCCTTACTGTTGTGAACCTATCATCAAGGAAAGCGAAGCCAAAACTCTGTCTCCTATCTGAACCTGCTATAGAGTCAAATAAGAACTGAATACAAACCGTTTGGTACAGATTTTTTTTTTCCCCTTTCTACCTGTTAAATTTCAAATTCCTCCCTGGGCAATGACATTTGTTAGTACATCAGTGAGGGAAAGACTAAAAAGAAAAAAGTTTCCCAGTGAAAGATGGGATAAAGGACACCAGCAGACTTCTATTGCATTGGTGAATTCACTTTTGACACAGTCTCTCCTGGTGCTACTATAGCTCAACTGGGATGAAGAGATTGAATGTAATTATATGATCCTCTAAAATCTCTTGGAAAAACAAGCCAAATTCAGTAAGGGATATACGAGCACTCTTTCACGGGGGATGTAATAGACAAGAAATCACTTAATATTTACTGGGTCATTCATGTTATGAAGTACATTTTCATGTCCACATCATTTTCATATATTGTTCAAAGGGTCAGTAAGATCTTTTTTTATGTTTCGGAAAAAAAAGTCTTTTGATTAGATCAAAAATAGTTTAAATAAGTAACAATGTGACATATTATTACTATTTCAAATAACTCTTTGCTATTTAAATATATTTAAAAATGTATTTACACATTCTTTCCTGTGATGGCAAAGTTGAATTTACATCAGCCATTATTCCAGTTTTCAGTGGTGCATGATCCTTAAGGAATTATATGAAGAATTGGTGCTTAAAAATATTATTTATTATTAATCAATGTTGAAAAGAGTTGTGCTGCTGAATATTTTTGTGGACACCAATACACATACATTTTCAGTATTCTTTGATGAATAAAAAGTTAAAAAGAACAGGATTTATTTGAAATAGAAATCTTTTGAGACATTCAAAATGTCTTTACTGTCACTCACTACTGCCGATCAGTTTAACGTGTCCTTCCTTGTTGAATATAAGTATTAAATCCTTTAAAAAAAAATCTTACTCAAAATTAATGTTGTCAAAATATACTAAATAAAATATTATAATTTCACTAGGGTTGCTATGTCTTTGGGTGCTATGGATTAACTTCTGGCAAAATAAAAAAAAATTATGAGAATTTAATAATAAATATTCCAGATGTTTAATTATTTTTCACTGCAAAAAATATTTGTATTTTTGTCTTATTTTCCAGAACAAATATCTAAATACTTTCTTAAATCAAGACACATTTACTTGAGCAAATATATTAAGATATTAAGTCTTGTTTAATGAAAATTTGATCAAAATTAAGTGATTTTATGCTCAAAACAAGAAAACATATCTGCCAATGCGGGTTCAGAAGAATTTCTTTGTTTTTCCTTTAATTTAAGTTTATTATTCTGACCCCACTGGCAGATATTTGTTCATATGTTTAGCATGAACACTTAAGTTTAATGATTCATTCAGAAAACAAAATCTCAGTAATAATATCTCAAGTCATTTTGCCTCTCACGTAAATGTCTCTTGATTTAAGAATGTTTAGATATTTGTACTAGCAAACAAGACAAAAATACCAGGTAAGAAAACCATTTTTGCAGCATTTACATTCTCTGAATGAAATGTTTTAAGCAAAACATGTTTTCTTGAGAATAGTGTTTTGACCAATAATCGTTTTATATTGTAATTTCCTTCCCATCTTGATAATTTTTCATTAAATTCCTTTAATTTTAATGACATTGTTCAGGAAGTGATGCATATGCAGTTGAATAAAAATAGCAATGGATTATCAAATATTATATTGCATGGCTCGACATTAAGCCTTGTCATGTGACAAGTCGGTCATTCACTTCACACAAAAAAAAAGAAAAGGATTTTTGGTGGTGTAAATATAATTTATTCTGAACCAACCAATATTCTCATCAGCTGTTCTATCAGCTTTTACATACTTAAATGTGCAAATTATAGATATTTACCCTAGGGTGTTATTTACCTTTATAAAGGCCATTTTTTAAATTTAAAGTTTTTAAGTTATAATAAACACTATCAAATTAAATAATTTACACAGCAAAATTACAACTGCAATGAATAATGTTATGAGATAAATGTTTTAAATTTTTGAATATACAAATAAGAAATGTTGGGAAAAAAGCAATGATACTTTTAAACATGAATCTAAGGTGGTGTCAAGTCACTGAGTGAGTGAGTTATTTAATCATTCATTCAACCGATTTGTTTGTGTCATTCAGTAACAAAACACCGCTGTTGCTTTGAGATCAATGTGCAATAGTTCTGCTGTGATCTGCTTTGTCTGGAACTATTTTTGCTGGTGAAACAGAAAAAACAGTAAATATTGTGTCTAAAATGTAAGTGACTTAATATTAACTACTTGTTTATTGAACTATAAAATCAGTGTAAAATTTGCAATCGTGATAATATTAGGCAAAACAGTTCTCTTGTCGTGTTATGTTGCTTAACTATATTATGTGTTATAAATTACTTAAAAACTCTGCTTTTTGAATATTTACCTCAATATGTTTCTTCTGTTTCTTACACTCTTTTTTTTTTATTTCTCCTCAAAAGTCTTATACAAAGAGACAGGCATGCAGCGTCTCTCCAATATGACCTTGTTACGAGAAATATAGATTGCTGTTTACACCGAATGTAATAAAATCAGCATCATTCTCGCCTTTCAATGTTTTGTTGTTGTTGTTGTTTTGTTTTTTTGTTTTTTGTCTCTGAAGTTTTAATCAGGCTACACAACTTACTTCACTTTCGCCTTCAAAAAAATCCACTTGTCCCAGACGTGTTAAAGAAGTGTTAATGTTGAGCCCTGTATTGTATTAGTTGGATTATCTCTGAAACAATCCATGAAATTTTGTATGAGATTATAAAAATTTCAAAAGAGGCCTTTTAGACATGCTTTTCATTTTATTGCTGCTGAGTAAATAAATTGTACTCAAAAGTCTGACCTTGAAAATAAAGATTATGTTCAGATTTTTAAAACTCAAAAAGTAACAGGCAAAACTCTACTATTTTGAAAACTGTAGAAAAAAAGCGAGGTCGACTTCTTACCAGAGACCTGAGGTTATCTCTCTCAGGAGTACACAACAAAAAGCACAGCAAATCATCTGCTACATTACGGTCTTAAAAGACCTTTGTGTTTAAAATCCTTGGTATTGAATGTCTTTAAAGTGCCTAAAAAACAATGTGTTGCTTGCCTCAGAGTAGACCCTAGAAAAGCTAGACTTTGATGCCTCTGGAAACAGTTTTACTGCCCTGTGAGGAGGGTCTCCAGGCACTAAATAACAGCAGGTGGGCTGCTCTCTCCCTCTGAGCACTGTTCAAACAGTCTTCAGCCTGCAATGTGCATCCAATTCTCAGCTCTCCAGCCAAAACCCACTTTCTAACGGAATTGCCAAAGGATCCTAAATGACAATTACAAAAGTATCTTCTTCTAAATGCACAAGAATACGAAACAGATATAGAAGGGATTTGTATTTGAAAGACATGACTATCACTGTCCATGGTGCTGAACTGGGTCAGTGAAGTCACATGATCATCTTCATGCTTGTCTTAGGATGTAGATTACTGTTTATTGCTGCTGATGGCAATCTTTCTTTGAAAGGCTCCGTTCTTCCTTTATTTCCTGCCTCCTCTTAAGTTTCTAAATGTCAGACAAACAAACACTCATTCGCTTTGCCATTGGTGCTAATTTCTTTGGTCTCCCTGTGTGCATGTCTGTTTGCGTGTTTCCACACTTGTGCAGGACATGTACACCCTGAGTTTCAGAGGCAGGCTGATGAGGAAAGCAGTTCAGTTATACCACACTCTCACCAAGGCTCAAAAGCTGAGATGAGAAAATCAAGGAGAAATTCAAAATCCCACACACTCACAGAGAGAGTGAGAGTGAGAGAGAGAGTAGATATACACCTTATACGAGAAGCACCACAGATGCTGAAAGGCTTTGACATCTCTGCGGATGGACACTGACCCGATTTAGGTTTAATCATGCATAGCCCTGTGGCCGGGAAAAAAGCACGAGTGCACAAACTTCCCTCTGAACACAAACAAGAATCAAACAGAATATATCTCTAAAGATTCCTTAAAGGAGTAGCTCAGCCAAAAAGGAAAATCATTCATCCTTATGTTGTAAAAAAAATGCATGACTCTTTTTTTTTTCAGTTCAAAGCAAAGAGGATTTTGTGAGGAACAGAACAAAAATGTTACACACATACAAACACACGCACGCACACATAAACATACATACATACAGTGCACAATCCCAATACTATTAAATATACAGTTTTTAAAAAAGAAGTATTTTATTCAAGGATGCATTAAATTGATCAAATGACAGTACAAATAAATAATATATATAAATTATTTTTATATTTCAATCAAATGCTGTTAACGTTTAACGTTCCATTCAATATATCAGAGTTTACACCAAAATATTGATATTATCATTATTTTACACTTCTAATAATAAGAAATTATTTTTGAACAGCAAATCATGAGATACTGAAGAATGGAGTATTGATGCTGAACAGCTTTGCCATCACAGGAATAAATTACATTTTTAAAAAATGTTAAAATAAACTGTTACTTTAAATAGTAATAATATTTTAGAATATTATTGTTTAATGTATTTAATCAAACAAATGCAACCTTGGTGAGAATCATGTGACACTGAAGACTGGAGTAATGATGCCGAAAATTCAGCTTTGCCATCACAGGACTAAATTACATTTTTAAATATGTTAAAATTCTAGCACTTACTTTAAATGGTAATAATATTTTACAACATTATTGTTTTACTGTATTTTAATCCAACAAATCCAGCCTTGGTGAGAATAAGAAATTTCTTTCAAAAACATATAAAATTGAAACAATATCAGTCAGGGTTTGTAAGCCCTTCAAGTTCAAATATGAATCTGAACCTCAGATCTTTGACTAAATTAAATCCTACAACTAACGCCATACCAGTCACAGTCATTTAGTGATCGCTAATCTTCTCCAGTCTCAGCTTCACGTCAAGCCTACTAATGTCTTATTTTTTCTGACTTCAAGCTAAAATGATAAGACTACACTTTCCCATTCACAGCACAGAAACACTCTGTCTCCACTCATTTTCATCGTCTCTTGTGGCTTGCGATGCCACATTCGCTACACACATACCTCAATGCTCACAAACACGTGCTGACGGTCACGCTGACTACTGTAACATCCACACTCGTGTGGCAGAGCAGGGCCCTGCCAGAAATCTGACAGCAGGAGGACTTCACTTGGCACTCACCCCCCTTTCTAGAAACACGATTACATAACCTCACAGGGGACTGTGCAAGGGAGAGGGGCCAACGGACAGAGATACTCCAGAAGCCCTGGTCGCCATGTGCCTTAAAATGACAGCTGTACGAGTGATCCTGAGTGTGAACTCGACATGGAAGCCTGACTGATAAAGCATAAATGAGTTCTACATAACATAAACGGAGAAGCCAAACACATGGAGAGAAAGAGTCTCTTCAATACCCGTCCTCTTTCCAGAATGTACTTCGTTATCGTAAAAGATGAGAGATTTCTACCAGTCATAACCCTTTTATGCCAGGGTGATTACAAGGTGAATCTGCACACGGGATTCTGAGAACATATAATTCTGAAGACACTTGTTTGGAGATAGAGACTTTCTGTTTCCATTGTTTCTCAGCTCTTTGCCCTTGTTGTCAGTTCACACAGCGCGCGCAACTAAAGATCCAATTTTCTCCGTGCACCATTTGGTGGTGTTTTAATGCCTCTTTGGGTGTTAGTGACAGTGTTATTGCTTGTGTGAGATGCCTGATTGGCTCTAGTAATGACAAAGAGCTGAAAGATGAAGAAGCAAATTCTCCTCCTTCAGAGAAGATCCACTCAGGCGAGAGGCGAGAAGACAGCGGCAGTCGCCACGGCCATCGGGGGGAAACCACGCACAAAATCTGACAGCATTCATACTCGAATCTAATGAGCCGTTGATGCCACCTCCATGTGCTCGAATAGCTTTGGAGGGGGAAGGCAGAGAGAGTCAGGAGTGTCTATCAGACAGAGGGTGATATAAGACTGCGAGTGCGCCTTTGAAGCAGACAGGTCTGGCTCTCGCTCAATGCGAAAAAGAAAGAGCTTTGAAGTGCGCTCTTGTGTGAGCACTATCCACGCTTACACTCCTGGGGATTAAAAAAAAAAAAAAAGGCTAAACACAGCTTTTAATTGTCTTGACCTCAAATTATTGGTCAGGAAGTTAGCAGATGCACTACTTAAAAAGGCACTGCTATCTCAAAAAGAGAGGAATGAAGATTTTGGCAGAAGATGGGAAGTTGTGTGTGGAGTGATGAATCACAATGAAACACGAGTTGCATGATGATGCTCCAGAGCTCTGTCTTCAAAAATCAGCTGAGAAATATAATAATAAATGCATCTCTACCACAGTGAAGCATGGAGGAAGAGGTGTCATTGTGTGGGGAGCCTTTTTAGCTGCTCGTATTGGTGAGCTACTTCACTGTGAAAAGTCATTTAATGCTTTAGAGTACAGGAGAATATTGCAGAATGGCTTGCTTCCCACAAATGAAAAGTTGTTATCTAAAGAGGAATGATCAGATGTTATTTTTCAATAACACAATACTCATGTCCAAATTGCAAAGACAACCAAGCAGTGGCTTGAAAGCAAGTCCATCAGACTTATGTTTGAACCCTATAGTGAAAATTTGGACTCAAACAAAAAAGTGACATTTTTCAGCTCCTCGTGAACTGTTTGAAGCCATCAACATTGAGTGGAACAGCACTGACTCTTCATCCTGTAAAAAGCTATTCTGTGTTAAGTTACTTTCTCTACAGTATTTGTGCAATTCTTGCTAATTTCCTAACCAGTGTTTTGTGACTAAGACCACTTAAAGATCATTAAATATTCTGCCATTGTTTGGCTTAGCCCATCCCCCCCCCCCCCCCCCCCCCCTGCAGATGCACAAACTGTCGAGGGGTTCTGAACGCAGTCCCACTCAATTGCATCAGTGGTGTGTGGAGCAACTCGACAAACGCTCACATGCATATATTCACACATTGTCAAAGGCACTGAAAGAGCTGAAATCTGCCTCTCAAACCCTCAGTGTCACACATCACAAGAGATGTTATAGTTCAACAGTTGTTCAGCTGTTCCCCTGAAACCCTTTTTAGACAGGATTATAACACAATTTGTTTGTGTTAGGGGGTCATTCAAGTGGGTAATTAGATTTAAAATCAGTTTAAAAACATCAAACGCACTCTAACAAGGCTCAGAACGGTGCCATATTTTTTTTCACTGACGTACACGTCCAATTATGCCAAACTACAGTCGAAAGTGTTTGAAGCCCATACTGCTGAGAGCGATAAGCCGCAGTAAATTTTCATGACATGGTCAAGGTGAGGTGATCTTAACTCTACCCAAAGCTCAGACTTAAAAAAAATGCTGAAACAAGATGTTTCTCCACAAAAAACTGAACTTGTGAGTGACAGAAATATAGATATGGTTGCTGGAAGCCTCGATTTCTTTACGCATGAGCGCATTTAGTGCTAAAATGTTGCATTTTATGCATTAATGACAGCAAACTTTTAGCTGCCTACTTCCAAAAAAGAAGCCAACTTTTCAATAGAATGTTGCTGTCTGGGTGGAATGGTTACATAAGATGTTTTGCCAATTTCAGGGCATTTCCTTTTTACTACTATAATGTAATTCTTCACTAACACTGTGTGAATACTATGATGTTAGTAAATTACTCCATAAGCCAGGAGTGAGGTAAATATTTAAACGGTCCACATTAACTACCTCAAACCCCTAAAACACACAGGCGAGGATGTCAGGGAACAGAAGCGTGTTTTTTCACCATGTATAATTTAGGCAGAATGTCAAAGGATATTCTTTTCAAGTAATGGGGAAACAAGTCCTTTAGTACATTATTCATTAACTGTATCACCATTCAACACTTGCGCCTAATGGCACGTGAATCGCTTTATTTACAACGTATTTTGAGTGTAGCCCATAAAGATAAATGAAAGCTCACCAGCATTTCTCAGTTTCCGATTCCTGAACACCGAAATTATGACTAACAGGTTACCCAAAACATCCACCACAGTGGTGAAGATCAGCACGCTGGCCAGCACCGCTATTGCCCAGGCGGGGCGCGCGCTCGAACCCAACGCGCGACCGACGTGCCCCAATTCTGTGCTGTTCGTCAGAAAGGCAATATTTTCAGGCATCCCGGACCAACTTGTTCTCCGAGGTTCGGTTAGTAAAGTTATTCACGCAACCTGAAGAAGTAAAGAGAAAAACTTCAGAGCGGACTGCGCATATTAATGTAAAAGGTTATTTTTTGCATGTGTTGTCTTTCCCGTACTTGTAAAAAGCGAGTCATTCCAGCTTCCTTTCAACAGAAGTTGAGCCATGAATCTGCGCCGCGTCTGGTTGATGAGCGAGTGTCTCAGTCCTCTCTCCAGTATAACGAGATAGAGTCCGTCTCAACATCTTATCATCTCAAACTCATTTCTGTCTTGTACTTCAGTTGTTTGTCTAGCGCGAATGTTCACCTTGCTTCCCCATCACCTTAAAACTACTAAGGAAAACGACAGCCTTGGCGCCGAGTTGCCCCATGGCGACCGTTACGCTCGCTCCAAGTTATTTTTTAAGCAGCTGCTCGGAATTGTAAATCCAGCGCGTGATCAGAGTGGAAGCTGGCTCGATGATTGGTTCGCGCTCCGAACTGAGGCAAACCACGCGCAGCGCATCTTTTGTTTGCGCGGGAGTTGTCATAACAACTCCTGGACAGGAGTGTCAGGTAAGAGGTAACCTTTTTTTTTTTTTAAATTATTTTTATTCAATTTTCAGAAAAACATACGATGATATTTGTAACAAAAAATGTACTTCTTGTGGTGACATCTAAATTGGTTTTATTCGTTAAAAACAAACAGTTTACATTAAGTTACAACCACAAAAGTTATTTTAAGGTAATTCCTTGAGAGAACAACTGTACTTTTTCCACATTTTTTCTAACGATTTGTATACCCAAAGAACGTCAAAAATTACAACTAGGAGGTCTTACACACTATAGGCTAATTTAGGCTTTTGGCTATAGGCTTTTTGAATTAAATGTTTTTCGAAGACGCTTAAAATTGATCTACTGACATTGCACGAAAGGGTCAAGTAAATGGTCACATGGAGAAAAATGCTGTAATAAATAGCCTAAATTCAGTTCAGTTGAATAAAAAAACAAACAAAAAAAACATATCTTGAACTATTGAACAGTGTTGTTTTTGTACAGTGTTGATAAATGTTGCCTGCTAAAAAGTAAAGTTAATGACAACACATTTGAATATGAATAGCATTGAAAAGAAGAAATGATTAGGTAATCAGAAACTTGAACAAAGCAAATCACCGCACGTGTTGTACAAGTATGCAGGTGGAAGTTACATTCGTAACTATAGCAACAGTAACAGCAGGTGCTTTTTTCTCTCAGTCTCACCATTAGGTGGTTGAAAGCACAAAATTGTTGCATGCTACTAGGAGCTAGGGGAAAAAAAAAGCCAGCTTATTGATTAAAATTATTTAAGAAAGAGGTGTATTATAAAACATCAATAAGAATAAAAAAATAAAAATAATCAGTGTTTCTTTTTAAATATGCTGACATGCTGTAAAACTTCACACTTACATGTATGTTCAGTTGGTATAATGAAGAGGCCTTTTTGTACTTAGATTTCACTGGCCAGTGAAAACATATTTGAACTATTAAGTGAAGAAGTCAACTGAGGAGCAGCTGACGAACCTACTTGACGTGGCTGCGATAGCTATGAACAGTGCCGTAAAGTCACCATGAATCATAAAATCTTTACGTTTTAATCCTTCCACCAGCCCAATTCTGACCCCACCTGTGAAGGTTGTGTAATCCTACGTGCCTAAGGTCACTTTAATAATTTAATGGTAATAATGTTTCTAATTGGTTCTCAAGAGCTGCCTCTGCAACCAATGTAAAAAAAACCCCACTGCTTTCATCATCACGAAATATGACTTCTCTCAGTTCCTCTGATTTTAAAACAGCCAGACTTACTAACTTCCCCAGTTTTGTGTGCATGAAAACATCAAGAGCACAGCGAGAAGCCAGAAAATTGTGTAATATATGGGTGTTGCTTTAAATATCGTGTGAATCTGCTTTTTTAGTATTCACTTAATGTATTCAAACACACTGAAATTGCTATTTACAGATGCCAACACAGTCTAAGGTCAATTTGTAACTACTTTACATTTCAGTTTATGGAGTGATGATGGTTAGGTTTGAGGGTGGGGTTCGGGGTGAACCTTTTTTTTCTTGTAACGATTCCTCTAAAGGCAAGTTGAAATGAACCCGAGTGCAGCTTTTATTCAAACAAAACATGATGATGGCGTGACTTAACTATAACTTAACTTGAACATGAACATAAACCTGAATACACACACACACACACACAAACTAGTCCCCATGGAACAAGTTAAATATCTGATGCACTATCAGATGCCAAAAGCAAACAACAAACAGTTCTAATATACACTCACAATGTTCTGTAAAACTACAGAGAAATCATGGTCCTATAACCTTTTATCTCCATACCAAAAACCCAGACAGTGACTCATCTTTTATGAATCATTAAATCAAAGTGGTCCCATGACTGCAAATAAAAGTTTACCTTAAATTGCAATATGAATTAATAGTGCTCTTATTCGGCTGTTGAGATAGTATTCTCATGTGAAACAAGTGGCAGATACCAGCATATAACAAGCAGATACCAACACTTACGGTCTTTGCACTTGAACACCTGGTTGCGTCCGAAATCGCATACTCTCTTGAGTGGGTCATTATTTTGAATAACTTTATCTGCTAAAAAGTATGTTCTATATAGTATGATTGTGATCCAGATGTACTACGTTTATCATGTTTCATTGTCATGTGACCTACAGTACCAGCGTTAGTTGCGTTGCTCACTGCCACTAGTAAAGTCTCCATCTTATGCACACTTCAGAATCTCGCCTTAAGAAGTAGGTCATCTGGGAATTTTTTTGTCTATGCTTTTATGAGTACTGTGAATTCAGACATACTATTCTTGTCAAACACAGCTTTTTTTTCCTACTATGGCCTACTGTAGGGAAGTCTGTGATTTTGGATGCAGCCCTTGTCTACTTACATTTTGCATTTCCTGTATTTGGCCCAAGCATTCTAGTGGGTGGGTCGTGAAGACCACATGTGTGTGTAGAACTTACACAATGGGACGCTTACAACATACAGAAGTGGTGTAAAATTGCACATTTTTACTGACCAGTACACGTTTTGATTTTCAATACTTTGTTCTTTAAAATAAACTTTTAATTGTCTGTTAAGCAGTCTGCATGTAACAGACGATCATGTCAGATTTTGATGCTGACATAAGTTATTTAAACATGAGTTTGGCAAGCAGTTTTTGGTATTTTCTCATATCCCCAAGCAGCCTATATTAGAGTTGGTCTTATGTCATAAATCGCTGCCCAGAGGCTCTCCAAATATGGACTTTGGAGACGCACACAAAGAGTTGCTAATTTCTGGCGAGACTGTCTGTTGGAGAGTCAAATCACCCTGCTGGTAGTTAACATAAAGCAAATAGTGTGTTTGGGGCATTTAAATCACAAGTAATCATGTTTTTTGACAAAATACATTGCAAGTATTTTATTATAAAACGAATATGGTCCTTGATTCTGATTGGTTGAGCTGCGTTTGGAGCCGTTGTAAATTACTCTACAAGCATTCACCTGGGACCTCATTATCAGTATTATTGTGTCTCTGTGTCTAAATATTAAAATAAATATTTTAATGAACTAGCCGTTTTATAAAAGCAATAGGCTGTGGTTTAAAGTGAATTTAGATCAGCTAAAGAGGTGTTAACTACGCCCCTTAGCTGTTCTAATTTCAGTATAAACCACGGGTTCTTGATTCTTACTGCTTTATTATATCGTACTAGATGCTGTACAAGTGACAGAGTGTTTTTAAGACTCTTGAAAGTGTGAAATGGAGTTTTCATTGTCTGCTGTCTCTGATAGTGTTCAGTCAGGTAACAAATGCTCCAGAAGCAAATTGGCAGCCTCCATTTTGTCTACTCCTGTTCTGGGGGTCTTGATCCACAGAGTAGCTGCCATTTAGGCCAAATCATACTTGGTTAATTATGAATGTTTTAGGCTATGACTGATAGGCATGACAGTCTGAAATCAAATGCCACAAAAATGCAATTTCCCTCTGTTTTTTTTTTTTTATCAAGATCACTAATACTGAATGGAAGCATGTGTAATTACTCCGCATTAATCCAAGTCTTCTCACCATGGACTCTCAGGTTTGTTGAGAATATCCTCAGGGTATTTTTCTTCATTCCCACTACAAAGTAGCATAAAGAATCTGAATTGAGACAGCTTGGCAAGTGGTATATTCAGTGAAAATGTTGGAAAACTGGAAGAGTAGAGGAGACTGACTGAACTGTGCTCTATATTTCAGTCTTGAGGAGCTGTTAAAATGGAGAACATAAGGCAGCTCTTCTATTTGAAATATAGCAGGCGTAACATTTGAAGCGACTGTGACTTTGCTGTGTTCCGCAACAGTGTCATGCCTTTTAATCTCACCACAAGCATCTGTTGGTCTTTTTTCACATCATAGTGGATTAATTAAGCATTTTATCACATAAACACCAATGGTTGGCTGCATTTTGGCTGCACGTTTTTTCAGCATAATCATTAATTCTTTATAAGCACAACTCCTAGAGACTGAGGAAATGCACTGGATAATAGGAATGATTAAACTGAGTGTTCTCAAGTTGAATCACACTGGCAAATGGATCTCCATCACTGCGGGAGATTAGTTTAATGAGAGACTGCTATCTGTAGAAGATTTAAACTCAAGAACAGAGAACATGTGCTATTTACACACACACAAACCCTGTTCCAAACCCTGGTGAACCAAATAAGACAACATTTGAAAGGCAGTTTCAAATGTATATTTAGGGGCATTTTTGCATTCCTGTTCTCTGCTTTTCTATTGCTTTTCTAAGTCAAGATGCGTTTGACCACTGCACTGTTCTCTCATATCTTTTGCATGAGACCCCCCCCCCCCCAAATTTGTGCATCATTGTATTTTATACTTATTAGAGTTTCGTATTGTTAGCTTAGCAACATGCTAGTAGCCATCTCTATTGAAATTGATAGAGTCCCCCGAACACATTTCTGCCTATGTAGTGTGTTCAAAATGGGTGCCTTATGAAGTCCCATTTCGGCTAGGATGCAGTAGAAAGCAAGGCAGTTCACTGTTTTGGATCAGAGCCATAATGTTCAAACTGAATTCAGATCTTGACCCTCATGTTCCATGTGCTTAGAGCTGCCGTGCCTTTGAGGTAAACAGGAGATTGTAGGAAATCTTTGAGTGACACTAATAACCTGCCACTTATTTATAGATAGGCTGAGTAAACAGGCAGATTTGGGGAAGAAAATGGGAAATTGGTGTCACAGACTCTGAATCATTGCAATGCTGTTATTTTTTCCGGTATGAATCTGGAACCCAAACTCAGCCGTGAAGAGCAAGTCAGGACAACAGCTTTGTGAAAATAAATGGGCTGCTGTTCAGTTTTGACTTCTATTTTCCCCCCAAAACTGGTGATCTGAAAAACTAATTTTTACATAAACAAGTGGATGTGTACATCCTGTCATAGAACAGGACTATGCTTTATTAAACACATCCTGCCGATGTGCATGCAAGACTGCTGTTCGCCTGTTAGTAATGAAATAAGCATAAAACAATCTTTAGTCTAATGCAAATATGATTATGCCTGGATTAGGTAATTACCATGTACTTTGCTTTGGTGATTTAAGGACTCCATGGAGTCTCATTTAGAACAGTCTGTTATTGATTCAAAGGGGATTTGTTTGGAGAGCTGAAGTTATTTACAAGATGGAACATGGCTCCAAGCTAAAAGTCTATCAAACACGTTCAGTTTCAACAGACGGAGCAAAACAAAGAACTGCAAAACAACAAAATCTAAACTAGCCTCAAGCGTGCCTTAATCCAGTGAACTCTTATTTCAACAAGGTGCCCTTATTCGTTTCTCTGTGAAATTATTCATGATTTGATTATACTTTGAAACAAATAGATGTTGTGCAACGATGAGTTATCAGTAAAGGGAATGCCGTTTCTCAGCCTGAGAGCAAAATGACTTACATGTAACTTCCTAAAAATATTCATCATTATTTTACACATTAATTTTATGCTGTTTACTCTTGTGACATTTGGTACAGGTTTGCAATATGACGTATAGCTAATAGGCTGTTTTTATGAGCAAGTCATTGAATCATTAACGCAACCAATTCATTTAAACACAACACATGTACGCTTAAGAAATGAGACCAATTGTCATTTAATTTTAGTGATTTTATTTTTTAAATCTTGTTCGACAACATGAGCAAATCTATATTCAAGGAATTTCGTTCATTTTCAATAGTCAATTCTGTCCACATACATAATAAGCCTATTCATATTTCATTGCCATACAGCCAAAGATAAAGTACTATGAGAAATTGTTTAGTTCACCTCCAAAGTCTTCAGTTTCTCCTCTCAGCTTCCTCTAACAATCATAAAATTAAATATACTGTGCCAATATAAGCATATTTACGTTAACTTTGTCTTAAGTTTCCCAAGTTTTGTTGTTGTCGTCTGAAATGTGGGGTAGGGGAAACTTTTCCTAATTATCCACTCATAAAACTGACAATTTCCCCACTTAAACTGTTTGAGAAGTCTTCTGTATGTACGTCAGCATAAGACAAAAAGAGGGAATTTGGCACATCTGAGAGCTCTGTAAACATGCCTCTGTTGTCGGTATGTCTCCGTTTCTGGCGCATGGTGTTATAAGCTTGTGACGTATACTGGCATCTGTTCCAAAGTGGTGTGTTTAACATCCACAGTGCCAGAGCGCAAGTGTGTGTGTCTGTCCAGAGGCAAAGGCAGATGTTTTGTGTGGAGATGAGGCCTGGTTAGTGTGTCTAATCTGGGTATTATTCAGTAGGCTGTGTGGGTATAATCACCCCTAACTCTCTCATGTCTCTGAGCAGAAACAGGGGAACGATAATCCAGCATCTCTCCCCCACCCCTTATATAACCAGCCGTCTTTCTGTCAGTTGAGCGGCTTGCTCTCACTTGTTTTAAAAGTCAAAGGAAATGGTGCCAACGGAGTGTGGATTCCCCAGTGGTTCGGTACACTTTAAGATATAAACACCGGTATTAATTCAAAGGGATTACGACTAGTTTCATTTCCTCTTAAATTATGCTCATTGCATTCATCATTGCACGTTTGATTCAGTGGAAGTTGACTATGAGATTGTAGCAGTTTGACCTTGGAGATCTACTTCGGTTTTATTTGGGCTTAATTACACTTCAGTTTCGGTGGTGGAATGTGATTGGCATAATTTTGGAAATCAGTGAAATTGCTTCACTCACAAGAGACAATGTAAAATATTGATATTGTGAAGAGGTGCAAATGAAACCCTTCAAATTTTAATTAAGCAATTTTGGAACGTTATTGTGCATCATATGAATTTTTCATTTTACTCTTCATTTAACAAAAGTATCAAATAATCTCATGAGAAAACAATTATTTTATGAGCTGGAAATTTCACATGAATTTGTACAATGTTATTCAAACGGAAACGTATCATTTTTAGAAAAAATGCGACCACCTTAAAATGCAAGCACTGTCAATAGTCGTGTCCATCAAAAGTTGCGAATTTGCACTTCTACAGCATTCATTAATCTTTGTTCATATTAATTTCACCAATTACTAATGATTAAAATTACATTTTTAAAATCTACACTCTAAACAAACATGAATAAAAGATGAACAACTGTATTTTCATTAACTAACGTTAACGAAGATTAGTAAATACAGTAACAAATGTATTGCTCATGGTTAGTTCATGTTAGCTAATACATTAATGTTTAACCAATGAACCATTCATACAAACATTTTTCTGATTTCATGATATGTCACAAATGCTTTTATCATGGTTCATGTGCTTGTCTTATCAGAAATTTTTTTTCTTTTTAGTGGCATTTTTAGAATTTATGTGCATCTTGCAGATTCCCTCCTGCGATTTTTTTTCATGCGGTATCCCAAAATTTGCAGAAAAATAGATGAATGGAATGGAAGCATAATGAGGCATATGCATATTTTATGAAAACTTAATGAATATTAACACACAAATTGGTCACCAATTCAACAAAATGTAAAATAGTTACAAACTGCAATGAGAGTGTGTTGAAAATACCATAGAGGAAATGCACATTTAGCTGGCCATGTAACCCATTATTCTAACCTCCTTCCATCCATCCCTGTCTATTTAACTGAGTTAGCCAAAATCATTAACAAAGTACAATACTCTATTTTTTTCCACTGCACATTGGAAGTACACTCTTTCAAACATAAAAGGACAAAGTCGTCATGCCTAATGATACACCCAGAGCAAAAAAGTACAGAAACGCAGGATGTTTACAAGACCACCTCTCTGATGAAACCAGCGTATTCTTCGAGATGTCCCTGTACAAAAGAGAAAAGGCCCAGAAATAAAAGCGTCATTATGTTTCGATCATATAAGCTTGATTCCTGGAACCTTGCCCGTAAACAAGCTTTGGATCGTGCAATCGGATTGTGTCGTCTTCTATATAGTTGTCTCTGCAAAAGGACAAATAATGTATTTTTGAAATTCCACAGTGTCTTAAATTGTTTGCGTTCAACAGTTTGTGTCCTTTTGTGCAGTTCTTCCACAAGAGATGGAGACACAAACAAAGATGTAACTATAAAAAAACAAAACTGGAACATTTTGTATAACACTGTTGTCTGCAACTGTACTGCTGTGGCTTTCTGTCGAGCACAGGGAAGATTGGCTTTTGCAAAGGTTTGTTTTAGTTCATAACGTGATAACTTCTGTCTAACTGCTCAATTAAGTGTCAATCAGGAAGATTGTAACAGCAGTAGAAATTGTCATCATTTGTAAATCACATAAATTTGCATGAAGGAATTGGGAGTGCAGAGTATTTCACTTCTCTCATAGAGGAATTACATAAACAAGATTTTATCTTATAGCCATGAAAAGATTATATGACGTGCATTTGTGCTGAATCTTTTCTAGTTACTAGACGATACATTATGGTAGTTGTTCTTTTATTTTATTTTACACTGGACAATGTACAGCATTTTATTCATACATACAAGGTGAGTTCTACAGATTAAATGGACAACATCAATATGTACGAACACAATACAGACCATCAGAACCTCTGACCCACAGGGTCATCCTGAAAACCATTAAAATAATCTGATTTATTAGTTTAATAAAATATGCTCTGGTTTACAGAAACAAACTTAATATAAAACTAAAATAAAACATTAATAACATCATGCTTTTATCATGCTTTCTAAAAATGACCCTGGACTCTAAAAAGGGGCAATAAAAAAACAACAATGATAATAATATTAATTCCATGAGTCTATGCGTAATGACTAAAATGAGGTATTAAACATATCCAAAACACTTTCAAGGACAAACCAAACAATATTTTTGTCATGGCTCAAGAAAACCCTGCCCTGCAAAATATTGTGCCTAGATTCCCAGTCTGATTTTTAGACTGTATATATTATATGGGCAGTTGCTACTGGGAATGAAGGAAACAGAAATATAAAGAGGCTTAAAAAAAACCATTTCCATTTGTAGCCAGGTAGACTAAACAATTAAAAAAAAAATTAAAGCTTCTTGGATGAGAAAGTCACTATAACCTTTTCTTGTTCAAAAAGCCTGTATGCTTCATAAGTTTTTAATATGCATGAATCAATTAACACAGATGTTAAACATACTAGCAAGACAGTTTTGTGGTCCTAAACTAAATAAAAATCACGAAAACAGCAGCATAAACAGCAAAACACTGTAAAACGCCAGATGTGCGATGAGTGATTAATATGTAGTTGTCATGTATGCATTACTGACGAGACATAAAGACAGCACATGAATACAAAAACAGCTCTTCATTTATGTGAAACACACCTGTGAGCTTTCTTTCCTGGAATCATTTTGAGTATGTGCACATTACAAAATCCTTGGATATCTAGAAGAGTTTGTTGAGGCCCTGCTAGTGGACCCCAAACCCCTAGTTGACAACCATTACTGTATTTTGATTCCATCAATAAAATCTGTGGTTTGTCAATAAACAGTAGCACCTACACAAACTCCGTCTCACTCACAGATGCGCTGATGAGAAAGTATGTGGTAAAAACTATGCATGTTCTCTCACACACCTAGTTAAAGTGATAGTTCACTCCCAAATTAAAATGTGCTCACCTGCATGTCATTCCAAACGTGTATGACTGACTTTCTTCAGCGGAACATTAAAGAAAGAAGAAAAAATCCAGTATGGTTCTTGACCTCTTTTACTCTCATTGTATGGACAAAAACAGTTCCACAGAAGAAAGTCATACAGGTTTGGATCAACATGAGGGTGAGTAAATGATGACAATGAATTCTCATTTTTGGGTGAATTATCCCTTTAATGAGGTACATGAAGAATAGTCACTAGTGTACAGTATGAGTGAGGCTGTGAGAATCCAGATGTTTTGATTCCAAACACATCAGCGGACATCTTTAGGCTGACTCCTCTGTTGCATGATCACAAGCATCAAGTATAATTAAGGACTTGTTTCTCCAGTTAATGATCAATAATACTCTCTCATGCTAGAGAAAGATGTCTTTGGGCTCTGACTACGCAAACGTTGGGCCCGGAGCGAAATCCTGCCCAGTCTGTCGATCTCCTGCTGGCTTCCGAAGGGGTGTGTCTCCTCCCAGACACGTGGACGTTCCTCCCAGGCTAATAGGGGAGGGTAAGAGAGCTGGTATTGGCTGGAGTGATGGTAATCTGGTCTGGATCGGCCCTCGCTAAAGTCCAGCGGGTGAACAGTAGAGGCGGTGTTGTAATGATTCGGATCACGGTATTCTTCATAAACAGGTGAGTTGTTGTCATCCAGTGTTAGAGACGTGTGGAAATCTCTCTGGCCCTGGTATCGTCGTAACGGGTAGCCAGTTTGCAGCGATTGAGTGCTGCCGTCCAACCGAACGCTGCCGCCCAGGCGGATAGGGGTACCACCTAACCGTGTAGGGGTCAGGGGAGGTGGGGGAGCAGGAAGAGGTGGGGGTGGTGGTGTAGGGGTCTGGTCTCGAGGCGATGATTCCAAGCCTGGGAGACACGTGTCTAGCCATTCTGTTGTTTGCCATTGGTAGGCTGTAAAATACGCGCAGAAAAACAAAAAGTGCAGAAGAGGTATACACATTTCATTAGATGCAACTTGAATGTTGCATATTTTGGAGTATTCAATATGAATAATAATATAAATAATAAATAATATCCAATAAAATTACTATTATTTCTAGTACTACTACTAATAATCATCTGTTCAAAAGTTTGGGGTCAGGGTGGAGTAAAATTTAGCTAAAACAGTTATTTTAAATGGTAATATTATATAACAGTGTATATGTGCACACACACATACTTTTTACTAGTACTTTTTTTTTGTCTGTGATTTCTAGAATTTTTAATGGAAAAATGCAAGTCATGTCATGTGACCTTGATATTTAAATACACAAGATGGATTTTAGATGAGAGCTATTATCAAATATTTTGTTTAAAACAGTAAATGCAGATGTGAACCCTTACAATTCATAAAATACTCTTTGACGAATTCCACGCATATCTCATCCTCACAGTGGAGGTGTGGGCTTGCTGTGAAAAGACATAAAATGGAAAATGTTTTAGGGGGAGTGTTTTAATGGGTTATGAGATGAAAACAAACACAAAAAAAAGCCAATTCAAAAACAAAACAGTCAGAACAATCGACTTGTTTATGCTTGATGAAATATTTGAAGATGGAATGTTTTAATATGGAGTGTGTCGGAAGGATTATAAATGCGTCTGAACAAATGAAGCAGAGGGACAGATATTTTTTTAAAGTAAAATGGAGCCACAAAAGCAAACATAAAGTGGACTCACAGGTGGTACTGTGAGGCTGCATGTCACCCAGACCTGCAACTGTTAGGAGAAGAGGAAAACAATGTATCACTGCTTATGTTTTCCAAGTTTAATGTGACTTAATCAGCATTCTAGTTTGCCTGTTTGTATAAACCAATCAGATTTTAATCAGTTTCTTTTTATTTTGTTTATACTGGGTTATGCTTAGGAGTACTTAATTACATTATAAAGTTTTAATTCATTTAATAAAACAAAACAGCTAATTGATATTTAACTAATTAACATTTAAAATATATTTAAACAATATTCATATTAAATTAAATGCCATTAAATGTATCCCTTTAAAATGTATATGACACTTATATTAATTAATATTATCAATATTATAATATTATTAAGTGGCATAAACTGAATTATACCTGTTGCATAACTGTTTGTGACTTCTCTTATAAAAGTATAAAAGCATTTTTTTCAGTGTAAATGAAGATTAACTGATAGGCTGTCGATTCATTAAATAAGCTATTTCCTAAGCGGTTTATTCACTGTACTGAAGCCTCTCCTTCATTGATGGCCTCTCATCTTACCGCAGCATTAGCAGGCGTTACGCTTTTTACCGCTAAGGTTGCAGGCTTGCCTTCAAGTGGCTTTGTTAGTAGGCATAATTGAAATTTTCAGGCAGGTGTGTTGAGGCAAGTTGGAGCTAAACTCTCCAGGTCCAGAACCAATTTTGGACACCACTGGGTTACACCAACATATTTTAGAAATAGTAGTAATGAGTAACAATAGAAATATCTTCTCAATGTAACAAGAGAAAGTTTACACTTTTAAAGTATAAGAATGCTGGTTCAAGACCCACAAAAGCTGTTAAACCAGGAGCATGTCCTACTTGGGTAAATCACACTGTGCTGTTTAGCATAACCAACAAAAACAGTCCACTTTCATCCAGACCTCTGAGAAGGAAGGTGGAGCTGTGAACTCCTCAGACAGCATGAATTATCATAGTGTGTGAGACTTTCAAGCAAACAGCTTGTTTTTGCACTGATTGGAAACAGCTTTGGTCTAGGTCAGGTTTAATTAGAGACAAAACCAGGTTCAAAACGTTTCAAAACCAGGTCACTGCTAAGGAGGATAGGGATGCTGTTCTTCAGTAACTAAAGGGTAGTTCAACGGTTCAGGTTTTCAACCCAACTGGATTATGTGAGTATGTATTTATGTGAGTCTAGATTTGTGCAGTTTAATTAATGGAGCTAATCCTACTTTCTCCAGCATGGACTGAACTCCTGTATGATTAGACTCGTCGCACTGGGATTTTACCTTTACCTTTTCATGTTTTTGATCCCTGTAATATTTAAACAGAATAATACAGGATGGCATAAAATATTACTACATGACACTGTACAGCTCAGTACTTTTTCTCAATTGCAGCATTCTGTGGTCAGATTTTCTTCTATAATGATGCTAAACTCTGTAATTGAATGCTGTCCAGGCAACCAATATCCTTGCATCCCTAGAAGTCTCCCATATATCTCTGTGCCCTCTTTTGTCTCGCATAATAAAACACTTTCACCTCAAATCAATATTTCACATTCATTCATTTATTTGCCTAGTAGACTTGTAATAAGCAGGAAATCAAGGTCCTGATCACTTCTTGGATTTATTTTGCAATGATGATTGTACTAGATTCCTTAAAATTATGTACTTGATTATATTTTTAAAAATACTATTAAATATATTTATTTTTTATAAATGCATATATATATATATATATATATATATATATATATATATATATATATATATATATATATATATATATATACAGGGAGTGCAGAATTATTAGGCAAATGAGTATTTTGACCACATCATCCTTGTTATGCATGTTGTCTTTCTCCAAGCTGTATAGGCTGGAAAGCCTACTACCAATTAAGCATATTAGGTGATGTGCATCTCTGTAATGAGAAGGGGTGTGGTCTAATGACATCAACACCCTATATCAGGTGTGCATAATTATTAGGCAACTTCCTTTCCTTTGGCAAAATGGGTCAAAAGAAGGACTTGACAGGCTCAGAAAAGTCAAAAATACTGAGATATATTGCAGAGGGATGCAGAAGTCTTAAAATAGCCAAGCTTCTGAAGCGTGATCATCGAACAATCAAGCGTTTCATTCAAAATAGTCAACAGGGTCGCAAGAAGCGTGTGGAAAAACCAAGGCGCAAAATAACTGCCCGTGAACTGAGAAAAGTCAAGCGTGCAGCTGCCAAGATGCCACTTGCCACCAGTTTGGCCATATTTCAGAGCTGCAACATCACTGGAGTGCCCAAAAGCACAAGGTGTGCAATACTCAGAGACATGGCCAAGGTAAGAAAGGCAGAAAGTCGACCACCACTGAACAAGACACACAAGCTGAAACGTCAAGACTGGGCCAAGAAATATCTCAAGACTGATTTTTCTAAGGTTTTATGGACTGATGAAATGAGAGTGAGTCTTGATGGGCCAGATGGATGGGCCCGTGGCTGGATTGGTAAAGGGCAGAGAGCTCCAGTCCGACTCAGACGCCAGCAAGGTGGAGGTGGAGTACTGGTTTGGGCTGGTATCATCAAAGATGAGCTTGTGGGGCCTTTTCGGGTTGAAAAGCTCAACTCCCAGTCCTACTGCCAGTTTCTGGAAGACACCTTCTTCAAGCAGTGGTACAGGAAGAAGTCTACATCCTTCAAGAAAAACATGATTTTCATGCAGGACAATGCTCCATCACACGCGTCCAAGTACTCCACAGCGTGGCTGGCAAGAAAGGGTATAAAAGAAGAAAATCTAATGATATGGCCTCCTTGTTCACCTGATCTGAACCCCATTGAGAACCTGTGGTCCATCATCAAATGTGCGATTTACAAGGAGGGAAAACAGTACACCTCTCTGAACAGTGTCTGGGAGGCTGTGGTTGCTGCTGCACGCAATGTTGATGGTGAACAGATCAAAACACTGACAGAATCCATGGATGGCAGGCTTTTGAGTGTCCTTGCAAAGAAAGGTGGCTATATTGGTCACTGATTTGTTTTTGTTTGGTTTTTGAATGTCAGAAATGTATATTTGTGAATGTTGAGATGTTATATTGGTTTCACTGGTAAAAATAAATAATTGAAATGGGTATAAATTTGTTTTTTGTTAAGGTGCCTAATAATTATGCACAGTAATAGTCACCTGCACACACAGATATCCCCCTAAAATAGCTAAAACTAAAAACTAAAAACTAAAACTTCCAAAATATTCAGCTTTGATATTAATGAGTTTTTTGTGTTCATTGAGAACATGGTTGTTGTTCAATAATAAAATTAATCCTCAAAAATACAACTTGCCTAATAATTCTGCACTCACTGTATGTATATATATATATATATATATATATATATATATATATATATATATATATATATATATATATATATATAAATATATATAAATAATTATTTTTAAATAATATTTCAACAATTAACTAAATAATTTTAATAAACATAAAAATATAAAATATTTGGTATTTTATATAAAATATGTTTCAGTAAAAGTGGCCATGCCCACTTTGAACGTTTTGGCATTCGATCACAAACGTGAATGGAAATTCTGACTTTTTTCAATATTATTTATTGACAATCGGACTTCAGAGAGTCTTTCCGATCAGGCGGAAAACCGAGGATTAGTTCACAAAAGTAGGTTTTTCAAAAAATCCAAAATATTAGAACAGTTTTTCAGGTCATGATATAATGATATAATTTTGCTAAATATGTTATATCTGCTAATAATCAATTTTTTCAACATTTAGCAGTACACTAGCTTGATAACATGGACTAAAAGCCACACAACTCTAATAAAATTAATAAAACCTGGGGTGTTCAATGGGTCAAGTTTGCGTTAGGTAATATGAAAACTGAGTCATACCTTCATTTTCAATGGTGTCCACTGCATTATTTACCAGTCGTATCACCGTCACTATGGAGGCTAGGGTGTAAAAAAAAGTGTAAAATGTCACGCAGCAATTGAATAAATGATCAAGCTCTTCAAACTAACATCAAACATTCAATGAAAACCTTACATAAGCATTTATATAAATCACTTTGTTTTGTTTGTAATCCTCCAGTGTCATGAAATCGGCAAAACAAAAGCAAGTGGACCTCTGATATGTCAGTTTGACATCTATTTTATACAGCCGAAGAGATAATACACTACTGAGTCATGATAGCAATCGCGTTTAGAGAGCATATCAAAGGCAGATGGATTGTAATTACTGCTCTGGCCTGTTCAGGCTGTCACTTTGTTAAAGTAGGGTAGGGTTATCACTAATCCTCACGGTTTCCTTTTGGAAAGATCAGACAACGCAAGTCATCTTAATTAGGTGAATGAAATAATCAGTTACTTCAGCCTAATAGTAGATTATTATATTGCGTGTGGCTGAGTGAGTGTGTATCTATAGGTTAACGTGAAAATGTTACATTTGTGTGTGTTTCAATCAGGTCATTTAGGTTTATAGATTTAGGAAGTGACTCAAAGTTGACCTGCACTGCATGGCTCCCTATTAAACATTGTATACATTTTCAAATCTTGCTAATTACTTACAAAGCAATAAATGGTTTAGCTCCCCAGTACTCGAGCGAGCTATTAACACTTTATAGTCCTTCACGTCTATTGCGATCTCAAAATTCTGGCTAGTTGATAATACCTAGAATATCAAAATCAATCGCAGGTGGTAGATCCTTTTCCTTTTTAGCTCATAAACTTTGTTACAGAACATTGTTCAAGAAGCAGACACACTATCAGTTTAAATCTAGACTAAAAACACATCTCTTTAACTTGGCATACTCTTAATACATTATCTACTTCTATAATTCAAATCATGTAAATTGTCAGCCTGCTAAATTTAGGTCAGCCAGAACCGGGAACACTTCCCATAACACCTGATGCACTCACTAAATCATACGAAGAATGGTTTCTACACTAATATTAGTCTCTATCTGTTTATCCCAAGGTTTACCATAGTCTGCCAGATCCAGGCCGTATCCAGATGAGATGAAGGACCTGTGCCTAGACACGACGATAACGCAGCCCTGAAGTGTTAAACTATCCCCTGTTTAGATAAAACGTTATCAAAATGATTTCAGTTCGCATGGATGCATGGAAACGACTAATAATTCTGTATTATGCGGGCCAGACGAGAAATTTGGCAATGTCACTTTGTAAAGAAAGACCAAGCGTCTGAGCACATATACATTTAAATGCGCATACCTATAGACTAAAAACACGTAAATGAATGGCAAGGATGCATTAAAAGTCTTTTGTTTTTCAGTTACAAAGGTGTAGCCGGCCCCCTAAATAATTAACGATTTTTACAACAGAAGTGATTCAATCAAAAACTTACTTTATCTTGACAATAATCTTTTCCAAGAGTTGCTGTAAAGCCAAAATAATCCCTACCCATTAATTTTCCTATTATCACTGTGAAGCTGCTTTGAAACAATCTGTATTGTAAAAAGTGCTATATAAATGAAGATGACTTGACCTAAATATTCGTCTGTCCCTCATTAAAAGCTTCAGATGACTTACAAAATAGTGTACTAACTATTTAGTCAAGCTACACTTTTTGTTCCATCGACTTGCCGCGTTCCAAACTTCAAGTCTGGTGAACTCTGACCTGCGAATTACAGTAGTACTACGTGAAGATGCATTGTTAATCGAGGATTGATAAGTCACGACATGCCCTCTTAGCTGAACTAAAAGAATAGACAACACGTTGGTATGGGGAACACAGACTTTTGCCTCAATAAACTCTTAATTTACTGCTTATTAATAGTTAGTAAGGTAGTTGTTATAGTGTTTAAGTTTTGGTATGGGGTAGGATTTAGGGATGAAGAATATGGTCATGCAGAATAAGGCATTAATATCTGCTTTATAAATTCTAATAAGCAGCCAATATGCAAGCTAATAAGTTAAAAGTAGTTAAAAGTGAGACTTGACCCTTCGCAAAGACGTTTAGTTACTGTTGCTATGTCCGACAAGCCATGCGCTTTCATGCAGTGAAAAATACATTGTGGGACAAAGAGGGCACTGACAACGCATCAACGCAGTTATGATTGGTTAGATCGCCTGTCAATCAAACTGCTGGTGAATGGTCAATTATTTTCTATACTAAAGTCTTACCAAAGAATACAATCAAGCAAAATGGAGTAGATTGTATATTTTAACATTCTTGATTATTTTTTGTTATGTGTTTTTTTTTTTTTAAAACATCGCAAAGTGTGACACCATATCACGATCATTGCAGTGTCCGTAGAAAATTTGCATGCTCAAAGTCTAGTGTGACTGCAGCTTTATGAGTTTTTTTGTGGTGTGTTTTTGTCCTTTTTGATGTTTGGGAGTTTGTCTTTAATTGCATTGAAGAGAGACATAAGAGTGAGTAAATTATTTTCCTTTTGGCTAAACTGAACCAAATCTGACTAATACAAAGAGCTGATGAGTGCAAAGAGATAAGTCTTACATAACAGAAAGTGAGAAAACATCAACTCATGTTTTCTAATTGCTCTGTGGTTTATTTTGAAGCTGTAGCCTTGACCTAATGATTTTTGTAGGACCATGTGGAAACATAAAAGGGAAAAATGCCCTAAAGAAACAGCTCCACCTTTAACACATTTGCTGAACTTTTCTAGAGTGGTGAGTTTGAGGGTATGTAAGGTCTTTGGACCTTACAATGCATGTATCTCACCATTGTCATCACAGGAATCAGACTGGAAAGACCTGAGGGAGTGTGCCTCGCTGGTGCTGCTGTCGGAGAAGCAGGTGACCTCCTCTGGTGCATTTCCAGCTTCTGCAGACGAATAAGACAGCAGATCCTTATACAGATCCATACACACGCAAATACATGCATTTGTGCTATGCGTTCACACAATATATGCAAATACAGTCATACTTACAGTACCCACAACAGGGATCAAAAATAGCAATGGTCCAGGGCCAGCATGAGAGTTGTTGTCAAAAAGTGTGTTATGACTGTAAAATTTCCACCAATTATGCACATTTAAAACGAATAAAAATTGATTAAATCTTTATATTTGGAAAGAAATGTAAATATTTTTTTCAAAAATACAAAAAGTATTTGAAAGTATTTCATAAAGTAATATTGTGAAGTATTATAACTAATAAAAATAACTATTTTCTATTGTAATACATTTTAAAATGTGAAAAAAAGTTGCATTTTCAGCATCATTACTCCAGCCTTCAGTGTCACATGATCCTTCAGAAATCATTCTAATATGGTGATTTGCTTCTCAAGAAACATTTCTAATTATTATCAATGTAGAACACAGTTGTGCTGCTTAATATTTTTGAGGAAACCAAGATTTTTGTCTGTTTGATGAATAAAAAGTTAAAAAGAACAGCATTTATCTTTCATAACATAAATGTCTTTACTGTCAAATTTGAATTAATTTTGAAAAAAAAAAAAAAATGTTTTAATATAAAACTAAAAAAATTCTGCTACCAAATTCTTTTGTAATGGGGCCAGTGAAAATACTGCCATGTCAAATCTGAATTACTGGCCTATTTGCATTCACTAAACAGACATCTAATATCCAAAGTCAGACATGCACATATGCACAAACAAAACCGCATTGAGAGCTTAATGCTGAGCTTTCAAATCTGCTGACGTGAAAGAGCAATAATATCCCTCCAATATTCATCCCAGACGACAATGCTGTTTAAAGAAAACACTAATAAGACCAAAGTCATTTGTTTTAGAACACTCCGAAGAGAACATCTGGGGGTGCATATAACACATTTACACAAGAGGAATTGTAATAATCACCCTCACATACAGTTTGTACTAGCTGCCTACCTACATGGCCAGACTGTTAAATATTTAATGAGGAAAAAGGCTCCTGTTGGCTGCTGCAGCATGGCATTCTGATAATGTCATGCTGATACAATATGATACTATAAACTGGTTTGTTTTGAATCAATTTATGAGTCCCTGGTCAGTTTTCAACATGGAGCCAATTTGAAACATCGCTGAGTATGAAATCATGGAAAGGAGAGTTGATTAAAATCCAGTTATTTTTCATACAGTAGTGGCAAGTGATGTCCGACCTAGGAAAACTGACATCTTCACCCTTTATTCCAATATTATAAAACATTTGTTGAAGATTTTGTATGCCTATTGCATTGTTGTGTTTGTAATTGAATGTTTTATTTGTCAAACTGTGTGGACATATTTTTTTAGCCAGAACTAATGAACAAAAACAAGAGAGAACGAACAAAATATTAATAACTGATTATGTTGTAGTCAGTATATGTGGCTATAATAATTTCGTCAGATAAATACCTTAACCAAGTTCACAGTTTTGTTCTTCTTTTATATTTAAAATATTAAAAATATATAAAAGGCTTTCCTCTTATTTTGATGATTTCATTGAACTTGTAGGGTCATTAAAAACAAATATCCTCTCCTGACATCCCTTTTGGCCACTACTGTATAATATATCATTGTTATTAAAGCGTTACACACAGCATTTATTACGTGGATGTTTCTGCTTGAATCATGAGGATAGACTCTAAATGCTTTACTTCACCCTTTTGTGTGAAAGCCTCATGTTATCTCTAAGGTAATTGCGCTCCATTACACATTATTGTACGATGGATTTTGCGACTGGAGACCAGGGTGCATATGTATAATCTCATCCGCACAAAGGCTGGCATTTAATTGGCCACGGGGAGTTATGGAGTCATGCTGAAATCGCTCTGGCTGCAGTTCTGTCAACCTCTGTTTGATCTGAGATGAGTGAAGAGTGTGTGTGCCACATCGTTACCCTCAGTTCTGTACAGTTCCTCTCCGTCTGCCTGATAATCCCTGTCTTCCCACTCCAGAGCGTGGACTTGATGCTCCATAGCGTTGTCTTCATCGTCATCCTCCTCATCCTCTTCCCACGGCGGTTTGCGGATAGGGCTGCGTTCAGTTGGGTTCGGGGACATGGACGGCGGGAGATTGGGCGCCACGCTGCAGACAGCCACGCCTCTCCTCGGCATCCCGAGGATGTGAGGCGGATCCGCCTGGAAGGTGCTCATCTGCGGAGGGCAGGAGAGTGTGGCCAGCCCTCCTTCCGCCTTCTCCGTTTCCCCTCGAAGGATTCCGTGACAGTGCGGAAGCGTGTAGGCTGTGGGCCGCACCATGACCTGGGGCGGCCCTCCTGCACTGTCTTTCCGGTAGCGGCTGGTGCGACACTCGCCACTGACCCGTACGGCTTTGAACTCAATGCCCTCAGTTCCCACACCTGTCTTCTGCAGCATGTAGTTGGTCTCTGTGGAGATGCCCACTGCCTCCCCTCGGCTCCAGTCCTTCCGGAGGATTTTTTTACGGAACGCCGCCAGCAGGGTCAGCAGGACCAGCACCACGAAGAGCAACACGCCAATGCCGATGATCTCTCCCGGTCCGACGTATGACAGTGCCTCGGCCTGAGTGTCTGGGCCTTCGAGAGATGGCTGCCCGCAAAACTGACCCTCAAAGCCCACGGTGCAGTTACAGTAGAAGGCTCCAAATGTGTTCACACAGGTCCCTCCGTTCTCACACTCCTCCCTCTCGCACTCGTTCACATCCTCGTCGCATCTGTGGACAGAATGATTTGTTTGTGTTAGTAAACTAGTGTTTAATTCCCAACAGGCTATTTGCTGTATACTTTGTATTACGATCCGTCTAGGGGTAGATCATAATAAATGTAAAAAAAAAAGAAATGCCACCCCCTTCGCCCAGTCGTCAGACCGAAAAATAACCACTGCAACCAAGACCAAAAACGATTAAAGTTTTATTAAGATGAAAGAATGAAAAAAAAAAACATATACATACATACACACACAGAATTGTATAATTCCGTAACACTTTGCAGTATATACTAGCGGTGTAACAGTATACAGAAGTCACAGTTCGGTACATACCTCGGTTTTGGGGTCACAGTTCGGTACAATAGGTCTAATTCTCATTATTAACTAACTATTAACTATGATGTTTGCCTCAATAAGCCCCTAATTATTAGTTAGTAAGGTAGTTGTTAAGCTTAGGTATTGGGTAGGTTTAGGGGTTTATACTGTCATGCAGTATAAAGCATTAATATCTGCTTGATACGTACAAATAAACAGCCATTATCCTAGTAATAATAAGCAACTAGTTAAAAGTAAGAACGGGACCCTAAACTAAAGTGTTACTGGGCAAAGGAACAGATCCACAATGCTAGGTTTCTTTTATTTTACTTTGAACAGACAGTTGAACAGTGCAAATCAGTTTATTCCACCTAACGGCATTTAGTCCCCTAGTTTGTACAGTACAGCCCCCTATAATATATTAAGCACTCAGCAGTAAACAGAATGCACTCTTGTATAGGTCTTTTTTTTTTTTCTTTTTTCCTTTCGAAGTATTCTCCTTTCTCCAAGTGCAAAGAAAGACGCATTCGTGAACTTTGTTGTCAAGCTCTCAAGTCATTCGCGTATGTGCTGTTCTTCTGCTCTTTTTCCTGTTGTGGAGGTTAGCAAACAGTGTTGTATTACCACGTGCCCCCTTCTGAATTGGAGTGTAGTTCACCTGTGACTGACTATTTTTGTTGTCTGACTGCATGCACTGAACGGTGACGTCCATACCGTACGGTTCAAGATGAATACATGTTCCCCTATTATTTAGCATGCTATTTATTAAGGAATACTCCATTCAAAAATTAAAATGATCACATCATTTACTCATGCCGACCTAGATGTATATGACTTTTCTTCAGATGAATGCAATCAAATATTTTTCTAACAGTAATCCATCTCTGAGAGTCCATATAGTAGAAGCAGATAGTAACCCAAAAGCTGATGCTTAAAAAAAAACAGAAAGTGAACACAAAGGTAATCCGCAAAACCCCAGATGATCCATCAGTGTCTTCTGAAGTGAAATGACATGCGTGTGAGAGAAAATACTAAGATTTTAAACTATAAAATAAGTAAACATAAGCACGTTGTGAAGCTCACACCAGATGTGATGATTCTTTGGAAGTGGTGGATTAAAAAGATTAAAATATAAGCGTTTTTTCTTACACACACCTTTAGAAGACATGAATTTATCCTCTGGGGTCATATGGGTCACCATCATATTTGCTTTGTGAGGTTTTTGAAGCATCCACTTTTGGGTTACTATCCATTTGCAGTATATGGACTCACAGAGATGGATTACTTTTCCAAAATACTTTGTGTTTTTCTGAAGAAAAAAGTCATATACATATGGAACGGCATGAGGTTGAGTAAATAATGAGAGAATTTTCATATTTCTGTGGCCTACCCCTTTAAAACTGCACTATTCCATGTTTTAAACAGTTGCATGCTACATTGTGCTCATAAGACTCGTTGTGTTGCATGTGAATGGCACACAGTTAACAGCCTTTTTTAATTCAGTTTTGTGTAAAACATTTGATGGGGTCAGTAAGATTTTTTTTTTGTGTGTTTCACAAGTCTCTTATGCTCACCAAGACATTTGTTTAATCAAAAATATAGTAAACCGGTAATACAGTGAAATATCATTACAATGTATCTTTTTTTAATTTTCAGCATCATAATCATAATCTTCAGAGTCACATTGTCCTTCAGAAATCATTCTAATATAATGATTTGGTGCTCAAGAAACATAATATTATGATCAATGTCAAAAAGAGTTGTGCTGCTTAATATTTTTGTGTAAATCGTGATACATTTTTTTATTTATTTATTTATTTTTAAAATTGTTTACACTTTAACACATCCTTGCTGAATAAAGGTATCAACTTCTTAAAAAAAAACTTTTGAATGGTAGTGTTGGTATTTTATCTGTACAGAAAATTGGCATGCATTGCACAGTGTATACTGCATACTTTCCCCATACTACACTTACTCTAAACAGCATGAATAATAACTGTCCGTATGCTCTTCTGAGAGAAGAGAGATGTTTGTTACCTTTAAAGATTCATAAATTTTTACATTTAGCAGAAATTCCCAACTGTGCTTCAAGCAGCAAGTATGTGATGATTTGCGTTCAGAGAACTCTTTACATGTACTCAGCGCAAGAAAGTTCAGCAAATTTCTCAAGTGAGCATAAGAGAACATAATGAGAGGGTTGTTTGTATTGCATAACGTAATGAGAGGGAAATGCAGAGAAAGTAGTTTTATAGTAGTTATATAAAGCAATTAGATTTTCATTACTTTTCACAATAAAAAGGATACAGAGAGGAAAAGGGCACAGGTCCCAGTATCCCATTTTTCTCAGTAAAGTTTGTTCAGGTATAGGGATTAGTTTTGCTTAAAAAAAAAAAAAAGCAACAACAGCATCATCTAGTGGAGAAGTAACTCCAATTCATGTCATATTGAAAAAAAAAAAAAAAAGATTTATCATGGCACAAACAAATTAGAGAAGCCTTAATAGGATTTCTGTGATGGATTACTCTAAAATCTGTTATTTATTTTTTAAATGATTTTAGTAATTAATGAGAAAGGTCTAATTAACACAAGTAAACAGCATACGCATTTTACAGAGTCACGTATATATTGAACCAGTAGTTCAAACAAACAGGGTCTCAGATTGAAAACAGCATGTGAACGCGAAGGATAATGACATTCAGAAGAGAGTAATTAAAGTGAGCTGCTTGTTACCTGCTCTCTACAACACAACTTGGCCTTACCAAACCTATTTCAGAAGAAATGCAATTTTTTTCTCATAATTGACATTGATTGTTAAATCATTTGTTCACTATAAAAATGGCCCCTAGAAATGTTTTGCTTCTGTTAAGTGAGATAAACAGAAAAATCCAAATTGTTCAAACGAAAAGCAATTTAAAAAAAATATAAAAATATAAAATTATTAGCAAAATTTTAATTATGTTTTTGATTGTCCAAAGAAAATAATAATTTTAAAACATCTTTTTAAAAAGGGGGGAGGGGGGGACTTTTAAAGTTAAGTCCTCAGACTTTAAGATTTGATTATTTATAAATAAATAGATATATTTTAAATCTGTATCAATAAATATTTTATTGGTGTTAGATATCTCATTAAAACAATTTGGTGATTACAACATGATAGGTAGATATTAATAGAACATTAAGATTATTATTTACTTGGTTTGGTGTATGTTTATATATATATATATATATATATATATATATATATATATATATATAATATATATATATATATATATTGTTTTAAACATTTTCAGTATTTTAGAAATATTTTTATATATAGTATATAGATTTCTCAAACTCATCAGGTGGTTTTATTGTATTGAACATATAATATAACCTCTTAAAAATACATAGTTAAAAGCTTTTCAAGTTGTTTCTAAATGTTCTTTTCATAGTTTCAAAATTGTTGACACCATTGTAACACCAATAAAAAATAATATGTATTAATATATTAAAAACATGTAAATAGTATATATATATATATATATATATACTGATGTCTTTGTTGTTAACATGTCTCAGTTACCACCATCTGTGTGGTGACAATTTGAAAGTCATTAAGGTCTGAAATGTACGCAAGATTATTGATAAACACTAACAAAGCACAAATAGTACATGGTGAATTAAAATGTCTTACATGAGTCCCGTGAAGCCTTTGAGGCACCCGCAGAGGAAGGTGTTCCCCACAGCTTTACAATCACCCCCGTTCTGACAAGGTGAGGGCACGCAGGACGTCACCTCCATCTCACACCAAGACCCCGTGAACTGTGGCAGGCAGCTGCAGGAGAAATCTGGGGACAAATGCAGTAAGAACCAAGACTTATAAGACAGAGCTACTGACTAAAATCTGAACAACTCCATATCTAACAACTCTGTTATATGCACTGTCTATTTCTTACCACCAGAGGACAGCTTTATACAAGAAGCTCCATTCTGGCACGGCACTCCGAGGCACGGATCAGGATATAAAACACATCCCAGCTTCACGTCACTCAGCCCAGCAACCTCTGCATACCGGCTCCTCTTATTTTGTAGAGGGAGTTCATTCCCATTGAGCATGATGGACCCCAGGCATCCTTGAAATCCTTCTTGTGCCCGTGGGGACCTTTGGCCTCCTCTGCCCACTAGACTCTTCAACACCTGAGCCCCGAAGAATAGCAATCCGTCTGCAGCCAGAGGCCAGATGCGGACAGGGGCCCGCGCAGAACGCCGCCGCTCCACATAGCTGTCGTCCAGCGAAAGGAGAGTGTAGTTACTGGTCATTTCCAGGGTCACGGTGTGCCAGGACCCGTCGTTGATCGGACGCCCGGAGATGCCTAGGATGTCCAGTCTGTTGTCACAGTCCATCTGGAACCACAGACGCCCTTCCTCTATCTGAATAAACACAGGCACACAACCACTCACTAGAGCAAAGACATCTCTGCAATTCCTAATGACTTTTTTTCACCCATGAAGATGAGGTTTCTATGTGGTTTTGAGAAACGTCTATATTTGTACTCACACACATGCATACATACATATATACATATACATACATATATATATATATATATATATATATATATATATATGTATGTATGTATGTATGTATACGTGTGTGTGTGTGTGTGTGTGTGTGTGTGTGTGTGAGTTTTCTCAAAAAAAAATTATTCTTTCTTGTTTTGTTTATATAGTATAAGTCAAGGCTAACCAAAATGGTTTGGTTAAAACTTTCTTCAAAATATCTTATTTTGTGTTTCACAGAAGATAGTAGCAAGTCATACATGTTTGGAACGACATGAGGAAGAGTATATGATGACAGAATTTAGCAGTGAATTTACCTTACTGGATCCTATCTCAAAATCAATGCTTATACTGTCAAGTGCATTTCTACGTGACAAAAATTGAATAGTTAACTGCATTTGCAGTGTATTCAATAATATCTATCATTATTTGTTTCTGTTCTGTATTATTTATTTATTTACTCAGATTTGAGGCCCTATAACCCTGCAAAATACTCACGGGGGAATATTCACATCTCATCTTACCTTGAGCATTGTGCAGGGGTCAGCACGTGTGTACATGATGACTCCTTGGCTCTGCAGCGTTCTGATTCTCAAGCTCAGCTTCATGTCTCCGCTCTTATCACTGTCCGTCACTCTGTATTTGATGTAACTGTTCCCTGCAAAGCTCAAAGATGTCTGACCTGCCAGCATAGGCACAGAAAACAGTCAGTCAATCAAAGGGAAAAAAAAACCTTTTAAAAAATCTACTATTTACACACATTTTCACAAATGGAAGTGTCTGACCTCAACGATGTGCAGTACATTTAAATGCAGTTGAAAGGAAATTAACGTTTATATACGTTTTGCCAGCTATATCAAGAAAAATGAATACGCATGCCATTCAGAAATCAACAAGTTTTTTTTTCATTGTATTTGTAATGATATTTTCCTTGGAACTTGGAACTGCGTGAGGGGCTTAAAATGAAAAGTTCTATATGGCATGACTTCTAGTATATCATGATATACACTTTCAGAATGTTTCAAATAGAGCCAAATGTTTGTTGACAGCGGTTTAAACATATTTGCATAAATTACACATATCTATAGAAAACATACATACAGATCAGGCATAACATTATGACCACCTTCTTAATATTGTGTTGGTCCCCCTTTTGCTGCCAAAACAGCCCTGACCCATCGAGTCATGGACTCCACTAGAGCCCTGAAGGTGTTCTGTGGAATCTGGCACCAAGATGTTTGCAGCAGATCCTTTAAGTCCTGTAAGTTTGTGAGCCTCCATGGATCGGACTTGTTTGTTCAGCTCATCCCACAGATGCTCGATTAGATTGAGATCTGGGGAATTTGGAGGCCAAATCAACACCTCAGACTCATTGTTGTGCTCCTCAAACCATTCCTGTACCATTTTTTCTTTGTGGCAGGACACATTATCCTGCTGAAAGAGTCCACAGCCACCAGAGAATATCGTTTTCATGAAAGGGTGTATATGGTCGGCAGCAATGCTTAGTTTGGTGGTACGTGTCAAAGTAACATCCATATGGATGGCAGGACCCAAAGTTTCCCAGTAGAACATTGCCCAAAGCATCACACTGCCACCGCCGGTTTGCCTTCTTGGTGCCATGTGTTCCCCAGGTAAGCGACGCATGATTCATCAGACCAGGCCACCGTCTTCCATTGCTCCATGGTCCAGTTCTGACGCTAACGTGCCCTCTGTTGGCACTTTCGGCCTGACAGGGGTCAGCATGGGCACTCTGACTGGTCTGCGGCTATGCATCCCCAGACACAACAAACTGCGACGCACTGTGTATTCTGACAACTTTCTATCAGAACCAGCATTAACTTCTTGAGCAGTTTGAGCAACAGTTTCTCATCTGTTGGATCAGACCACACGGTCCAGCCTTTGCTCCCCATGTGCATCAGTGAGTTTTTGCCGCCCATGACTCTGTCACCGGCTCACCACTGTTCCTTCCTCTGTCCACTTTTGATAGATACTGACCACTGCAGACTGGGAACACCCCACAAGAGCTGCAGTTTTGGAGATGCTCTGACACACTTATCTAGACTTCACTATTTGGCCCTTGTCAAACTCACTCAAATCCTTACGCTTGCTTATTTTTCCTGCTTCCAACACATAAACTTTGAGGACAAAATGTTCACTTGCTGCCTAATATATCCCACCAACTAACAGGTGCCGTGATGAGGAGATAATAAGTGCTGTTCACTTCACCTGTCAGTGCTCATAATGTTACACCTGATCGGTGTATATATATAAAATTATAATTAAAAATGTATGGACAGTAGTAAAACCTAATATTTAAGTAAATGAACTTGAATTTTAACAAAAAAAATGTATTAGGTACAGCTACTCCCTTTACAGTTTTGAACCAAATTAATACAGTATCAAATAAATATATGTACAATGAAAATCAGAGGAACATATTTCTTATTTATTTTCAATATTTACAGGACAGTATATTCATAGCTTTTTAAAAATAGCTTTTCCACTGCTGGTAACTAAAACACTACTAAACACATGACACACACTTTATTCACCATCTCACAAATCACTGTTACATTCTACGTGTTGAAAAGTGAAAATATGACATGCTCCTTTAACCAGGGTTAAAAGTGGCCTTAGGCCAGAGCTTAAAAAGGAGCAGCGTGAAAAGCATATTTGAGTCTAACCTGCGCATTTGTCCAGTGTGTCAGGCAGACATTGACAGAGAGAGGGTGCTGTCGGCCCGCTGCGCACACACTGCATGTCTGACGGACACGTTTGGCCATCACAAAACTCAAGAGAAGATGGACATATTCCTCCTGCAGTGGTAAAAAAAAAAGTTAGAAAGCAAGCAAATGGAAATTCTGTGACTCAAGCTACAGTTTGAATTTAATCAAACAGTATAAATAATGCATACTATGAAATGCATTCTAGAATAAATATTTGAATTAAAATTTGAGACGGTAGATGAGCGCTAACCCGGGCATGTGCACATCTCTTTCCTGCTGAAGCGTGGAGACACAAAGCTCAATCTGGAGGTGGTGTAGGTGACAAAGCCGATGGGGTCGAGGCTGAGGGTGAGCTCACAGACTCTCTCCCCGCACTCAAGCTCCCCTGAGCAGCTCTGATCCAGGATGTTGACCACCCGCAGCGCTCCCTTAAGTAAACCCTTCACCTCCTCCAGCTTTAGAGCCAGTTCCCCTGGGCCCATAAAACCCCCATCTGGAGTCTCCATGGCAAGGAGCACCTCCAGCTGACTGGAGCGACTCAGTGGCTGCACTCCTAAAACGTGGAGGGGGTCTGGGCCGTCGATGACACCCGTCCCATCACTGACCAGTGAGCTACGGAGCACCTTCTTCAGGTCTTCCATATAAACACCTACAAAATCCTCAGGGGACAGGTCTTGGAAACGGAGAGTCACTGCGTTCTGCACCATCTCGTCTGTGGCTTGCTCCACCAGGACACTAACAGCCACGGTCACAGAGAACCGGCCATCGCTGACTGTAGCGTTTAGGGAGTATCTGGAGAAAAACATTGTGTTACAGACAGGGTTATTATTGTTAACTAAAACTAAAGCTAATAAAAACATTTATTTCTCTTTTTTTGACCTTTTTGCCTTTATTCAGATACAGATACAGTACAGTTTTTCAGAGAGGACAGGAAGTGAAGTGGGAGAGAGAGAGAGAGGAGTGGAGTCCTGGAAAAGAACTCGGGTCGCCCGAAACGCAATTTGCATTGTCATTGAGGCTATCAGCTCCGACACTATAAAAACATTTCTCTTAATTGAAATAAAGTTTAAAAAAGTTTAAAAAAATTAAACTAAATGTAAATTAGAAAATGTTGCATTAGCAATAAACTGAAATAAGTTAAAGCTGAAGCACTAAAACTATTAACTGGAAATAAACTAAAACTGAAAAATGAATTAATCATAAATAGCAATCTATTAAAATAAATAAACTGTATAATAGTAAAATTACTAAACATTCAAGTAAAATTCACATGAAAACTAAAAATATAAAACTAAAAGCTCATTTAAAATATTAATACAACTAAAATAAAACATAAAATAATGCAGGTTACTGATTATTATGAAGCAAATATGTCGTTTCACAAGCACAAAAACATATATAGAAACATATACATAATTTATTTTAATAGTAACATTTGAATTTATATCTGAATCTGCAAATTAAACAATACATTGCACTGAAAAATAAGAGAATCTCTTATATCTCCAAAAGAATTGTCAGTAAGACTTTACAATAAGGTCTCAGTTGTTAACATTAACCAACATAAACTAACAATGAGCAATATATTTTTCAGCTTTTATTAGTATTTAATGTCGGTTAATAAAAATGTTCATGTTCTTTCGCAGTGTATTAACTAAAGTTAACAGAAAAAACTTTTGACCTTAAAAATGTTTTAGTAAAAGTTGAGGTTAACATTAACATTAGTAAATGCTGTATAAGTATTGTTCTTTACCATGGTAATGAATAACTAATGTTAACAAATGAAACGAATTCATGAAATGAATTATTGTAAAATGCTACCAAATTATTTTCTTCAAACTGTAAGTTTGTACAATATCGCAACAAGCCTGAACAATGTTAATTATTACTCAACTACCTTTATAAATGATAACTATAAAGCTGCATGATTTGCACTAGCCAGTCATGTTTGAGGACACGCAGGACAATAGAAGAGTAACTAGATCTGAAATAAAATAAACTAATGAGAGTGTGAAAAGTGTGTTTAAAGAGAGTAGATTTTTATATCAAGTGCCCTAGAAAGACACATTTGACTTAAGGTTGTTTCAAATTAAGGTTGCCTTTAATTTACCTTCCAGGCTCCAGGCCATTTAGTGCCACAATCTTCCCATCCTGTCTGTTGATTTTGAAAAGACTCTTTGTTTGTGGTCTCTGACTGAAAGAAAGAACATCATTCTCGTCTCGGTCTGTGGCATAGATCTTCCCTATAATTCCGCCAGGAAACACATCTGCTGCCATGACAATGTTGATTTCCAGTGGGAAGGCCACAGGTTTGAAGAGGCTGTCTCCGATGACACGCACAAACACAAAGGATGTGGAGGACAGACGAGGCTTCCCAGAGTCCCGCACCTTGTCGACAAGGACAAAAACACATTGTACAATTCTTACATTGTAAAGTTTCATCAAACTAAAGAAATGTATTCAGTCCCTTAGAAATGTCACTTCAGCTTTTATGTTCCAGAGGTTGATTTCTCTTTCTGATACATGAAGGTCATATTAAAATTGTCTTACCTTTTTTCCATCCATCCATCACTGTATACAGATTTTGTTGTTTAAACCTTGTCTTAAACACAGACTTTTCTCTTAAAATATTACAATCTATCATAAAAATATTAATTAAATTTTTTGGCATTTATTATTTGGTTTAGTATATATAAAATGAGTTATGAAATCAGCCTCAGAAAAGTCTGGCATTTAATTCTAGAAAAGTACTCATAGTTGAATAAACACCCAAATGTGAATTCTGTAACTATGAATGTGACCATTCTTCTTCTTTTTTTTTGGAATATTAAAGTACTTTTTATAAATGATTTATATGTGCACATATTTTTTTCATTTTCAAATTCATGTGCCCTCATAATCTTTGATAAAAATGACTTTCCTCTCTCCTGCTGACGTGTTTACAGACATGTGGGGGGGGGGGGGGGCAACCTATAACTCACATGAAATCACAGCAATAGCAAACCTCAACCATCCAATCAATTTCCAAAGAACAAAGTCTCGCCCTACATTTTTTCTTGTTCGAGAAGCCATTTCACTCAGATATACACCGATCAGGCATAACATTATGACCACTGACACGTGAATTGAATAACACTGATTATCTCTTCATTAGTGGGTGGGATATATTAGGCAGCAAGTGAACATTTGGGGCAAATTCCAAGCATGATTTTGCACCCTTGAAGGGCACTTCGACAAGGGGACGCCAATTTTAGGGGGTACATGCGATGGTCACTTCAAGGAAGTAATTCGTTCATTTGCGGTCATGGGACCCAGCGAATACTCGTGATTATAAAGCTAGATGGTGGGACAGTTTGAGTTAACTTACAGAGCAATTCAAGTGGTTTTGTTTTTTCGTGATGTATTTCACACATTTTTGTCATGTTAGGTTTAAATAAGTTTCATAGGTAAGAAATGTGTTAAGTAATGTGCTGGTCTCCAAAGATGAGACGACAAGTTTTAAAGAACAGAGAAATACACACACACACACACTCACACACACACACACACACACACACACACATTTTAAAAAGGAAATAAAATAAAATGTATCTTTATTTACAACAGTTATGTTACCAGCAATAATAAGAAATTTCTGTTGTAAGAACAGCTGATCAACCCACCGTGCTGGGTTGTCATGGGAACATACCAGGTGAAGATAATGAAGAAATTACATTGTCTTTCATTGCTCCCTTTGTCAAGTGCTTTCCTTTGTCCTCAAAGTTGATGTGTTGGAAGTAGGAAAAATGGGCAAGCGTAAGGATTTGAGCGAGTTTGACAAAGGCCAAATCGTGAAGTCTAAGTGGGTCAGAGCATCTCCAAAACTGCAGCTCTTGTGGGGTGTTCCCAGTCTGCAGTGGTCAGTATCTATCAAAAGCGGTCAGAGGAAGGAACAGTGGTGAACCGACGACAGAGTCATGGGCGGCAAAAACTCACTGATGCACTTGGGGAGCAAAGGCTGGACCGTGTGGTCTGATCCAACAGACGAGATACTGTTGCTCAAACTGCTCAAGAAGTTAATGCTGGTTCTGATAGAAAGCTGTCAGAATACACAGTGCGTCGCAGTTTGTTGTGTCTGGGGATGCTGAAAGCACCTGTGGACACGTGAGCAACTGACCAACAGAGCAATGGAAGAAGGTGGCCTGGTCTGATGTTTTCTTTTACATCACGTGGATGGACATGTGTGTATGTCGCTTAACTGGGAAACATATAACACCAGGATACACTATGGGAAGAAGGCAAGCCAGCGGAGACAGTGATGCTTTGGGCAATGTTCTACTCGGAAACCTTGGGTCCTCCCATCCATGTGGATGTTATACCACCGACCTAAGCATTGCAGCAGACCATGTACAGTGAGGAAAATAAGTATTTGAACACCCTGCTATTTTGCAAGTTCTCCCACTTCGAAATCATGGAGGGGTCTGAAATTGTCATCGTAGGTGCATGTCCACTGTGAGAGACATAATCTAAAAAAAAAATCCAGAAATCACAATGTATGATTTTTTAAACTATTTATTTGTATTATACAGCTGAGAAAATCAATGTTAATATTTGGTACAGTAGCCTTTGGTTGCAATTACAGAGGTCAAACATTTCCTGTAGTGTTTCACCAGGTTTGCACACACTGCAGGAGGGATTTTGGCCCACTCCTCCACACAGATCTTCACTAGATCAGTCAGGTTTCTGGCCTGTGGCTGAGAAACATGGAGTTTGAGCTCCCTCCAAAGATTCTCTATTGGGTTTAGGTCTGGAGCAAAATGGTGACCAACACAATAGTAGGAAGGTGGTCATAATGTTTTGCCTGATGGGTGTCCATCACAAGATGTTTCATGTCAACTTGACTTTACTTTCTTTACTTTTTTTGAGCTTTTTTCTGGAGTTACACTAACCTGTATCTCAAGCGTATACTCCCGCGTAGCATCTGGACCAAATACTCGGCTCGTCCGTAATTCCCCATTCTGGTCCAAATTAAAGGCATTGCCCTCATTTCCAGACACGATGCGAAACTCAAAAGGTGCGCCATTTCTAGAGGAGTCCTTATCAGAAACTGACAGAGTGAGGATGGTAGTTCCTGCAGGATTGTTCAACTTGAAGGAAAAAAAAAAAAAACAGAAATAAGAGGTTAATTTTGAAATTCAAAAAAGATTAAAACATTTCCGTCCAAGCATACATGTTGCAACAGCACAAAACTAATCTAATGACACATTCTTAATGGTAAAAAAACTAAAAAAAAAAACTAAACTAAAAGCATATGTTGTAAATATTTTGTGAATGTTCAATAAATCATCCAGTCCTAGTCCAGGGTTTGCTGAAATCCCTAAGCAACAGTACTTGCCTTTGCAACAGACACATGTCGCATATATTGTAGGTATGTGACAATGTCTATTGCTGCAAATAAAAATGTTAAAGCCGTGTCTCACACCTGAATCACAGCTGAAGCATTAGCAGGAGAGAAGATCGGTGGGTTGTCGTTCACATCAGCAATCTCGATATTGACATTCACAGTGGTTGACTTGGCAGGTGACCCGCTGTCAAACGCTTGCACAGACAATGCGTAGCTGGAGACCTTAAGCAAGTGAGACAGGAGGATAAATGTCAGGCAAAAACAGTTCAGAATGACTCAACTCTCAATAAAGGTCTTATTTAAAATAACAGGACTGTCCCCTCACACAGAGTCACTCAAAAGCCTCCATTTCAATCCTACATAGCCTAATTAAAGACTTTATGGCTGATTTAAAGATAATTGGCCGAAATCTTGCAATGTCTCAGGAGAGTGTCTCGAAGAGATGTCAACATTCATTAGCCACATTAACCGAGCACATTCCAAGGACTAACCGTCTCTCTGTCCAGTGCCTTGTTAACTTTCAGAAGCCCAGTGACAGGGTCGATCCAAAACTGGTTGTCACGATCCCCTTTCAGAATGGAATAAGTTATTCGCCCATTGATCTGACTGTCCAGGTCCTCTGCGAACAGCTGCACATAACAAACACAGATAACAAGTCCATAGCTTCCAGCATTTTCAAGAGCAAATAGGCCAAAATTCCCTGAATTTATACGGATAATAAAGCAAATTACACCCTCTTACGGTAAATTATATTACAGCTCAAGTACACAGTACAAATGAATAACTAATGCAATTCATTAAGGGGATTTATGAGCAATAAGCTTAATTATATGCTAGCTGTGAAATTGAAATTATGTCTGTGGCTAATTAAATGCCAATGAAGTGGCTCGGCTAATGAGAGAACTTTACCCTTGTGACGGTTTCTCCGATGGCTACATCCTCACTGATCAGAACATTGTAGATATCCTCACTGAATGAAGGCGAGTTGTCATTGACATCCAGTAGCTCAATGGTCACTATGGTTGTGGCTTTCAAGGGGGGCGATCCACCATCAAAGGCCTCGACATTTAAGAAAAAGTCCTTGCAGAGCTCATAGTCAAGATCATCCACCACAGAAATGATCCCTGGAATCATACGAGACATGTCAGAGCAAATCCAATTCATTTATATGAATATGATAGATGTCATAGTTGCACAACTTGCAATAAAAAGGCTCCTTTGGATGCATGAAAATCCAGAACATTTTCCAGCTCACACAAAATAGCCAAAAGAAAGAACTTCCTTGCACCTTCAAGAGCTTAATTCTTTTAAAGTGCAGGTCTAAAATAAGCACTTCATTCTTTTGTCAAATGTAAATGCATGGGAAGTGACATAGGTACAAAAAAAGTTGCTATATTTAAGGGTTTCCGCCGACTGCCTACATCTTTTTAAGAGACAAAGAGCGCTCTCATTAACTGTTCCCATGTTTTCTGCATGTTAAGCACGGCTATTAGAGTTTAGTGGAGCATTCATAACTAATTTTCCCAAACGCTGCACTTATATTGTGCTGTTTTAACAGACACAATTTATCAAATCATAATATTCTGTCTGGAGTCAATAGACTTTCTTACATTTCTTTCAAATGATTTGTGAAGGAAGGAAATATGAATGACTTGACAATAAGCCTTTGTCTGCGTTAGTTACAAGTCAGCTCTTGTATTCCAACTAAGAACTGCAAAACAAAGAAAATGTGCATCTCCCAGCCTTGCCTGTTGAATCATCAATGGAAAATTTTCCCAGCTCATTTCCAGACAAGAATCTATAGTAGATTTCTGCATTCACTCCAATATCACCACTTGAGGCGAAGACACGCAGCACTTCTGTTCCAACAGTAACGTCTTCAGGCACTGTGACCGTGTAATCTTGCTTTTGAAACACAGGCGGGTTGTCGTTCACATCCAGAACCACGATGGTGAGGTCCACCTCGGTGGAAAGCGAGCCATCGGCCCCTGCTCGGTCAGTAGCCTTGATCCTGATCTGATACAAGTCTTGCACCTCTCTGTCCAGAGACTTTTCCAGGATCAGCACACCAGAGGACGGGTCAGTGGAGAACATGCCATCAGCAGAGTCCACAAGTGAGTACACAATCTTCCTATTCAGACCTGGAAGAAGGCATATTTTTGACCATAATTTTACTAAAAATTAAAAAAGAAAAAATACAAAAGTGCATGATATACTGTATCTCATCTAAAACAGTTTTAAACACTAATTTGCTATTTCTTAAATAATTGTAATGGGAGTTTAATAACTTTATGTTTTTAGTTTTTAAAATCACATTGCAAGTTGGAATGGTTTGGAAAAAATAGATACCTTATACTGTATATTAATATAAATTTGAACTTAAATGTTACACGTGTGAAATACTCACCTTCATCTGGATCATTAGCCTGAAGGCGTGTGAGCAAGGCCTTGGGCGCCGCGCTCTCATATACACTCGCCATGAACTGTGTGAAGGCAAATGATGGTGCATTATCATTAACGTCCAGAACGGTCAGAGAAATTTCAGAGCGACAGAACAGCCCTCCTCCATCTGTAGCCTGCGCGATCAACTTATAACCTGCAGTTCTCTCACGGTCCAACAGAGAGGCTGTTTTCAGTTCACCTGGCACAAAAACAGAGAGACATAAGAAAAGTGCGAAGCCTCACGGGATGGATTACAGAACCATGGGCCAGAGCTGCATTAAGTAAAAACTTCAGTGAGATGAATAAAAGATACTGTAAATGATGGATGGCGGTGCTAAATATTTTTGTGCGTCATAAATATTTCATTTAATCAAGCCTAATGACGTCAATGAAGTAATTACTAAATCAATGCTATCTAAAGCTTTAAACTTCTCAGTCAATCTGGGATAGCAGGCAAAATTATATTAAGGGCATCTGAACACCTTAAAAAATACCCAGTTAATCAAAGTAATCTAAAGACTGAAAAGCACTTCACAACTTTTAAAATTTGTCAAATTTGCAAGTGGTTAAAGAAAATTAACAGGCATTAGCCTCTAAACACTAAGGATCACACAATACCAGACTTCTCAAATCGTTCCGAACACAAACACATGCAGATATATGTGCCTTGTTGCGAAGAGACGCATCACAAATGACAACAATTGTGTTCTAAAATCGGCTCAAAAATGTCAAACATCATCACACTGGAAGGAATCATAGTCTGAGGCTAAAAAAAAAGATGCTTTGTGAAACCAGTCAACTCTGACTGCCCAAAATCTGCAGACATGCTCTGGCTTTATACAACTAGTGTTGACTCCTCCAGTACAAATCATGAGAAAAACCATGTAGTGTACTCAAGCATTAAGATACTGAAAAATTTAAAGCATCAAAAGTATAAAAGCAAATGTTAAAAAAAAGTTTGTACAGAAATACCAGTATTTGCATCCATATAAAAATCCTCAACTCCAATGCCAAATAGAGAGTACTGCATTTCTGCATTGACACCAGTGTCCAAGTCTGTTGCTCCAATTGTCAGAACAACAGTATTAATAGCCACATCTTCTGGAAATGAGGCCTCGTATTGAGCCTAAAAAATAATGAAAAACTATTAAAACAGTGTATCAAATTCTTAATACAAAATACATTTGTGTAACTAGACCTCATTTACATCAGTATGCAAGCATTAAACATGGTAGTTGTTAACTTCGGCTGTATGAGATGACAAATGCCAGCCTAAATCAATTGCTCAGACCTGATTGCAGATGGGGCTGTTGTCATTGGCATCCATGACAGTGACCTCTACGCCTATGCGGGTTACAAACAGGCCGTCACTGGCTGTGATATTGAGCAGGTATCGATCCTGCTCCTCTCTGTCCAAAGGCCGTTTCACGAAGACCTTCCACTCTCCCTGAACAGGAGCCAGCCCAAACACTCCCTTGGGATTTCCTCCTGAGTCAAAAAGATGGCCACAGAATTGAGATAAATGAGCATGGTAGATTTGTAAAACTCTGTGATGGCCTGCACAGTAGCCAAACTATCACATATTTAATTTACATAAACACATTACAATGTTTATATGCTGCAAAGGGTTATTGTTTTTTATTTAAAATAAAACAAAACATATAATATTTCATAAACTGTATTGAACACGTCAAATTAAAATGTGTGCTAACAACCATCAAAATAATTCTAAGACTAAGAGCATGCTAAGAGAAACAAAACACTTAGGGACACTTTTGGAGAGGGTATATAAAGTGTCCCAAGTTATTGGAAACAATAAACTAAGCTTAATTCTAACAATCTGTTCACATCCCCACATGGTCTTTAAACAAAGTAATGTGACACACAAAGCAGATGGCTCTTTACTCATATAGCTTTTGCACACTTAGTTCATTAAATTAAACCCTTTCAATGTGATTATCTTTCCCGGAGAGCCTCCATGAGCCATAAATCATCCTCCAGTGCCCTACTTTAATACGCACCTGTGATATGGAAGCTGACAAGCCGATTCTGATCAGAGCTGTCCCCATCACGAGTGCTCAGCACTGAAACCACTTCCCCCAGTGGGTCACTCTCTCGCACAGCACCTCTGTAGTACTCCCTCTCGAAGGTAGGGGGGTTGTCATTGACATCTGCTATTGCAACAGTCACTACAGCTGTGGAGGATAGTGAGACACCTTCACCTAGATCAGATGCCACCACACTGAAGGTGTAAGATGGGCACATTTCATGGTCCAGGTCACCGAGAGTTGTAATCCAACCAGTCTTGCTGTCAATAACAAACATAGCACCGGAGACAGATTTAGATCGACTCACTTTGTCCTGCTCTTGGTTAAGGGTCGGGCCAAGGCTGTAATTAACCTGTCCGTTAGAACCCCAATCAGGGTCAAGTGCTCGTACCTGGATAACCCGTGTACCCCTAGGCATGCCCTCCATAACCATGGCCACATAAGAACTGGTTTCGAATAATGGTTTGTTGTCATTCACATCCAGCACCTTCACTTCTACATCTACTACAGACATAGATTCAACCAGCGCCTGCCTCATGGTGGCAGCAACTTTGAAACGGTAAATGTTGATGAGTTCATAGTCAAGGGGGTTAACAAGCCTTAGAAGTCCAGTTTCTCTCTCAACCAAAAATGTACCACCCTGGTTACTCTCCCCAGTCTCTCCATTTACCACAGAAAATGAGGCAGTCTGTCCAGGACTTAAGTACACTGATCCCAAGGCTGTTCCAACAGGTGTGTCCTCTGGGATTGTGTAAGAGTACTGGGGCTGGGTGAAGGAGGGCACATTTGCATCGGGAGGTAAAACATGAATAAATGCAGACACAAGGGAATGTTTGGCTGGGACCCCACCGTCAGTAGCTTTGACAAAAAAGGAGAGGACTGTTCCTCTGAGATGTGCCATGCTTCCCTTTGTGACCATCCAGCCACTATCAGGCTCAATCTCCAGCACATCTACCAGAGGAAGCCTCGCCTCACTGTACAGGGAGTAGCTAACTCTGCCATTGTCGCCGGCATCTGGGTCCTGAGCCTGGATCTGAGTCACCAGCGATCCCATTGGCATGTTAGCCTTTATGCTAACTCTATACTCCATAGCCCTAAAACGTGGAGCATTATCATTCTCATCAGCAAGAATTACTCTAACAGTGCAGAAGGATGCTCTTCCCCCACCATCAAGTGCCATTACAGTTAGCACAATGTCTCGGTTCACTGGGTTCTCTCTGTCCAGTTTCTGAGCTGTCGTTATTAGGCCATCAGCTTCAATGTAAAACTGGGTCTTTCCAAGGTCATTGATAAAAGAAAACGTGATCTGACCAAAAATTCCTGAGTCCTCATCTGTGGCACGCACCTGAATGACTTTGGTACCTGCAGGGGCATTCTCGCGGACCTCCGCCAAGTAGAACCTTTGACTAAAGACAGGGCTGTAAAGGTTAGCCCCCATGACTCGAATGTTCACCTGTGCAGTGTTGGTGAAAACTCCATCTGATACAGACACATTGAGGTTGTATGACGTCCACATCCCCTGTCTGCGCTGGCTTGACAAGGAAATTACACCTGTTTGGGAGTCTATTATGAAGTTCATTTTTTCATCTCCAGAGAGTATGCTGTACCTCAAACTCTCAGCATCTGAGCTGTCTGCATCAGAAGCCTGGACACACGCCACAATGTGCCCTCTGGGAGCCAGTTCGCTCACAAAAGCTTCATAAAGTGGTTGGCTGAAGGATGGTGGATTGTCATTCACGTCACTCACCAAGACAATGATGGTGACCTCACTGCTCTGGGACGGGGAACCGTTGTCTGTTGCCCTAACAATAAAGCTGAAGCTTGGTGTAAGTTCGTAGTCCAGAAGGCGGCCTGTTAACACGAGTCCACTTGTTCTGTCAATGAGGAAGTAGTCAGTGCTGTTAAATCCATCAGAGAGGATCTGATAGCTAATCACATTGTTTTTGTCAGAGTCTTTGTCTGTTGCCGAGAGCTGTATCACGCTAGACCCTATCATGGAGTTTTCTGACAAAGTGGTGGTGTATGAGGCATTGCGAAATGCAGGGGCATTGTCATTTACATCCACCACAATTATGTCCACATCAACTTCGGATCTGGCTCCAGTGAGAGTGTCTGTAGACCTGATGGTTAGTCTGTAGTAGGGTGTGGTCTCATAGTCTAAAGGATATATGACATTAATCACACCACTGTTGAAGCCAATGTCAAATTGAAAGGAGGGATCACCTTCCACGATTGTGTATATAATGTTTTGGCCCTCTGGACTGGTGGCATTTATGCATAAAATGGGAGTGGACACTGCAATGTCCTCTCTTACTGATATGCCATAAAAGGACTTGTCAAACACAGGCATGGCCTTGTTCACAACTGTAACTGGAAGCTCAACAACAGTGAACAAGGAGGGGTAGCCTGCATCACGGGCAAGGATGACAAGTGGATATTCAACATTGGACAAGTCTGCATCAAAGGCCCTTTTAAGAGTAAGTTCCCCGGTGAGCTTGTTCACCTCAAAATGTGGATGGTCCTCCTTAAGCTCATAATACACAGCTCCATTTATCCCTTTGTCCAAATCTGTCGCTGATACCTGGAAGATGGATGAGCCAGGTTTTGCATCAACCTGCACAGCAGCATAATATGGAAGGCCTAGAAACTCAGGGGCATTGTCGTTAACATCCTCGACTTCCACTCTAACGGTTACTCTAGCAACTCGGAGCTGGTCGTATTCTCTACTCACTTCTACCACCAACTCATACAATTCCTGTTGTTCTCGATCGAAAAGGACTCCTGTGGTTTGAATGACCCCTGATGTGGGACGAATTGTAAAGCGTGTCCCTGCATTCAAAAGATTGTACTTTAGTGGTTCATTTAAACGGTTTCCTACAGCATTTACAATGCTCACTGTAGTAATGTTCACACTGTTCTCCAGTACAGAGGAGGAGTATGAGGTTTGACTGAAAAGGAGGCCACTGTCCATGGCCTCCCTGACCAACACCGTCACAAGTGCTGTGCAAAAGTATAGCCCATCTGACACTTTGACATTGAAACGATAACGGTCTTTGGAGAGTTTACTGTTTTTGACCGTAAGTACGCCCGAAGATGGTTCCATTTCAAAGTGATCCAAGTTGCTATCAGCCAAAGAATACATCAGATCAGTGGTCATGTCTGGATCAATGGCTTCTACTCTCAGAACCTCAACCCCAACATATGTTGGAAGAAGCAACACGGTGTCATAAGCTTCTTGTGAGAACTGAGGGGGAGAGTCATTGATGTTGCCAACCCTGATTAGGACCTTGGCTGGCTTCTCAGCTGTTAGCTGAGGCCTGCCACTGTCCCTCACATTGACAGAAAAATAAAAAGCACTGAATGTTTCATAGTCCAGCTGGGCTATAGTTCTGACTGAGCCTGTTCCCGAGTCCACAGTAAAGAACAATTTAGCTGTGTCCTCCACAATCTGGAAGACTAGGAGGGCATTGCGATTCTTGTCAGCATCTGTGGCTTCAATTACCAAGGGCTTTCCATCCTCACTCATCACCACACTATTGATGGGGGCTGCCTCACTGATGGTCCCTGTATATGTGAGCTCCTGGAAAACTGGAGGATTATCATTTTCATCAACAACCTGGATGCAGACAGTGACACTGGAGGCAATCCCAGCCATATTGACCGCCTGAATGGCCAGGATATATGAGGAGGTCATCTCAAAGTCAAAATTCCTTTGTGTTGTGATGACACCCGTGTAACGATTTATTTTAAACCTCCTTTCATCATTCCCTTGTTTAATGTCATAAATGAGTGTGGATCGACTAATTGCACAGACCATTATGACAAAAGTCCCGACAGCAACATTCTCCGTAATCTCAGCTTGGTATTCTTGTTGGGCAAACTTTGGACTGGAGAAATCAGACAGAGAGATGGCGATCCTAGCTGTAGTGGTGCCACTTAATGCTGGTGTACCTCCATCTGTGGCTCTCACAGTAAGGGTATAAAAACCCACAGTTGTAAGGTCCAGCTCTCTGGCTACTGAAATTATGCCAGATAGTGGATCTATTCCAAATAAGCCACCAGTGTTGCCTAAGAAAGGAAAAAAAAAATGACACATGCTTGTCAGTTCATCAAGAAAAGAGGCATTTCAAGTAAAGGATTTATCAGAGATAAATCTTAAGATGTATGACATGTTAAAAGAATGAGCTAATGCATCACACTTAGTGGCATAGACAATCAGTTTTACTCAAAACAGCTGAACAATGGAAATGTTATCAAGGAGTGTAATAAATTCAAGAGCAGAGAACACAGTGTTTACCTGAATCAATTGAGTAAACTATCTCCCCGTTTCTCCCTGAGTCTCTGTCTAGTGCGATCACCTGCAAAGCGGATGTTCCTGGTGGGGCCGACTCAAACACTGTACTGTCATAAATAGTGCGAGTAAAAAAACGGTGGCTGGTCATTGGCATCCTCCAAAGTCACAATAATCCGTGCCAGGTCTCTGTAATAGGGAAATTCTTGATCTTTCACCTAAAGAAAAAAAAAATAGGAGGAGAGACAGGGCGACAGACCTGAGGAGAAAAAAACTAATAGTTTTTCGCATGGAAAAGATTTGCGAGGAAACAAGCAAAAAGAGAAAAAAAGAAGTAAAAAAGACAGCAGACAGAAAGGAACTGTTAAAAATGCATATTGTCAAAATATAAAATCTGGTATGCTGATATATATTTATGATTATCTAAAATATTATATACTGTACAGATCATATACAGTGGGGTCCACACTGATTTAAAAATCTAACTGAAACCAGAGGAAACAAAAAGAATATTTAGAATTTTGAACGTTAAAAATCATGTTATGAACATTTAAATATTTTCTGAATCCTGCTGGACAACACACATCAGGTTTTTCATACACTTTTGGAGCCAATTCAAGCATGATTCTGTCAGCAAAGGGGGAAAATTCAACAAGAAAATCATGACTTTTTTTTAATCTATTTATATATCAATTAATGGTAATATAATTTAAGTAATATATTAAAAAAATATTTACAATTCTTAGAATTTTTAAGATTAAAAAAATGCAAAGAGTGAAGCATTTTCTTTGGACCCCACTGTATGTCACATGTGAAATGGTCTGTTTCAGCTTTGAAATTACTTTAAAATCATCATCAGCTAATCTACCAATATATTGCAACCTCAGTACAGTTACAAAATACAAATCTTGTTTCTTACCATAATAGTAAGGATGTGCTGAGTGCGGACTTCATAGTCCAGTCGATCTGCTGTGTACATGATCCCAGTACCAGGATTGATCCTAAACATCCTCATGCTTGCCGGATCAACACTGCCATGGATGGAGTAGCTCAACTTTGCCCGTTCGTCCTTGTCCCTAGCCCGGACGCGCAAGACCTCAGTGTCGGCTGGTGTATCCTCAGACACCACGACTTCGTATGTACGTTCAGAGAAAATGGGAGTGTTGTCATTGCTGTCCAAAACCTTTATGTAAACCTTTAGATACAGGAGACAGAGTCATTTTAGCTTTTCACAAAGCTAAAAATTAAACAGATACCTATAACAAGTAATCTACACTTTTACAATATGCACTGATGTCAAAACAGCTTAAATAAGAAATAGAAAATGCACATGCTAGAGTGACAATACGATGTGGGTTTCTGGGACACTGGAATACTCAGCAGCCCCTGGCATATCTGAAGACATATTCAGTGAAGATTATACAGATATCTCTTTCACACAGCAAACTTACATTGATAAAATTAGATAAAAGTTGGCACACTGCTTGACATCTAAGAGATGTTTCTCTCTTGGTTATTTCAATCACAGCTGCCAGGAATACTATTTTTGCTAGTATCTGCTTTTTGCAAAGTTGCCAGTCTTGATTCTATTAGAAAAAGTTTCCAGAATGTTTATACAACAAAAAATATACCTGTGTAGTGGTGGTGGTTGTCCCATCTGTCACCTGTACCGTCATGTTGTATAGTGATTGGGTCTCTGCGTCTAGAGGTCTGGCTATTACTATATTCCCCATCCCTCTCTGAATGTCAAACGGACCATCATAGTTTCCTATTACACCAAGAAATCACAGTTAGCATGACCTGAAAAATTAAAAGTACATTTATTTATTCAACGAAGAGGTAAAGGTTTAGCAGAAAAGGATCAAGGTGAAAACTCTACCAAACAAACTGTCATGCCGTTATGCTCTTCAATGAGAGATAAATTTTTTATGTTTCACAGCGATTCATCAAAGTTTCACAGCATTCGAAACATCAACCACTTTATGTTGGGATCTTTCCCATCAGCCTGGGGTCTCTTATCTTCGACTCCCACAAACATCTGTGTTAGGTACAAGCCTCTTCCCGGCAGATTCTCAAATCATTAATTCAGGTCCATTCTGACGGATAAGGGCAAACTTTCTGAGCATCTTTAGTATTCATTGCATGCATCTGTTCCAATTCCACTCAATTTCCACTGCACTTAAATGAGATCAGAAGACCCAAAGTCTGGAAGGTATCTCAGCACTCAAAGTGTTTACAGGATTGAGCGCTTCACGTTCGCCCTGCGGCAAATTGAGTTTTTAGAGCGAGTATCTAAAAGTATCAGATAAACTAGCCAACCCTTCACACTCAGGAAAATAACAACAAAATACTGACAGTTAGCCTACCACTGTCAGATGAACAGTTTCCACCACAGGAGCTCTGTGGGATATAAAACATCTCCCGTGACGTCCTTCCACCTTCTCAGAGACAGATCCAGATGAATGGGAAGAAAAAGAAAACAGAAAATTGACATGGATGTCAAGAGGTCATATTAAGCTAACCAAATTCAAAAACAACTTTTTAAACACTTATTCATTTGGGAGTTCTCCAACTAAATCTACACAAGCAATGTCCCCACATTGTACAACATCTGCAATGCTCAGCAAAATACCAAATATTGAGAGGTTAAATCAAAGATGACCCTCTTTGCATATTTTAGTTGACCATCTTCACCATACATGCATTTTCTGTTGCCCAACTATGAGCAGAAAATGTAAATGCAAATGATAAATATGTAGAAGGAGTAAATCATTGTCAGCATAGTTTACAACAGATGTCCACTCCTTTAAATTACATTTACATTTATTTATTCATCCACACGGTTTTATCCGAAGTAACTGAGGAATGCTACGACACAAGCGATTCATCCTAAGCAGACAGTAACATCAGTAACATTACAGACATTAAAGTTTGCGACCAGACTTAATTTATGACTGGAACTGCTGCATTACTGATGCTCACCAATAATGTCGAACCATAAAGGAGTTGCTGTCTGCCAAACAGAGACCACTCCAACTGACTCATACACTTTGGCGTTTTCAGTCACTGTGAAGTTGTAAACGGCTGCGGTAAATCGCAAGGCTAGTGGTGAAGGCACAGGCTTCCGAATCCATTCAACATGCAAACGGGTGGTCGACCACTTCTGAGGGGTCCCATTGTCAACGGCTTTTATCTGAGGAGGGCATATAAAATATGAAGTAGAGAAGGCTGAAAACTTTATGCTGCTAAAGCTGCATATGAAAAAAAAACTTCAATATGTACTGAAATAACTATCTGTCTGGTACTATACCGTGAGAATATCATAGCCACCAGCTGTGACCATCTTCTTGGAAGACACCATGGCTGTCTTAGCATCGATAACGAATTTGCCATCATCATTTCCATCCACAATGCTGTATGTGAGATCTGCATTGGACCCTTCGTCTCGATCGTAGGCGAAGACTCTGTAGACGGGGTCACCGCGTTTGTTGCGGTCTCGTTCCGGAAGGATGATGCGATACACCGACTCTTTGAATTCAGGCGTATTGTCATTCTCATCCTGAACATGCACTATCACCCAGACGGTGGACTGCCTGAAGATCCCCCCTCCATCCATAACTGTAACCTAGATAAACACATTAACAAAATTAGGATGAAAATGCACAGCTTGTGAAGATAAAGTGCGTTTGAACTTCAGTGCCAGTATTAACAGGTCAAAGTAGCTGCAATACAGTTTCTGATGGGTACGTGCACTCATTGTCTCTTCATACATTCATTAAATGTTTCTAGAGCATCAAATTAGCATATCAGAATGATTTCTGAAGGATCATGTGACACCGAAGACTGGAGTAATGATACTGAAAATTTATTTGGCATCACAGGAACCAATTACATTTTAAAATATATTAAAATAGAAAGCAGTTCTGCTCAAATATAATATTTCACAATATTACTGTTTTACAGTGTCTTTCATTAAATAAATGCAGCCTTAGTAAGCATAAGAGATTTTAGGACCCCCTTGAAAATGAGATGTTACATCTTAAGAAGCTATCCTTGGTGAGTAAAATAGATTTTCTTTCAAAAACAAAAATCTTACTGACCCTAAACTTTTGAACAGTAGTATATCATTGGTATATGTCCATTACAGCATCTGCATAAACACCTTTTCATTTCTGCACAATCTTTGCATTACAAAATATTTGCCATAGCATTTCCTTTATATCCTGTAACTCATCCGGTATCATTTGTACTATAAATATGAAAACATTGACAAAAAAAAAAAGCGATCAGAAAGAGAAAGAAATTTCCAGACTCACACTGAAGGAGGGACTCGAGCCATTGGGACTTGAGTATGGACTCTTTTGACTTGAGGCCAGTAAGTGATTACTTAGCAGCTACCTAGATCACCCTAGCAACCTCCACAGTAATGTGCCAAAAACCATTTAACCTAAGCAACTCTCTGTTATCAAAAGATATAAAAAAGGCTATGAATAAAAATAAAAAAACTAGCTGTCTCTATTCAAAATCCATTTGAAAATAATTGAATAGAAAAATAGATCAACTGAGGCGCATTCTTCAGAAAAGATCGCACTGAGCCAACTGATCTCGCTCTTCTACATAGAGCTCCACTGGATATTCCCAGAGTTTGATCAGTGACTGGTCACAAAAAGAGGCCAGGGGCAAATTACACCACTGCAAATTCACAAGGAAAAGATCATGAAAGCCTCCATGGACTAAATCTTTAATGGGGGCCGTCTGCCGTCAGCGCGGACACACTGGAGACACTGATGCCTGGGCTGCTCTCTCAAAGCAGGCACCTTGAGGCGCTAGATGTAAGATGTGAACTTTGAAACTAGAAGCCCTCTGCAGAGTGAATCATCATTTAGTGAACACAGAAATCAATGGCCCTCATTCCACTCTGTCCATGTAGAACAGGGATCACGGGGAGCCACACCCATCCCATTGATCAGAGCAACTGTACTGCCCTCATTGACGGATCAGTAATTTAAGGGCTGCTCACCAGACTGTATGAAAATTTGCACATCTGCACGTGTTTTGGTGTTAAATAAGAGTCCTTGGTCAGTATGCGCTGGCTTTATCCTTCCTGTCACTCATATTGCAGATGTAGGCGAGTCGTTTGCGGTACTGCACCTTATTATAAGACATTAGAAATTAAAAATCACATGGAAACATTGTTGCCTTAACATCCAGGATGTGTACAGACATTCCACCCTCCATGCTACAACTGCTTCCCCTTATGTTCCAATGAATCCAATAGGTCTCTGGTAACATCTCTCTGTTTTGTTCAACAGACAAATATGTTCCTAAAATAGATCAATAAATAAGTCACTTTGTATCCTATATGACAATCAATAAAACACTTGAGGCTATTGAAAAATAATTTTAACTTGCCTTGTAGTTAAATCATAGCTTCAGTTCTTGTGAATATTAATGGAATTATGATTTTACCATTTCATTAACTGATCAAAACGCCCTTGAGAATCAATGAGAAATAAGTTTTGCTCTTAAAAGGACAGTTCACACGATATGTAAATCGAAACATGTATATTCTTATTTGTTCAGTGCAATTAAAAAGAAAAGAATTTTTAATGAATGAACATGCTCTTCTTTCCCATACAACAATAGTTCATGGGAGGATCACAAAAAAAAAAAAAAAAACACTGCAAAATATAATAAAAGTAGTATGATAGTGTGCTAGATTCCTATTACTATCACTATTTCAGTGATTTACAACTGAAAATCTTTTCCTCCACTAGAGCTCACAAACTCATTCACATTCATGTTCAAATACAAATACGGCACCAGGTTTAACATCACTTGTCTTAGCATGTCTTGAAGTAGAATCACATTTGATAAGAGTTTAAAGGGTTTGTTCACCCAAAAATGAAAATTCTGTCATTAATTACTCACGCTCATGTCGTTCCACACCCGTAAGACCTTCATTCATCTTCGGGACACATATTAAGATATTTAAATCCAAAGGCTCAGTGAGGCCTCCATTGACAGCAAGATCATTTACACTTTCAATGCCCAGAAAGGTAATAAAACAGTTCATGTGAGTACAGTGGTTCATTCTTAATGCTATGAAGCGATGAGAATAATTTTTGTGTGCCAAAAAAAACAAACTAATGACTTTATTTAACAATATCTAGTGATGGCCGATTGGAAAACACTGCTTCATGAAGCTTCGAAGCTTTACGAATCTTTTGTTTGGAATCAGTGGTTTGGAGTGTTAATTATCTTGGTGGCAATGGAGGCCTCACTGAGCCGTCGGATTCTATAAAAAATATCTTAATTCATGTTCCGAAGATGAACAAAGGTCTTTTGTTTTTGGGGTGTTTTTTGTTTGTTTTGTTTTGGGATTTTTTTGGTGCTTGACAGCACTATGAATTATATATATTTTGAAAGGAGGAGCACACACATTCTTTAAAATTACTCCTTCTGAATTCCACAGAAAAAAAATAGCAGCATGAGATCTGGTGTTCCATTCAACTCAGAAAGTTAGAATATGTAGCTTACTACTGTGCTTTCAAAACAGCAATAGAATGCCATTTGCAAGTTAGACTTCAAACTTGGAACTCTGATTTTGCGCACAAACAAGGCAACACCCAGCAGGGAGATGTACACAGTTAACGATAAAGATTTCCTTTTAATGAACTAAAATGCATCAAAGAGTAAAGGTTCATATAATACCAGCCAATGAATCCTGTTTATCAAACGCTTAGAGACAGGTGTCTAATAAAACACAGTAAATCATCATCTCTATTAGACCTACAAAACAACTTCTATCCTTGTATATAAGCTATGCAGTTTGATTGCTAAGTGATGACTCTGAAAATCAAATACCTCTAAAGCAGCAGCATTGGTATTTTGTTTCCTTACACAACCATTCAATAGTCTGGGGTCAGTATGTTTTTTTTTGTTTTGTTTTGTTTAAGAAATTAATATTTTTATTCAACAAGAATGCTTTAAATTTATAAAAAATAAAAAAAATGACCGTATAAACATTTAGAATGTTACAAAAGTTTTCTATTTCAAATAAACACTGATCTTTAAAAAAAATAATAATTAGTTTTTTTTTTTTAAATAAAAATAGCAGCACAACAGTTTTCAACATTGAGATGTTTCTTGAGCAGCAAATCAGCAAATCACAGGAATAAATTGCAAATGTAAGACACAATAAAAAGCCAATATCAAGTAGGAATATCCCACAGAGAATTTTGAATAGAACGCAGCAATAATATTTGTTTTTTATTTTTGAATGAATTACTTACTTTAAGGTACAATCAGATAGGTAAGATATACCTCAAGGAAGTGCTCTGCTTGTTGCTCTCTGTCCAGTTTCCTTGATGTGGTAGTGATGAGCCCTGAAAAATATATATTTAAAAAAAAAAAAATACAAAATTGAAAAAGCAGTGAACTTTCATGACAACTGTGCAATGTAAGGGCTGCAACGATCAGCGAGGACAGCCGCTTCACTCGACAATGATTAATAACATGTCAGTGAGGGTGCATAAATTTACACAACATTGTTTGTTTATTTCAGAAAAAAATATCAGCTCAAGACACAAGGGCCTAACATAAACCCACAGATGGCATCTAGTAAATGCATTATTTTCCAAACCCCCGGCGACTGTAACTAAGCTTTAAAAACACTTCAGTGCAGAAAGACCGGCAGAGATTGAGAACAGGAAGACATTTCTGAATATGAATGCTTCCTTAAGGCACAAGGCATCTGGATGCTGGAGTCAGAAGGTAAATAACTTTAAATGGGTTTATGGGTTTGACAACAATTCCTCCTGTGGACAAGCTGCAGAAAAGAGGGCTTAAAGAAATAGGGGTGTGTGGGGGTGGGGGTGTGTGTGTGTGGGGGGGGGGGGGGGGGGGTTATTTACCGTACAAAGCCTGTATGACTTTCTTCTTCTTCCATGGAACAAAAAAGGTGAAATTTTGAAGAATGTACTTAAACTTAAATTTCAGTCAGTTTCTCATCCAGAGCTTGGAATATAGCACACATCAGTTGCATGGATAAAAATAAATTTGTGGTGCTTTTTTATCCTTTTTGAAGCTTGAGAGCTTTGGTCCCCATTTACAATACTGTGAATTTCTCCTTTTGAGTTCCACAGAACAAAGCGATATGGAAGATTCTCTGAGAGACCGTTTTTTAAAATATACTGCATATACAAATTGCACAAATGTATGGCAAAATTGATCGTTTTAAAGAACGCTGTGACCATTTTAGCACAAATTACCATTATTTACTTGAAATAAATCTATTGTATGTAATTTCTGAGCCAATAATTCTCTATGAAATATAACCATGGCAACAAAGAACTCCTGATGGCACAGGTTGAATCACACTGCTGGAATCCACAGTATTCCCCAATGTGTGTCATCCAGAGAGACTCAATTAGAGAAATTAGAGAAGCTATGAACTCACAGAGCCGATGAGGAACACAATGGTTGTAAGGAAAGTGCATAGGAAAAGGATTTTTACGCCATCCATTTAAAAAATACTGTAAAGATATACTTGGCGGGCATTTGTAACTAAAAGAAATTGTAAAAGATATGACTCTATTAAATGCAAACGCTCTAAACTAATAATCAAACATGCACTCTCTTTTTTCAGGGTGCAGTAATTGGTTGCTGGCTTAGTCACAGAACATTTGTTTTTATAAAAGAGCTCACAATGCAATTTATCTGAACACTTAGGCTGAGTTCAACAGGCAATCACAAAAAGAGAGCTAGATAAGTGGGGAGCAATTACAACGGCTTTTCCCAGCAACGGCTGAAGCTAAAGTAGAATCTATGACTGCAGTCTAAGGTCAAACTATAAAACGTTCAAGGTTTGATACCTTTGGGTTGATTCGATCATAATTTAATTTCCTTCCCGTTTTTGTTTTTCATATATTTCATCCTTGAACACTCATACTGGTCCAAAGGCTTTTCATAGGTCATAAAGAAACACAGCATTACTCCTCTCCTCTCCACATATCATTGCATGCACACACACTCGCTCACATCTCATTATATATATTGAGTTAGATTTATTGAGTTTAAACCTCTGTATTCCAGTGTAAATATGTGCTGCCACATGCTGCCTTGGAGGGATTTGCTGATAGTAGAATGAAAAGCTTTCCTGCTGGCACCAAACCTTGTTTAATTAATTCACTGACTACTGCTGCATACATAAGCTCCCATGACTCACTACTTAAATGACAAGGAAAGCAGCACCCTGGTGTAATCAGCAGTGCTGCATGCACCCCGCATGCCATGGGATCAGAACTCTGCATGTGTGTTGTTAACTCTTCACACTAGAATGTTCTGACACCGATGCAGATTACAGCTTGTGCTGCTCAGTTTGTTTAGTAGTACTTGTGAAATGATCTGTGAAAGCAATAGGAGGTTGGAGACACTGCACTCAAAATTCAAAGGAAAATATGATCAGAGATTAGTTTCCTTGCAAATTCAGAAGGAAATAAAGGATGTTACAGTATTTCCTGTGGATTAAATATATATATTATATATATATATATATATATATATATATATATATAGACACACACAGTAAATTTTAATTTTGTATTAAAAATGTAAATGACTTTAAATGTAAATTACATAAATGTATGCAACATAACCAATATAATGTAACCTATAACCTTATATTTTACTGTTTCATTTCTATAATAAAAATGCGGTAACACTTAAGGTTGATTAGTTAACATTTGGTAACAACATGAACTAATAATGAACTGCACTTACACAGCATTTCTTAATCTTTGTTAATGTTAATTTCAACATTTACTAATACATTATTAAAATCTTGTTAACATGAGTTAATGCACTGTGAACTAACATGAACAAACAATGAACAACTGTATTTTCAATAACTAACATTAATGAAGATTAGTAAATATAGTAACAAATGTATTGCTCATGGTTAGTTCATGTTAGTTAATATATTAACTCATGTTTAACTAATGAACCTTATTGTAAAGTGTTACCAAAACTGTAAATAACATAATTTGCATATGGTTATGCGGTATAATTATATAGATCACTTATTAACTACTGTGAATGTTTTGTGATTTCTTAAAAGAAATAATAAATATGATAATTAATATAAGTCTATAATATTATAAATTATAATCCTTATAATTTCTCGACAAACACTGATATATGCAAATAACTGCGATTAATATGCCTAATTTAGCTATAATTAATTCAATTACAATTTTAAGTCAATTTGCAGCCCCAGTTATATAATGAAAAATATACCCCTGGTTTCACAGACAAGGGTTAAATCTAGTCCAAGACTAAAATGTATGTTTGCGCTGTTCTAACTGAAAGCAATTTGCACTGACATATCTTAAAATATGTCAGTGACATATTTTTGTCTTTTCTAAGGCATGTTTGTAAACGCTACTTAATTGAACTAAGTCATAATTCTGACTTAATCTAAGCCCTGTCTGTGAAACCAGGCCATAAGATTTAATGTTTGTTTGTTTTTGTTTCTTCATTTTGAAAAAAAAAATAAATAAATAAATAAATCTAACCTGTGTTGGAATCTATGGAAAAGAAGTTCTGAGGATTTCCGGCAGTGATACGATACGTGAGACGGCTATCTGAGGCGGTAACGTCAGGGTCCCGGGCTTGGATACGGACAACAGATACGTCTTTGGGAGAGTTCTCCATGATGTACGGGTGGTAGATGGGTTCAGAGGTCAAAGGTGCATTATCATTCACATCCTCTACCTGGATAAACACCTCAACAGAGGCAGAGAGCGGCACCACACCTCGATCTGTCGCATATACCGTTAACCAGAAGGAATCCTGAGCCTCGCAATCAAGGGTGCCAGTGGTGTAAATCATTCCTGTAAGAATGGAAAAAAAAAACATATTTAATATCGATCACGTTTTTGATGAATTCAACAAGAACTACTTCACACAGATTGAGAGCTTTTATGACAAATTCTTTTTATGGCACATCAGCCGCTATCAGTGCACTAGCCTGAGTGAGCTGGGAACATTCACTTATTTTTCAAGCTATCCATAACTTGGTTTGTGATTCAACTACACATCAAACGCATCCGACCCTACCATGAGTCAAACTTTGGTGTCAAACTTTATTAAACTGTAATGTGCCTAACATTTTGAAAAGATTAGAGTCAGGCTGAAAGATTAATGTTTTTAGACACACACTCCTAGAAACCAAAGTCAGTTGAGCAGTGTTTCAATACAAGAGCTGGTGTGGTCTGCCTAAAAGTGTAATTTCTCTTCAGATTTTCTCTGGGGAAATTTACTCAACTGTCAACGATAGCCGAGACCAACTTAAAGCAATTCAGAGAAAATGCCTCCTTTTTTTCTTTCTTTTTTTGCGGAGCTTAATTCTCTTTTTACAGTCCATTGCCTACAACTAAATCGTGAAGATATTAGACAAAATATAAAAGTAACAATGAGCTACACAGAAATCATTGGTATCAGGTTCACAGGGTCTAGTTCTCACAAAGGTTAAACATCAGTAACTACAATTTACAGTCTTTGTCCATGTCCTATAAATCACAAATGTAAATTACACATAAATAAGAACATACGGATTAAGTTTAAGCTGTCAATTTAATGTGTTAATTTTGTGATTAATTCTTATTTTTTTAATTAACAAAGGTCTATAAATAAATGCCTGTTTTCCATCTTTAAATTATCCTCAGAATTGCTAAGCAAATATTGATATATGTAAGTGGTTATATGTAAATGCTATAGTTACATTTACATTTTTAATCAATTCACAGCCCTATTTATATAATGTAAAGTATACGATTTAAGGGTTTTGTTGTTGTTGTTTCTTTATAAGATTAAAATACTTTGGTGATGCGATACATGTGATACATGACAACATACCCCAAAAAAGATCAATGTGAGTTTGATGAACTGTATCTTTTACTACTCGCAATTTCAAAAATGTTCAATAGCCTAGATTTTAAAGGTATGCAGATATAAAAAAAAAACTATCCTGAAGTGAAAAGTGTGTCAACTAGCCCCAGTCTCCTCTATATAACATTGTGTCAAACGGTCTGTTTACACTTTAGGTGCAATTGTTACACTTTGTAGGGGACATGCTTGCTGAGTGGACATATTTTTAGCTGGTGGTGTCCAATCCAAACTGACATCTTGGACATACCACTAAGTTTAGATGTGCTGGGAATCCCACCGCAGGGTACAACGGCTCCATTCGGAGACTGTATGACCTTCAGGTCTTCAGCACAGCACATCTAATCATTCCTGACCAAAGTGCTGGCTCTGCCATTCTATGATTAGGAGCACTTCGACATTGCATCACGGGCACATGTAAATACGATCACTGATAGGAAGGGGCATCACTGACAGAATGACCCATTTCGTGGCTGTGCAATGCAATGCGGTGAGTCGATCGGTCAACCATGGCACAGAACAAAACCACTCATGTGCGAAGTGATTCGGCCGAGGGGATTCAGACCCTCACAGCCACTGGAAGCTGAAAAAAAAAGAGTACTCACACAGCAGGCAGGTCCCTGATACTTACTAAAACCTTAAAAGCATTTAAAAGTAGGACACCCAAGGGGAGAAAAGACACAAAGAATACAGGGACATCTGAAGCTGACTGAAGGGTTCCTCAGTGAGCTAACACAGTGTGACAGGTCAGTTTGCCTGAAGGAAATCTGCTATATTCACAATACACACCTTCAAAGAAAACAACACCAGTTCCCCTTATTTAACTTTTCAATCAACCTTTTAAAGGGCAAAAGATCACACCAAATATAGATGGAGCAGACAAACATTATCTTAAAAAGTACTTTGGACTCGTTCACTAATAATTTCATACAATCTGCATATTTGCGAGTGCGAAAAAAATATCTTGAGCAAAATTTCAGATGGATTCACAACAGGTGCACATGCACATAAACTTCCTCTTACCCACGTTCTAATTGATGATTGCGGATAATAATAAAGGAGCGTATGCCCACATCTGGTAATTGGCCATTTAAGGGCTTTCCGCACAATCTCACCTTTTCTGAGAGCATGCACAAAATCTAGAAGTGAGTAATGGATATGTATGCCAGTCTCAAAACCAGTTTAAAACACAAAAAAGTGTTAGTAAAAATTATTGTTAGTTTAAGGCCACCTGGTTGTCTTCAAATTTTAAAGTCGTTGAAATTAAAAATTAGATTTTTCTTATTAATTTGTTTATTTATTAAAATAAATAATAAATAAAATATTAAATGATTGAAATTGAACCCTTATTCACCCTTTATTCCTCCTTTGAATAATCAAAACCATCAGAAACAAATTATTAAAACTTTTTAGGATATACATAATGTTAATTTATAAAGACATCAAACAGCAGCTTACCAAACTGAAAGATTTGTTTATGACCATTTCTCATAAGATTACCAAAAGTCAATACATATCTACCTGACACTTAAATGATATGCATTTTTGAGCTATCAATAGGAGTGTTTTACCCCCAAACAGAGAAAAAAAGAGTAGCAATTCATCTAGATATTGCAGCAAAAGTGAATTTGATGGATAGAGAGACGGTTCACTAATGAGCCATTTCTTCTGCTTTTAAGCATGCTAGATTTGTTATCCTGCAATAGGAGTAAATTGAGGTGCAATTCAGACTGAAATTCAGCCAAATGCACTCTTATTACATACACGTCTTGCAACCCAGGGAATATAGGAAACAGCTAGCCCTAACATAGCCAGAGTTTTCCCAGAAATAAACAACTTTTGAAATTTGCAAAGATGTTAAAAATGTATATGAAGTTTGGTTTTTAGTATCCACAAAACCTCAGTGTGGAAACAAATGTTCATTGATATCATATTACATTACACACTTTTATTATATGCAAAAACCTTTCATTCAAACTGCTGTAAATTTCACACAGTCACACAAGCAAATAATGCCCACAATCAGAATACAGTTCTCTGCTTCTTCATATACATTCATACACTCATAAACAACATCAGTCGAGTCAGAAATATGACAGATGGCATGAAAAAAATGACACAAAGTTTCACTGCTGTCTGGAACAGGACTCTACAGACTCAGACATGTTTTCCACATTTTTGATTCAAAGATTCTAGCTTTGAAGCTGAGGATGTTTTGATGGATTCCCACAGGTTCTGATGCTGAGGATCAGAAATTCTACCAAACACGAGGCCTGTCCCAGCTCAAATTAAAGAGACACAGATTTACACTAAGTGCCTGATTTTGTAAAGCATTTGAACACGGGATGCTAATTTGAAGCCGCAAAACCGACTAGAGCAATGCAAATGATTTGATGAGATTGGCTTTCAGCTGATTGTGAATCTCAAACCACAGATCATGTCATGGAAAACAGCACTAAATCCATCTGCTTCTTTTGCTTTAAAAGCCATTGCTTTTGGCATTTATCATTATTCATGAAAGTCAACCAACAGGTGTGTATTATAAACATCAAGGACTGCATATGGAGCTAGAAGGCAGAAAATCAGTGCTGTGTCCTTCAGCTTGTACAGACTTAAAAGGATGATTATGTGTTTAGTGGTTAGCAATATCACAAAGAGGTCCCAATTATCCTCTATAGAACTCACAAATCAAAGAAATTACCATTTAAAATGCAAAACAGGTTGACACACATGCAATTTAGTTTAATAGCTGAAAATGTTTTGCAGCAAATAAAATAGCCATAATGTAATTTCATAATGTTCAACATTTGGTGTCACCATTTTAATTTATAATTCCCTGAAAAAAAAATTTGGTTCATATTTTAAGAATATGAAATATTCAGAATTTGTCCGAATTTGGAACATAATCAGGCAGCTAAGCCATCAATTCATTCTTCATGTCTACAAACAAGTTCAAGGGCAGTTGTTTCCATGCAAGGTATTTTGAATTATCAGGAGTTCACAGGCATCATAACTAAACATACTGAAAAAGCATTTTACTCATTTTACCCTGACCCGGTCATCTACTCCAAATCTGCATCTTGCTTATGGTGAGAGAGACATTTCCTTTAGTGCCATCCAGGCATCAAAAGGATAACCCTTGATGTTTCCCTTGAATTACAATCCAAGTTCAAGAAATCTGTCAGAGGAAGTGGGCTTGTGGTAAAGATCCTCGACTCCCATATGCTCCAAAAATATGTTGTCTTCCAAAAAGTTAAACAGAATACATCAGTCTTCTGCAGTGTGTGGGGATGTGAAACACAAGCGGCCCTTTGCGCAGGTGCCTAAGAGATTTTGATATAAAGGACTTAACCTGACTCTGGAGAAAAAGAGGCCAAATCTCAGAGGCAAATTAGAGCTGAACTTGTTTCTCGACAGGCGTCTGAGTGAGAGTGCACTCTGATTTATTTCCCAAAGTGTGGGCAGGAATACCAATGCCTGCTCAAAGAAGCAGAGCGCTCTGCCGATAAGGCCTTCATAAATCCCACCAGCCTTTTTAGCTCACTCTTGCATCTGCGCAAAGAGGCTTCCTATCGGAATCACTCAACATACAAACAACTTCAACCCAAAGCATCTCATCAGGCGACCAAAATCAAGTGGCTTTGATTTCTGCTTGTTTTGAAGTCTATTGCATGAACTGCCCACTTTCAATCATCTCAAAAGTCTAGTGACAATGTCAAGGACTTGTAACACACCACACAACATGGCAGCTAAATGAATGTTGGTAGGCGGATATGTAACGGGCGTGCTGAGCCAATGCCACTGTCCTTACTTGTCCCAGAGGTTTTACTTTGAAGATAAAAGACAACTCTTGTTCTCATGTATCCGCTTCCCCTACAACTTGTCTGTTGCTGCTGGTAGGGCATTCAATTCTCTGTGGAAAATCCATGCTCATTTGAGGTTCTGGCACAAGTGTGCACCACTCGCTTACTTTAAACAGGGGCCTGATTAACAGGCTCAGCCTAATTAGCTGACATGTGAATGGAGGACCACAGTTACATCCCACTGCCCGTTGTAGTTCTCTAATCAATAGTCATTAGTTGTAATTAATAGTGAAGCTGGCACCACACAACAAGCAAAACAGATTTTGAAACACAGACTGCGTTTGAAATCACAGAAGAACACTGATTCAAACCACACTGAGGTCCCACCTTTCTAGGTCAGTGGTCTTCTCCAGTGGCAGCAATTTCAGAGGCAATTGTAGACTCAGAGCACAAATTCATTGCCAAGAGAAATAACATCACAGTGACCTTTTAATAGCATTCAGTCAGCACACAGCAGTAAAATGTTAGGGCATAAATTCACAACCATTTTCACAGGTTTTGTTATATTGTGCAAGCATCAACTCAGGACTAGTAAGTCTTTAAAGGAGATAAAACTTAGCAGACAACACAACCAAAAACCACATAAAGAATAAAATTATAGATACCTGTTTCTTCATCAATGGAGAAACTTGCAAGACCACTTCTAGCTTTTATAGAGTATCTGATCACTCCATCTCTGCCCTTGTCATCATCTTGAGCAGTCACCTGGAGGACACTTGTTCCATGTCGAGAGTTTTCCTTCACAGTGCCCCTCACTGCGAATTCTGAGAAGTATGGCTCATTGAGGTTCTCATTGACATCAATGACTTCCACTTCAAGATAAGACTCGGAGCGAAGCTTCACTGGAAAACCCAAATCCTCTGCAACCACTGAGAGATTGTAGAATTGTTGCTTTTCATAGTCCAGGTCCTTGGTCACCTTAATGGCTCCACTTTCAGCATGGATCTTAAATGTCCCATTGAAGTCATTGGACAGGGAGTATCTCACCCATCCACCAGATCCAATGTCTGGGTCTTGCGTTTGCAGCCAAGCTATAACTGCACCTACAGGAAGGTCCTCCAACACACGGCAACTGTAACTCCTGGGAATAAACATAGGGGCGCAGTCATTTACATCCTCGAGGTACACTCTCAGGGTTGTCTCTGAGAACATCTGATTCCCAATTTCTGCCTTATCTCTAGCCTGAATTTTTAGGGTGAAATCCAAGATGGTCTCCCTGTCCAACTGACTAGACACATAAACAGAGCCAGTCTCACTGTTTATGGCAAATAGAGGGGTGTTTGTTAACAAGGTGTATAAGATTTCACCGTTCTGACCGAGATCATCATCTGAGGCTGTGACCTGGATCACTTCTGTGCCGACGGCTGCATTCTCTTTTACAACAGCAGTATAGCTCTTGAGGGAGAATTTTGGGCTGTTATCATTCACATCATCAATGATAACTGTCAGCAATCTCCAGCTGGATTTCTGTGGAAGGCCCAAGTCATAAACAGTTATGTTAAGGAGGTACCGGTCTGATCGCTCACGGTCCAAAGGCTGATAAATGTAGATTAGGCCACTTTCCATGTCAATATTGAAGCAGCTGTCAATGTTCCCATCTGATATGGCATGCAGGACGCGACCATTGAAGCCTGTGTCACCATCATTCGTGTTCACTTGAAGGACACTGGCGCCCACAGGCATGTCCTCACGAACTACAATATCTGATGGAAAGGATTCAAATTGAGGTGCCTGTCTGTTGACAGAAAACAGATCTGTGTAGCCTTCATCCACTTTGGATTTGCTAATGGCAGAGGCTCTTTTCAAAAGTTTCTCAGCCAGCTTTTGCGCAACTTTTGTGTCTCGACAATTGAAACTCCTTGCAGCCATTCTGCCTCTGACCAATGATATATTTACAAAGGTGGGTTCGGAAAGCAGCTCGCCATCTGACGCAGCTATTATCAAGTTGAACTGTTCATTCATTCTTTACACTTAATGCAGTGAGGGGTCTTTGCAATGACAACATTCCAGAGTCTGGGTTAAGACTGAAGACATCTTGCTCATTTCCAGACAGAATCTCATATTTAACCAGCCCAAGCTCATCGATATCAATGGCAGACATTATGATGATCGTCTGGCCCACAGGAAAATCACGTCCTATCGTACCTTTACATGACACACGCTCAAAAAGGGGTTGGTTGTCATTAATGTTCAACACTTGAACTGTGACATTGACTTCACTTTCTCGCCTATAAGGCGAGCCCCAGTCTGAAGCTCGGACAGCGAACACATAAGTTTCCAAAGATGATTCAAAATCCAGTTCTTTGGATGTTGTCAGCTCTCCTGTATTTTGGTTGATGACGAACGGGAGGGGCTGAAGGCTGGCTATGCTGTATGTTATGCACCCATTGTCACCTTTATCATCATCCACTGCTGTTACAGTGAGAATGACAGTGCCAATGGGGATGCTCTCATTGACAGAGACTTCATAAGATGTTCTGGTAAACATTGGGGAGTTGTTATTAGCATCCTCAACCGTGATTTGCACCTTCGCGGTCATGCCACTCACTGTCTCCATCACTTCCAAATCAAGGAGCTCCTGGCTTAGTGTGGTAAAATATTGCGTTGTTGAGATGACACCAGTGAGTGGATTAATAATAAAATAAATTGAATCTGAGGTCAGACTTAGGGTGTAGCTGATGACTGGTGGTCTTGGAGATATCCTCACAGTTGCTATAATGGTCCCTGGTGGTGCAATCTCGATAATTGAGGTTTTGTAAATCTTCTTTTCAAAACTCACCTTCACAGACTGTGTTTTTTTTACCAAGAGCTGAATATTCTGAGGATCGGAGAGCCTTGGTGGTGTGCCTCTGTCTTTGGCTTGAAATGTGAGATTGCAACCGTAAGGAAATTTATCCCAGTTGACTGGTTCAGACATCTTTAGCTTGTACTCATTTCCAAGTGGAGCCCTGTCAAAGAAAAACTGCTCCTGCGGATCACCTGCGATGATGGCAACCCACTCAATTTCTCCATTGGGTCCCTCGTCCAAATCTTCAACAGTAACAATGGCGTACACTGGCTCTTTGTCTGATATTGAAGGGTAAAGTGCGATTGCATTCAATGTTGGTGCGAACTCATTGATACGCACAACACTGATCACTAGTTTGGCAGTACTGCTAATACCACTGTTCCCATAAACCTTCATTCCACGATCCACTGCTAAAACCTCAAGGGCAAATCTGCTTTTCTTATCTGCATTGAGCTTGGCTGTGAGCGATACCACCCCACTGGTTGGGTGGACAGCAAACTCCTCCACATCTTCTTTGAAGAAATAGTAAAACTCGCCATTGGAGCCGATGTCTGCATCAGTGGCAAACACCTGAGCCACATTTGCTCCCAATGGAGTACTTTCTGGAATATCAATGGCATAGGAAGTGGGAGAAAATAAAGGTCGGAGATCGTTCATGTCCATAATTTGAACATTAACTATCACAGAAGCCTCCAGCACCCCTTTGCCAGTTGCCCTAACTGTTAATGTATAATTATCCTGCACTTCACGGTTTAGGATGGCAGCACTCCCACCGTTAGTCCGTATACGGAGAAAGCAAAAGTCCCCCAACACAAATTCCTCAGCCTGAAACAGTCCCTCATCGTCTCCAGATTCAATGAAATATTTGATGTCCAAAGGGCCCAACTTAGATAGAGCAATCCCCATTTTAACCTCAGTCCTAATGTATGTCCGAGCTGCAGAGTTCTCATAAATGGTGGCATTGTAGATGGAGGCGGTAAACTGAAAGGAGGACCCTCGCTCCAGCAGTTGCCCCAAACAAGGAAGCAGGTGGAGGAGCAATAAGAAGAAACTGGTGAGATGGATCCTCATACTGCCCCCAGGGCAGCTGTTTATAGCCATGCCATCATCCAGTTACCCTGCAAATAAAAGATATATGCAGTAAACCATTTCAATCTAGGGCATTTATCTCACAGAGACATATCCCTATTCCTCAAATAAATATGATGGCAGTTATGTATTCAGAAGCTCTCGGTTTGGATTAAATTGAATAATAAAAGAATAATAATAATAGTAAATACCTGACCCTGTTCTCAATACTCTTTCACAAAACACTGACAAGCCAGTTAAATGGTAATCTCTCTGCAATATTGATAACAGCAACAAAGAGCACAAATGATGATTAATCACCAAAAAAAATATGAAATACACTCACAGCAAATAAAATTAAAATAGTTTTCAAAGAAATATGCAACAAGAGAACATTTGACACATTTTCTTTCACGTTTGACACATTTTTTACATTTAAATGACACATTATCCACAGTTTGGTGTTATATTTGTATTGCCTTTAAAGTAAATAACTTTGATCAGGTCAAACAAAACCTATCCTCTCCGATGAACGCACGACTCTCCATTAAAATAGGATTGTAATCAAAGGAAACTTTCAATGCTGTGAAGTCTAGTAAAACGATGTTTGTTACAGAGAGCAAGCAGTCACTTGATCTCCGATAATGAGTGCATCAAAAATATGTGAATGAGCTCTTACCTCTGGCTTAGAGAAAAAGAAATCTCTGCGCTGCAGACGTCCAAGAGACCGCTCCGTGAAACTACATCCTTCACTTCTTTGCCATACAGGACTCACAGCCACTCACAGTTGACTGTATTCAGTGGAGCGCGCATATCTAAAGCGCGCTCATGAGTGCACGTTATGCCGTGAATGCGCAAACGAACCCGGAGTTGGTGTTGCTGCTGCTGTCCCATAGCAACAATAGGATCTAAACCTTATCTCATACAAACATTAGACAATTCGATTAATGTGTTTATGCTACATAGAGCGAACAAAGCAATTTATGTCTTTAGAACATCGCTAAAACGTATTTATGGTTCTTTTATATGTAGAAAATACAGATTCATAGTATCCAATTAAATAATAGTAATAATTTAATGTGACAGAGTGAAATAGTATTCGTTTTCATGCACAGTCTGTCTGTGTTTTTAATGTAAACTCCGTTAGGCGGTGCATCCCGTCTCCCACTCTCTGATCCCATCAGTCCAATAACGACGCATTCCGAAAATGCACGATTGGAGCCGAATCGCAGAACGACAACTTACGGAAATTCGCGAAAGATTCCGGAAGGGACCTCACGACGGGAAGCGGGAGCTACAGAGAGCTAGTTAAGACTTCGGATCATTCCCTCTTTACTACGTTACACAAGATACTTTTACATTTTCATCAAACATTATGTCTGTACTGTGTTATAATAAGGGATGTGGACAACGTTTTGATCCCGACAAGAATTCAGATGGTAAGACTTTAGCTAACAAACGATAGCTGAATTGCTAGGACAGATAGCAGGGTAAATTTGGAAAGAAAGACACTTGTGTTTATATTTATGTATATGTATTATTAACCAAACATATTAATTTTATTTGAACCTTATTTAGCGTGTTAATTCAGTGAAGCATCCACAATGAGCTGGTCATTAACGTTTGAATGATGTATGATCAATAGCACACACTTCGTAAACTAATATTTGTTTTAGAGATGGCTAGAGTACAAGCGAGTTATAGAAATGTCTTAACGAAGAATCCTGTTGGTGGAGTAACTACCTAACTAACTATAGGCTGCACATTGTGTGAACGTGGTATTTACAGACATGTGATTGTACTCCTGTGACGTCACATTTCATAATCACTCTCTTCTTATCCATAGATGTATGCACATACCATCCCGGAGTACCAGTGTTCCATGATGCTTTAAAGGTGTGGACATGCAAAAAGATCAGTTTACTTATTAATGGAGCCATTGAGACTGTTACTTGCATTACCTATTGTGTCTTGCATTGCTTCCCAGGGTTGGTCTTGCTGCAAGAGACGAACAACTGACTTTTCAGATTTCCTCAGTATTGCTGTGAGTGCTGCAACTTGTCTCTGATGAGACCGAATGATCATCTTCATAGATGGAGTTGTGCATTTGCTCATAGATTAAAAATATCTCATTTATATTGAAATGGCTAAGTCTTGAAATGTTTGTATTTATGAATCTCTTAGGGTTGCACGAAAGGCCCTCATAATCAGGAGAAGCCCTCTGAGCCTGTTAAACCAGAGGTGAAGTCCTCTGCGGACAAGAACGTGAACGACTCGAAGCCAAAGTTTGATGTATGCGTCACCCAAGCACCAAAACCTCTGGAGTCTATTCAGCGACCAAGGTAAAAACACACTTGAAAAAGACAGTCTTCCCCGTTTGTATTTTCCGGCTCATTAGTTCAGATGTTCAGAAGATAAAGTAATGCAGCATTAAATGTACTATAGAGAACAAGTTCTTCTCATTAACGGTCCACCCAGCCGAAACCCATATTGATGTTACAACCTCTTAAGGATAAATGACTGAAAACATCCGTTTTTAATTGTCTTTGTAGTCCAGATGAGCCTTTCTCCATTCTACAACAGAAGATCTCTGCTTCACTCAAACAGGCTTTAGAAAAGCTGAAACTAACTGAGGAAAATGCACAGGAGATAAAAGGTAAGAATAGCCCGACCCTCCTTTTCCCTACCTCTCTATATTTGTCTTTTAATCTGATGCATTTTATTCTCTTTCTTGTATTATAGAGGAGGATAGTGATGAAATTAAGATAGGGACGTCCTGTAAGAATGGAGGCTGCAGTAAGGTATGGTTCGCTTTGTCTGCTTCTCCGATTAGAAACCATGGCACATAGAGTTTCTTTAGTCCATCATATAAACAATGGATTTCCATTACTCTGTTTTTAAGACGTTCAACGGACAAGCCAGTGATGACGAGACGTGTTTGTATCATGCTGGTGTACCTATCTTCCATGAAGGGTAAATTACCATCCAATCAAAACTGAAAATGACTACTAGAAAAGTGTAGATGAAGAAATCTCAGATATATCCATCGATTCTGCAGCGTAGGGTACGTTTACACGACAATGATGTACTAAAATGGAAAAGTTTTTCCTTTTTGTCTTTTTTTTTTTTTTTAATGCATACAGACGACGTTCCAAAACAATCCCCTTTCACACGGATCCGTTAAAATGACCAAAAACACTGTATTATGGATGCCAGGCCAGTAGTTGATGTCATTTTCATTTTCAAGACACACTACACGCCTATAGACTGTAATACGCATGTACATGACAACACCGTTTTCACAAATTCATGTTTTTGTTGTTTACATGGAGACTATAACTGTATCGGTTTTCACATTTGGTTGCACTTTGAAACCCGTTTTCGAAGGTTTGCGTCCTCCAAAATGCCGTTGTCGTGTAAATGAATGGCCAAAATGCATTAGTATTCCGTTTTTTAAGATGAAGTCTAAGTCTTCTTTTTTCTTTCCTCATAAAAGTATGAAATATTGGAGCTGCTGTAAGAGGAAAACCTCAGACTTCAACACGTTTCTGTCTCAGGAGGGCTGTACCCGAGGAAAGCATCAGTGGAATGCGAAGGATACAGTAAGTGCCTTCCATGAGATTTAAAAGTCAAGGCACTATATTATGTGCATCAGATTTTTCCCCCCTGCATTTTTAAGACTGCCATGATAATGTATTTTCACATACAATATAATAAAACAGTGTAACAACACCGTGCGGCTCATATCCAACTTCCAAATGAACAAATATTTTGTTGAAGTCCAAAATATTGAAAACATTTACATGTGAATCTTGTTTGAAGTGTAGGATGACATTTTTTATAATATGTGTGTACAGGGAAAAAAGGTTGTACCATGCAGGTTTGATTGGCACCAAACGGGAAGTCAGGTCATCATTTCTATTTATGCCAAAAATTCAGTACCAGAGCTGAGCTCAGTGGAGGGGAACAGCACTGTGGTAAGACTTCAAGGTCACACATGTTTTTATGCTGTTATTACATATAAAATGTCATAGGTGTTTTTGAACTAATTCCTGTGCTCAATATTTTACTGTATAATTGTACATTTATTTGCTGAATTTTTTAAGCTTTGTACTTTCAGCTCAAAATCCACATTATATTTGAAGGAGAGAAAGAATTTGAACAGCAGATCAGTTTGTGGGGGGTGAGTATTCAGTTGTTTCAAAGTTTTTTTTTTTTTTTTTTCATTAAACCTTAAAGTTGTATACATTTTGTGGCACTAGCATTACCGGATAGAGTAAAAATATAAAGTTAAAAAATCAAAATAGGTTTCCCAAAGTCTCTTGTTATCTCTGTGTGTTTAATTGGGACATGAAAAAGCATTTTAATTTATCAATATTTTGTTAGAAAGCGGCTAGTTCTGGTCCTAAAGGATTTTCCGCTCCACAACAACACCACTTAACTGTTCTAAATTACTGTATCTATCAATTTTGAGGTTTATTGCATTAATATAAACTTCACAATAAAAAAAAAAAAAACTTGACTTTTATAACTCTGAGATTTTCTATTTGCTTTTCCCTTAAGGTAATTGATGAAAGTAAAAGTTTGGTGAACATGATGGCTAATAAAATTGAGGTTGTGTTGAAGAAGGCAGAGCCGATGTTATGGGCTCGACTGGATCTTCCACCTGCAGCAGCTCCTCCAAAGGAAAAAGAGAATGTAAAAGATGTTGACAGTGAGGATGAGTGTGAGGATTAGAGATTGTAAGAGGACCACCATTATCAGCTCTGAGTGGGAATCATTTTCTCTGATTCTATAAGGTTAGATGCATAATGAAGCATGAATGTGTACTCTGTTTGTCCAAGGTCAAATTATAGATTTATTGTACAAAACATGTTGAGAGCGTTTTTATTTGAAAAAGCTCATGCAAAGAACCACTTTGTGAATGTGTTATTGATTCAGACCAAAAATGTGTCCAATCCCCTAAATAACACTTTTGCAAAGGGATGAATGAGGGTTGAGGAAAAAAAGGTGGATAATTTTTCCAAATCCATAAGCTGCTCAAGTATAAAGTTTAATTTGAGTCATTGCCAAATGAAGCAGCAAGCATGTTAACATCAATATTGTATAGTGAATTTTAGGTGATCCTGGGGATATTTGCAAACTACTTTTTGGTTTACACTGTAACAGCGCAAAACAATTAGCTTTACACTGGTTAACATCGATGCACATACAGCCAAGACAAAGGGCATTTTAAGTGGCTCTGGCAGACGACAAGTTGAACACGTTGTGCTACTTTGCAAGCACGGTCATGCATTGAGGTAGGCAGAGAGAATCTAGGGATGGCTTTATACCACAATTTTGGCTTTGGTACAGTATCACAATCTAATGCCGAAATTATTAATAAATTAATCGACACTGATTATCACATCAAAATCAGTAGTTCAAAAACTTTCTTGAAGAAACTTCAGCAATACTTCGTGCCAGTGCGCACTGTGATACAACACTCATGCGCGTTTCGGACAACTGACTGAAATCATTCGCTTTTCACGTCTCTTAAACCCTTGCCAATTTCAACAGCCATGCGCTTTTATCACTCAGTGACGTTCTTGGGAGCTCTTTTAGAGATGTTTCTTTGCTCTTACAGAGACAACATGCGCACAAGCCATCTGTATAGAGCTCGTTTTACCTTAAATTGTCAAATACACAAAAATGGTCAATGTCCGTCTAAGCGAGTATTCACAAACAGTCAGATAGCTCTTACGTGCATTCAAATAGTTTATTATGCATCATTACATGTGCCTAAAATAGCCTGTATTGTAACTTTAAATTAATCGTAAGGATTTTACACTTTTACTGCATTAACAATAACCATCCATTTACAGCAACAATTATATTTGATTACCAAGACGATCTTTTGTCGTCTTGTTCCAGTCAGGATGGGCAAGTACCCATGCTTTGCAGGTTTGAGGGGGGGTCTTCATTTTTGTAAGCAAAGTAAAGCCAAGTAAGTCTACTGCTCAGTTTTGTTTGTTTTTGGGTTTTTTTTTTTGGGGGGGGGGGGGGCATGAGAACAAGAACTGCTTCATCCACTTTGTTCCTCTAGGTTGTCACATTTGCCAGTTTCGTGTCAGTTTGGGTAGCACTTTGGAAAAGCAGCATATACCCAAATCAGCAAAATTATATCATACCATTCGAAATACCGATTTTCCCAATACCGGTATATTGCGCATCCCTAGGAGAATTAGCCTTCCCTCCCAAATCTTACTTAAAAAAAAAACCTGGAACATACTGCAAAAATCATCCTTTTATTCAATTAATTTTAAAATATCAAAAGTCAAATCTTTTTTGGACCTCAGATGCTCCAAAGACGAAGTTTGTGTCCGTGGCTTCAGTTGTCAGGCATTGCTCTTCACCATCCTGAGTCAAGATCACGGAGGGGGAGAAAGAAACAAGTCTTACGTTTTGCGTAATCAGAGTGCATTTGAAAACGAAATTGTAACAAACATAAGAAACCTTCCTGTGGAGGAAAAAAAAAAAAAAACCCTCACCTCACTAAAATACTTCTCAATGAGAGCTTGAGCCGCTCGATAAACGGAATTGTTCTCATGGTTTTGAAGCAACTCAATGCGATCCAGCCCTCCCACTTCCTCCACCAACAAGCAAAGCTTATCCACCTCCCCAAGTTTCTCAGCAGCCTGCAGAAGGTACAGTGTTAATATTTTAGCGTCCCTCACAATGCAGAGCACTGGGAGTTACAAAAGATTTTGCATGCATCTGAAGCCACACACACACACACACACAGAACTCACCAAGAAAATGTTATTTATGGCATCTAGAATGACCAGGACTGTCTTTGTGTCTTTAACTTGAAGCAAGTTCAAGACGGCCTCTAAAGCGCCACACTTTACCAGATGAACAACTTGGTCCACAGTCCCACCACTTGTGTAGTTAGTCACTGCCCACACTGCCTCTCGCTGGGTTTTGAAGTCACCCTGCAATACAATTTGAAGAGTTGAAGACATTAGCCCAAAGTGTCAAGTAATGGTCAAAGCAACGCTGAAGCACATGCATGTTGGTACATAACCCATTTTATCTGCAAGTTAGACATCCATTTAGGAATCCCATTAGAGGAATTTGCCACAAATCAAAAAGACCACTACTTCAGCCCAAAAAGGCTTTGGTTAAAGTCAATTCATTACACAACTGCAAACATTAAAAACAGGTTCTTGCACATTACCAAATTCATTCTAGCCATTTGCATGTCCAAGTTAGCTTGTCTGCTGACTTTAACGTGTTGTCAAATCTGAAGAAATTATAAAGTACACTTTTCCCAACTGGAAATGAAACTGCATTTCAAACGGCCCCAGGAGGGGCTACTGTAATTGGCCTCATTTTATGCCCAGCTTTAGGATAAGCATACAATCACGTTGAAGCAAGAACATTTTACAGGCAACTCTGCGGGGGTAGAACACTCAACATAAGGCAGTTACGACATACATTCCTTAGGAGATCCACTAGAGGAGCCAACAATCCACATGTGATGAGCTGTTGAATCTGTTGGCAGGGTCCAGCTGCAATGTTGGATACTGCCCAAGCTGCCTCCTTCTGTATACTGGATTTAGGGTGTCTCATCAGATGGGGCAAGGCACTCAACATGCCTGCATCAATGGCCGCTTGCGTCTGCAGGTCTGAGCCACTGACAATGTTGCCAATTGAACGTAGGGCTGGTGTCTAGAAAATGAGATGCCTCTTAAGTGTTCAAAAGTAAAGACCAAAAAAGTAACACTAGGGTACTTACCACGACAGAGAGTTCCTCAAAGCCCAACAGCTCAACCAACCGTGGAAGGATTCCAGTCTTAATGACCACATCAATCCGTTCATTGGGTCCATCAGTGAGATACGAAATGGCCCAGCATGCATCAGACAGGATGGATTTGTCACTGTGGTGGAGCAGTTGGATTATGGAGGGGAGCATTTGTTGGACAGCACTGAAACGAGGGAAGGGATTCTTGTTCCTACAAAGGTTCGACAGGGTCCATGTAAGGTTGCGAAGGTATCCCACCTGCAAAACATTGTGCGGTTTACTTTCTGCACGTTGGTTTACAATTGCCATTTCTGAGGTGTGGAACATCCATAAGAAGCTCACAGGAGCATCTGGTGTGAGCCGTGCCAACAACGCAGGGATGACACCACAATCGATCAGGGCATCTCTGTATGATGGACCATCACCTAAAATGGAAGAATGAACACCTTGACATTGTTCCAAAACCATAGGGCAATTGGTACCTTTCATTTTTTTTCCTGAACAAGTTAGACCGGTTTCACCAAACATTACAGTACAAGTGTTCTAGTGTTTTTTTTAGGATGCAGAGGCCCCCTGAAGTTCAAAGTATCCTCACCTGCAATGTTGCCCAAAGCCCAGACGGCCTGTTCACTGATGTTCAGCATCGGTGAAGCGAGCAGGGCGATGAAGGCTGGCACCGCTCCATGCTCTACCACCTGCTGTGTGTGCCAGGAGGTGCCAGATGCAACATTAGTAAGAGACCAGGCAGCCTCAAACTGCAACGTTGGGTCATCGTGCCTCCCTAGAAACTCAACAAAACAAGTCAGGAGTCCTGCTTCTACAATCTCCTTAAGGGGAGGATTCCGCTCCCGAGAAAGCAGCTTCCTGTAGGGATCAATTTGAAGGTTGGTAATGCTTTGTATCATGATTTGAGAGGATAAATTTAAGATCGGTTACTGTACCTTGCTGCTTGACAGCCTTGTCTCTGCATTTCTGGGCAGTCACGGTTCACATTTTCAACAATCTCTTGAATTGTTTCAGATATGACCTTAACAAAATGGAAAGAGTAAGATGCAGGAGTATTGTAAAAAATTAGTTAACTGAAGGTAGAACTAGTAAAACACCTGATCGTTGTCAGGGTTAAAGTCTTTTGACAGAGGTTCCTCATCTCCCAAGGAAATATTTCTCTTCTTCAGAATACTTTCAACCCTTTGAGCTTTTCGAAGCTCAACACATTCTGCAATTCTGCGTTCACGCATTTTCTGCAAGTAGAGATAGTTGTTGATAGTTTTTAGATGTAAAATCAAGAGATTTTAAGGAACAAATAGTTAAAATAGGAAAAGATAGCTAGAATGGATGCACAGCTTACCGTTGGCTCCTTGCCCTTATTTTTGAACTTGGACATGCGTTTATCAGACAGATTTTCTGTAGGCATTTTGATGCTTAATCCAAAGGCTAATCACTTCTAACAAACTTTCACAAGAGGGTTTAAGATCAAATGTTACAATAACTGTTAAAACAGAATTGATGGCAGGAGTTTGTGTACAAAACTGGTCTCTCAGTGTTAGACTCAACTGCAATAACAAGTAACCAGCTGCAAAGAGCATTAAATAGACAAGCACAATTAGAATCAGGTGATATTAATTCTTATCCTTGAGACACCTCAGATCAGAGGATTCACACTTTGTTTGGTATGCATAAGATGTTGATTCACGTTTTAAATCACACAACTATAGTGTAATAATCATAAAAAGCAATCAATAACCAACTAAAGCCACAATCTCAGCAAAATATAATTGGAAGTTTTTGAAATGTGTGCCTGTGAAATAAAAAAGGATATTATTGCCATCTAGAGGCTGATAGTGATATAATAAGTGTATGCTTGTGCTTCTTTCTTTTAGAATTAATGAATACAGGTTTATATGTAGGGTTAGGGTTAGATGGTCTAATAAATTTGTATATATATACTATATATATATATATATATATATATATATCATAATAAAGAGAAAACACAAAAATGTTAGGAATCTGTCAAAACAAAACTTGTTTAAAACTAAAGTTGCATTGTCATTTATTAATCAAATCACAAAATGAAACAACTAAATAGTCTTTATTCACACATACACGTAATAACCAATCCTCCATTAGTATTGATAACAGCTTACATTTTTGCTGACATTGTTTTTACTGTTTGAACTTTTCCACAATCACTGTTATTGACTTCCAAATAGTTTCTAGTTGTTCCCAAAGTCTTACTTTTGTTTACATTTTTGTGCAATCTATCTTTGAATCCATTAAATCCCCCAGAATAATTATAAACGCTATGCTAAACATTATATACAACATTTACATAAAAGTACATAAAATATGGAAATATTAATATAAATTTTGCATAAACATAAATCTATATATTTTTATAAAACCTTTATATAGATTCGATTTTATTAATAATAAAAAGTCTGATAACGGAACTACTCACTTGGATTTGCTCTAGGTCTTTGAAAGCACTACATATTTTACAATTAAACGTTTTATTGAAACAACTGTAGTCCTTTATAACATGACTAGCTATCTGAATGTGATTTATATCAGTAATTCCCAAACAGAGGTAGATTTTTACATTTCTTACTTGTCTTACACACACTTCTATCTTCTTTACGGCCAAACAACGCCAGGACTGGACATAACCGCAGAACTGCGGTGTATGGATGTACTTGGTGAGTGTTTTTTAATCCAAACCTAATGGTTCTTACAAAATAGCAAAGGCCTTATCAAAGAAATGCATTTTGAGACAGGTTTTAAACAGAGTTTGAGGATCTAATAGACTTTGATATACCATTCCACAACTTAGGGGAAGCAACTGAGAAAGTGCATTGTAATAGTGGGCAACTGAACAATATTAATGATAACCTGTAAGTTATGAGTTATTTCTGGTCTGGTATTGATGAAGGGGTACTTGAGAATATCTAATGGGATTATGGGGTTGTAATGATATCTAATAAATGATATGATTTTTGACTCACCAGATGATGGCGCTGTGCCCGTGTGCCAAAGAGAAATTCTGCATCAGTGCCGTTATTTCTGCAAGAAATAGGCTATAAGGTGAAAAAATCTAATTAAAACGTTTTCTAGTCAGGGAATTACCTGAATTCTTGAACCTTTACAACTTTTTATTCTGACTTTTAATTAAAAAAATATTTAACCCCACCAATTGGTTGGGATGTTCATATAAAGTTAAACCTAAAATGCACATAGAGTGGATACTAAATACCTTTATATGAAAAATAAATACCTTTTGTAATTTGTAAAATAGAGAGGTCTGTGGCTCTATACATAATAAAAGATCACCTGATGATTTTTTTTGCGACTTTTCTTCTACTAACAGATGACTGGAGTATCTAATTTCCGTATGGTTCTCATCTTCATGTACTGTGAGAACAAGATGTAAATATTTAGAAATATCAAGTGTCACGTGACGCGCGCGAGAGTTGTCGCTGAAGTGAACGCGCATCGCACGCGCTCATACACCCAGAGACACTCCGATTGTGAGAACACGAGCATTTGGACCAAAATAACGAGCGAACGGTAAGTTTTATTATCATTGGTGTTTTTATTATCATTAGCGTTGGTATTTAACACTTTTTTCATATACGTCTAATGCCTCACGCTTAAGTTCATGGTCATGTTTCTGAGGATTTGAACGGTCTCGTGTGCTTTCTTGGTGACTTCTTAATAATCTGTTATGGCAACATACGAAGTGGTATTTTCACAGTTTGATTTCCGTTGATTCAGATTCACTGGTTTATGGTTGATTCTTCAGACTGTATTTCAGCACCACGGACAGTTCAGACAACAGCCAATGCAACTTTTGTGTCTGGTAGAGATTTGTTAAATAATTATTTTATTGCTAATGTTTAACGTCTTTTTTAATGAACTATTACATAAACAAAATAATGTACAACAGCTACACGCAAAAAAAAAAAAAAACATCCCACCACAACAAGCTCTCAATACAGAATAAATTTCTCTTTACTATTGAGTAACTGTTTGTCACAAATTCAATTTAACTTTATAGTTCTGTCCAAATGCTATGTGTTAAAGGAATTCGTGCTTTTCTGAGAGATTTGGAAAAGTTCAAATATACAGTCATGGCTGTTTAAAAATTCATCGTAGTTGCTTTGAAGTTAGAGAGCAAAACATAGCAATGGAAGAACATAAATAGTGTATTATATAGCAATACCAACTCTGTGTTTTGAGTATGAAAGATCAATCTTATTAAGTATGCATGGGGTTCTGTGATCATACAGTGGGTTTCTTTCAGTCTCTTGCAACAAAAAGTAGTATAAATTGCGCATAGACATTTAGCCCAGCCACATTCATCAATATCAGTCCCCAAATCCCTCCCCCGTGTTTTCTTGACATGACATGTGTAATGATTTCTCCAGATGATCTGTAAACTATAAAAGAAAAAGCAAATCATACATATTTTATGATATAATGGCTGACTTATTAGTAACCAACAATCATTCAGGGGAATTCTATTTATCTCTCTAAGCTGTGTAACTCCTTTTTAATGAAATTAATAATTCATTTAGAATAATGATAAAAGGTTAACGGTAAAGAGGCAGTATAAATATTCATTGGCTGCAAATCTGCATAAGATCATTATCTTCGGGGTCTCGGTGTTATGGAAAATCTCTGAGGTTATGATTCTGAATACATAAATCTGAATCAATACATATTTTAAGATTTACATGCTTCTAACAGGTGTTAACGTTGCATCCCTGACTGGACAGAAGCGCAATTCACGAACTTCCTCATGTGCGTTTCAACTTTGTTTTCCTCCTGATCTTAAGATATTTAGAGGAAGGCAGAAAAATCCTCACTCTTTAGAATAAGACGTTGCCCTGGCGACAGCTCATCCTTATCACGACTCTCACAAATATGCACCTCTGTGATTCAGTGGGAGGTTGATGATCTCTAGGGATATTGCTCTGAGGATTTTTGCTTCTTGTGTCTCTTTCAGATGCCCTGAGGGACCTACCTGTATTCCACACTCTGATCTGAGAGGGCCGAGGAAATGGGGATTTTACATTTACTGGTGTTTATGCTGATCGGAGACAGATTGGGTCCTACACGGCCGGATAATTTAGCGAAGGCTCAGGCCAGCGAGAGACGCGTCTTGGCCCACATTCCCGGCGACATCATCATCGGGGCGCTCTTCTCCGTCCATCATCAGCCGCCAGCCGACAAGGTCCACGAGCGCAAGTGCGGTGCCGTACGTGAGCAGTACGGCATCCAGCGGGTGGAGGCCATGATGCACACCCTCGACCGCATCAATGCGGACCCACACATCCTACCCAACATCACGCTGGGCTGCGAGATCAGAGACTCCTGCTGGCATTCGGCCGTGGCTCTGGAGCAGAGCATCGAGTTCATCCGTGACACCCTGGTCTCAGCCGAGGAGGAGGAGGGCATAGCCAAGTGTTCAGTTGAAGGTGGAGGGACTCCCATGAAAGGGAAGAAGCCCATTGTGGGGCTGATAGGGCCTGGCTCCAGTTCTGTGGCCATCCAGGTTCAGAATCTCCTTCAGCTGTTCAACATTCCCCAGATTGCGTATTCGGCAACCAGTATGGATCTCAGCGATAAGTCTTTGTACAAGTACTTTATGAGGGTGGTGCCCTCTGATGCCCAGCAAGCCAGAGCGATGGTGGACATCGTCAAAAAATACAACTGGACCTACGTATCTGCCATTCACACTGAAGGTACGTGATCTCTGTCCTTAGGGAAGCATTTTTCTTCACGGTTATTATGAGATTTTCCATCGTTAGAAAAGAAGCGCCTCTTAGAAGGACTAAATCTGCCCTGAAACTCTTTTTCTTTTGAGCAGAATTCATTTCTTAGTTCTGCAAGTTTAATTTCTTCCTCACATTAGTATTTCACAAAAGTCTTCCAGTGAGAAACGCAGATCTCCACCAGCACGTAACACTATAATTTAAAGTGCTAAATTTTCCACATTCTCAAAGTGAGCGATTTCCAGAGGGATTTTATTAGGTGATAATGTATCACTCTATCCGTTGTGGTTCACCTTTATCTAGGCCTAAACAGTGAAATCTCTTTATTATTCATGGAGGGAAATGTCACATCTTTTAAGGAGTGCTTATAAAGTGTTTATCTCACAGATCCAGAATGGGCCACAAATGGTCCAGGAATCTGTTAATCATTTTAATGTAGTTGTTTATTAAAATGTTAGTTAATCCAAAAAAATGAAAACTCTGTCATTAATTGACTGTTCGGAAAGACCCGCCCCCTTTAGTTACTTTTGCTATGTTCGACAAGTCATGCTGCTCTCACGCCACACATCACACAGAGAAAAATACATTGCGGAGCAAAGTGGACACTGACAACAGACAAGACAGAACAGGTTACTTTTGATATGAAACAATTCAAATTTTGTAATTTTTAAGGAAATTTAAACAATAAATACTGTTTTGTGACTCTTTAATGTGTCATGACAGAATGCTGTAGCACCTCAGTTCAAGCGGCTCGTAAACCAATCATATCTTCCTACTAGTTCATTTATTAGCATCAAACAAACATGAATGGACATCAGAAGGAATGTCGTTTAAACCACGGAAAGACTTCAGTACGCACCATTTTTAAATTCCACATAAAGTCCACCGACATTGATCTAACACCTCTGACTGCTTTGTCAGACAAAGCAGATTCTACAATATGATTGGTTAGATCGCCTGTCAATCAAACTCCCAGTGAAGGATCAATTACTCACCCTAATGTCGTTCCAAACCCATAAGACTTTGGTTCATTTTTGGAACACAAATGAAGATCTTTTTGATGAAATCTGAGAGCTTTCTGACCCTTCCATAGACAGCTACGCAGCTGACACTTTTATGCTTTAAAAAGTTCATAAAGAGATCCTAAAACTAATCCATTTGAATTGAGAAGTTTAGTCCAAACAAGCATTTTATATGATGAACAAATTGAATTTAGGCTTTTATTCACATATAAACATTCATCAACTCACACATCAGCTGTGGTAAACTGAAGCTCAAGCATGTTTGCTTGACGTGCGAGAACCAGCGAGGTTCATTCTCGTGTTATGCAGCACGTTTGACCTTCCGGAAGAGGTTTGTTTTTACGCGTGAAACAGGTTCGGTTGAGCTTCTGTTTATGTTCACTGATGAATGTTTATATGTTTTCAAATTTTCATTTTTGGGTGAACTAACCCTTTAAATTAAACTTGGTTAGAAAAGATTTAACTCCATTTAAACTGCATTAAGTCAAACTCTATATCTTGGATGTGCATAACATTGTCAATCGAATATCATGCTATTGTAGTTTTGATTAATATTTTGAATGAGTTTTTTTATTATTTAGTTTTGTTTTCATTTTAAGTTCTTGTAATTTTGTTGTGTTTTTGTTTATTTTAATATATCTATATACCTTCTTTTTTTTTTTACTACTGTATTTTACAAACTCGAGCAGTTTGGCCGGAAGATAGATGACCTCACAGACAGGTGTTAATTGCCAGCGGGTATTAAATGTGGAGCCCACCCCAGTTTTCACCCACATGCAGAACAAGGAGCTGTGAAAAGCTCCATGATGTTGATTCATTTGCTTGCATGTTCTGTAGCTCCCTTTGTATTGTATCATACTTTGACATCTGTAATTTGTGGGCTCATTTGTCGGCTCTATTGACAAAATAGACCAAATGTTTGTAGTCACATTTGATGTGTCTGCATGGTTTTTAACCAGCTTGTCAATCAACCTGCTGAGCACCAATGGAAAATAGCTGTTTTTCCTTGTTTTAGATGAGAATAACCCTTGGAATTCATTTTTAAAAGTATGTGTGTGTAGGTTTAGGTGTGTGTATAATAGTGAGATTTACTATCTTTTTTTATTTAAAAAAGTAATTTACAGGAGGTGCTGAAATGCAGACGTTTCCTTTCAAACTAAGACCATTCAGATGATGTGCCAAGCGGAATCATATCAATAGATAGTATTGTTTCGTCATGTTCAAGAGTGTCTTTGATGTTTGTAAACACCCCTGCTTTGCATACAGCGTATACAGAAAGAATTAATAGACACGCTCATGTATTGTGTTGCTGCTGTGCTTTTGTTTTGGCCTTTTTGGCCACATGTCAGATCATAGAACAATCACAAATCATTGACTGAAAGGCGACCTTGATGATAATCTACATCTTTAGTTCTGTTTTCACTGTCTGTGGGCGTTTAATGAATTTTCCTGTTTGAATGAACATAACGTTTAAAGATTTGTCGATTCTGCAGTGTCTGTCTCTCTGTAGGAGGAAAAGAGACAGTTGAGGTCATCAAAATATCTCTGCTATGTTTGCAGAGGTCATTTTAGCCATTTGCTATTGCTTCTTGTGACCAACCTTTTAGATCAGGAGACTACTTGTTTTCTGCCCTTTATCGATGAAATGCCTGGAAAATATTATGTAACTCAGATTTTTTAATTATATATCCATTTTTATCTGAGACAGAAGGTTCTAGTGAAGTTTGAGCGCAGCAAGAGAATTAATTCACCGAACTGGCAGAGAGGAATGGAGTGAAAGATTTGAAGTTCTTCCCTGAGGAGAGAGATTAGAGATGGAGTCATGCGCATTTGGAAGTACATTTCTCAAATCTAAGACATCACAGTGAAGAAGAATGAGATGCATTTGATAGTCATGAAGTTATACATGGGTGGCATGCTTATACCTTATGATTATTTACACAATGGAAATAAAGAGCACAGAATGGCTGGCGCCAAATAACCTAAATCATTAGTGAGGGATTGAGACTACATTTTCTTGTTTTTATTTATTTTTTTTATTTTTTCAAATTTCAATATCTGAAATATCATACTGATCAAACTGTCATTTTAGCGAAGAGTTTGGAATGTTTTAGAGTGAGACAAACCCCAATTACTACTATGTACTGATACTTGCGTTGTTGGTGTTTTTTTGTTTTGTTGTTGTTTCATTTCCTGGAGGATAATGTCATTAATTAATAGTTGATAGTTAAAAGGTTACAAAACAATATTCAAAAGCCAGTTAAAAGTTTTACCATAGTTTATATTTCATGTTTTATCATAGACAGACACTATTTTTCAAAAGTTTGGGGTTGCTAAGATTTTCTCGTAGTCTCTGACCATTGTCTGCTGCATTTTCAGCAAACACCCTCCATATTGTCTTGGTACGGTTCCTCCAAACTCTCACGTCAGGATGAACGGCAATGGACATTTTTCCCCTTGCAAGCACAGCGTACTCACTGGAATGCTAATAGCAACCTGGGGTTAAATGCTTTCCTCTGGGATGCAATGGTGATAGGGCATCTCAGTGACTTTACAGTTCACATATCACCCCTGCCAAATTTGAACCTGTAACCTTTAGGTTACGAGTCCAGACTGTTAACCACTCCGCTCACTGCTGCCGATGAACTGCAAAGTTTTTTTTCTAGCAAAGCTCAATCGCTGGTGATCTTCATTGCCAGTGCTCATAATCTTGCGTATAATTAAGATTTTTGTGCATTGATTTGGAAGAAATGGGGAAAGTTGGGTGAAATTAAGAAGTTTGCTTTTTATCAAGACATCTCTGCAATTATATCAAATTCGCACCTCAAAAAATGTGTGAAGACTGGGAACATTCCTCACACAAAAGTAGGTGACCTGATTTTTATGTAAATTGGGGGAGTTTACCCCTGACGCTTTGTGAAAGAGGGGCACCATGGCCTGTTTTTCATTAGTTTTTTTGAAATCTATTTATGCTTCTTACTAAATATATCCTGGAAGCAACGCACAGAACACGGACTCTTTTGTAGAATATAATGATTATTTTGCAGTCTTTGCAGTAAATCTGACATTACTTTTCAGTTCAACAGAACAAACTGCTTGAAAGGGAAATTTCATGAGAAATCTAATTTTCCATAATCGTTCAAAATAGTGTTCAATAATCTATTGAGAAACAATCTCACACTTTCCTCACATGGCCTACTCATCATTTCATGGTAAGGAAAAAGTAGGATTGATATTACTTCTGAACACCGGAAGAACTAATGATGAAAATGCGAGAAAGTCAGAAAAGCCTTATGCTCTTCTTAACTGTGTGTAGCACCTACAACTCTTCATTTCCACTTTTTAACAAATTTCGGCATGATTTTGACTGGTTGACCATCACATTTTATTGTGGATTGTTTTGTGCATCAATCAACATGTTTGTGACATCTATTGCTGTCACAGTTTCTGTCACATGTCTGTGTGCTTTCTTGAGTCATGTGTTCCTTTGTTTTATTTTCCCTCTGCTCCTTAGTTCCTATGGTTACCATTATTAGTTCATTGTCGTCAGCTGTGTTTCGTTAGTCTCATTATCTCCTAGCGTTCCCTGTACATAAGCCCTCTGTTTCTGTCTAGTCCTTGTTGGTTCTCGTTTGTAGTTAGATGTTTGTGTGTAAGCTAGTTCTATGTTTCCCTGGATCCCTGTTCCTTTGTTTCATTAAAGCGTCTGCATTCCTGTGTTCTGCTTTGTCTGGTGTGTTCTTACCACAACACGTAACAGTTACATTATAGCTGTACACTTTCAAGCTATTTTAAAAACACAATGAATTATTTTATGTAAATATTTTGTTGAATAAATGTTTTTATCGAATATAATTCTAATATAATATTATATAATATATTTTTTCAGACACTTATAAACAATATAAATAAATGCATTTCATATATTTCTAATTTTATTCATAATATAATATTAGTGGCCAAAAGTTTAATGTAATGCCTAGTAAAATTGACATCTTCACTCTTAAAAATTTGTTAAAGATTTTGTAAGTTTATTGGGTAGATTGTGCTTGGAGTCAATCATTTTATTTGTTAAAACGGAATAAAACAAAAGTTTTGGCGAGGCTTTCAGTCAAAGAAATTATGAACGCATGAAAAAAACAAGCGAGATTCAACAAAATAGTAATAACTGATTATGTTGTAGTCAATGTGTCCCAGTCTTTCATTGCCTTTTATTTCATTTCTAGCCATGGTTTTCTTTGTCACTGTTTGCCTGTGTTCTAGTTTACCTTCCTTGTTTTCACATGTTGCCTTCAGTTTCCTGTGTTCCTATCACTCATCGGTTGTCATGTTTACAGATTGTTACACACCTGGTTCTCGTTGAGTTGCTCATTATCTCTTGTATTTAAGTCCTCAGTTTGTTCCATTCTTTTTTCAGTGTTCTCACCCTATGCATGTAAGCTGTTGTGTTGCTGCCTGGATTTTCTCTTGATTGAATAACCTTCTTTGTTTTGTTGAGTTAAATAAAGCATCTTTAAGTGGCAAGCTATCTGTTTCCTCACCTCCTTCATCTTCCTCCTCAACTGCAGTTCATCAGCTGCCTTTTTTGCCAAATTATTTTGATGATACATAACCAAGTTTAGTGTTTTGTTCTTCCGTCATTTTTAAAATAATTAAAAATGATGACATTTTCCTCACATTCTGATGGTTTAATAGGTGAACTTCCACTCTGGACATCACTTATGGCCTTTACTGTAATGTAATGTAAGGCATAATTATATACATATACAGTATAGAGCATGTTTCAAGCTTACAAATCATCCAATTTCTCAATCTTCAGGGAACTATGGTGAGAGTGGAATGGAGGCCTTCAAAGACATGGCAGCAAAGGAGGGCATCTGTATCGCCCACTCTGACAAGATCTACAGCAATGCTGGAGAACAGAGTTTTGACCGTCTTCTGGATAAGCTCAGGAGCCACCTGCCCAAAGCTCGTGTGGTGGCGTGCTTCTGCGAGGGCATGACCGTACGTGGCATCCTCATGGCCATGAGACGGCGCCGCCTAGTTGGAGAGTTCCTGTTGGTTGGCAGGTGAGTAACCTCCATACACATGGATTTCTTCTTATAGAAATGAATAGTAAACACTCCTGAAATTGTGCCTGGGAGCTGTGGCTAGCACTCTTGGCAGTTTTCTCGAAGTGTATGTGGTGTATTAAAAAAGATTACTGTACATCTATAACACTTACTGCTGCAGAAAAAAACTAAGCAGCACACTTGAGAAAGATTGAAGGGGAGACCAGGGCTAGTTGCTACATGTTTTACTGCAATGAATATTTCTCAGAGTATATTTGTTTGAGTAGATTTGTGTTTTCTGTTTAGACACATACCATAGTTCGGTAGTCATTACTAGCTAATTTTATTAAACATTTCCACCCTTAATGCCCAGGAAAAGTTTCCCGCTTTAGACCTTATTCACAGTTCATCTTTGATTTTTAACAGAAATGAAAGCGAGGTTGTGAGGGATAGACATACATCTCTTCTGTGGTTTGTACTGTTATTTGATGTTTTTTTAGGGATTGAAAGACTGCAAAAATATCTTTCCAAGAAATTTCAGTAGACAAAAAACTTGAGACAATATGAGCTATGGAAAATGGGAAGCTATCTAGGAGCTTTATACAGCTTTATACAGTGGATGCATTGAAAACAAGGCAAGCCTGCACCTCACAGCCTCACTTTCATAAATGTCATGGCGCTGCTCTAAATAAAGTCTATTGGGGCATGTTATCCTATGGGGTAAATTTAGTAAGATTCAAAATAGAATCCATCAAATTTACATTAGGGCTTTCGATATATCAAATACACTACCATTTTGAGGTCGGTAGTTTCTTATGCTCACAAATTCTGCATTTTGATACAAAATACAGTTAAAATATTGTGAAATAACAGAACAATTCAAAGTAACTGTTTCTATTTTAATATTTTAAAATGTAATTTATTCCAGTGATCAAATTTTCAGCATTATTACTCCATTCCTCAGTGTCACATGATCCTTCAGAAATCATTCTAATGTTGAAGAATAATTTCTTGTTATTAGCAATGTTAAAAACAAATGTGCAGCTTAACGTTTTTGTGTAAACATAATAATTTTTAAAATAACTTTTAAAAAGAAAAACTTAAAATTAAAAAAGGAACATTTATTTGAAATACAAGTCTTTGGTAACATTATAAATGACTTTGCTGTAAGTTTTGTTCAGTTTAATGCATGCTTGCTGAAGAAAAATATTAATTTATTTAATAAAACAGACCACAAACTTTTGAACTGTAGGGTATATATACTAAACTAAAAGACAGGCTCATGGTTTCTATGGGACATGGTGATGGCCAAAATAGGAGATGGGAGGGAAAAAAATAAAAACTCAAAAACATTTGCCGTTCCCCCGAGAAACTTTACGTTCACTCGCAAAGAACTCAAAAGGTTTGCGAGTGAACGCAAAGTTTCTTGATGGAATGCAAAAGCATTCGCGAGAGAACGCAAAAGCATTCCTCCCATCTCATTTTTTTCCAACATCATGTCCCTTTAGGGGCTATGTAGATTACCCCACAAAAATGTAAACATTAAAACTATTATAAAGCAAAAAAATATTCAATAAACTAACTTAATAAATAAACTTTTTTTAAACAAAAATGTCTAAAACAAAGTACTAATGCAAAAGTAAAAGAGAGAGAATATAAACAGAAAAAAATAGCTTAAACAACACATTGAGAAACCTAGAGTAAACATACATTTCTGTATTTGGATGTAGATATAGTGAATGTGACAACCAGCCCTGGCGACCCTTATCCTCTGTGTCTTCTTTACTTCTAGGTATCTTGTGTTCATTTAGTGCTTTTTCTACAGATATTGTGGGTCACATAGGGCCACACCATCAGGCAGTTCTGTAGGTATCTCAAAAAGACTGTTTACACCTTTTGAATGTCCACCCACGCCTGTTGATCATCATCTGCAACTCTTTGCTTGTATGTGTGTGTGAGAGACAAAATCAAGATGGATCTAATCATGGAAGCGAGGCTCATCTTTCTGTCTGTTATCACCACAAATGTTGCCATCACCATCATCATCACCATTATAGTGAACAATCATCCACTACTGAAGCAAGGTATGTGATTTATGATTGTTTTAGTGATAGGCACTTTATTCGTGTTATGATAATAACTCCTCTTGAGAGAGTCTATTGATTTTGTAGTCACGACTTGAGAGGTGCAATGACACAGAACTAATCTGTAATGCTGAATCTGTTTCAACAAGTACAGACTCTTACATCTCAACTTTACCTAACAAACGCATCAGAGACGCTTCAGCTATTTTTAAAAGATTACTAATTAAACATTCAAGATAATTGTATATGACAGATCCTGTGAAAACTGTATTTTAAGAGTTTGACTTAGCATCGACATCTTGAGAAATGTGCACGTGCTATTCATAGTGTCAAATGAAGTAAGAAATTATCCCTCCCATTTTTAATCTCCTAGAGTGTGACATCTAAATTACCTATTTTTAGCTTCCCCCCAATTCAGTTCTCGCTGTTCCATTAATAAATCGCTTATGGATATTAAGGACTGAAATAATGTATTATGTCTTTGAGATATTAAACTAAGAATAATCCCTCCGATTTCTGCTTCTGTTCAGGAGTTCTTGGGTTTGGTATTTAGACATTCGCTCATTGGTGGATGTGAGGAACATTTTATAAACTCTTAAAGGTGAAGAGTCATTTTTTTTTTCCAAAGTAAAATATGTTCTTCTATCCCAGTTTTATATGCAGACTAGAAGTAAACCACTGTAGGCTGACTTCCTAAAGAGTGTAAACACTGCTGAGTTCGGTATAAATAATATCTGGCTCAACTAATGGTGTATTTACCAGTTCACTCAAACAATGGAAGACATGCTGGCTGTTTTTGCAGTTCTGTTTAGGACACGCTTCACCTTTAAGGATGAGCTTACATTAAATGGACTGGATGAGAACACCTTCAACTAAATGTAAATGATGTGGAAAAATATAATTTCCGATATATCATACCTTCAACTGGCAACCTAAAAATGGTAACAGCTAAATTAATTGGTTTTATTAGAGTCAAAGATATTGTAAAACATATGCTAAATAAAAATGCAGATGGTCCATAGTGGTTAAAATCACTGAATAAATCTGAATCAACAAAGTACATGAATTTATACCAGTGTAATTTTAGTATTTTATATATGCTATTATAGTTTCTATTAATATTTAGTAATAGTTTGAATTAGCTCTCATTTTTCAAACCATTCACTTTCATATTTTTTTTTTCCTTTTTAATATTTCTGTTTAGCTTTAATTTATTTTTACTTAAATTTTAGTTTTAGTCATTTTAGTAAGCCTATTTATTTATTTCAGTTAGTTTTTAGTTTATTTTTTAGTTTTTATTTCACAAAAAAAACAGCTCTTTAAGGTAACAAATGCAAGTTACCTAAAATCACCAATGTTGGGAAAAGGAGATTTCAAAGCATGTGCTGTGAATATTTCTCTCTTCATCTATAAAGATTTATAATAAATATAATCAGATGATATCAAACTGCATGCATCTGGAAAATCTTTGTTTTGGTGAAGTTGAACAGGCTTTGTTCTTTGGTAAGAGCCTATATTTTGCTTATTTATGTCATTTGTGAATATTTGAAGAGGATCTATTTCAGAAAATGGTGTCATGGTCTTTATTCTGGGCCTCTGGGCATTCCAGACAGCCTGGATGGGCTGAGAGAAGATGCCATGTTTATGGGGGTGCCAGTGACTGTGTGTGTGCATGAGTATGCGTGGGTGATGTGATGCGTGTTTGTATGTGCATGAGAGGATGACCGAGTTTGTGTGTGTGTTTGTTTGATGAGGTGTCAGACACCAGCTCCAGGGAAGGTAGCCGAGTGTGGAAGTTTTTTTCTTTGGTTCAATGAGAATATGGCCACTGTGTCTCTGTTCCAGTTGCTTTATCTCTATGTGGCTGCTAAAGTGATAAAGTGTCTCAAGACATTTGAAAAAAGCTCCACTTACTTTCGCTAGAATCTCCGTTGCTTTCTGATTTCATTCATTTACGTAATGACCTGCATATGCAGTGTTTGCTTCATTGACCCTACACGCAGTGGCGTCAATTCACCAAAAGCCAAGGTATGGCAAACTCTGTTGAAATCATCAAATGTCCCATTCATTTTCTTTCATTCCTAACCTTGTACATGCTGCTGCAGCAGCTATCCTCAAATATCACAAGCACATCTACTCATATTGAAGCCATTTGACAAATTGAAATGAATGAAACTAAATTCATGCAAAGATAACGAAAAACAACCAAAATGCTGTTGACAACAGCACCAACCTTAAAGGGTTAGTTCACCCAAAACGGAAAATTCTGTCATTAATTACTCACCCTCATTGTCATAATCGTGTTTCCTTGTTTTTCTGTTCCCCAGTCCCGTCCGGAGTCACATGTTCCTTGTTTTTAGTCCTGTCACCTGTCATGTGTTCCTTTGTTTTGCTTTCGTCTGTTGTTATGTGATCTTTGGTTTGTTTCCCCATGTGCGTGTCTCATCATTAGTTCATTTCAGTCAGCTGTGTCTCGACAGTCATTATGTCCGTCACCTGTGCCCCGCTCGTTATCCTCCTGTGTTCCTCTGTATTTATTCCCTCTCTGTCAGTCCAGTTATTGTCTGTTCTTAACTAATGTAATGTCCTTAGCCTTTGAAAACCGAGTTCCTGTCTTCGAGCTGTCCTTTCTGTTCCTGCCCTGAGCGTTACACTCATGTCGTTCCAAACCGGTAAGACCTTCGTTCATTTTCGGAACACAAATTAAGATATTTTAATGAAATCCGAGAGCTAACCACTTTTAAGGCCCAGAAAGATAGTAAAGACATTGAAATCTGAGATCATTTTAACATCGAAATATCTTAATTTGTGTTCCGAAGCTGAACAAAGGTCTTGCGGGTTTGAAAGGACATGAAGGTGAGTAGTAAAAGACAGAATTTTCAATTTTGTGTTGACTAACACTTTAAAATACGACAGTGTGTTTCTGGTGAACCATATATAGCTTTGATTATAACCCAGCAATTTAGACAGTCATAGACCATTGTTATAAGCATGAAGGACTTTTCAAGAACTTTTTTCAGCACCTCAACTCAAAAGTCTAAATATTATCCAATTTAAATGTTTTTACAGTGATGACCAAAGACATCTTTTGTTCATCCTTCAAAGATCGTCCCCATTGGTAAAACAATTGTTACTAAAGGCTGTCTGACAACATCTGCTCTCAGCAGCCTATTGACAGCCTCGAAAGCAGTGATGTCCAAGCTCTGCCGTTTCACAACTGAATGGCTTTCAATTATTTACTAACGAGCAGTTTGCAGACTGTGCCCAGCCATCTGTTTCTAGTGAGCGTGAGGACACTGCATTGTATTCTGTTTTATTATCTATCGAATTGTTCATCAGTGAAGTGTGCATAAGAGCTGATCCATAGCTGATGAGGGCTGATCTGACTCCACCTCAGGGATGGATAAAAAAAGTAACCTAATTTAATCATTAGTTTCACTTCGCAGCTGATTTGCAGCATTTGTTTGTGTAAATCTGATATTATTTTCTGTCCTTAATACAGCCGCTTCCCACAAGCGTGTTTGTGTCATTCCTCTGTGGACTAATTGTTAACAGATTAAAACTGTGATTCGTGTAGATTCCAAAATGTGAAACGCCCACAAACATATTTTGCCTGAAACATTGACGTACAAAGCATATAACTTTCCTTTGTTTTTGTTTTTAGTTCTCACTAAATCCAGATTTAGTTGTTTGTTTGTTTTTTATGCTACAAAAGTTCCAGATCTGGTTGAAATATTAATAATTTCAAAAGTGACTGAAAATTAATCAATTTTCTTTTCACACAGGGAAAAGTAATGATTTATTTATTTGGACTTTTTATGAAGTCTAACCAGTCATATAGGGACTAGTCAATTATAGAAGCTCTGTGACTTAAAATAAATAAAGCTTCTCAATTTTTTCTAGACATTGAAGCTTTTCAAGCTTGATAGTATTATTATATTTGAACTAAATTGGGTTTAGGGTTTTTGTTTGTTTGTTTGTTTTCAACCTGAGGAATTTTTATCAGACTGAAATTTGAGTATTTCTGTGAGCATCTTCGAGTGCTGGCACAAATCATTGAATCAGGGTTTTGAACCAATTCATTTGAACTGACCATTCAAAAGATTCATGTACTGTTAAATATCTCTCTTTAAGTTCTTTCATACTTAAGTTGTAACACAAGAAATGTCGGTCACACTTCAGCATGGGAAACAATTATCACTTTTAACTAGTTGCTTATTAGCCTGCAGATTGGCTGTTTATTAGTACTTATAAAGCAGATATTAATGCCGTATTCTGCATGACCATATTCTACATTCATAAATCCTGAACTTAACCACTACAACACCTACCTTACTAACTATTAATAAGTTGTAAATTATGAGTTTATTGAGGGAAAAATCATAGCTAATAGTGAATATGTGCTCTTCAACCATACTAAAGTGGTACAGAAATGTCCTATTTGTTGATTAATATTATCCTGGCGCCAAAATGGCATCAAATGCATAAAACAAATATTCAATAAATTACCCCAGCAACATTTTGCAGTATGTACAAGATGCTTTAATGTGCTGTAAATGCTGTCAGACATCTTTGTAAAGACTGTGGTGCCTTTGCTTTGGCATTTTTTTGTTGTCTTTGTAAGTTTTCCTGCAGCAGCAGTGGGCAGAGGGAGGCTGACCCGCTGGGGTCAGTGTGTGGGTTTATTGAGCTGTTCAGCTCTTTTCCATGAGATGATTCAAGCTCCTGCTTATATGCTCCTCTATGCTTTCCCTCCCATTGCTTTTGCCTCCAAGGACAAGTTATGAAAGCCTCTCCTTACCTACCATGAGAACAAAAATGATACCTCCCACACATAGCCGAGTTGTGTAACATTTAGCGCTGTGAGTTTAGGAAGTGTTAGAGAACATATAGATGGAGAGGACACTGAAAAGTATAGTTTATTTTTTGTGTTCGTATCAAAAAGGAGGAAGAAAACAGATAGACTTAACTCTTGTCATCCCTTTGATGCTTAATAGTGCATACACATCTCATGGAGAGGTTTATTATGCCCGCCAGAGTCTCTGACAGTACTGTCAGTATGAAATACTGGCCGGCTGTGTCCTCAAGACCTAATTCATAGTATAACCTGGTCATAACTACTGGGCTGTGGCTGTTATGTGGGTCAGTTTGGACTGGGAGGCTCCCTGACTGTGTCTCTCAAGGGAGTTTGTTCTATAAAAAAGCCATTCATTACTCACTTGTCTCTTGCACACTTTGCAGCGACGGTTGGGCAGACCGCTATGACGTCACGGATGGCTACCAGAGGGAGGCAGCAGGGGGAATCACTATCAAGCTGCAGTCTGCTTACGTCACATGGTTCGATGATTACTACTTGAACCTGCAGCCGGACACGAACCTCCGGAACCCCTGGTTCCCTGAGTTCTGGCAGCATCGCTTCCAGTGCCGGCTGAAGGGTCATCCTCAAGAGAGTGTCAAATACAACAAGACCTGCACCAGTGAGTAGAAATGATCTCTGACCATGACAGACATACAGTTTACATGATTTTAGGACATCTTATTTTTTATGACTTTCCATCAGTTCATCCATGCATGCATTCATCCATCCATCCTTCCTTCCATCTGTCTGTCAATCCATCCATTCATCTACTCATCCATCTATATATCCATCTGTCCATTTATCCATACGTCCATCCAACCATATACTGTATACATCCATTTGTTTTTCCATCAATTCATCTGTTTATCAATCCATCCCTCTCTCTCTCTTCTATCCATCAGTCTGTAAATCTATCCATCCATCCATCCATCCATCCATCCATGTAGCAGTCTTTCATTCCATCTGTTCATTCAACTATTCATTATCCATCCATTCATCAACCATCCATAATCCATCTGTCCATCAATTCATTTATCGGTACATCCATCTTTCATTTAATTAATCTATTCATTTAACTATTCATCATCCATCCAGCCATGGATTACATAATATCAGTATATTGCCCCCAAATGAAGAAAGACATTACTGTGGCAGATGAAAGCACTGAATAGAAATTACTAAAAATGCTGACTTTAGACCTCAATATATTGTTTGTTTTCACTACACCATTTCATAGAGAAAGAGTCGCTCCGACACCAGTACGCACAGGACACGAAGATGGGCTTTGTGATCAATGCCATCTACTCTATGGCTTATGGCTTGCACGCCATGCAGAAGTCTCTGTGTCCCGGCTATGCAGGCCTCTGTGAAGCCATGCGGCCAATTGATGGAGGTAAACTCTTAGAATTCCTCATGAGGACAAACTTCAGCGGTGTCTCGGGAGAAGTGGTGCTGTTTGATGAGAACGGAGACTCCCCAGGGAGGTAGGAATCTTTCATATTCTGCTCCATTCATAAGTAAGAATGTGCTTCTAAACTCCTTTCAAAGAGAATGAAAACAATCTCTTGTTGATGTCACTGTGAAGTCCTTTTCAAAAATACCTACCTTCCTTCAGACTGAATGCCTATATGGGAAAACCATGTTGATGATTTTAAGAATGACTCTGTGTTAACCATTTCACGCCCATCACATTGGTTTCACGTGTGCTTTTTTAGGTATGAGATCATGAACTTTAAACAAATGAGCGAGGAGGACTATAGCTACATCCACGTGGGTAGCTGGGACAACAGTGGGCTGAAGATGGATGACGAGGAGATTTGGGCCAACAGCAGTGCCATCATCAGATCAGTGTGCAGTGATCCCTGTGAAAAAGCTCAGATAAAGGTGAAAAAAGCAGTGAAGCAGTCTTTTGAAGAGGGATGTGTTATATCAGTGTATGTGTTGTTGTTGTTGTTGTTTTTGTTTGTTTTAAGAGTATATGTGTTTATCTGTTATACACTACCATTCAAAAGTTTGGATTCTAGGAGATTTTTTTGATGTTTTTGAAAGAGGTGTCTTATGCTAACTAAGGCTGTATTTATTAAATGGAAAAAAAAAAAAACAGTAAATCAATAATATTGTAAAATATTATTACAACTTCAAATAACTCTTTCCTATTTTAATATGTCTGTGATGGCAAAGCTTAATTTTTAGCAGCCATAACTCCAGTCTTCAGCAATCGTTCTAATCTGATAATTTGGTTCTTAAGAAACATCTCTTATTTTTGTGGAAACTGCAATATGTTCTTTGATGAATAGAAAGTTAGAGAGAACATCATTTATTTTTCAAATAGGAATCTTTTGTAACATTATAAATGTCTTTACTGACACTTTTGACCAATTTAATTCATCCTTGCTGAGTAAAAGAATTTGTTTCTAAAAAAAAAAGTCATACTGACCCAAACTTTTTGATAGTGTTGTATATATTTTAAATATTAAGATTAATAAATAAGATGTACATATTAATATACATGTTAATATCCAAGATGTATAATATATAAGATCTATATAGTTTAAATATTCAGATGTATTAAATAAATTTAAACCATACATTTTAACCTGATATATCAAATCATGTGGTTAAATAGGAAAGATGTTTTCTAAGCAATCAGACAAATTTGAATGCTTGCTAGTCTGAATCAGACATGCAAACTTAAGCGCAAAAAAAAATCTTTCCTATAAATGAAAATTTCACCTAGCAGATAATAAATGTGGGGGAAAAAAAATCTCATTTACTTACATTATACATGGTATATGAGCCTGAGCCATAATTAGGGAGGAGATTATCATCTAAACTTGGAGGTGGAACTTCAAGCACCCACAACACCTTAGAAACTGCATGGCAACAACACAAAGCACCTTAGTAACCACAAAGCAATGCTCTAAAAACCACTTAGAACACCTTGTCAGCCACATAGAAGTGCACTGCAAGCACTCTGAGAGCAAGCATTTTCTTGAAAAAAATCTATAACTTCTATAACTTGACCAGTCTGTTCTGACCACCTCAGGTTATCCGTAAGGGTGAGGTGAGCTGCTGCTGGACCTGCACTCCGTGTAAAGAAAATGAGTTTGTGTTTGATGAATACACCTGCCGTGCATGTGAGCTTGGATTCTGGCCTACAGATGACCTCACAGGTGATTTTACATCCACTTTCAGAACAGAATGTTCTTCTTGTAGTTCATCTAGAAGTCACAACCATCTTTTACCCATAATTCTAAAACTCTTAGACCTAAGCTTATCATCTTGCACAACAGTGAGTGATATAAGTATCTGGGTCACGGAGTAACATCGGAGACCCATTTATCTCTTAGAGCGTTATTTGAGAATCTGGACCATGGCAACTTAATGCCAAAAACAGAGATTTGGACTTGGCGGGGGTCTCCGTCAGAATGTTCCAGAATTGCTGTCAAGCGTAAGCCCTGAAGCAGCAGTCTCTCAGCATGTAGTACTTTACTGAGAGCCGAGGCCGCTCTGCTATTCATGCGAGAGCCTGGGTGCCAATTTTCGACATTTAGTAGCAGTTGATTTTGAGTTTGAGTACCTGTGATTTAGATTTTATTACATATATTTTTTACAAGGTCCTTCAATCTAGAATATGCACTGTACAAAGACTCTATAGCAAAGTTGGTGCAGATGTTAATATATAAATATGATCAATCAAAATGTTCAATGTGGTGGCCATAATCCCACTTAAATTTAAAACAATCAATCACTTTTAAGCTCAAATTTTTTACGCTCAAAAAACTACTAGTAATAATCGGAACAAAATGAAGATATTTTTTGATGAAATCTGAGAGCTTTCTGTCCCTCCATAGAAGAGTTTATTGTGCGTTTATTGTGCGCAGTGCATTTGAGCTTCTGCATAAACCAATGAGTTTTATTCTCGCGTTTGTTTTTGCTCATCAGAAATATCTTAATTTGTGTTCCGAAGATGAACAAAGGTCTTAGAGGTTTGGAACGGCACGAGGGTGTGTAATTAATGACAGAATGTTCATTTTTTTTGGTGAACGAACCCTTTAAGTAATGAAACCTTATTGTTACAGATACTTGAATATAAGCATTAGTGCATGTGCTTCAGCTGGACCAATCTAAAAAATACTGTTTTTAGCCTAGTGTCATATTTTATTCCTGATTTGAAACATTATTAAAGTATAACTTCAACAAACATTTACAGAGATTTTGGAGCAAGCTGCAGGCTGCCCGGGGGCATTACAAATATGACTTCCGATTTCATTGAATTGCCCTAAAGGGACTTTCACAAAAGGCTTTGTTAATCATGGCCATAACTTTCCAGAGTAGCTCTTGGTGTCACTATTTTGGGACTGACTGTGTATATGACCTGTAAAAAACAGACCAAACCTTCACAGTCTCATCTGATCAACCTCATTCAAGGCTATCCAAATCAGGACTCGGTTTCATCCTCTCTTAATGCAAATCGCACATGCTAAATATATCAGCTCGTGTTGATGTCAGCCTGTAATGCATAATGCATGATGCTTGGTTGAACGGATGGTTTTGTTTGTTTTTTGCACTTTTTTTGTTGTCGTTGTTGTTGTTTATAAAGTTGTAAGATAATTCAGCTGCCAGTTTTGCTGTGTTATCTGCATAATGATTGATGTTCTCCCATCTGAGTTTTTAAAAGTCTCACATCAGTGATTTTGAATAATCATAGATAATCTGTTTATTGAACTTTTACAATACTAACAGGATAAAGATACTGAAGGGTAGTAAGACATATTGTCCCCATTCCTCCCCCATCAGATCAAAACCAACTATCTCACTTACGAAAAATAGTGTTTACACTGCGTATAGATCTTTGTGGAGTATAATTGCAACCCTGAAATAAGTGAAAATATTTTATTTGAAGTCCCAGTGGCAACTTGTAGTAGTGCCTAATTAAGTCTTTTGAAATTCATGTCCCTCAGGCTGTGAGCCAATCCCGGTGCAGTACCTTCTGTGGGGAGACCCTGAGCCTATCGCCGCCGTGGTCTTCGCCTGCCTTGGCCTGCTCGCCACCATCTTCGTCACTTTAGTCTTCATCAGGTTCCACGATACACCAGTGGTGAAGTCCTCCAGCAGGGAGCTGTGTTTCATCATCCTGGCCGGCATCTGTTTGGGGTATCTGTGTACATTCTGCCTCATCGCCAAGCCGCACTTGGCCTACTGCTATTTGCAGAGGTTAGGCATCGGGCTCTCGCCTGCCATGAGCTACTCAGCCCTGGTCACCAAGACAAACCGCATCGCTCGCATCCTTGCGGGCAGCAAGAAGAAGATCTGCACTAAAAAGCCTCGTTTCATGAGCGCCTGTGCCCAACTGGTCATCGCCTTCATTCTGATCCTGATTCAGCTGGGCATCATCGTGGCGCTGTTCATCATGGAACCTCCACAAGTGATCTACGACTATCCGTCCATTCGCGAAGTGCACCTCATCTGCAACACCACCACGCTCGGAGTGGTGGCGCCGTTGGGCTACAATGGGCTGCTCATCCTCAGCTGCACCTTCTACGCCTTTAAGACCCGTAATGTCCCCGCCAATTTCAACGAGGCCAAATACATCGCGTTCACCATGTACACCACCTGCATTATCTGGCTGGCTTTTGTGCCAATTTATTTCGGTTCAAACTACAAGATAATCACCATGTGTTTCTCCGTTAGCCTCAGCGCCACTACTGCGCTGTGCTGCATGTTTGTGCCCAAAGTCTACATTATGTTGGCCAAACCTGAAAGGAACGTACGCAGTGCTTTCACCACGTCGACAGTTGTGAGGATGCATGTGGGTGACGGGAAAGCTGCCTCGGCCGCTAGCCGGTCTAGCAGCTTGGCTAACCTGTTCAGACGGCGAGGCTCTGGCACAGACACAGTCAGGTCAGTGTCAGAGTATTAATATTATTATTATTATATTAATATTAGAAGTATTTCATATTATTTATATAATATTGTAGTTTTTTAAGTTTTTAAGTTGTTTGATTGTATGCATTTTGCTTTTTTTTTTTTTTTTTTTTTTTTAATAAATTACTATTTAGGTGTAATTTATTTTTATTTCAGTTTTAGCCTTAGTTTTTACTTATTTCCTGTTAGTAATTTTAATGCTTCAACTAAAACTTTCAGCTTGTAGCCAAGGCAATATTTCTAGTTTTTTTTTTTTTTTTTTTTTGTATAATATTCTTTATTAACCAAAAATGTTTTGAATACTTTGTTATTAATAATCGTGCAGATTACAAAAAATGCATGGTCATTATGGACTTGAATCTCTAAAGTTGAGTATTGACATGTTATTTTTTCCTTTATGCTTTGAAATTCTTTAGTTAAATAGGATTTACACTGAATGAATTTTAAGGGTAATGAGGCATGACGTGTCAATTATTTTTTATGTCAGTTTTGAAAATCCTTATTTTTCCTCTTTATAATAAGATGATGTGCTGTCACTGCGCTCAAATGCAGAAGCCGCTTCTGACAAAATGAATAAATAAATAAATAAAGCTCACATTAAATCTGTTTATCTCTCAGTAATGCCTGCCAAAGGTTTGCTTTTGAGGATGAAAATGAGTTTAGACTGAAAATGAATCAACTCCCCAACTGAGCATATTTTAGAGCACATTAAAAAAAAAGCCAATATTCCCCTCGAAAGAGGAAAAAGAGCCCCAACCAATTACCCTGTCTGCTTGTGAATCATTCCTGGAGCAACTCCGGAGTTTCGTGCATGTGGGTCGATGGGTCCCCAGGTGCATTAGGAGAACTGAAGTTAGAGATTTCCTGTCTGACATACAGGACTGGATGAGAGTGGTAATTGCACTTGGAATGGATGGATTTGGATGGCTAATGGTAGGGTCAGTTCTCTCTTGCCTTTGGCTGTAATGTAACACACTAACAAGGGCATAGCAGCTGTGTGTGGGTGGTGTGGGTGGGATGGGGTGGGGGGTCCATCTTAGTTTTTTGGTGATTCTGTGCCCTGCATAAATCCATAACAAAAAAGTCCATAAATTCAGTCTCAATTTCTCGGTTTTGGGAAGGTCATTAGTTGCGTAACTGATATATGCTAGCTTGTCCTCTAGCATTTTTTCCATGACAATCAAGTCACTTGCCATCATCACACAGAGGCACAAGATCCTTTATTCATTCTTATTACATAAAAATGGAGTTTAACATTTACCATCAATTTATACATTCATGTTAAATGTTAATTATGTTAAATTGTACTTATGTTTAATAAATAAATAATATAAATAAACAAATAAATATGTGTATATACACTGCCCGGTCAAAAGCTGGATTTAAATAGGCAAATACTTAGTGTCTTAAGTATTGTCAATCTTGCTCTCCTAAGTAGTCTTAGTATTTTCACTCTTGCAATGTCATTTGTCAATACAAAATCTTGACTAAAAATGTATGCACCTCTTGATGGAAATGTATGTTCTGATGTTATTTCCATCAAGAGGTGCATTCATTTTTGATCAAGATCTTGTATTGACAATGCAAGAGTCAAGGACTCTGTAAAGTCTCCTCCAGCACATCCCAAAGACTTTCAATGAATGTCTGAACTCAGAGATGCCAATTCATGTGTGAAAATGATTCTTCATGCTTCCTCCAAAACATTCTTTCACAATCTGAGCCTGATGAATCTGTGTTTTGTCATCTTACATAGTTGTTTAAAGGATTAGTTCACTTCAGAATTAAAAAACAATGTCGGATGATTTTGAATTTGTTGGAGAAAATGAGATGGAGTTTTTCGCCCTATAATGGTTCTTATGCTTACGTCACGTGTGACCTTTCCAATATCATTACGTAATGCGTGGTGCATCGCAGAGCTAGTGTAAGATGAGCATTTGTGGTTAAAAAGTATCTCATTTTTATTTTTATCTTTTTTTAAGAAAATTACCGATCATTTCGCTAGACAAGACCCTTTTTCCTCGACTGGGATCGCGTAGAGCCCTTTGAAGCTGTGTTGAAACTGCGTCCGCTGTACCCCAGTGAAGTCCACTATACGGAGAAAAATACTGCAATGTTTTCCTCAAAAACTCATAATTTCTTTTTGACTGAAGAAAGAAAGACATAAATATCTTGGATGAAATGGGCCGACTAAATTATCAGGGAATTTTAATTCCGAAGAGAACTAATCCATTAAGAAATGAAAAGCAACACACTTACTACACATTTAGTTATGGTGAAAAATAAATATTTTTTTATGTAAGAACTATTTATGTATAATTAATCACTCAAATACACATTGCTTTTTTCTTTCCACAGTTCCAATGGCAAAACGGTGACCTGGGCACAGAACGAGAGAACTTACAGGCCAAACCTGTGGAAGCGGATCTCAATCCACATTAAGAAAAAGGAAGAGGCCAACCAGACGGCCATTATTAAGCCCTTCTCAAAGGGCTGTGATCGGCCGCCAGACACCGGGGTGAAGCTGGCATACGACGGGTCTCAGAAAAACCAGCGCTACCCTGTAGCCTACCACCCCCGGACCCCTTCTCCGCTGCCAACCGTGTGTCAGCGACCTCCGCTGCAGCGGCGCGAAGTGGAAGAGCGCGATGAAGAGCGCACGGCAGTGGTAACTATACCTTCATACCTGACAGAGCGCTTGCATCATGGCGGCCCGCCCCAGACCTCCATCATGGATCAGATCAGCTGTGTGGTCAGTCGATTCACGGCGAACATCAGTGAGCTCAACAGCATGATGCTGCCCGGGTCACCGCCGGGAGCAGCCGTGAACACCACCGCCGCCCCAGTCCCTAGACCCTGCTCTCCCTCTTTCCGTCTCCACCCGCAAGAAAGGCCGCATCCCACCACCGTCACCACCTATGCAGATGTGGTGGCCGTAGCAAACACCAACCCTCGTTCCGCAGTCGGCATCACCGGAGGCATCATAGCCGGTGGGAGTAGCAGGGCTTCACCGGCCAGCCTTTTTGACAGCACCTACGACTCCTCGTGTGCGGTCAGGACCACTGATTTTGAGGATCTGGGCGCCTTGACACCACCATCTCCATTCAGAGACTCCTCCGTGGACTCGATCAGCGAGTCTCCCACATCGCCAGCCTCGGAGCTGCCGTTGTGTGAGCCCTGCTCCCCGATATACGACCAGCTGATGCTTCGGCACTACAGCCAGAGCTCCTCTTCACTCTGAGAGATTATTTGGAGCGCAGGAAGGAGACTGAGAGGCAACTACTGAGAGCATGCATCTGCTTAGATTGCAAAACCCAGCTGTAAATGTCAAGGAGTGTAAACTCTTAATATAGAAGCACTCGCTGAGGACGTTTTATGGTGCTTGGAATCCAGCCCGTCCTCAAAATCCTGAACTGCGTAGGGAAAGGCACTTCACCAAACTGCTTTTCAGATAATTAAGGATGTACTTGATATGCTCTCGTGCACCAGAGCGCTCTGATAAAGTTTATGGTCCTTCTTGGCAAGAAGTTACTGATGTTGGTCAGTCTGTAGACTGGAAGATTCAATTACATTCCAACGACGTCAATCCACACAGCTGTGTAAAATAACAAAACTCCTGCTTCAGTTGATGTCATTTTTATCTCTCCTGTTGCCTGTCAGCAAGATGCCTGAACGTCTTGCACGATTCTTCACATACAACGGAAGTGCAAATGTTTGAATGTAGGACCAAATTGAGCCTTTGAGCGCAAAGCAGTTTGTTTAAATATTGGTCATTTTCTTTACTACCCTAGCTTAGAGGTTGCATGTTGTGCCACTTTATTAACTTATAAAAAGTAATATCTATTATTATATTTTTCATAATAAATCAAATAGAAGGAATGTAAGGGCAAGTTTATTTAGATACTGAAGAAATCTGACACTTTAACATAGCATTGTCATTCAGATGACGGAATTTATTAATATTAATAAACATGTCCCAGTATTACTTGAAGTATTTAGTGAATAATCATTTTGAGACATGGAATTTGAAATTTGAGGAAATGATGCAAACTAATAGGCGATACAATAAAACTCAATGATTTACACTACCATTAAAGGGTTTGGGGTCAGTGAGGGTTTCCTTTAAAGAAATTAAGACTTTTGTTCTGCAAGGATGCATTAAATTCTCTATCTAAAGTGACAGTAAATACTTTTACATTGTAGCAGAAAAAAAAAAAAAAATCTGTTTTAAATAGAAGCTATTATTTTGAGCTTACTGTCCTGAAACAATGTATCATGGTTTCATAAATATTAAGCAGCACAACTGTTTTCAACATTAATAATGATAAGAAATGTTTATTAGAATGATTTCTGAAGGGTCATGTGACACTGAAGACTGGAGTAATTGGTGCTGAAAATCCAGCTTTGGCATCACATGAATAAATTACATTTAAAAATATATTATTTTTTTTTAATTGTAACAATATTTCACAACATTGCTGTATTTTTGATCAGAGCCTTGCTGAGCATAAGAGCCTTGTTTCAACATCATTTAAAAATTCTTACAGACCCCAAATTTCGAACAATTATTTAAGTTAACATGATTTATACATAAAGCAATATATATGAATACAGGGCCTATTACAACAAATATACAGATATGATTTGCAAATCATTTCCTTTTTTAATCCACTCAGGCTTTTGTTCTAAATACATAAATACAGTAGATGAGCCAAAAACAAAGTGTAATTACACTGTGGACATGATTCTTACACAGGGCATTACAGTTTTTGTTGATAAACCGCATTAAAGTCTCCCATTAAATATAAGTTTTTTTTTATGAACTTTATCAACTAATTTAAGCTAAAATGCTCATACTTGGTAGGAACGCACATTGTACCTACCAACAGACATCTATTCTTTTAATCAATGTGCAATATTCTTCTTGAATAGGTGTAATGTAATAAGGTCATGTTTGCATGCAGAACAGTGCCATTAGCTAAAATAAGTGCTTAATGTTCTTTTGAGAACTTTTGTACATTTTCTAAAAGTCTTTTGCATTTTTTGCTCTTTGCCTTTTCTGACAAGATGTTCATAGAATGTAGATTTCGACCGTGTGTGATGTATTTTTCTACTAAATATTTGTGCTGATTCAATATGATGGTCATAGTGGATTAAGCTTTGTGACAGTGGGACGAATGTAGCTTGCAATATTTCTGTTACTTGGAGGTTTTATTTATGATGTGGATAAGTCTTTTTTTTATTATTTCTCTTCAAGGCGTGTAAAAATATTGGTTTTACCTGAGTGTTATTAAAGGGGGCTCAATAACAAATGTTTCTCTCTTTTTAATTTAATTGTTAAAAAATATTCATGGTGAATACTTGGAGTATTGAGGTATTGGGGGATGCTGTTCTCCAAGGCTGGAGTTTGCGTGGTTGTGTAATTTTCACAGTTTTAATGATTAAGTGTGGAATGCAGTTCCACCCCCTCTTTCGTCTCTTCCTTTATGTAGTTCTCTCTCTCTCTTTATCTTAACAGTACATACATGACAGATAGATAGATAGATAGATAGATAGATAGATAGATAGATAGATAGATAGATAGATAGATAGATAGATAGATAGATAGATAGATAGATAGATAGATAGAGACAGACAGACAGACAGACAGTCAGTCAGTCAGATAGATAGATAGATAGATAGATAGATAGATAGATAGATAGATAGATAGATAGTCAGACAGAGATAGTCAGACAGAGATAGACATTCAGATAGATAGATAGATAGTCAGACAGAGATAGACAGTCAAGAGATAGACAG